>OZ014523.1:442991592-444191592 GCA_963966055.1 Lathyrus aphaca
GTACGACGTCCAAAGACTCGTCAAGAAGATAGTTTTATCTTTCAAAGATATTAACCCAAATCTTTAAACAAATTCGTTACCGCAACATGATAAAGTGTCGGTCAATTGGATCCAAGATCATAGAACCTGAGGAATTAATCTGGTTTCTAATCCTCCGGTGATTGTTCAAAATTTTAACATCCGAGCAATGAATGTCAATCTGGTTGCATTTCACTCCAGACAAAGTCAACATCATGACTTACCACAACACGACTATCTAGGTTGCTCAGTGTGCTCAGAAAATGATCAAGGGTGCTCCTTTATACAGGAAACCCATCAACGAGAAATGGATTTAGGATGGAGTCAAGATTACAGTGAGATGAGTGATCCTCAGATAAACATGATTCAAATCTTTGACATTCACCTAATGAATACCAATTTAGTAAAATTGCACTCCCAGCATGTCATACTTGGATTCTTATCAATGCACGATTATCAGAATTGCAGAGGATGCTCTGAAGGTGATCAAGGGTGCAAAATTGTGCAAAGAGATCTTCATACTTTATTGGACCATTGTTGGCTTCCAATCTACATGGACGAAGAATCTGGTCAAATCAGTCTTAACAATGGAAATTCGGCTAGACGACAAACTTTCGAAGCCAAATTACAAGAATCAGATAGAGTCAACATGCATCATATACAAAGTGGATACGGTCTTTTGCCACCTCACAGTTATGAACATTGCGAGGTCTTCTCAATAGATAAACAAGGTTGTATCATGGTGCACATGGATCTCCAAGATCAAATGAAGCAAAGTGTTACTCATCTCCAAGAGTCTCAGTTTATCAACATGATACATGATATTTCCGTAGTCGAATCTATGGACTATGGAATTGACAAATAAATTTTCAATATAATCTATTTGATCGAAGAAAAGAAATGCTTGGAAGTTCCCTTCAACAGCAGAAAAATCCCTAAGCCAGCATCGATAAAGGTTACTTTTGACAGCCGAAAGGCTCATCTAACCCATTTGGTCATCTACTTTCCAGACTCAGTGCCTTACGCTTCAGAGAAAGCAATTTCGTACAAATACAAATAAAAAATCATAGAATATGGGAAGGAAGTGCCTTTACCATCTATCGTCGATGTTTCTGATATCAGTCGAGTCAGTTGAAGTGGACGAATGAGTTAGAGAACCAACATGAGAAAGGGTACCTCAAGTTGAAGTTATTGACCTGCCAATTGGTCAATCAAGTAACCCAAAGCTCGCAACAAAGGATAATGATGAAATCATTAGGCTCATTCAAAGAAGTGAGTACAACATCGTAGATCAATTACTACAAACTCCTTATAGAATCTCAATATTATCTCTCCTGCTTAGTTCAGAAGCTCACCGAGAAGCATTGCAGAAAGTTTTAGAACAAGCTTTCATAGAACCTGATGTAACCGTAAATCAATTTGACGGTATTGTCTCGAGTATTAAAAATTTCAACAATTTGGGATTCAACAATGAAGATCTTCCTGAAGAAGGCAAGAATCATAACATGGCATTAAGCATTACAGTCAACTGTGGTGACGATGCTCTAGCTAGCGTACTCGTAGATACTAGTTCATCATTGAACGTAATGCCAAAGTCAACTCTCACACAATTGACTTTTCAAGGTCCTCCCATGAGGAATAGTGAGATCATAGTCAAATCTTTTGACGGGTCTAGAAAATCAGTTATCGGCGAAGTGGATCTTCCCATAACTATTGGACCTCATACATTTCAAATTACCTTTCGAGTCATGGATATTTGCATAACATATAGTTGTTAGCTTGGCCGACCTTTGATTCATGAAGCAGGAGCAGTAACTTCCACACTTCATCAGAAATTGAGATTTGTGAAGAACAACAAATTGGTGATTGTATACAGAGAAATGGCTATAATCATCACCAATCTATCATTATTCTCGTATCTAGAACCATATGAAGCCATTGGAACTCAGTTCCAAGCTCTCTCTGTAAGCAATAAAAATCATCCAGAAATAGGAACGTCAATCACTTCCTAAAAAGATGCTCTCCGAGCCCTGGAAAGCAAAGATATTAAAGGTTGGGGGCAAGTGGTAATCCCCATCAGTAATGATGCAATAAAAGTTATTGGTTGTTCAGTAGCAGTATCCAAACCTACATAGAAGGACAAAAATATTGGACACATCAAAAGTTTCTTCCATAGTGGAGGCTTCCTCCACCCGATCTCTCAAGAGGTTCATACCATCAAAGAAAAGAACTCGGATGGCTCTGACGATTCAGATGACGAATGGAAGACTTATTTTAACAAATAAGGATATATGTCTCAAGATGAAATGCACAAGCCATTTGAATTTCCAGTTTCCAGTCCAAGATATATTATGAAATCAGAAGTCAGATAAATTTATGAAGGACATCATGTTCCTCCCAACTCATTGGAAGATACTCAGATGATTGACAACTTTGATTAATTTCCAAATGTATTCACTTGGTCCTACTAGAACATTGTTGCGCCGGTTTTTGTGGTTGCAAATAACGACCTTTTGTGGCTACAGTTTGATTCATCTTTTATCCTATGAAGCTTTTTTAGGAAGGGTAATAGAAGTCTCCAACTAATCCTACTTGCAAACTGAGTTTAAATAGATAAGTGTTAATTTACAGATGCTACCAAGAGATCGGTGTCACCTTTTAGCTTACTAACACTAAGATTAGAAAATATTTGTTGTTCTTGATATCTGGTTGTGGGGTCTTGAGTTTGGGATTAGGGAGTGTGTTGAGATGATGTAAGAAGTGATATTTGTGTTTATGGTATTTTAGAGGATTTTCTGATATTTTTGATAGGTCTGAGGACCTAATTATTGTTTTTTGTTTGGTGTGCTCGCAAAGATCTTACGACCTTTTGCCTGCGTAACCCCAAAAAGAGAATTGAGGGATTAGAGAATCGTAGTTCCTCCTAAGGCTAAGTCTATGAGGAAGGTTGATTTGTATCTTGGTTAAAGCACAAGATGATGATTCTCATATGGTTTGTATTTGTGTCTTGATCAAAGCCCAAGATTGAAGCTAAAAAGTTTGTTATAACTGATTGAGTGCTTGAATTGCATAGTTCAAGCCATAAGTTAAATTTGGTATCTTGATTTGCATAGCTCAAGAAAGGTTGAATGGGTACCCTGAATTTCATAGCTCACAGAGGACTGAATGGTTGACCTAAATTGCATTTCTCATGAAAGCTGAATTTGGATGGAAATATGACTGGTGGAAAGTGATCTTAGTTATAGTCCAAGTCTATGAATGAATTGGTTAGCTTAGTATAATCTAAGGCTATGACTATAATGATTTAGCTTAGTTAGAGTCCAGGACTATGACTGTAGTTGTTTGATTGATAAATGTTTGACTTTTTGTGCCTTGATTGAAGCCCAGGTTTGAAATAGAAAGACTCAGTAGAGAGAATTTGTCATCTCTAAATATGGAAGGGTGGATTTATATCTGCCTTGATTGAAGCTTAAGGTTGAAGTTAAACAAAGAAAATTGACTATTTGGGGGAAAGTTGTATTTGTGTCCTGATTTGGAAGCCTAGGTGTGAAGCTTGTTTATGAGAGACTAGGTTATCATGCAAAGGTGGTCCTAGGTTAGTGAGGTTTGAACTATCCTAAGAAAGAAGAAGAAGAAAAATGACGAAGAAGAGAGGAAGAAAGAAAGCTAGAGAACAACGTACTCCTCTAAAGGAGATAAGTTGCTTCTAAAGGGGGAATGAGAGAAGTTGAATCACAAGATGGCATAAGGCACATCAACAATCACAAAATAGAAAGCAAAGTAAAAGAAGAGATGAAGCATTGAAATGTGGATAACATCCATACTTCACTTACCATTGCACCTACAAATGTTAGCAAAATTTCCAGCACATATTCAACAAATCAATCAAATGCTAACATATCAACACAATTCATGGAATTAACATGTTCAAAGTTTCAAGAAAACAAAGTCACAAAAAATGCCAAACTTTGAAAATACATGAATCCACGTGTTAAGAGAATGAAAACATACATCAACCAGCAAGCAAACTACTCTAAAAAAACATATTAAATGATCACACAATGATCCATGATGATTATAGAAAGTATGAGAAGTAAACAAACTCAAAACAGCTCAAAAATGTCCTTCTGCTTCAGTGTTAACCGGTTAACCAAAAGCGTTAACCAGTTAACAAACCTAAACCTGCAGCAAAGAAGTCAGAAAAAGGACGCGTTAACTGGTAACCTATAGCGTTATATGGTTAACACTGTGTGAACAACAACAAAACCTGCAGAAAAAATCAGTCCAAACCAGCTTATCTCAACAGTCCTCCAACAGCGATCAATTATGCACGGGATAATAAGATAAATTCACATTAATCCACCACAATTATGTTCATGAATATTAACACATAAATCCAATCAAAAATTAACCAAACAACACAAGCAAACAAGCAATTAGCACAAACACATAGTGGATCTACAACACAAGCATGCAAATAAGCCAAAAACAGAGATAGATCTAAATTTAACCAACCTACAAAGCTGAGATCTTCTTTGGTAAATGTTGTTCAAGCTGGAAATGATGAATCTCATGGAAAACTTCGAAGATCCGGTGTTATTCTTCACACACAATGAAAAATAAATGCAAGTAAAGGATCTTGATGCAAGAGGTTAGTTCCAAAAGCACTTCTAGCCACCAAATCAGATCTGAACCAGTAGTAAAAAACCAGAAAATGGATGCAAAGAAGCAATGGATGAAGGTCTAGTTCCAAGATCAACAAACTTCAATGCAAAATTTGATGATCTTCAAAGAAGAGGAACTTTGAGTGATTGGAAATTGGGAGAGAAAATGAGAGAATAGTGAGAGAGTGGTGAAAATTCAGAAATGAAAAGTGTGAATTATGAGAGAGTTTTTTTCTTGGTTTGGAGGGATATGGGATAAATAACATCTAGGTTTGGGACCCAAAAATTTGGTTTGGAGTTAGCTTAGAAAGGTGATTAGGATTTAGCTCTGGAATTAGGCTTGGTAAACTCTCTAGATCCTTCTCCATAATTCACAAATAATTCAAATGAAATAAAATCTGAAAATGAGAAAATGGAGCCAAAACACACATGCTGAACTTGCTGTAAGAATTCAAAATTCACAGCGGTTAACCGGTTAACCAAAAGCGTTAACTGATTAACGCATGAGAAATTTGAATTTTCCCTCCATTTGGTGGGAAACTCCAAGAATACGTCTGTGCCAACCATTCTAATTTGATCTTGATTCTCAATCCTCCTAAGGCTTTGACCATGATACGGAGCTTGTATAAAATGCCCTGTGAGTTTCCTGCCAGGTCACTTGGCTCTTGACTTTAACTTGCAAAATCGTGAGTTCCCAACTGATTGATCATATGCCTTATGCTAGAACATGTGAGTGCTATGCTTCATCTTTCTATGCAAAAATGCTAAGGATATGACATGCTTATGATGATTATGATATGATGATGCTAGAAAGGAGAGGGCAAATTTGGGGTGTTACAAGGGTGTGTGTGTAAACACCCCAAATTTGCACTCACTCAATTCACACCATGGCTTGTGATTCTTTTCATTTGCATAGTTTCAATCATAGCATCTCATATTGCATTGTTGCTTCATTGCATTGATTCAAAGTCATCTGCATCTAGGGTTTGTGATCTGAGCAATCCAAGTGCCATCTAAGCCACTCCAAAGGTCTTTAATCATCTCAAAAGGGCCCATGTATGTTCAATCATCATATTATATCCTCCCAAGATCAAGGAAGTCAGAAAATCACAAGAACTGAGAAAGGCATGGAAGCAGAGCCAAGTATAACTACACAGATGACCTAAAATTAGGGTTTTGGTTTCAAAGGCCATAACTCCAAATTTTTTGGTCATTATTGTTTCTATTGGTCTCTATATGATATGAGGATCATGCATACCAATTTTCATGAAGAAACTCAAGGGGGAAGTCATTTGATCAAAAGATGACTTCTTGAGCAAGTCAGTGCAAAATCAGGGCATCTGAGGCCCCCAATCATCCAACCAAAGGGTTTTCTCCATCATTTTGGATGTATATGATCTTTATTTGATCTTAGAAGAAGTTAGAAGTTCACAAAATTGAAGAATTTCAAGCCATTTGCAAAGTTGCCATTTTGGGAAAGTGACTTGTAATGGAAATTTGCCATTTTGGGAAAGTTTTTCAACCTCCTCTTTTTGATTCAAAAATGCTTCAAATGAAAAATTCTTGGTCATGAAAGTTGTAGATTGGATTCTCCCATTTTCAAAAAGTACAAGAACTTGATCTAATTCATCATAGAACAAAAGTTATGGCTTGTCAAAGTTGGACAAAATCACTTAATTTTCACTTTTGTGCCAAAGAGGAAACTTGCAAAAACACTTGCCAAAGCCAAATGTGACCTCAAATCAACTTCTAACCATCATACAAACATCATTCATGGTCCATAATTCAGAATGGCCCAAAGGATTTCTCATTTCTATGCCTTGAATTACAAGTCACATAAGGCATTTTTTTCATGAATCTTCAAAATGGAATTTTTGCAAAAGGAACTTTTAATGCTTGAATTGGTTGCTAAGTGAGTTCAAGACATCATGACAACTTCATATGGCCCATTTGGCTGCAATTTGCCCAAGAGTTTAGATGTTTCTTGGCCTTGATTCACAAAGACTTCCAAAGGGGGAAAAGTTGCAAGAACCATGCTACCACTTGCCCTAGCCATTACAGCTGCACAAAAGCAATCTAAGGGCCTTCCTTGATCCATGTTGAGCCCAGCCATGCCCCTAATCTCCCTCTGACCCGAGCCATACCTCAAGTACACAAAGTCATGAATTTTTGCATTTTGCCCATACCAATCAAACTGTGCCACTACCAACCCTCTGCCCAATCAGAACCTCATATGTGGACCTCAAGGACTTGAAAGAGACACACACACAAGCCTGCAACCTCCCATAAGCCAGGATACACAAAAATTGCCTTCTTCTTCTTCTCTTCGAAACTCATGATACAGCCATCCAACCTCAAATATTTCTTCACCAACAAGTCATATGTCACCCATAGACCAGAAACCAAGCATTGAAATAGCCTGAAACACCACATACTCAACTCTCCAAATCTGCTACACCTGAACCAAAACCTTTAAACCAGGCCACATAAGCTTGTTCTAAGTTTCATTCCATCATCAGGAGGCTCATAGGAGAGGATTTGCATCAAAGAGGGATCCAGAAAGCCCAACATCAGGAGGTTCCATCTCAGGTACAACTTGTGAACTTTTTTTCCAGAAGCATGCTTTTAAGTTATTTTATGGTTCTGTACGCTCCCCTGATCATGGGGATATGATTATTTTTGAAAATGGTTGAGAAACCACCATGTATGTGAGCTCTGAAACTTTTGCCCGTTTTTACATTTTGGTTCGATTCGTGTTCATGATGTGAAATAAATGTTTTTTGATTGAGGGTTTAGGTTTAGGATAATTGGGGGATCATTTATGAGCAAGAAATTTGAAGAATAGAAGCTTAGGGAAGAATCTAGGGTTTGGGTTCACCAAAGAAGATGACTGGAACACTATTCCGGTCACCTGAAAATGTTTAGGGCACAATTAGGGCTTAATCACGTGTTTAGCTCAGTTTGAATTTGGTGCGTTGGATTTGTTTTTCGCGCGCGTCCTCAATGATCAGGATTTGTCATTTAACCTTAATCTCAATTAATTAGTTTAATTAATTAGGATTAGTTTGAATTTAATCAGAAACAATCCTAGCCTTCCAAACCCGCGCCAAGTCAACTTCCGCCTCCCTGGTTTGAACTACAGCCTTTGGATCTGATTACTTTCCTTTTAGTTTAATTTTATTTTCATTTTAATTCATTTTTCTCACACATTTTATTTAAAATAGCAAATCACTTCTAAAAAATCCCATTTTTTGCATCATACCTTAAAATATTTTTCTCTTTCTGAAAATGATTTTTATTTTATTTTTTGCATATTTTTCGTATTTTAAAACTATTTAAATGTTTATTTTAATTAGTTAATGGGAATTAATTAATTAAAATAGCATTTAAGTTTCTAAAAATCACCAAAAAAATCACATTGTATTTTGATACATTTAGAAACATTATCAAACTCTTCAAACAAATTTCTTTTTGGTTCTTGACATATTTTAACATTTTTATTTGGAATTAAAGTTCTTAAAAGGCAATATTTTTGTCCTAACTTAGAAAAATTCATTCTGCCTAACCTTGAAGAGTTTGATGATGGTTCTTTTTGCATTGCATTCTTCATATCATGTAGTTTCTAGGATAAAATTGGTTTGAATTTATCTCTCATTTTCAATTTGTTGTGCATTTTTCCTTTTGAAGTGCCTTAAAACCCTAGCAAACTTAAGAAAATCATAACTCCCATTAGGTTAAGAATTAGGTCCCCTCTTTTGGGCAGTGAACTTATGCAGGGTTAGAGTTCCTTTGATCCCATTTTCAATTTTTTATCTTGTCATTTGCTTCTGATTTTGAATTTTGCTTTGTGTCATGTGTATAAACCCTAATTTTTGCTTTCATTTGCATTCATCTCTCATTTGCTTGCATACATGAACTTGCCATGACATTTTGTGCATTCACATGACTCCTAAGACATATTAGGACACATTAGAATCATGATAAGTTATTTCTTCATCCATTTGTCATGTTATACCTCCATTGCATTTCATAAACTTTCATGGTTCAAAACATGCTTCATTTGCATCCTTATCCTTGTATGATCATCCACAACTCTTGTCTTGTGTCTGCACTACCTTATAGCATCATTGACATCATGTATATGCTTCTGACTTTGTTTTTCATCATTGTGTTTCACCTCATTTGCATTTCATTTCATTTCTTGTTGCTAACTTTTCAGGTGGTAAGTCATTGAGAAGTGAATTTGCCTTCACTTCTCATAACCTCTTCTCATCTCTCTTATACATCATTGTTGCATTTTACTTTTGTATTATAGTGAGCTTGCTCATTCATGCTCCTTCTCCACTTTCTTTCTTCAAGCAACTTGTCTTCTTAAGTGAAGCAAGTTGACTTGTTCTTTTGTTTCTCTTCCTTTCATCTGCTTCTTCCTTGGTGGCTCCTCTTGAAGATCTTCTGCAAGCCCCATAAACCCTAGGAATACCCAAGAATGTTAACAATTAGGGTTTGATTAGTCTCCCCATTAGTTTTACCTTTGTGTCATCTTTGTGTCTTCACTTCTCATCTCTTAATCAAGGACTAAACCCTTAAGGTTTTAAGACTTTGTGATTAGGGTTATGCCTGTATCTTTCTATTAGGATGGAGTGTATAACTTTAATCCTAAGTGTTAAACCCTTAATGTGTTTAAATCCTTTAATCAATCTACCTAATAATCACTAAGACATCAAGCTGGTAACTTGGGCCTTGCATTAGGGTTCTAATTCTTCCTTAATTGGTTAAGAAGGACTAACCCTAGTGTTAAAAGTTGTCTTACAAATCATAAAATTCACTTCTTAATCTTACCATTAACTAAAATCCACTTTAATAAAGGCTTTGTTTTGTCATGAGGTTAATCCATAATCATTGGATTAAGTTGAGGAGCCTTCCTCAGCTTGAATGTTCTCATCTATTATCCTTCTATTAGGATGGTGTAATGGGTTCATTAAATCCCTGATTATGGCTTAAACTCATTACTTAACACTAAACAAAAAAAACTCCAAAAACATCTAAATAATTGCAAGTAGGATAATGATCTTAATCCTACATCATGGTGATTAAGTGTGAGGTGTTTACCTCATACTTAAGGTATTCTCATTACCCCTAATCAGAGGGAGGATGTGACGGGTTTACTAACCCTTGGTTTAGGCTTAAGCTCATTTTCTTATGACAAACACAAAAATCAATAAAAGATTGAAATCACAAAAAACCAACAATAATCGTCTCCTCTGGGATTCTTTTCTCATCTCATTCACTCACAAACGAGAACTTGCTTCTTCCGTCTAATGCAAGACAGTTTGCACCTGAGCCAGACAGGTCATACACTTGAGCATAGACAAATAAGCAGTTCACTAGTCAATTTATCTTTCAGTCTCTTTGAGTCGAACTACGGTGTTCTGACTTCCTCATTGCACGAGAGCATACGTAGGCATAAATTAACAGTTATCGAACAAAAGTCTCTGTATATTCCCCCTCCTTCCAGCATTATTCTTCAAACCTCATGGTCTTGAGCTTCATATTCTTTTCTTACACTGACACTTTTTCATCTCACTTCACATTTCTTTTACACTGACACTTGCATTCTTTTCCAGCTTTTGCACACAAAATAGCACTGACACTACCCCTTTAAACACAAATCTTTCAAGCGTGGATCCCGTCGAGTACGACGGACAATCTGGGTGCTAATACCTTCCCAGGTTGTAACCAACCCCCTTTCTAAGTTTCTCTGGTTCGCGACCGTCTTATCCATCCTTTCTTAGGTTTATGCAGCATTACCTTTCCTTCGGGATAAAAATGCCTAGCTAGCGACTCTTATCTTTCCAGTTCACCCTTGTGTGTTCTCTCCTTTCACCGACCGTTCGCGTCTGTACCCCTTCTGACCGGGTGTCATTTGGTGGGAGCGACAGCTTGGCGACTCTGTTGGGGAACCTTATATTGTAACCAGGGCTTCTGGTTCTTTTTGTGGGTTCTCCTAGCGCTTGTTTGATT
The DNA here is from genome assembly GCA_963966055.1 of Lathyrus aphaca. Taxonomy (NCBI): domain Eukaryota; kingdom Viridiplantae; phylum Streptophyta; class Magnoliopsida; order Fabales; family Fabaceae; genus Lathyrus; species Lathyrus aphaca. The sequence goes on from OZ014523.1 coordinate 443,002,296, forward strand.
TGTGTTTACTGGGGTGTTATGTGTTAATTGTGTTTATTTATTTTCTTTGTTTATTGCTTTATGTACAGCCTTATTTATTGCTTTCTTTACAGTTTTACATATTTCATACTGTCATTATCATTGCTGGATCTGGTTTCTGTTTTGGTGGGTGGGGTTCCATTGAGAGTTTAAGGTCCTATACCTGGGACCTGAGTGACACCTAGGATAGAGTGGTTCATGTTATTTCCCATTCCATTTCGGTCTGGTGCGGGAATATGAAACACGGTTCAGATGTGGGTTTCTTCTTGAGAACTCTGAGCTACAGATTTCCTGTAGTGCTAGGGTTATCTGGGAAGCCTACTAAGTCTGGATGAACTTTATTATGACCTTCAGAAGCTGAAGTGAATTATAGGAGGACCTTTTATGGTTATTGTAAACACTGTACCTCCGGGTTAGAAGTGTTTACACTTCTCATAACTGATCCAAGTCTGAGGATCCTTGTTCTAGAACACTACCTGTGAGGGGGGTTGGGCTGTTTACAGGTTTGCAGGTACCCTTGGCCACATCATACCCTGTTTTTGTTTTGTTTAAGAGTACTCCACTTTGGACAGTTCTTGTGATTAACCCTGGACATATGACTCTTTATTTGAGTCCCCCACCTTGGTTACTGGATTTCTAAGCCTGCATCTGGACCTTTGAACATACAGATAATCAGATCCAGCTTGATCACAAACCCTTGCATATCATTTGCATATATCATCATTTAACATTTGTTTATTTGTTTTTCAGGGTATCCATATCATGTATGGTTTGGTTTTAACCCCTTCTCCTGCATAGACCTTTGCTTCATCAGTTATCTTCATCATCACCAGCATCAGCCTGTCAGTGGCTCATTTCCAGCATCAGTCTGTGATCTTCATCAGTACCTATCTTCAGTTTCTTCAGCAACATTCATGACTACTCCCAGGAAGAGCAACATAACCTACCACTTCTTTGAGCCTGTGTTGACTGGTATCAGGCAGGTCCAGTCACTTATCACCCCTGACCACATCCCATTGTTTAGAGAGCACTATGGTGGTATCCTGGATATGGTAATGGACCTTGACCCTTCTCAGAGAAGCATGATCCACACATGCTTGCAGTTTTATGACCCTCCTTTGAGGTGTTTCACATTCCCAGACTTTCAGTTAGGGCCTCTGCTGGAAGAGTTTTCTTCATTGATTGGAGTACCTATCAGGGGTGGAATCCCTTTCAACCCAGAAATGCCAGCTCCCAGAAATGGGGAAGTAGCAAAAGCACTGTACCTGGAGCCTGCCTTGATTGAGCAAAGCATGACAACAAAAGCTGGGATCCCTGGTTTGCACTTGGACTTCTTGATTTCTCAGGCCATCTTGAAGGCTTCATTGGGAGAATGGAGGGTAGTCTGTGCACTATTAGCCCTCAGCATATATGGGGCTATACTGTTTGCAGATGAGTCCAAATTTGTCAGCAAGAATGCCATCCATTTGTTTCTCTTGAAGAACCCAGTACCCACATTGCTGGGAGATTTCTATTATTTCATCCATCAGAGGAATGAGAAATAAAGGGGGAAGTTGGCTAGATGTTGTGCTCCTTTGTTTTACTCCTGGCTGCTCAAACACCTGCCTAAGTCAGATGCCTTCCTGAATCCTCACCAACAGAAGAATTGGGCCAAGAGGCGCATTGCCTTGACTTCAGATGATATCAGATGGTGCACCCAAAGCACCAAAGGCAAGGACATTATCACCAGCTGTGGGCAATACCCAAATGTACCTCTGATAGGAGTGAAGGGTTGCATCGACTACAATCCTTTGCTGTTTAAAAGACAACTGGGCTATGCTTTGATTCACCCTCCCAGAGTGCAAGATTTAGCTGAGACCCTGTATTGTGAAGTAAAACCTAATTCAGCTGCTATCAGACAAGCATCCTGGGCTTGGGACAACATTCATACAAAAGGGATGGCTATTCTTGGAAGGTGTAATAATGTTGCTTCAGCTCAGTACTATGATTGGTCCCGTACTAGAGCCCAGATCACTGGAATGCCTTTCACCTTGGAAGACATACCTGGACCATCTACAGTACAGCCAGCAGCAACTGTCAGCCTGGAAGAATTTGAGAAGTTGAAAGAAAGAAATGAGAACCTATATCAAGCTTTAAAGAAGACTCTTTGGGAAATGAGTGATGGTCGTTTGGACATTGAGAGATTGGAAAAGCTCAGGGTGGAGCATCTTGCCAAAATTGAGAAGACAGAGGATTACATAAGGAAAGCAAGAGTTGGGGAACAAATATTGAAGAATGCCTGTAAAGAGGCCAAAATTCAGAAGGCTAGGACTGAGCTCTATCTGCAAGAGAGTCAGGCTAGGTGGGTCAGGATCACTGAGGCTCGTACACAAGAAGACCAGAAAACTCAAGCCAAGATTGAACAGCTAGAGACCAATGAGAAGAAGCAGCAGGAAGCTTTGTTGGCAGCCCAGAAGGAGATTTCAGAGTTGAAGCTCAGAGCAGGAGTGAAGAGATCAAAGGACCAGGACAGGCATAAGAAGCTGACCACTGCCATTGCTACCAGGAACCTCCTCATTAGGACCATTACAGAGCACCCAGCTGGTCCAGTGACTGAGGCACTCCTGAAAGAGGTCAAAGAGGATGAGTTTGGATTGGATGTCTGATTCTTTGTTTGTTGTTATTTCCATTTGATGTACTTTTTCTTTTATTGTATTTTGACCCTCCATGGGCATGTGTTGTAAAACAGACTATGTATTGTTCATCATTTGTAATATATTAGTTTGCTTTCATTGGGCTGCTTTTCTCAGCAACATCAAACATCTTCCTCGAGGTCTGGAAAGGTCAAAACCAAGAACCAAACCGGATACCTTGGAAAACAAATAAGCATACTGCATCGCATACTAACTTTGTCTTTATTTTGTAGGTTTTGTTACTATTGTTTCTAACTTTGTTGTGATCTCAGGAAACATTGCTCGTCGCCGAGTGTTCCCTGTCAACTGCGCGCACCGGTACCCGACTCGTAACAACCTTCCCGATATTCAAATGGAACAAGTACAGCAGGATCTGACTGAGGTCAGAAATCAGATGGCTAATGAGAGAGTGGAGATGAGAAATCAGATGTCTCAATTCATGGCTGTGATGACTGGCTTAGCCCAGAGTCAAGAAAGGTTAAGAGAGCTGGTGGAAAGACAAACTCCTGAAGAGCCTCATCTTGGAACAGGAGGAACTAGTAATAATGAGCGGGGCCAGCCTCGTATTGACCCACCAGTGTTTGGACCTCATCTGGATCCAAAAGCTAACATCCCGAGGAATGTGCAAGGTAATACTACTGGAGGGAGAATCTTGCAAGAGGATCCCCAAGAAGAGCAGTTTACTGTTATGGGAGCTGGAGATGAAGTATATGACAGGAGATTGGACGAAATTGCTGAGAAGTTGAGGTCTTTGAAGTCTCAGAATACTTTGGGCTTCGATGTGATGGACATGGGGCTAGTGGATGGGGTGAGAATTCCCCACAAATTCAAACCCCCATGCTTTGAAAAGTACAATGGAACCTCCTGTCCTCGCACTCACCTGCAGTCTTTCCTGGGAAGACTTAAAGCTTATACTATGGATGAAAAGCTGTGGATGTTCTACTTTGAAGATAGTCTGACTGGAGCCTCAAGAGAGTGGTATTCACACTTGTCTAGAGCCACCATAAGATGCTGGAAGGATTTAGCTGAAGCTTTCATCAGACAATATCAGTACAATCTGGACATGGCTCCTAACAGGACCCTTCTGATGGGAATGTCTCAATCTTCCCGAGAAAGCTTCAGGGAATATGCCCAAAGGTGGAGACAACTTGTTGTTGCTGTCCAACCACCCATGTCAGAAAGGGAAATGGCTGACATGTTCATGAACACTTTGCAAGGGACTTATATTGATAGATTGGCTGCCTTCTCCTCTACCAGTTTTGCTGATGTGGTCATAGCTGGTGAAAGGATTGAAAGTCTATTAAAGATGGGCAAAATTTCCGAAAGTGGTGCAAGTTCGTCCAGAAATCCCAGAAAGCCTTTTGTGGGATCCCGAAGGGCTGGTAAGACAAATTCCATTCATGCAGGCAGGGGCAGATCTCAGTATGTGCACCGGTCAGTAGCAGCAGTTACCATTCCAGCTCCGATTCCTCAACAATCAGCATATCCCCAACAATAACAACCACAGTATCAACAACAAGTTCAGTATCCGCAACACAGAACCTACAACAATAGCAATAACAACCAACAACTGCGTCCTTTCCAGCAAAGACCGTCACAAGCAAACAGGGTAATTGACCCAATCCCAATGCCATATACTGCACTCTTGCCACAACTCCTGAAGCTCAACCTAGTCGAGTTAAGGACATTGGCACCTCCAGATCCTTCCAATATGCCAAAGAACTATGATGCCAATGCCAGGTGTGCATTCCACTCAAACGCACCGGGGCATAATACTGAAAAATGCAGGGCCTTACAGATGAAAGTCCAAGACCTGGTGGACTCAAAAGCTCTCAACTTTGCACCTCCTCCGAATGTCACAAGAAATCCAATGCCTAGTCACAACGGGCCTAGGATCAATGCTATTGAGGAAGGCAAACTATCCACCTTAATCACCAGTGTTGCACAGATTCGGACACCTTTGGTTGAAATCAAAGCTCAGCTTTTAGAATGCCAAGTGTTCCCCGGGTGTGAGCTCAGCTGTGGGTATTGCAATATTGCCGTCAATGGATGTGAGAGACTGAGGGACGGTATAGATGGTCTTATTAAGGATGGTATCCTTCAGATTACGACAACGGCGCCTACAAATCCAACAATTCCTTCACTGGCAATCACAAATACTCCTACAACGTCAGCAACCATCGTTCCAACGGATTCTACTACAACTCCAACAACTGCTCAATCAATCACTTCAGCGGATGCAAGTTCAGTCACCATTCCTTATACAACTTCAACACCTATCCAGTTAGTGGTACCTTCTACAACATCAGCAGCAATTGATGAAAGTGTATCAACGGTTACAATATACTACGATCCCGCAAATGTTCCCACCAACAATTCACAACAAAATGTTACTCCTGTCAGAACACCAGTTACCATATACTATGATCCACACACCATTGTGGTCCCTTCTGCAGCTGCTATCAGTCCAGTCACTATCATAGTACCTGGACCAGTTCCTTACGAAAGCAATAGTGCCATCCCTTGGCATTATGGCTCAGATCTGTACTGCGAGGGGCAGAAAATCACTTTAGAATCATCAACTTCTTCACCTCAGATTGACAATGTGGGGGGAGGCGGAGGCTTCACTAGAAGCGGACGTCTCTTTGCCTCGCAAATTCCAAGACCCATTGCCGAAGCAGAAGCTGTTGCTAAGGCAAAAGGGAAGAGCATGGTGCAAGAAGAACCAGTTGCTAGAGAAGCTTTGAAGACTCCTTTTGATCAGGAGGTTGATGAATTCATGAGAATCATAAAGAAAAGTGATTACAAGGTGGTAGACAAACTTCACCAAACACCTTCCAAGATCTCCATACTATTATTGCTAATGTGCTCCGAGGCTCATCGAAACGCACTACTGAAGGTCCTGCACGCAGCTTATGTGCCGGAGGAGATTACCGTCAATCAATTAGAGGCTGTGGTTGGAAATGTCAACGCTAGTAATGGACTAGGGTTTACCAACACTGATCTGACAACGGAAGGTCGCAATCACAACAAGGCTTTGCACATTACCTTGGAGTGTAAGGGTGCAGTTCTTTCTCATGTATTGGTGGACACGGGGTCATCCATCAATGTCCTGCCCAAGAAAGCCCTTGTGAAGCTGGAGTATGACGGATTGGCACTACGCCCAAGTAACTTGGTAGTAAGAGCTTTTGACGGTTCTAAAAGATCAGTTCTGGGAGAGATAGAGTTACCAATAATGATTGGCCCACAGGTTTTCAAAACGACCTTTTTTGTGATGGATATACAGCCTGCCTACAACTGTCTATTGGGTAGACCCTGGATCCACGCCGCTGGCGCCGTGACGTCAACCCTTCACCAGAAGTTAAAATTCGAGTGGGAGGGCCAAGTCATTACTATTTGTGGGGAGGAGGATATTTTTGTTAGCCAGCTGGCTACTTTCAAATACATTGAGATGGACGGGGAGATCCATGAAACCATGAGCCAAGGGTTTGAGGCCCTTAATATTAATGAAACATCTGCTGTGCTTGGGACCTCCATCACATCATATCAGCAAGCCCGGAAGGTTGTTGAGGAAGGTACCGCCCAAGGCTGGGGCAAGTTGCTGCCCGTGGAGAAGAAAGAGGACTGATTCGGGTTGGGTTACAGACCAACTCGACAAGATCAATCAGAGGCTGCAACGGAGCCCAAGTTTATTAGTGGGGGGATGCTCACCCCGGATGCTGTGAATAGCTTGGAAGATGAGTCAGAAGACGAGCGCAACCTAGAAAGCTGGATACGTCCAAGGATCCCGGGGAGCCTTGTCTCAAACTGGTCTTCCCAGGAAATTATAAGAGTTACTCCTGCAGAGTAATTATTATTTCCTATATTTTAAGAGCATGCATCAAGTCCTGCATCTTGCCCAAGATGTCAGGACTCATTTTGTAATTGGGCCATCTTGTATTTTGTGCAAAGATCAATTAATGAATATCAGGACATCTTTTGCAAATGAGTCTTTTCTTTTCCGCTCACTGTTTTTCATTTTTCACTTTTTGTACAAAAATAAAATGGCAATGTTTTTCAAAATAAATAATTTCATTTTCACTTTTTCTAAATAAGATAAAACTGATCACTAAAATGAACAAATCTAAACCCTTGCAGAGAGTGCCCTCCAGACTGCACCGACAACGACACCGCTATGACTTCGTATGACTTTGACAATCCGATTAATCAAGCTGATGAAGGGGTTGAAGAAGATTATGAGCTACTTGAAGAGCTAGCCAGGTTGTTAAGACAAGAGGAGAAGGTTATCACTCCTCATCAGGAGGAGGTCGAGACGGTTAATCTTGGTACAGAAGAAGACTTGAAAGAAGTTAGGATCGGGGCCTGCCTGCAAGATTCAGTGAAAGAGCAACTGATTGACATGCTTCGAGAGTATGTGGATGTTTTTTCTTGGTCTTATCAGGATATGCCAGGGTTGGACACCGACATTGTCATGCACAAGCTACCTCTGAAAGAAGACTGCCCACCAGTAAAACAGAAGCTGCGCCGTACTCGCCCAGATATGGCAATGAAGATAAAAGAAGAGGTACAAAAACAGTGGGACGCCGGTTTCCTTGCTGTGACCAGTTACCCGCCGTGGGTTGCTAACATTGTACCTGTGCCTAAGAAAGATGGCAAGGTGAGAATGTGTGTGGATTACCGGGATCTGAACAGAGCCAGCCCGAAAGATGACTTCCCTTTACCTCACATTGATGTATTGGTCGACAATACGGCTCAGTTCTCGGTGTTTTCCTTCATGGATGGATTTTCAGGATACAATCAGATCAAAATGTCACCTGAAGACATGGAGAAGACAACTTTCATTACACCCTGGGGCACATTCTGTTATAAGGTGATGCCATTCGGCTTGAAGAATGCGGGTGCCACTTATCAACGGGCTATGGTAATATTATTCCATGACATGATCCACAAAGAAAATGAATTTTATGTGGATGACATGATTGCCAAGTCCCTTAAAGAAGAAGACCACCTGGTGAATCTGTTGAAGCTGTTCAAGCGCCTGAGGAAGTACCAATTGAAGTTAAACCCCAACAAATGCAAATTCGGGGTGCGATCCGGTAAGCTACTGGGATTTATTGTAAGTGAGAAAGGAATTGAAGTTGACCCTGATAAAGTTAAAGCCATTCAAGAAATGCCTGCGCCGAAGACTGAAAAAGAAGTTCGGGGGTTTCTAGGAAGATTGAACTACATTTCACGGTTCATATCTCACCTTACAACAACCTGTGAGCCTTTGTTCAAGCTGTTAAGAAAGGAACAAACGGTCAGGTGGAACGAAGACTGCCAGAAGGCTTTTGACAAAATCAAGGAATACTTACAAGAGCCTCCAATCCTTATGCCTCCAGTTGAAGAAAGACCTCTGATAATGTACTTTACAGTATTAGAAGAGTCAATGGGGTGTGTGCTGGGCCAAAATGACGAGTCTAGTCGAAAAGAGTATGCAATATACTACCTAAGTAAAAATTTTACCGACTGTGAACAACGTTATTCACTACTCGAGAAAACTTGTTGTGCTTTAGCGTGGGCTGCTCGCCGACTGAGACAGTATATGTTGACCCACACTACTTTATTGATATCCAAGATGGATCCAGTTAAGTACATTATTGAGAAGCCAGCACTTACCGGACGGGTTGCAAGATGGCAAATGATTCTCACAGAATATGACATTCAATAAACATCTCAGAAAGCCATCAAGGGCAGTGCGTTGTCTGACTATCTTGCTGAGCAACCCATTGATGATTACCAGCCTATGAGATTTGACTTCCCCGATGAAGACATCATGTTCATAAAAGCAAAAGATCATGAAGAGCCTGTTCACACCGAAGGGCCTGACCCGGAAGAAGAATGGACTATGATGTTTGATGGGGCTGTTAATATGAATGGTCGTGGTGTTGGTGCAGTACTCATTACACCTAAGGGAGTTCACATGCCTTTCTCGGCAAAACTCACTTTTAATTGCAATAACAACGAAGGTGAATACGAAGCTTGCATCATGGGTCTTGAGGAAGCCATTGACCTCAGGATCAAGACTTTAACTGTGTTCGGAGATTCAGCTTTGGTAATCAATCAAACCAACGGCAAATGGTACACCCACCAGGATCATCTGATACCTTACCGGGATTATACAAGGAGGTTATTGACTTTCTTCACTACAGTCAAGCTTTAGTATATCCCTCGAGATGAAAATCAGTTTGCAGATGCTCTGGCTACCATTTCATCCATGATCAAAGTTCAAGCTGCCAACTTTGTGCCTCGGATTTCAGTATCCAAGCTTGACAGACCAGCTTATGTATTCTCAGCAGACCTTACTAGAGATGAAAAGCCTTGGTTCTATGACATCAAATGCTTCTTGGAGGATCAAACATACCCACCTGGGGCATCTTCCAATGATAAGAAGACATTAAGAAGGTTGGCTGGTAGTTTCTTCCTGAATGCTGACGGTTCCTTGTACAAGAGAAACTTTGATATGGAACTTCTCAGATGTGTTGATAAAACAAAAGCGGACTTGTTGATGCACGAGGTGCACGAAGGATCTTTTGGTACCCATGTTGGAGGACATGCCATGGCTAAAAAGTTGTTAAGATCAGGATATTACTGGATCACAATGGATGCAGACTGTTGTGCCTATGCCAGAAAGTGTCATAAATGCCAGATTTATGCAGATAAAGTGCATGTGCCTCCGAATCCTTTGAATGTGATGTCTTCACCTTGGCCCTTTGCCATGTGGGGCATTGATATGATTGGCAAGATTGAACCGACTGCTTCAAATGGCCACAGATTCATCCTGGTAGCCATTGACTATTTTACCAAGTGGGTCGAGGCAGCTTCATATGCGAATGTTACCAGGCAGGTGGTAGCCCGATTCCTGAAGAGAGACATCATCTGTCGGTATGGAGTACCCAAGCGAATCATTACTGATAATGGTTCCAACTTGAACAACAAAATGATGGCAGAACTATGTCGGGACTTCAAGATCCAACACCACAATTCTTCTCCTTACAGACCAAAGATGAATGGCGCTGTAGAGGCGGCTAACAAGAATATCAAGAAGATTGTGCAGAAGATGGTAGTCACCTACAAAGACTGGCATGAAATGCTACCGTTTGCCCTACATGGGTACCGAACGTCAATCAGAACATCCACTGGGGCAACACCGTATCAGCTTGTGTACGGTATGGAGGCAGTCCTACCTGTTGAAGTTGAATTACCCTCCTTGCGGGTACTTATGGATGTTAAGCTGAATAAAGCCGAATGGGTCCGATCCTGGTACGAACAACTGAATCTGATTGAAGAGAAGAGATTAGCTGCAATCTGCCATGGGCAGCTGTACCAGAAAAGAATGAAGAAAGCCTTCGATCAGAAAGTCAGGCTTCGGGAATACCAAGTAGGAGATCTTGTGCTGAAAAGACTCCTCCCTCCTCATACAGACCACAGGGGCAAGTGGACTCCGAATTACGATGGTCCATTCATAGTAAAGAAAGTTTTCTCTGGTGGAGCACTGATGCTCAGTACTATGGATGGTGAAGACTTCCTGTCCCCCGTGAATTCAAATGCAGTTAAAAAATACTTCGCATAAAATGACCCACTGGACACAAAAACAGAATGTAAGTCCAGGCAAAAATAGGGCATCCCGGCGAGTCAAAAACAGAATAAAAGACTCGGGAAAAAATAAGGGAAAATAAATAAAAAATGTACACCCGCTGAGTTGAAAAGCCGCATTGGACAGCTCAGGCAAAAAAGGGTATCCCGGTGGATTGAAAACCCGAAAGGGCGATCCACGCAAAATAAGGGAATAAGCGAACAACTGCATTCTGAATACGTCTGTATCACTTACAACATGGTAAGCTTCGAAAGGTTCAAGCTTCGGTCAGAATCAGCCTTCTTCAAAAGGCTGGATGAAAAGAACGTCAATGTCATACGAGTCATAGCAAAAGGGAAGCTCCTTGAAGCATCATCAACATTGCCACCATCTTTTTGTTTCTCAATTTTGTAACAATCTCCTCATTTCAGGGGATTTGTTTCTTGGACTGTATTTACCAATTCAGGGCACGCAAATTAATAAAATCAGATTTTCAGTCACGTTTCCTCTCGTACCTTCTATTTTCTTTTGCAAAAAAAAAAGTCTGGTATCCTTAATATAATGATTGCATAAATACAAATGCGTCTTTTCTAAAGTTACATGCTTACAGGAAATGTATTTTCTCCCGGGAGTGTCTAAACTCCTATGATGGAATCCAGTAAGGGATACCTCGGGATACTTGTACGTTTATTTGTCATGACCGGATTGCAGGTATTCAAAGCACAACACGGGGCATGGAAGCTTCTCCCCATCAAGCTGCCAAATCATTATTTACTCAGCACATCTAGCACCAGAGATGCTTTCTCCCCGGCTGAGTTGCCAGATTTCAATCATCTTCAGCAGAATCACAGAAATCTCTAGGAAGATCGTTCAATGATCATTCCTCCCCAGCCAAGTGTCAGGCAGGGAATCATGTCCCCGCAAAGTTTCAGCCCCTATCCAGAAGAGCAATGTCTGAAGACCGCACAACAAAGGGACGAAAGCTTCCACAGACCCCAGCTGGGCTCCCCATCACCAAAGATAGGTTTATCAGGAATATATCTCCCAAGCAGAGTCATATATATCAGATCTACCCATGATCTCATCCCCAGCTGGGATATCACCTCAAACATATCAGCCAAAGACCTTATCCGCAACGGGATCCGAATCCCGGATCGGTACCTTTTGCATGATCATAGCATTCACATCATATTTTCCCCCAGAGCGTAGCATTCCGTCTAATACGGAGAATTACGGCAAAAATCAAACATATTGCATAATCATAAGCCATGTGTCGAACCAAACACATGTAAATACTTATATTCCATCAACAATATACAAAATACTTCCCAAACTCCCCGGCAGAAAGCCAAAGCATCCTCTTTGCACTCACAAGTACAAATACATGCTCCTTTTTGCACTCGTCCGTGTCATCATTCCCCAGTAAAGTCGCCCAAACGTTCTCTACAGACAGGTACATATATATACACTTCCCTGACACCCGTCCGTGTCACCTTCCCCAGCGTAGTTGCCTAAACACTTTGTACACCAAATACTTGTTTATAATGCACTTCTTCTGACACCCGTCCGTGTCCTGCTCTCCCCAGCAAGTTGAACACTCGTATGTGTCTCACTCATGTTTATTTATTTCAGATACTCGTCCGTATCTTGTTTACACCACTTATCTTTCTCGAGATTCAACACTCGTCCGTGTTCTTTGTTAACCAGTTGATACTCGTCCGTATCATCATCTCTTAACATGCGTCAGTGTTTGTTTCTGCCGATACTCGTCCGTATCAGAGTCTTAAGAATGCTCGTCCGCATCTTCAACACTCGTCTGTGTTCTTTGTTAACCAGTTGATACTCGTTCGTATCATCATCTCTTAACATGCGTCAGTGTTTGTTTCTGCCGATACTCGTCCGTATCAGAGTCTTAAGGATGCTCGTTCGCATCTTTAACCTATACACAGCGTCAAACACTTATATCTTCTTGAATTTAGACACTCGTCTGTGTCTACCTTTCCCCAGAAGAGTTCTCAGCAAATCGCCAGTAAAAAGCAAATTTCTTCTCTATCTGACATTCATCCTGTGTCATGATACTTTCGGCAGTCGTACCCTGCCAGGTGATCGTCCTTCACCTTTTGATGATCGTCCTTCATCATTCCTCCAGCGGAGTCTCCACTATTGGAACCCTTTTCTATCCGACATTCGTCATGTGTCATGATATTTTAGCAGCCGTCCCCTGCTAGGTGATCGTCCTTCACCCTTATGATGATAGTCCTTCATCATTTTTCCGGTGGCTGTCCCCATCGTCGATCTTTTTATCTGACATTCGTCCTATGTTGTGATAAACCCCGAGAGCAGCCGTACCCTGCTAGGTGATCGTCCTTCACCTCTTGATGATCGTCCTTCATCATGCTTATCTGATGGCCGTCCCCATCTTCGACTCTTTCTATCCGACATTCGTCCTATGTCGTGATACTTTCGGCAACCGTACCTTGCTAGGTGATCGTCCTTCACCTTAGATGACCATCCCTCATCTTATCCCCAACAGAGCAGCCGTACCCTGCTAGGTGATCGTCCTTCACCTCTGATGACCGCCCCTCGTCATTTATTTCATCAACCTGATGGTCGTCCCTGTCATTAACTTAATCTTTAAATCCCCAGAGAGTCTTGTTTCCTTACCTGATGTTCGTCCCAATCATGATCCCTCTATTTCCCCAGCATGTCGGTCGTCCCCGTCATTACTTCATCCCCAGTAGTCGTCCTCTGCTCGACGGTCGTCCTCCATCGCCCGCACCTTATAATCATAACTTTACTTCCTTTTACAATCTATATCCCTTTTCTTCTTCATTCAGCGAGTGCAAATTTTGGACTGTCTTTGGTATTCAACCACAAGTTATCTTGTTTGCCTGTTAAACCGTTGCTTACATCCTGCACAGCTAACTCATGTTTGAATAGGGGCAGCTGTAAACACCCCAAATTTGCCCTCACTCAATTCACACCATGGCTTGTGATTCTTTTCATTTGCATAGTTTCAATCATAGCATCTCATATTGCATTGTTGCTTCATTGCATTGATTCAAAGTCATCTGCATCTAGGGTTTGTGATCTGAGCAATCCAAGTGCCATCTAAGCCACTCCAAAGGTCTTCAATCATCTCAAAAGGGCCCATGTATTTTCATTCATCATATTATATCCTCCCAAGATCAAGGAAGTCAGAAAATCACAAGAACTGAGAAAGGCATGGAAGCAGAGCCAGGTATAACTGCACAGATGACCTAAAATTAGGGTTTTGGTTTCAAAGGCCATAACTCCAAATTTTTTGGTCATTCTTGTTTCTATTGGTCTCTATATGATATGAGGATCATGCATGCCAATTTTCATGAAGAAACTCAAGGGGGAAGACATCTGATCAAAAGATGACTTCTTGAGCAAGTCAGTGCAAAATCAGGGCATCTGAGGCCCCCAATCATCCAACCAAAGGGTTTTCTCCATAATTTTGGATGTATATGATCTTTATTTTATCTTATAAGAAGTTAGAAGTTCACAAAATTGAAGAATTTCAAGCCATTTGCAAGTTGCCATTTTGGGAAAGTGACTTGTAATGGAAATTTGCCATTTTGGGAAAGTTTTTCAACCTCCTCTTTTTGATTCAAAAATGCTTCAAATGAAAAATTCTTGGTCATGAAAGTTGTAGATTGGATTCTCCCATTTTCAAAAATTATAGGAACTTGATCTAATTCATCATAGAACAAAAGTTATGGCTTGTCAAAGTTGGACAAAATCACTTAATTTTCACTTTTGTGCCAAAGAGGAAACTTGCAAAAACACTTGCCAAAGCCAAATGTGACCTCAAATCAACTTCTAACCATCATACAAACATCATTCATGGTCCATAATTCAGAATGGCCCAAAGGATTTCTCATTTCTATGCCTTGAATTACAAGTCACATAAGGCATTTTTTCATGAATCTTCAAAATGGAAATTTTTCAAAAGGAACTTTTAATGCTTGAATTGGTTGCTAAGTGAGTTCAAGACATCATGACAACTTCATATGGCCCATTTGGCTGTAATTTGCCCAAGAGTTTAGATGTTTCTTGGCCTTGATTCACAAAGACTTCCAAAGGGGGAAAAGTTGTAAGAACCATGCTACCACTTGCCCTAGCCATTACAGCTGCACAAAAGCAATCTAAGGGCCTTCCTTGATCCATGCTGAGCCCAGCCATGCCCCTAATCTCCCTCTGACCCGAGCCATACCTCAAGTACACAAAGTCATGACTTTTTGCATTTTGCCCATACCAATCAAACTGTGCCACTACCAACCCTCTGCCCAATCAGAACCTCATATGTGGACCTCAAGGACTTGAAAGAGACACACACACAAGCCTGCAACCTCCCATAAGCTAGGATACACAAAAACTGCCTTCTTCTTCTTCTCTTCGAAACTCATGATACAGCCATCCAACCTCAAATATTTCTTCACCAACAAGTCATATGTCACCCATAGACCAGAAACCAAGCATTGAAATAGCCTGAAACACCACATACTCAACTCTCCAAATCTTCTACATCAGAACCAAAACCTTCAAACCAGGCCACAAAAGCTTGTTCTAAGTTTCATTCCATCATCAGGAGGCTCATAGGAGAGGATTTGCATCAAAGAGGGATCCAGAAAGCCCAACATCAGGAGGTTCCATCTCAGGTACAACTTGTGAACTTTTTTCCAGAAGCATGCTTTTAAGTTCTTTTATGGTTCTGTACGCTCCCCTAATCATGGGGATATGATTATTTTTGAAAATGGTTGAGAAACCACCATGTATGTGAGCTCTGAAACTTTTGCCCATTTTTACATTTTGGTTCGATTCGTGTTCATGATGTGAAATAAATGTTTTTTGATTGAGGGTTTAGGTTTAGGATGATTGGGGGATCATTTCTGAGCAAGAAATTTGAAGAATAGAAGCTTAGGGAAGAATCTAGGGTTTGGGTTCACCGGAGAAGATGATCGGGACTGTTCCGGTCACCTGAAAATGTTTAGGGCACAATTAGGGCTTAATCACGTGTTTAGCTCAGTTTGAATTTGGTGCGTTGGATTTGTTTTTCGCGCGCGTCCTCAATGGCCAGGATTTGTCATTTAACCTTAATCTCAATTAATTAGTTTAATTAATTAGGATTAGTTTGAATTTAATCAGAAACAATCCTAGCCTTCCAAACCCACGCCAAGTCAACTCCCGCCTCCCTGGTTTGAACTACAGCCTTTGGATCTGATTACTTTCCTTTTAGTTTAATTTTATTTTCATTTTAATTCATTTTTCTCACACATTTTATTTAAAATAGCAAATCACTTCTAAAAAATCCCATTTTTTGCATCATACCTTAAAATAATTTTCTCTTTCTGAAAATGATTTTTATTTTATTTTTTGCATATATTTCGTATTTTAAAAATATTTAAATGTTTATTTTAATTAGTTAATGGGAATTAATTAATTAAAATAGCATTTAAGTTTCTAAAAATCACCAAAAAAATCACATTGCATTTTGATACATTTAGAAACATTATCAAACTCTTCAAACAAATTTATTTTTGGTTCTTGACATATTTTAACATTTTTCTTTGGAATTAAAGTTCTTAAAAGGCAATATTTTTGTCCTAACTTAGAAAAATTCATTATGCCTAACCTTGAAGAGTTTGATGATGGTTCTTTTTGCATTTCATTCTTCATATCATGTAGTTTCTAGGATAAAATTGGTTTGAATTTATCTCTCATTTTCAATTTGTTGTGCATTTTTCCTTTTGAAGTGCCTTAAAACCCTAGTAAACTTAAGAAAATCATAACTCCCATTAGGTTAAGAATTAGGTCCCCTCTTTTGGGCAGTGAACTTATGTAGGGTTAGGGTTCCTTTGATCCCATTTTCAATTTTTTATCTTGTCATTTGCTACTGATTTTGAATTTTGCTTTGTGTCATGTGTATAAACCCTAATTTTTGCTTTCATTTGCATTCATCTCTCATTTGCTTGCATACATGAACTTGCCATGACATTTTGTGCATTCACATGACTCCTAAGACATATTAGGACACATTAGAATCATGATAAGTTATTTCTTCATCCATTTGTCATGTTATACCTCCATTGCATTTCATAAACTTTCATGAACTTTCATGGTTCAAAACATGCTTCATTTGCATCCTTATCCTTGTATTATCATCCACAACTCTTGTCTTGTGTCTGCACTACCTTATAGCATCATTGACATCATGTATATGCTTCTGACTTTGGTTTTCATCATTGTGTTTCACCTCATTTGCATTTCATTTCATTTCTTGTTGCTAACTTTTCAGGTGGTAAGTCATTGAGAAGTGAATTTGCCTTCACTTCTCATAACCTCTTCTCATCTCTCTTATACATCATTGCTGCATTTTACTTTTTTATTAGAGTGAGCTTGCTCATTCATGCTCCTTATCCACTTTCTTTCTTCAAGCAACTTGTCTTCTTAAGTGAAGCAACTTGACTTGTTCTTTTGTTTCTCTTCCTTTCATCTGCTTCTTCCTTGGTGGCTCCTCTTGAAGATCTTCTGCAAGCCCCATAAACCCTAGGAATACCCAAGAATGTTAACAATTAGGGTTTTATTAGTCTCCCCATTAGTTTTACCTTTGTTTCATCTTTGTGTCTTCACTTCTCATCTCTTAATCAAGGACTAAACCCTTAAGGTTTTAAGACTTTGGGATTAGGGTTATGCTTGTATCCTTCTATTAGGATGGAGTGTATAACTTTAATCCTAAGTGTTAAACCCTTAATGTGTCTAAATCCTTTAATCAATCTACCTAATAATCACTAAGACATCAAGCTTGTAACTTGGGCCTTGCATTAGGGTTCTAATTCTTCCTTAATTGGTTAAGAAGGACTAACCCTAGTGTTAATGGACAAGTCCCCCTCAAGTTGTCTTACAAATCATAAATTTCACTTCTTAATCTTACCATTAACTAAAATCCACTTTAATAAAGGCTTTGTTTTGCCATGAGGTTAATCCCTAATCATTGGATTAAGTTGAGGAGCCTTCCTCAGCTTGAATGTTCTCATCTATTATCCTTCTATTAGGATGTTGTAATGGGTTCATTAAATCCCTGATTATGGCTTAAACTCATTACTTAACACTAAACAAAAAAAACTCCAAAAACATCTAAATAATTGCAAGTAGGATAATGATCTTAATCCTACATCATGGTGATTAAGTGTGAGGTGTTTACCTCATACTTAAGGTATTCTCCTTACCCCTAATCAGAGGGAGGATGTGACGGGTTTACTAACCCTTGGTTTAGGCTTAAGCTCATTTTCTTATGACAAACACAAAAATCAATAAAATATTGAAAGCACAAAAAACAAACAATAATCGTCTCCTCCGGGATTCTTTTCTCATCTCATTCACTCACAAACGAGAACTTGCTTCTTCCGTCTAATGCAAGACAGTTTGCACCTGAGCCAGACAGGTCATACACTTGAGCATAGACAAATAAGCAGTTCACTAGTCAATTTATCTTTCAGTCTCTTTGAGTCGAACTACGGTGTTCTGACTTCCTCATTGCACGAGATGATACGTAGGCATAACTTAACAATTATCGAACAAAAGTCTCTGTATATTCCCCCTCCTTCCAGCATTATTCTTCAAACCTCATGGTCTTGAGCTTCATATTCTTTTCTTACACTGACACTTTTTCATCTCACTTCACATTTCTTTTACACTGACACTTGCATTCTTTTCCAGCTTTTGCACACAAAATAGCACTGACACTACCCCTTTAAACACAAATCTTTCAAGCGTGGATCCCGTCGAGTACGACGGACAATCTGGGTGCTAATACCTTCCCAGGTTGTAACCAACCCCCTCTCTCAGTTTCTCTGGTTCGCGACCGTCTTATCCATCCTTTCTTAGGTTTATGCAGCATTACCTTTCCTTCGGCATAAAAATGCCTAGCTGGCGACTCTTATATTTCCAGTTCACCCTTGTGTGTTCTCTCCTTTCGCCGACCGTTCGCGACTGTACCCCTTCTGACTGGGTGTCATTTGGTGGGAGCGACAGTGTGGAAATTAGTGACATGTGGGAACATCCTTAAGGACATTGTATATTTTAAAGAATCAACTTTAATATACTTTAAATGGAGGCATGAAATATTTGATTTTATCATCAATTCATTTATTTTAAGAAAATTTATTCAAAGGCCCATCACTCCTCAACAAATACTCCACTACACCATACTGCATATATGTTCTCTCACTCTCTACTCAAAGTTTGTTTGCATTATCTCTCCATAAAGTTTAATCACCGTCAAAATGTATCAACAATCCTCTGTTTAGCCTTCAAAGAAATCATCATCTAAGCCTGAATCTAGGGTCCATCATCTTTCTGAAGATGTCCTGGATGTTGCTCCATTGAACATGGTCGTTCCTGATACTACTAGGGTTTCTAAACCTAGGACACCTAGTGTGCAGAGGCTAAAGGATTCTTCTGCATGTCCATTCACCTGGCTCTCAAGGCACTATTTTTGCTGATGAAGCCACTAAAGAGCTTATCTCAAGAATCCTGGCTGAAAATTATGATGATGCTGGAATGTCTGATCCATTGACTAGCCTGCCTGGTTCTCAGGGCAACCAAAAGAATAAAAATTTTGAACCAAGTAATGAAGGTCAAGTTGTATATGTTATTGAAGGTGGTACCAAGGATGCTGAAGAGGATGTTGTAATACCTAGGAATCAAGCTGATCATTCTAATGATGGGGTTACTTACAAAGATGATGATACTGCTGAAGGGGCTGGTGTTATTGTTAAGGCTTACAATAATAATGATGTTATTCCTGATGAAGTGATTGATTTTGATGACATATATGACAATGAACTCCTTACCAACATTAAACCAAGTGTAGCTAAAAGGCTGATTACAAGAAAAGGGAATAGTTCTACTGATCAAGGTTCTCCGTGGAGTAAGTTTGTGTCCAGCAAAGATACTCCTAAGGAAACTCCTAAAAAGGTTGTTGTTGGTCCATATAAAGGATGTAGCAAGGTGATCACGAAGAAGAGAAAATCCAAAGTTGTTTCTGAATCTGCTATTGATGTTAAGAGTGATGTCCCAGACATCACACCTAGAAAGAACCCACCTTCAAGCAAGCTTGCATCTAGGGTGCTTGATGCACCTCTGGATAACATTTCCTTTCATTTCATTAGTAGTGTAAGCAAATGGAAATTAATGTATCAAAGGAGGTTAGCATTGGAGATATATTGTTAATTTTGTGATGGGATACTCTGAAGTTATGGACCTGATCTACCATGCAGGTCTGCTCAAAACTGTTGCTAGGTTCTCACAGTGCTATGAGACTCTAGTTAAGGAATTCATTATAAATCTCTCTAAGGGATGTGCTGATGGAAAATCTAAGGACTTCAGGAAGGTATATGTAAGAGGTAAGTGTATCAAATTTTCTCCTACTGTCATAAATACCTACCTAGGAAGAGACACTTTGTGTTATCCTGAGTTAGAACTCACTAATAATCAAATATGCAAAACTATCACTACTGATCAAGTTAAGTACTGGCCTAGAAAGGGAAAGTTGTCAACCAGCATGCTTAGTGTAAAGTATGCTATGCTGAATAGAATAGGTGCAACCAATTGGGTTCCAACAAATGACACCTCAAACATTGCTACTTGTTTAGGGAGATTTATTTATGTTGTAGGTACCAAAACAAAGTTTGATTATGGTACTTATATATTTGAACAAACCATGAAGCATGCTAGCACATTGGCTATGAAGTTACCTATTTCCTTTCCTTCACTCATTTGTGGGATTTTAAATCAGTACCCTGCAATCTTGACTGATTCTGACACAGATTCTAAGAGGGAAAGTGCTCTTTCTTTCCATTATAAGTTGTTTTAGGGATCTTATGTCCCTGACAATGTTGTGACATCCATTGCAACATCTACAAGCAGCAAGCCTCTTAACAAAAGTTCAATTATTGTTGAGCTCAAGGAAGCTTGTAAGGAACTAGATGCAAGAAAGGTAGAATTAGAGAAAATGATTGAGTTTTTAGAGAAAGAGGAGGACACTGATGGAAAGCAGGCTGGTGAGGAAGTTGAAGGTGATTCTGATGGAAGTTCAGAAAGTGAAGCTGAAGAGGATGATGGATCTGGTTCTGTTAATGTCTGGTGAAGGGCTACTTGTCCTATTTTTTTGAAATTCTTTTGATTGTGTTTTCTAGACCTTGAAGGCTCCTATGTAAAATATTTTTGGATTTCTAGTACTGCATTAGTTGGGGTTCAGATATACCCAGGATTTTTTCTCTTTATGAGCTTGTGGTACTTACAGTTTCTTTTACTTTCTGATTTTGTTTTTGTTTGGCTCAATTTCTGGCTAAAAGGGGAAGTACTTATACTATTTATTTTAGTATAGCCATACTATTTGTTGCAGGGCTTAACAGGTTGAGGGGGATATGAAATCTCTCTGCTTTTTCTCTATTGTGTTGTACTCTGATACAGTTGTTTTTTAGGGGGAGTCTGTCTATCTCTCTGCTCTATGTGTGCTTCTGCTATTGTGTTGGTTGTTTTGCTGAGTTATGTTGTTCTGATCATGCTTAAATTGTTTTAGCAAAAAAAATCCAAAGGGGGAGTTTGTAGATGTTTTAGATTGGCTATATTTTGCGGTAAAACATATTTTTGCGGGTGTGAAGGTTTTTATGTGTGCAACTGTTTGTATCAGGATGTCAAGAATGATGTCATGACATCTCTAACTGGGCCTGAAGACCTAGATGAATCCTTATTTGTGCGCATGTTTTGCTATCATTAAAAGTGTGATCTGTTATGTTTAAGTAGCACGGTTTATCATAAGGAAGATGATTCAGCTTGGAGTTATTTTAGCAAAACATACCATGTTGCTATTTTTTTCCTTTATTTAAGGAAATATATTATTTTATTTGTGCAAGTTCAGCAGGACCATGCCCATTCAAGTTTCTATTTAAAGGCTGCATTACCCTAGTTTGAAGAGGTGGAAAATAAGGATTGTTCATTCAACATTTCTGTGCATGTGTTTAGTTTTCTTGTGAGCCAAACAATTGTCTTATTGATGATTGTTTTGGACTAGGTTTTCTATTTGTATTTTGTCCACTCAAAGCTTTTAAGCAAGAGTGTTTGTACTTAATTGAAGTTGTGAAGCAAGGTCAAGGATTGCTTTGGAGACTGTCTTTGTATTTTTTGAATTGTTTGTTTAAGATCACTATTGTGATTGAGGGGGAGTGAGAGGGGTCTCATATCTAGGAGTTCCTAGGTAGAACTTGCATTGGGTAGTGATTAAGTGAGAAGATTGCAAATTGTAGGTGTATGTTGTGGATCTTTGAATTGATACTACGGATAATGGAGTTCATTCCTTCCTGGCTTGGTAGTCCCTAGAGTAGGTGTGTTTGCACCGAAATGGGTTAACAATTCCCTGTGTTCTTTATTTATGTATTTGCGCATTTACTTATTTTTAACTTGTCAGATATTGATGTCGTGACATTGTATTCGACATCGTATATCAGCTGCCAGAATTTCATTCTCAATTACCCATTCCAAACACACTTTAAGTCTCCAATACCCTCTATGATACAACATTATTCTACAAAATAAAATCATTTAACAAAACATTAATGTTGATTGTTGGAAAAGTATTAGAGTGAGAATTTTTGTTATCGTCTCCACATGAATTATAAATATATCTCGCCGTTCAATAGTTCAAAGGTTATAAGTGAACGATTTCGAAGTTGTTTTGTTCGGTATCATATGGTTGTCATTGGTTTTGGTAACAATACTTGTAAATAAAAGAGTTTGTTTGTTTTTATAAAAGAAATGCCAAGATTAGGGTTTGCTAATCCTTTTCAAATGTATTCAATCAATCAAGTATATGAACATGGTTACAGTTAATATAATCATGTACCCTCTTAATATGTATCCTCTCGATCCTGGTATCGTGAGAGTTATTGTACCAATCTGCTAATCGCTCTCGCACATTACCAATCAATACAGTAATCATAAAGTTCAATACAAAGCGAATATTTATTCACAAGTTTGTCTTCGGTACTTGATCGTTAATAGATGAAGCAATTAGATCAAGGTTTAGAAATCTTATTTCTAGCTCAATCCAAACCATACAATTCCAAGAAACACAAATTACTTCATCATATATTAAACATGACCTTGTTCACATACAATAGATCAAAAGAAGTACATAATAGAAAGATTAACTACCTTTAATCTTGAGACAAGAGAGAACTTAGCCAACCAAAAGTTGAAGAATCAAGAGTTGATGCAGTAAAAATTTGACCTTGATGTTTCAAGAAAAACATCTCTTCAAACCCTAAACAACTGATCTAAAATGAAAAATATGTGAAAAATGAAGTTGTTTTCTAAAAATATCTCAAGGGAGATATTTATAGAAGTGGCAAAATCTGCCTCTAACAGGCAAGGTGCTAAGCGCCTATAGAGCGCGCTTAATGCCATTAGCTCAAAAGGCGGTTTTAGGTCCTAGCACGCTTAGTGGGCTCCAAGCGCCCAGAGACCATAAGCTACTGACTTGAGTGCACTGAGAGCACGCTGAGAGGGCATTTAGCGTGTTAGCACTTTCCAAAGTCCAGGCTCTTGATCTTTTCAGCCCTCCTTCTTCACTCATGGGCTTTAGGCATTCACTTAAGCACAAAAATCCTACAAAAGACAAGAAAACATTATAATACGGGAAATGAATAGAGAAAACGGTAAATTACATATTTACACTAAAAGCGACGGTTAAACAACCGATTTAAACATAAAAACATTGTAAAGTGTCATCAAATGATATGAAATATAGCTCTAATTTGGCACTTAACAACTCTCCCCAACTTTACTATTTTGTTTGTCCTCAAACAAAAGTTTCTAACTTAGAAAGAACCCGAACTTATATACAAGAGACCGGTAACCAAAATGAAAACATAACAATTGAATGGTTCAAACAGAGGAAGTACAAGCAAAGTAATCCATATCACAACTCTTTAGACAAAGCATGCAAATGAAACTATTGCTAGGTGAAAAATATATCAAGAATTCTTAAACAATACTAATGCAAATATGGACCACACCTAATCACACAATCATCACAATATGAAAACAAGTATGATATATTTTAACTCACCATACAAGTACACAAGCATCCAGGATAAGTTATGTTTTCAACAAACAAAATGCAACAATAAGTATGAAAGAAAGAATCTCATGGACTTCAAAGGTTGTAATGTGGCTTGGGTTACAA
Source organism: Lathyrus aphaca (assembly GCA_963966055.1). Taxonomy (NCBI): domain Eukaryota; kingdom Viridiplantae; phylum Streptophyta; class Magnoliopsida; order Fabales; family Fabaceae; genus Lathyrus; species Lathyrus aphaca. Next base: position 443,025,874 of record OZ014523.1, read on the forward strand.
GAAAGGGTCATATCTTAAGTTATAGAAACAAAATCACATAATCCTATGAGAGCTTTGAAACTTTATATTCATACACACCACATATTTCACCTTTTTATGTTCATTAATGCATCATTACAATATCTCTTTTTTTCTTGGCCATTCATGTCATTTTCTTTATTTTCTCAATTTTTTTCTTTCTTTTCTTTATTCATTATTCACTCTTTTTGTTTACAACCACTTTCTTTTCATTGATGCATCAATCTACCTTTCTCCTCCCCAACTTTAGTTCCAACCATATATAGCTTTTCAAATGCTCTCACACATCTAAGGCAAGACACAATAAGCAACCATACAAAGTTGAGGTTCACATTTTCTTATCAAATATCAAGGTCTATTTTCAAAATAATCCTTTGTGCAACAAAACACAATTCATCACAAACATAGACCTTGATAGAGAGGTTCACAAGGGGGTATCAAATACTCTCTCACTCACAAGGTAAATTGATCATACCATCTTTTGGTCTAGTGGTTTTTCTCAAAGTGCTCAAAAATTGCCTTAGTCATTTTCTTTCAATTATATAAACCACACAAATGCAAGATTTAAACATAACATGAATGAGCTAAACACAATGTTAGTTTCCCACACATATATACAAATGGAAGCTACCTCACAATGGTTATGTTCTACATGGTTTACAATTGAAAAAAATATTAGGAAAGAATCCATGCAAACTAACTTTTCACAAGCCTAGAGTTTCAATAATAATGCTTAGTCTAGAAAGCGATAAAAAATGTACCTTGTCGCGGTACCTCGACTTACACATATCATTACCACTCAAGTGTGCATGTCTTCATCAATTACAAAACTCGTGGTTCCTTCATAGTTAAACCTAAGGACCAAACAATTAAAATTCCAAAAATTATATTATACTACCAAGCGATAATCAGGGTTTACTGTGGAGGCACTTCTCACTCAAAAACAACTGGCTTGTCCTCAGGCCTATCAACAAATTTTTAGAATACCCCACAAGCATGATCCATCCATCTTGGCCCAAACTGAGGTGAGCCATCCAGCTGACTGCTCTAAGCGCCATCAGGAGCACGCTAAGCGCTATCAGTGGAGTCAGGATACTCAAGTTGGCTCAGGATGGGAATCAGCCGATTTTTAGACACCCGATTAAATGAAATAACTAAGAAAAACTATAATACCTACAACATTGGGGTGCCTCCCAACAAGCTCTTTGTTTAACATCGTTTGAGCTTTATGGTCCAATGTGATCACATAGATCACAAAAATCAACGGAAGAAATTAGAGCTACCGAAACAGAACACTTTCTTAACCATTATCTTGACCTAGCCCAGGTCCACTTTTTCTCCAAAATGAGAAGTCCTAGCAAGACTTCATCATAGCTTCCTTAGCTTCCTCATTCCTCATTTGAAAGTTTTCCTCAATTCTTTGTTTTTTATCCTTCTTTTTCTCAACAAGCTCGTATTCACTTTGGCTCGAATATAATACACCTTTGAAAAGCATGAAGCACACCTCATCTTCGTTTATACGCACCTTCATGATCCCCTCATCTACATCAATCAACATGTATGAGGTTTTCATTAAGGGCTTACCAAGAATTATAGCGGTGTCATCATCCTCATCCATCTCCATGACTATAAAATCAAAGAGAAATAAGAATTTTGCCAATGCTTATCAACACATCCTCACATACACCATGAGGATGAACTCACGACTTATCCTCCAATTTTAAAATCATATTAGTTTCCTTCACCTCCATGTTTTCAAGCTTTCTTATTAAAGATAACAAAATCAAATTGATGTTAGCTCCCATGTCCCCTAATGCATTGCATTTAAATTCACTACCAATAGTGGTTGGTAGAGCCACCTTTCCCGGATAACCTTCTTTCCGCGGAAGTGTGTTTTGGACCATGGCACTATAATTAATGTTTAAAACCATGTTGTCTAAATCCGTATGTCTCTTCTTTTTTGAAAGGATATCCTTCATAAATTTAGCATACTTTGGTATTTGATCTAGAGCGTCGGCAAAAGGAATAGCCACTTGTAAGCAACTAAATATACCCAAGAATCAAGTATAATGTCGATCATTCTCTTTTCTTTTTGAAGGTGAATTGGGGTAAGGCATTTTGTTCATAGGATCATCCTTCAACTTCATCTCTTCCTTCAACTTCCTTTCTTCTTCTCCTCCTTCCATATTTTCTCAAATTCTTATTTTTCAACTAACTCCTTATTTTTTTCTTCATCCTCTTCTAATATTTATCCTTCCTTTTTTACTACCACCTTTTCACTTTCAACATTTTTTTCAACTAAATCCTTCTCAAGTGCAATATTTTTTTTCAACTGCACATCCACTACTACTTCCACTCTTCGCAAAGATAGCCTTGCAAGATGAATTTGGGTTTACTTGAATATTAGCCGAAATTTTTTCTCTGTGTTGGTCGGCTATTTGTTGAGAAAGTTTCCCCACTTGCGTCTCAAGGTATCTTATGGCCGCATCCATACTCTTCTGAGTGGATATTACCATTTGCATGAATTGCATGAGTGTTTCCTCCACATTTGAACTTGTATTAGGAGCTTGTGGAGCTTAGGTGTAGTTTTGATATAGGCTTGGGCAATTTGAAGTTTTGGCATCCGATCACCATCCTTGATTGTAACCTTGGTTACCACCTCGCGGTTGGTACCCTTGTTGTTGCTTTGATAAGGTTGACGAGGTTGGAATCCTTGATTTTGATTGGCATAATTAACTTCCTCTTCAAGTACCGGTGGACTATATCTGGTATGGTGATCGTCTTGACATAACTCACAACTCGTCACTTGTTGTTTGTTTTTGGGAACTTCATGCAATTCTTTCATTTGTTGTGGAAGCCTCAACATTTGCTTGGTCAATAGTTCTAGTTGTTGCGATAGAAGCTTGTTTTGTGCAAGTATAACATCATTTGTTCTCAACTCAAACATACCCGACACTTTTTGAATGATTCCACAACTGTGTTGACTTTGATGATCATTTAGTTCCATCTTAGCAATGATGGTCACCGTCTCTTCAGCACTTTTTGACATTAACGAGACACCCGCCGTAGCATCCAAAAGAGTTTTGTTGGTGGCTTGTAGTCCATTGCGAAAGATGTGAACTTGCATTAATCCGTCAAAACCGTGTCCTTTGCATTTTCTTAACAATGCCTTGAATCTCTCCCACACATCATTGAGAGTCTCATTCGTTCCTTGAGAAAATACTGAAATAGAAATCTTCGCATCCATAAATCTAGATTGCGAAGACATTCCAATCTGTCATGACCGGCGCAGGTTGATCGAGATATCAATCCCTTGTGTAAGTTGATTGAAATATATTAAAAAAAAAATCTAAAATAACAATTTATATTAACTAGTCCAACTAATCCTTTATTTCTTAAAGTTTGTTTACTAATACTTTAGTATGTGACTAACTAACATATGGAAACTATTTTGACTCGACACATGATGGCATAAAGGATATATGCACTTGATCACAAAGAAAACACGTACTACAAGATGATTAAAAAAACATTACTTTATAATTATATAGTAATTGACACGGGTGATAGCCACGAATTAGATGCAAAAGAAAACCTATCATCAATCAAATTCAAAGGCTATGAGATTAGATAGGGAACAATGACAATTAGAAGTATAATTAAAAGTTTGAAATGATTATGAAAACCTAACTTGAGAATCTCTCACCGTCTAAATACAGTTGTAGTAATGTTGGCAACAAATTTGAAGTTAATCTCTTTGGTCATTTCTAGAGGTGTCCCAATGTCAAAGCTTCTAGGTCCAGCATAGTTAATCCTTTCGGTGATACTTTACCTTTATTGTTGTTTTTAAATTGAAATTGCTACAGTTTGGATAATGGTTTATAATTAGGTAAAGTATATAAACACTAATTATATTGGTATTGTTTGATAATTATATTTTGATTTTAAGTTTTGGATGATTAGTTGTTCTTAAAGATTAATAATACTCAGAAAATGAAGATTACTAAATTATAATGTTTGCTTGCTAATATTGTTTGGCTTATTTTAAACGAAGTTTTTCACAAATACAAATATAAGATACAAATGTGAAATATCCTATGGAGCTATCTAGGAGCTTCAAGAATATTCTAAAATGATAAATATAAGAAATATAATGTTTAAAGTAAAATTGAAATTTAAAATATCGGACATAATGTTAAATTAATGTGTAAGAAAAAATGGTCAAAAATAATAGATAAACGATTAAACAAGTAATAAATAAAAAATATTAAAAATTGTTAATTTAATTTGATACAATTGTCATCTATGTTTTGAAAGACAATTGTTCGATAGAAAGAAAATTTATTAATAATAAGTAGTCAATAATATATGACAGTCTTAATTTTGTGAAATGAATCATTTGTTAGGATTTGTCTTGCTGGAAATCATGGGCAAAAATGTTGATGAGATTGATTTGTAAGAAAGAAGTACTAAGAAGCTAAAGGAATTAGAGTTCGGTGAGGGGGATCGTCGGCTAGTATGATCAAATCATTCAGAGATAGTGTGACAGAAATTTCAAATATTTCGGATATTAACATGGAGGTAGAGGAGACTCCGACTGAAGGAGAAAGTAATAAGGAAGAAGAGGATCTAAAGGTGCTGGAAGAGAAGATTGGGGAGTATGATTGTCCTTCTTTTGTTCTATCAACAAAAGAAGAGAAACATATATATTGACTCTGGATGAAAGGTATAATCGTCAAACTTTTGGGCAGAAAGATTGGATCCAAAGCCTTAGAACGAGATTGAAACAAATGTGGGTCAAAAGAGGTGTTATCAAAATCATAGATTTGGGTAACGATTACTATTTGGTTGCTTTTTCTCACGAGGACGACAAAATGATAGCCATGGAGAATGAATCATGGTTCATTTACGACCATTACTTAACGATCAAGGATTGGTGTCCCAATTTTCAGCTGACAAAAGATTCCATTGACGAGATAACGATTTGGATTCGTATAACAGGTTTACCAATTAAACACTATGATTCTAAGACCCTGACCTTCATTGCCAATCAGGATGGACATGCTATCAAGGTGGACAAAAACACTATGCAACATGAAAGAGGAAAATATGCTAGAATTTGTGTTCAAGTATCTTTGTCAAAACCACTGCTAGCACTCTTCAGAAGGTTGGACGTCATGAGAGTAACATCATTCGTCATATAGGTGGGAGCACAAGAATTTCTAAGAACCACTTGAATTTGTTTAGCGTAAACAAAGAAGATACCATCTTTAACACGTCTCCAAATCCACCTATCTCTATCCTCAAACAAAGAAACATTTTTGAGAACTAAATAGAACTCTAAAACCAAAGGTTCTTCATAGACGAAGAAGAATTTTCTCCATCTTAAATCCCATGAAATCCTACCATCCACCAACTGACTTATCTCCCTCAAATCCCCATTATGAACTTCAAAGATATTAAAAAGCCATTGAATTTTAATCTTTAGACGTGCACTCTCACCCCAAGGATTTGCCTAAAATAAGGTCTAAAAACCTAATCCCACTTTCTTACTTATACCATCCTCAAACCAATAGGGAGTATAATCTTCCATTTTGAACCCTAGAAGATAAAATACATTCCATTGAAGAGAAACTGAGAATATTCCCAAATACCTACCTCATTTAAGGAGGAATGAAGTGAATCACCATATATAGTTACAAGTATATCACATCAAAGACCGAAGGCACCCTAAAATTAGTTTCCACATTCATTTGGCCAATAGGGCTAGATTGACCATATTGAGGTCCCAACACCCAAACCTCATTACTCGTATGTTTACACACATCATACCACTTCATCCAAGAGATATTAGTCCCACATTTCACACCACCCCAAAGAATTCTCCTTTGAATCCTAACTAATTTCTCTCACACTTTCACTAACATTTTGTTAATAAGATAGGAATACCATTAAGAACACAATTATGAATGATCACTTGACCCCCTGAAGGCTAAATTACATATGTTTACAAGAATTGAGTCTCTTTCACATCAAAGTAAGTAGAGATTCTTAAGTGCTTACCAATTGAGCAATGGATCTTACCGGTAGGAGCATATACCTAAATGGAATATAGTCAATCTTACAATGAAGGAAACTCCCAAATGACTATAAAAATTTAGCATCCATGTTAATCCTAATCAAACAACTCTTAAAAAAATTAACCCGAAATCTTGAAGCATGCTCAAAACCTCTATGAATATCTTTAATACTCTACAAATTCTCAATCAAAGGCTCAACCAAGATCAATGTTTCATCTTCATTTTGGAGGTGGGAAACCACTAAATTTGAAGAACCAACCCTAACACCTGAGAAGAGGCCCAAGTCATTAGCCCTCCTAATTAACCTACTAAGGCCTTCAATTATAAGCAAGAATGGGAACAAGGCTAACGACCACTTTGTTACAAACCCCTTTGAATCTTAATTTTTTGGGTTGGGAAACTATTAACCAACAGAAAAAGGCTAATTACAAACACACAAACTCTAATATAGGACCTTCATTTGTCACTAAAACAAAATCTTATGAGCATGTAATCCACTAAAGCTCCAACCACTATAATGCAAACCTTTTATATAGCATTTAGCCAAATAAATCACCTCATTCACAACCATTATCCCATCAACCAAAAACCTTCCTTTCAAAAAAGTTGATTGATTAAGAGAAATAGGTTTCTGCATTACCGACCTAAGTTGAGTGCCCACTAACTGATAGAGGGAACCTATATGGAAAATAGGCTGAAAATCACTAAACAAATATGGGCTATTGGTCATAGGGATCAAAACTCGAAATAAGAGGGAAAAAACTACGGGATAGCGATGCCAAGCAGTGACTTTTATTCTCATCACACTACGATACCACCATATCCAGCTCAATTAGGAGAAAAAAAGCTATCATGACCTAATTATCATTCACTAATAAGGAGGGAAAAAGAACTCCACCAAATCTGGAACGATCTACATTTGGCTCTTTAAAAAGATTGAAAAAAATAATTAAAAACATATTGTCTAATCTCGAACACCCCTTCTAACCAACCATCATCCACTTTAAAGACTAAGATAACATTTGTCCTACCTCTATTTTTGACAGAAACATGGAAGAAATTACTATTAGCATCTCATTCCTTAAGCCACTTAGCTTTGGATCTTTGAAATAAATGAGAGTCTATGATTCTAAGAAGGGGTAAAGGATCCACAAATTGCTTTAGACCTAAAATGAATCTCCTTCTCATACATGACACTTTGGTTGGCCAAGATGTCGAAATTACTTATCACCTCTCTAAAAGACTCAATTCGATAATTAAGGTTATCAAACACTTGTTTTATTTCAAACTTTTAGGCTAAGTATTAGAGATGTAAACATTCTTATAATAACAAAAGCCTTCCACTCTTGAACTGAAGAACACGACCAAAATTTATAAACCAATTCAGAGAAATCAATGTAAAATAACCGATGATTTTTGAACCGAAATGACTTAGAACTCCACGTCTGATTAGCATACTCGACAATATTCAACATCTCTTGAGACATCTATAGAGTGAGATTATTAAACCATAATTCCTCAATGATCCCACCACCCAGAAGTAATCATGATCTATAAACCTAGTTGTTAACCCAAAATCTTTTTAAAACTTTTATTTTATTAATTTATTAAAAAAATATTATTAATATTATTCTATTTCAAAGGATTTAATCTTTGATCCATGGGAGAATGAAACCCAAATTCATGCTTATCACCACATTCTTTTAATTCTTGCACTTCAATCAACAAATTGATTTTATTATTAATTGTAATCAGTGAAATAATTAATAGAATAACATTTTATAAAAAAATTCAAATGATAAAAATTGAATACAACACAATTTTTTTATTAATTAAGTTTAAATAAAGAAAAAATTAACTGGTTTAGTTTAAAATTTATAAGAAATATAAAAAAAAGACGAGTCAACACAATTAAATTCTTAAATTAATTTTAATTGATTCAATATTATTTTCTCCCAAAATTGAATCAAACCTCTCACTACAGTCCTATCAAACTACCATGAAATTTATTTTTCCAAAGAAAACACAACCATATACAAAATGTCAAAAACTATGTGTAATTCATATATTTTGAAAACTGAAAACTTTTAAATTCTTTCAATAAAAAAAAAAAGTCAAGTAGAAACGCAAATTCTACTCTAGAAATAAACGTAAAAAATAATTAAAGTACGACAAGACCGATATAAATCCCATCCAACAGTAAAAAAAAAAAAAAAGAGTTCAAAAGAAAATTGAAGTTACAAAGATTTGACACAATCTACTTTTTTGACTTAAGTAATTTTTATTCACAAGCCGTGTTTGGCAACCGTAATCATCATAATAAATCATAATCAATTATCATAATAGCTTTTCACTTTTTTGAAAACTAATTAATTAATAAAAGTAATATTAATTCATCAAAATGGACCGGTCAAATTCTCACAAATGCGGAGAGAGAGATTTAACGGTTGCCTTTATAAAACCAACCAACCAAAACACGCCACGTCATCACACCGCGTCGCGTGCGTTTTTTCGAATCAAAATCGAACGGCGGAGAGAGACGTATTCCAAACGGAACGGATTAGTCTCTTTCTGTCTCCGTCCAAAACGTGTTCAAACCGGCTTAACCGGTTACCGGTCACTAAACGGCGATGAATTTGTTGTGGACCCACTCTTACTTCAACCACCGCTTCCATTACCACCGTCCACCGCCACCACTTAAAAAAAATGAGCATTTCCAAAAAAAAAACTCTTTTTATTTTATTTTTTAATTAATTAAAAAAGTTAGGAAAAAAATGATTATTATTTAATTGGATATTTAGATATGATTTAAGAGAGATAAGGGCTTGAAGAGTTCTCTTCTCTCTTTCCGATTTTGAAGAACTGAAAAACTGATTTTTACAGAGAAATTTCTCAAAGAACAAAAAAGAAAAACACAATCTAAAGAGAGAGAAAAATTTGATTTTTTTTTCTTACATATTTATATATAATACAAAATGAGAGAGAGGAAAAAAATTAGTTGAAGAGAAGATTCTTGTTCAATTTCAGAATTTGTTCATCAATTGGTGTTTTTCTGATTTTGATTAACACTGTAAGTATTTAGCATTGTTTTCTGATTTCTTCTACTTTTTTCTTTTTCTTTTTATTTGTTTTATTTTTAGTTTTGTTTGTTAATTAGTTGATTGGGTTTATTCTTTGATTTATATTAATGAGATCTTGATTGATTTTTTTTTTTTTTTTTTTATGAATCATGAGATGCGTAGAATAATGGGTTCTGCTCAAAATTTGATTTTTTTATTTGTTTCTACATTGGATTGATGGATTCGTTTTTGCATGATTGTGTTCAATTGAAGCTTCGTGTTGTTGATGTTGTTTTGCTGTTGTTTTTCTGAATCCGATCTATCTATTTATCATTCTACTACAAGTGACATTTTGTTTTGATTTTCCTTCAATCAGAGATGGAAAAATGTTATTTTCGTGGATTTATAGTTGGTTGAAGTGAATGAATTGCGATCTGAAATCAGTGTGTTTTTCTTTTGTTGGTTTTTCTGTGTATTGGTTGTATTGGCTATGCTTCGATGATTTTGATGAGTGTTGTTTGTTTTTTTGCAAAGGTGGAGAAAAGTGGAATTTGTGAATTGTGTTTTATGAACTGTGTTTGATTGAATTGAACAGGTTTTTGGTTTTGCTGTGGTGGATTGAAGTTTTTGAGAGAGTATTTTGAAGAGACATGTTGGAGGGTCGTTCATGTGTTGTTCCGAGGTTGTTTTGTAGTTCTTGTGAAACGGAGAACGATTGGGCTTACATGAAGTACATGCTGGATTTGGATATCAAAAATGGGAAGAGACCGATGGAAATTGATGATGCTGAGGATGAACATCATCCTAAGAAGTGTACTAAGATGTTGGAATCTTGTCATATAGTTGAAACGGTTCGTCTTTCCTTTCAGCAGGATAAGGATTCTGTTCTTTCCAGAGTAGATCAGGAAATTGTTGAATCTGTTGATGTTTGTCAAGGGGTGAGCCCGGGTGATTCAATGGATTCATTGGATTCTGGTGTTCAGCAATCTGATGAGGAGCAGCAGGGTGGAGATTCGTCGGATTCTGGTTCACTTTTGCCAAGGATGAACCGGGACAGCTCGATTGCTTGTCTCAGCCGCTGTTCTAGGTCTGATTACGGTTCGCTGGCTTCTCTTAATAGGAGCTTTCGTAACATAATCCGAAGTGGCGAGCTCTATACATGGAGGAGACTAAATGGTATCATGGAACATTGGGTTTATTTCTCGTGTGCCCTGCTTGAATGGGAAGCCTATGATCCGATTCGTCAAAGATGGATGCATTTGCCGAGGATGGCTTCGAATGAATGCTTCATGTGTTCTGATAAGGAATCTTTAGCTGTAGGAACTGAACTTCTTGTATTTGGGAGGGAGCTAAGATCTCATGTGATTTATCGATACAGTCTTTTGACTAACTCGTGGTCATCAGGAATGAGAATGAATGCTCCGAGATGTTTGTTCGGTTCCGCAAGCCTCGGTGAGATTGCAATATTAGCAGGTGGTTGTGATTCGGAGGGACGTATACTTGACTCGGCCGAACTATACAACTCAGAGGCCCAAACATGGGAGCTACTCCCGAGTATGAAAAAACCAAGGAAGATGTGTTCTGGTGTATTTATGGACGGTAAATTTTATGTCATAGGAGGAATCGGTGGACGCGAGTCCAAGCTTCTTACTTGCGGGGAGGAGTATAATTTACAGACTAGAACATGGACGGAGATTCCTAACATGTCACCCGGACGAAGTAGTAGGGGTTCTGATATGCCTGCTACAACCGAGGCACCACCTCTTGTCGCCGTTGTAAATAATGAATTGTATGCTGCTGATTATGCTGACATGGAAGTTAAAAAATATGACAAAGAAAGAAAACTGTGGAATACCATTGGGAGACTTCCGGAACGGGCGGTTTCGATGAATGGCTGGGGTCTTGCATTTAGAGCATGTGGAAATAGGCTTATTGTTATTGGTGGTCCAAGGACTCATGGTGAGGGTTTCATTGAGCTCAATTCTTGGGTGCCTAGTGAAGGACCTCCACAGTGGCGTCTACTCGATCGAAAACAACGATCCGGTAACTTTGTTTATAATTGCGCTGTGATGGGTTGTTGAAACCATTGAATGGTGCAAAAATTACACATTATGAAGCAACTATCATTCATCATCATCACTGGATTCTTGCTAATTGGTACTACTTTCCCCATTCTTTCCATGATACTATTTTCGTTTCGAACTCTGGGGGATGAGATTAAGAAATTAATCAAGATTAGGCAGGAGCACTTCAGTATTTTAATCTTATTATGTTCACAATTTAATTCACTTTTTTTTTTCTTTATTCCATTGAAAAATTTGTATCATCACCCCATTTTCATTGACAAGATTTTTCAAAGCTTGGTATCATATCATATCATGTAGCAAAAGAAAATAGGTCAAATAATTGAAGTTCCAACACAGATTTAGTAGGTTACTGGTGTTTGTTTGTTTTCAGCAGTTTCTCTTGAAGAAATGAAATAATTTTCTTGATTATGTATTGATTCAATTTTCCATTGGAATTCATCAACATTGTATCTTAATCTTAATCTCTCTCTGGTTGAAAATTGAAAATTGGAATGTGACTATTTCATTTATTCATTTATTTGTCCTAACTTATTAAATACTATAGTTATTATATATTTCTAATTCTAAGTTCATGACAATGGTCCTAACCAAGTGGTTGAATCATAATTATTAGACATAAAAAGTGTCCTTAAACAACCGTAGTCCTTGTTATAACTTCTGTTAAAGTACTCATCTTTCTGTGTTATGTTAACAGTTAAACAATGACATAAAACGTAGTTATGGCTTTGGATGAATGAGTTAGAGCTTTGATACACAACATAATATTAAGTATAAATAAATGTTAGTAAATGTTAGTGGTGATTCAGATTTTTGTCACATATTTTGAGATAGTACTTGTTCATTTGTTGCACTTTGTGTGTCTATGTTTGTGATAGGGTCTGTTGTGTTGATTGGCTTCTGCTCAACAAGTACTAAGCTGTACTGAGTCAGGTTCTGCAAATTTGGTAAAAGTTTTCTGTTGACATACTTTAGGTTGAGGTTAGTGGAGATGTACTATATGTGAAAAAGAAAATATCAGTATGATTTACTAGTACAAAATCTTGACCCTCTATCTCGAACGCCGAACGCAGATTAGTCCTTGCAGTTACGCCCATAGATAATACTTAGTTTTTCATTAATATAGTTAATTTTATTTTTTATGTGGACACAATCTATGAATTTGATCCAAGTAGATGTATTGTGAGATGTGATATGATTATACAATATGATTGTTAGTTAGAGCAAGATTTTCTCCTTGTGTCTGCCTTATCATTTGTTTGTTTGCTATTTTTATATACTTCTCAGGAATTCAGATCTTATCAGATTTTTGTTTTCTTCCTCCGCACAGTTATGGAAATGTTCAGTCAATCATTCAAAATTGGTTAGCTCAAGATATACTAGTATAGAGTTTAACTAAATAGGATGACATTCAATTTTCAAAAATATATCTTCATGATTTCATTCTTTTCCACTGTATTTTTCACTCTATATCACTTAACCAAAAATAACAGGATAAAATATTTTTTATGTGTTGAGTTTAAAAGTTGTTAATTTTTTTATCAAGTTTGTTTTTATAATTAAATCTACATATAAATAAATTTCTAATAAATAAAATAAATGAGTAAACCGTCAATTTTATTCCTAAAGCATAATTCTTTTTAATTTTCTCCATAAATTTATTCCTAAAATACAATTCTTTTTAATTTTCTCCATAAATATAATAATCAGTCAACTATTAAAACGGTTGGACTTTCTACCTTAAGCACGGTTTGTCACTAGTCGTCTTAACTGTGGTGCTTTGTCTTGTCTCATTACATTCCCTAACACCATCATTGTGTTGGTGCGGTTTGTGACTAGTCGTCTTAACTGTGGTGCTTTGTCTTGTCTCATTACATTCCCTAACACCATCATTGTGTTGGTTTTGAAAGGAAGGATTTAGTTTAGACCGATTTAGCAATAGGGATGTAATTGGTTCGGTTTAGACTGTTTTTTACTCAAAAAATTGTCTAAATCGATGATATCCCAATCGGTTTGGTTTGATTCGGTTTTTAGTGTTCATTAAAAATGAAACCAAACCAAACTAATCGGTTTGATTTGATTTGGTTTTGTTTGGTTATTCGGTTTACACCACTTTTTTTTCTAAATATTATATTCATTTTTGTATCATTTGCGCTAATATTATTCGATTTATTTTATACTATTATTTTTTAAAATAATATATTTCATATGATATATTTCATTCTCTATTTTTCAAACAACTTACAAGTTGTTCTTAATCTATACGAAACATTTACATATTTTTCATTGCATTATGAAATAAGTTCACTATTGAATACAAAAGTTGACACTTGACATGAGAAGATTGGAAAGGAATTTGAAAGCTTAACAAAGAAAACACAACAATAAAGACAAAAAGTTTCAATACACATAAATGAACATATTTCACACCTCAAATACACATCAAAACTATTTTGTAACAAGACTAGAAGGAAATTCGTTGAAGAAAAAACATAAAAAATATAAGAAAAGGTGAAAAGTAACGAAAAGAACTTGAAGATGAATAAGGAAATCATAACTTATAAGAATGATGGTGGCGAGAGAAACAATGATGACGAATAGCCAGAGTAGCAGTTTGGTGAGAACAAATTTTTATGGCTTATGATTTTTTTATTATTTTTTTTATGTTTGGAGTTTGATTTTGACTAATATTTGATTCAAAGAAAGGAAGTATAAACAAAGATGAAGAAATGTTGGAGCGATAAAAAATTTGGACTTATTAATTGGCTAAATAAAAGATTAAGTATGTATTTAAAGTCATCGGTTCGGTTCATCGGTTCCTAAAAATTAAAACCGAGAACTGAACCAAACCATCTCGTTTTTATTGGGTTGATTCGGTTTTTGAACTAATAAAAAATAATTTTTTTTTATTTCGGTTTGGTTTGGTTTGGATTGTCGGTTTAATTGGTTTTTTATTCACTTACATCCGTACTTAGAGATATAACACGTGTTCTGTTTATAAATGAGGACAATCTTCATCCTATTAGTTGATTTTGTAAGGACGAGTTAAACCCAACCCAAATTTTAAGATGGTATCAGAGCCTATCTCAAATCTATTGTTAGGCTTCCCAAATTGTTCATGCTTTTGGCTCATTGAGGCCCAAACGTGAGAGGGTGTGTTGGACTTTCCGCCTTGACTGCGATCCACCTTCAGCCGCCTTAATTTCGTCACTTTGACTTGCCTCATTGTAGTCCCTAACACCATCACTGTGTTAGTTTTGAAGAGGTGAATTTAGTCTCACATTATTTAGATATATGATACGTGTTGTGTTTATAAGTGGGGAAAATTATAACCTTATAAGCAAATTTTGTAAGGATTAATGACGCAGCCCAAATTTTGAGAAAAACTATTCAATTATAATAAAATATGGTTTATTCAAAATTTGTGGATTAATAATCACATGTAAGGTCACCCAGTTAAGGAGTTGTTCTTCCCATTTCCGGTGGCGAAGAGCCACATGAAACCCAAAAAATACCATTCTTTCTATTTTTAGTAGTGAAAAATCATCCTTATGAAATTCGTAAATTGTCTTGGCGTAATTTGGAAGTTAACTTTGAGATGTCTCTAATACATATCAAAATATTTCATTAGTGAGTCATCTTCATTTTGCCAAAGGATTAATGGAAGGGTGAGTAAGTTAACTTTCAAATACATTTTGAACTCATAATGCATTTATTTCACAACTCAATGGAGAATTTAAATGTTAAATTTTAGAGTGACCTTTAGGATAGTAAATTTCCCTTCAATGCAGTAAGTTTGTTATAAATTTGAATATTTTAATAAACTTTATATTTTAAGTCATTTATACAAAATATCATATTATTTAAGAAGTGAGACTATTAAAGTAGTGAGGTGTGTAAGAGTTTTTTTAGATAAACATCATAAACGATAATATCATGTTATTATCATGTTTAACAGTAATGGATACATGCATCCAAAAAGACGATATTTAAGCATCAAATGAAGTGCACCAACGATGCATGATGAACTATTATATAATGTGTCAATCTTTCTTAAAATTCTGGCACTGTGAGGACAAATGTCAAGTCAGATGTCACGACACTGGGGTCAGGACAAAATAACAAAACAAGAAGTTATGCAGTAAAAGTAAAGTACTGAATATAAACAACACAGTCAATTGTTAACCTAGTTCGGTGTAACATCACTTACATCTGGTGACTACCAAGTCAGGAAGAAAATCCACTATAATAATATTAGTTCAAAGATAAACTCCCCCATTTAAAACTTATCACATAATCATTACCCGTGCTAAATTCTCCCTAGGAACTCCTAGATATGAGAAACCCCTCTCACTTCCTACCAGTCACACAACAGTGACAAAATCAACAAGAAAGAACAAAAAAGAAGTCACACTTCAAAGACACAAAAATACACTCTCTACTTAAAAGCTTGTGAGTGATTACAACTCAAAACTCATTGTCCAATTCAAATACCTAAGGGGTATATGAACGAATCACAATTAACACAATGCTACTCAGACGTCAAAAGACATAAGAGATGAGCTTACTCTTCGAAACCAAAATATGTGTCCCACATAGCCCTAACATCCGCTCGAGTCTTTAGCTCAAATTTGATGAACACAATGTTCCTTCGTTGTCAACTGAAGCTGAACGATACTTGAGCTTCATAACTCTTTGTTTGTCTTCGTAAGTTAGGAGATGATAGATTTTTTCTAAGATATCTCTGAGGAGGTGAGATCGGTGAGCTTGAACGTCCTCCCGGGTGTAGAGTTTCCAGAGTAAGAGACACTTGTGACATACCATTATATGTTTATTTGTGACATTTGAGACCTTTTGAGTTTGTGTGAAATATAACACAAGAACACATAAATTTATAGAAAATCTAGCTCAATATGGACCACTCATTGACTGTCATATTGATTACGAATATATATCTCCGGAAACACACCCCATTATCTTGTTTCAGAGATGCATCTTCATAATTTTCCTTTAACCATTTCAAAATAAAGCAAATAAAATAACCTTCTAGAGATGTATCTCCGGAACATTCCCTAAAACATTTCCAAAACATAACCATATAACAGACATTCACATTAAGATAAAATATGAACCAAATATGCATAAGTACCAAATATGAAGCAAAAATGAATATGTAACACTTCATTTATACTGAGATACATATTTATACAAATATTTGTCTGGTTAAACAAGAAATCATATCGAATCGAAACAAATGTCCTCGACTAAATCTCTAGGTGGTTTCCTCATTGGACTTTTGTGCATTCGATTTTTTTTTCAATGTTGTTCAATCTCTCGAATTCTTTCATCCTTTCCATGATATGATCCGGCCATGTCTTGGATTTTGCGGTTGAATGAGCCATCCACTCTAGTGATGTAAGTAGTATAGGGAAACCCGGTGTCTCTCCCTGGATTTCTATCCTGGTACAAACGCGAAAGTGGCACGAAAAAGGTAGAGTCGTCAGCCAGACTTTTTTATCTCGAAGGAACGAAGAAGTTAATGCTGCAAAAATCAGAAGAAGAAAGGAAAGGACAAGGTCCTGCGAATCAAAGAACTGGGTTCGGGAGTTGGTTACGACCTGGGAAGGTATTAGCACCCCAGATCGTCTGTCGTACCCGACGAGATCAACGCTTCCGAAGGAATTGTTTCAAAGGGTGAAGAAATGAAAGTTGTTGCAAAAATAAAGACTGAGACTAGATAAGAAAGGAAAAGAAGGAGCAAAATGTAGGAAAAATAAAAGAATGCTCAAACGGGCCCTACCCTGCTTCCTACGTACCTCATCTGGACATGAGGATCAGAGTCTCCGTAGTTTCCCTAACTAGGGAGGAAAATGACTTGTGTTTTAAAAGCTAGAACTGCTTTTGTCAATGCTCAAATGTTGCAGGCTCGTCTAGCACGAGTGCGTTACCGTCTTGCAAAGTGACAAGTAGGAGCAAGTTCTTACGTTGAGAGTGAAGGTGATGAGAAAATAAGTCCCGAAGGAGAGACTTTTATTCTTTGTCCAGTGTTTTTTAGGAGTTTTCTGTTTTGAGGTTTGCATAAGTGAGTGTACCTACGTCTTACTCAATGGGATGTGTACTTCTTACATCATCCCAAAATGGAATGGGAAAGAGGCACACCTATTTATGGGGGAAATCCCCAAATCTAGTCCCTAAGAGAAAGGCTTAGACACACTAGCCTACTGACATTTATTAAGTGTTTTTGTGGTTTTTGATTAAAAAGTTTTTTTTAGCTTTTCTTTGTGAAGTAGTCTCATACTAAGACTTATTCATCATGATAGATACCCTACACCTCGCCCCGAAATGGGACGTGTTCAAGTACCCCATGACAAAGTCTCTTGGCACATGAGAAGACTTGTCAGTTATTAGGTGTCTTGATGTTAAGTTTGAAGATGAGAAAAGAGAGCACCGAAAGGATCTCAAAGGTAAGAGACTAAGGGGACTAAAAAAATCCTAATATTATCATGCATATAAGTCCTAGGTTAGTGTGACCTGAATTCTATCCTAATGAAGAAGGAAATAAAGAAGAAGAAGAGATCAAAAGAAATCAACTTACTTCTTAAAAGAAGATAAGTTGATCCTAAGAGGGATGCAAAAGAGGTTAAACATTGATGGCCTAAGAACATCACAATCACAAGTATGAAACCATAAAAAAGAGAAGGAGGAAGAATGAAGTTGGATATGTGGAGGCACATCCACACCTCTACACTTACCATAGCCCATGAAATGGTTAGAAATATTCACACAATGCATAAAGAGTTCAAACAAGTTTAAGTAATGGAAGAACAAAAGTTTAAGCATAACAAACTAACAAAGTCAGAACCTAATGATCATGTAAGAACTCTAATGTTAGTCATACAAAGTTGTCGCTCCCCGGATTTTCATCCCGGTGCAAACGCAAACTGTCGGCGAAAGAGAAGAGGTTGGATTGAATAGAGTCGCCAGCTAGGCATTTTTATCCCGAAGGAAAGGTAATGCTGCATAAACCTGGAAAGAGATGGATAAGACGGTTTCGAACCAGAGAAACTGAGAAAGGGGGTTGGTTACGACCTGGGAAGGTATTAGCACCCAGATCGTTCGTCGTATTCGACGGGAACCACGCTTACAAGATTGTGTTTAAAAGGGGTAGGTGTATGTGCTATCTGTGTGCAAAAGCTAAGGAGAGAAAGTACAGGTATCAGTGCAAAAAAGGTGAATTGCTCAGGAACTGAGGCTTTAGAAAGAATGATGAAAGAGGGGGATGACAAAGAGACTTTTGTTTGATAACTGTTAAGTTATGCCTACGTATCCTCTCGTGCAATGAGAAAGTCAGAACACCGTAGTTCGACTCAAAGAGACTGAAAATAAATTGACTGTGAACTGCTTACTTGTCTATGCTCAAGTGTATGACTCGTCTAACTCGAGTGCTAACTGTCTTGCATTAGACGAAAGAAGCGAGTTCTCGTTTGTGAATGAGTGTGATGAGAAAAGAATCCCGGAGGAGACGATTATTGTTTGTTTTTTGTGTTTTCAGCTTTTTATTGTTTTTGGTATTTTGCATAGGATTATGAGCTTAAGCCTAAATCAAGGGTTTGTAAACTCATTATATCCTCCCTGATTAGGGATAATGAGCATACTTAAGTATGTGATAAGCATCTCAACTTAATTACCATGATGATGTAGGATTAAGATAATTAACCTACTTGTGATTATTAAGATGTTTTTGGGTTTTTGTTTAGTGTTAAGTAATGAGTTTAATCTCTAATCACAGATTAATGAACTCATTACACCATCCTAATAGAAGGATGATAAATGAGAACACTTAAGTTGAGGAAGATACCTCAACTTAATACATGGTTATGGACTAAATTCATTATATAACAAGCCTTTATTAAATGGATTTTAATTAAAGGATGAGATTAAGAAGTGGATTTTATGGGTTGTAAGACAACTTGAGGGGGACTTGTCCATTAAACACTAGGGTTAGTCCCTCTTAACAATAAGGAAGAGATATAACCCTAATGTAAGGCCCAAGTTACAAGATAACGTCTTAGTGATTATTAATGTGTCTTGATTAAGAGGTGTAAACAAATTAAAGGTTTAACACTAAGGATTACATTTATACACTCCATCCTAAGATAAGGATGCAGGCATAACCCTAATTCCAAAGTCCTAAAGCTTTAAGAGTTTAGTCTCTGATTATGAGATGAGAAGAGAGACTCAAGGAGACTAAAAGGTAAAAATTTAAGGGGTACTATACACAAACCTAAAAGTTATCATGCTTGGATATCCTATGGCTTGTGAGGCTTAAGAGAAAAGATCTTCAAGAAGGCCACCATGGAAGAAGTAGATGAAAAGAGAAGGAGGAAGAAGAATATGTTACTTACTTCCTGAAGAAGATAAGTAACCTAAAAAAAAGAAAGTAAGAAGGAGAGAACATAAGTGAAGAAAATTCACTTCAAAGACAAGTAAATATGCATATGAATATATGAGAAGAGGTGGGAAGTGAAGGCAAATACACCTCCCAAATAACTTACCAAAAGTTCCTGAAATGTTAGTATGAATGCATAAGGAAAGAAATGAAATGAAATAAGACAAATGAAGGTAAAAATACCAAAGTCAGAAGTGAATATGTAATTCTAATGTGTTATGAGATGATGCAAAGTCATACAAGATGCATATGAATGATCATACAAGGATGAGATGCAATGGAAGCATGTTTAGAAGCATGAAAACACATGGATGTTCATGAAATGTAATGGATGCAAAGCATAGCAAATGAATGAAGAAATGATCAAGCAATGTTCAAGCATGTCTTAAGATGTCTAAGATGTCATAAAAATGATTGAAATGTCATGGCAAGTTCATATGATGATGATATGCAAAGATGAATGCAAATGAACCTGATAAATTAGGGTTTTAAGAAAACATGAGATGCATATGACCAAAACAGAAGCATTCACCATGATAAAAAAATTAAATTGTGCTCACACAAACCTTAAACCTATAAAAGATCACACCCCAAAGGAGAAGGTCAGAAGCCAATCCTAGTGAAAGTTATGAAATTCCTAAGTTAAATAGGGTTTTTGGGTACTTCTAAAGGGAAAATGCAAATCAAATTGAAAATGCAAGATAAAAATATGAGATAAATAACCTAGAAACTATATTCAATATGTGAAATAATGCAAGAAGAACCAAGTTCAAACTCATCATGGTTAGGCAGAAATGAATTTTTCAAGGTAGGGTTAGAAAATGTGATTTTTAAGAACCCTAATTCAAAGAAAATTGTGAAAATGTGATCAAACCTAAAAAGAAATTTGTATGGTGAGTTTGAAAATGTTTCTAAATGTTTAAGAATGCTTCATGAATTTTTTGGTGATTTTTAGAAACCTAAATGCATATTTAATTAATTAAAACCAATTAATTAATTAAATAAAACATTTAATATTTTAAAAATATTTTTTTAATGCAAAAAATAAAATAAAAAATGTTTTTAGGTTAAGAAAGTTATTTGAAACAAAAATGCAGAAAATGAGATTTTTTTGATGATTTTTGCTATTTTAAATAAATTATGGAAATAAATGAAAATAAAATGAAATTAAAATGAATTTAAATGGAAGTCAAAGGATCCAGTGGCTGAGATTTGAACTGGGAAAGGGAGGGTTGACTGCGCGCGTAATCCTAAGGCTAAGATTCAATCTGGCATTTTATTTAATTAATCCTAATTAATTAATTAAAAGATTAGGGTTTTAATGAAATGATCTGAGCCGTCCATACGCTAATCTAATCAAAATCCAAGGGCCCCCATTCAATCTGACAACAAAACCCTAATTAATCTCAGGCGACCGAAGATAAGCTCCGATCGTCTTCTCCGGCCAATCCCTCAACCTATCTTCTTCCCCAGGCCACCCCAAGCTAAAATAACTGCCCAAAAACACTCCCCATGCATCATACAATCAAAATCACTCATCAAACATCATTTATATCACAATAATCATGCAAATCGAATAAAAAACATTTTCACGGGCAAAGTTTCAGAACAACCATACATACTCATTTCTCAACTATTTTCAATTCTAAACATATCAGAGTGATCAGCTAAGCATGTAGAACCATTTAAGAACTTAAAGGAGAGTTTCTGGAAAAATTGTTCTTGAAGGTTACCTGAACTGAGCTTCTTCAAAATGGAGCTTTCTGGGCCTCTCTCTTGTGCAAATCAACCCCTCTGGTCCTCCTTGTGCTAATGGAATGCTTGGATGAGGCTTATAGTGGCTGGTTTGGAGGTTTCAGTTATGATGAAGCAGGAATCGTGTTTTTGTTTCAAGGTGATTCAGGCCATGGTGAGGGATGGGAAATGATCCTTGAGGTATGTGGAGTTGAATGGTGAAAGAAATTTTAAGTTTTGATGGCTGAGGAGTGAGTTTCGAAGAAATGAAGTTCTATGGCAATTTTTATGATTTCTTGGTTCTTGGATGTTTCAGGCCTGTGTGTTGTGTGAAATGAGCTCCATAAGATTAGTATAGGCCAATGAGAGTGCTCAGAAAGTGGGTGGTGGCATAGTGTGATTGGTATGGGCCAAGTTGCAAAAATGTCAACTTTGTGTACTTGAGGTATGAGCATGGTGCAGAGCTGGCTTTAGGGGTGTCTTGGCCTCAACTTGATTCATGGATGGCCCTAGGATCATTTGTATGCAGCTGGAACACTTGAATCAAGAGTTACCATAGTTTTTGCTAAGTTATGCATAATTGTCATTTTGAGATTTCTTGAGAATCAAGCCATCAAAACCCTAGGTTCAAAGGCCAATTCTGATATTTTGAAGTTTCTTTGACATGTTATGGTGCATAGAAGTTGATTAGAGGTCATGAAATGGCTTGGCTAGTGAAATTGCAAAATTCCCTCTTTGGCATGAACTTGAAAATTATAGGATTTTTGCCAACTTTGAAAGGCCATATCTTGAGTTCTAGGATGAATCAAGACATGTTCTTGTACTTTTTGAAAATTGGAAGACATAATCTACAACTTTCATGTCCAAGAATTTTTCATTTGAAGCATTTTTGGTCATGAAAGAATAGGTTGAATATCTTTCCCAAAATGGAAAGTTTCCATTACAAGTCATTTCCAAAAATAGTAAGTTTGCATTTGGCTTGAAATTCTTCAACTTTGTGAACTTCCAACCACTTATAAGATCAAATAAAGATTATAGATACTCAAAATGATGAATGTGACCCTTTGGTACCCTTGGTGGAGGCCTCAGATGCCTTGATTTTGACATTACTTGCTCAAGAAGTTACCCAATAATCAGATGACTTCCACAGTGAATTTCTTCATCAAATTTGGTACATATGATCCTTATAACATATTAAGACCATTAGAAACAAAAATGACCAAAAAATTTGGGATTAAGGCCTTTAAAACCAAAACCCTAATTTTAGGTCATCTGTACAGGAAATCTTCAGTCTACCTCTATGCTTTTGCCATTCTTTGTGATCTCTTGACTTTTGTGAACTTTTGGGAGCATATTATGATCATGGAACACACATGGACCCTCTTGGCAAGCTTCAAGACCATTGGGATGACTCAGATCACTTCTTGGGTTGCTCATATCACAAACCCTAGATGCAAATGAAATGGAACTATGCAGATGAAACAAATATGCAACGTGAGGTGGTATGCCTATGCTTATGCAAAAATGCAAGACCACAAGCCATGGTGTGAGAAAAAGTGAGGGCAAATTTGGGGTGTTTACAGCTTCCCCTATTCAAGCATGAGTTAGCTGTGTAGGATGTAAGCGCCTGGCTTAACAGACAAATAAGATAACTTGTGGTTGAATACCAAAGACAGTCCGAAATTTGCACTCGCTGGGGAGAAGAAGAAAAGGGATATAAATTGTAAAAGATAGTATAGTATGATTTATCAAATGAAAGCGATGGAGGACGACTATTGAGCAGAGGACAACTGCTGGGGGTAAAATGGTAAGCAAAGCAATGATGGGGACGACCATCATGCTGGGAAATAAGGAAAACGCGACTTGGACGATCATCGGGTAAAAGTTGATGAAGGACGATCATCAGGAAAAGGAAAAAGGGACCACGACGGGGACGACCATCGGGTTTAAAGAATAAATGAAATATTTGATGAGGGACGGTCATCAAAGGTGAAGGACGATCACCCATCAGGGGACGACCTGCTCTTTATCTCGACATAGGACGAATGTCGGATAGGAAAGGTCAACGATGGGGATGACCATCGGCAAAGCATGATGAAGGACGATCATCAAGAGGTGAAGGACACTCACCTAACAGGTTACGGCTGCTCTTGGGGATTATTGCGACATAGGACGAATTCCGGATAACAAGATAAACGATGGGGACGACCATCAGATAAATGATGAGGGATTGTCATCATGAGGTGAAGGACGATCACCTAGCAGGGGACGACTGCTAAAAAGATATCGCGACATAGGACGAATGTCGAATAGAAAGTTCCAACAATGGGGATTCCACTGGGGAAAGGATGAGGGACAATCATCCAAAGGTGAAGGACGATCACCTGGCAGGGGATGGATGCCGAAAAGATCACGACATATGACAAATGTCGGATATAAGAGTTGTTTTGTTGGTGACTTACTGGGGAATGGTAAACACAGACGAGTGTTTACGCTTTGAAATAAGTGTTTGACGGTGTGTATAGATTAAAGATGCGGACGAGCATCCTTAGTACCATGATACAGACGAGTATCGATATAAGCAAACGCTGACACATGTTTTAGGGATGATGATACGAATGAGTATCAATCGGTTATGCAAGGAACACAGACGAGTGTTGAATCTGCTGAGGGGTGATATATACAAGATACAAACGAGTATCAAAGACTTCTGTATAAGTACGTATAAGCATGATATGCCGAGGACATATGTGCAAGACACAGACGAGTGTTTTTGACTTGCTGGGGAAGTATGACACGGACGAGTGCCGAAAAGAATATGTAAAGGTTATAAACAAATATTTGTAGAAGGTAATCTGGAGACCTTACTGGGGAAAGATGACACATATGAGTGTCAAAAGGAGCATGTATAAATATGAACATGCATCTATGTTTGAGAGTACAAAGGGGATGCTTTGGCTTTTATCTGCAGGGGATATGAGTTTTGTACATTGCTGGTAAAGTGATGATGGTATTTACAGGTGACTGGCTCGAACCTGGCTCATGATCATGCAAATGTTTGATTTTTTTCCGTAATGCTCCATATTAGACGGAATGCTACGCTTATTTTTGGGGGAAAATGATGTGAAATTCTATGATTATGCAGATGAGAAGACCGATCCGAGATCCGGGTCATGCGGGGATAAAGATCTCTGGGCGATCCGTCTGAAAGGATAACTCTGATGGGGAAGGAGATCAATGGCTGATCTGTCCGGTGGAAGAGCTCCTGTTGGGTATGAGGAAGTTTTATCAACTCCGCTGGGGAAGTCTGTCAGGCATTTCTCTATTGGGGGAGGCAACTCTGTGGGGAATCAATTTCACCGGCTCTGTTGAGGATGAGCAAATTATGGAACTTCCGATGGGGAATGGAAAGTTCTTTAACCACTTTGCTGTGGAAGTGTTGCCAGTCATTGCTCGGGAGGTCCCGCTTGGTGAGGAGATAACTTATGGGAAGTAATTTGCTGGGGATTGATGAATTCCTCAAGGGATCCTTTGGGAGGATGAAACTTTGCGAGGATATTCTTTTTGTCAAGGGGTTCTGCTGATGATGTGATTGATGACTTGGCTAGGGATACTATGCTTGATATGCCCCATGCTGTGAAGGATTGTTTGCCTTGAGTACCTGCAACCTGTTAAGACAAAGGAGAACGCACAAGTGTCCCGAGGTATCCTTAACTGGATTCCGTCATAGGAGTTAAATTTACCTGAAAGTAACATATTTCCTGCAAGCATTTATTAAAATGGCTCATATGTTTTATGCAAGTGTTGTATTATGAACTTTGGACATTTTGCAAACGAAACAAAAAAAGTACAAAACAAAGTGTGACTAAAAACTCTGATTTTATTGATTTGTCTGCCCTTAATAGGCAAGTACAGTCAAAGAAGAGAATCCCTGAAATGAGGAGATTGCTGTAAATTGAGAAATTAAAAGTGTTGGCAATGTTGAAGATGACGCTCCAGTGAGCTTCCTTTACTATGACCCGTATGACCTTGACGTTCTTCTTATCTTGCTTTCTGAAGAATGTTGATTCTGAACGATGCTTTATCCTTTCGAAGCTTGCCATGTTGTGAGTGATACAGACGAATTCAGAATGCAGTTGTTCACTTATTCCCTGATTTTGCGTGGATCTCCCTTTTGGGTTTTCAATCCACCGGGATACCCATTTTTGCCTGAGCTGTCCGATGTGGCTTTTCAACTCAACGGGTGTACACACTTTTTTAGTTTTTCCCTTATTTTTTCCCGAGTCTTTTATTCTGTTTTTGACTCTCCAGGACACCCTATGTTTTCCTGGACTTACATTCTGTTTTTATGTCCAGCGGGTCTTTTATGAGAAGTATTTTTTAATTGCATATGAATTCACAGGAGACGTGAAGTCTTCACCATCCATGGTTGTGAGCATCAGTGCTCCACCCGAGAAGACTTCAGTTATCACATAGGGGCCTTCATAGTTTGGTGTCCACTTGCCCCTGTGATCTGTATGAGGAGGAAGAAGTCTTTTCAGAACAAGCTCTCCCACTTGGTATTCCCGAGGCCTGGATTTCTGATCGAAGGCTTTCTTCATTCGCTTCTGATACAACTGCACATGACAGATGGTTGCTAATCTTTTCTCTTCAATTATATTCAGTTGATTGTATCGGGATCGGACCCATTCTGCTTCATCCAGTTTCACATCCATCATTACCCGTAAGGAGGGTAGTTCAACTTCAATAGGTAGGACAACTTCCATACCATACACAAGCTAATAAGGTGTTGCCCCAGTAGATGTTCTGATAGAGGTTCGGTACCCATGCAAGGAAAATGGTAGCATCTCGTGCCAGTCTTTGTAGGTGATTACCATCTTCTGCACAATCTTCTTGATATTCTTGTTGGCTACCTCAACAACGCCATTCATCTTCGGCCTGTAAGGAGAAGAGTTATGACGTTGAATTTTAAAGTCCCGACAAAGTTCTGCCATCATCTTGTTGTTCAAATTGGAACCATTATCAGTAATGATTCGCTCGGGAATTCCATATCTACAAATGATATCCCTTTTCAGAAATCGAGCCACCACTTGCCTGGTGACATTAGTATACGAAGCAGCTTCCACCAATTTGGTGAAGTAATCAATGGCTACCAGGATGAATCTGTGACCATTTGAAGTAGTCAGTTCGATCTTTCCGATCATATCAATGCCCCACATGGCGAAGGGCCAAGGTGAAGACATTACATTCAAAGGATTCAGAGGCACATGCACTTTATCTGCGTAGATCTGGAATTTGTGGCATTTTATGGCATAAGCACAACAGTCTGCATTCATTGTGATCCAGTAGTAACATGATCTTAATAACTTCTTTGCCATTGCATGTCCTCCGGCATGGGTACCGAAGGAACCTTCATGTACTTCGTGCATCAGTAGGTCTGCTTCCTTCTTGTCAACACATCTGAGCAAGACCATGTCGAAGTTTCGCTTGTACAAAGAGCCATCAGTATTGAGGAAGAAACTGCCGACTAGCCTTCTTAATATCTTCTTATCATTTGATGATGCCCTAGGTGGGTATGTCTAATTCTCCAAGAAGCATTTGATGTCATGGTACCAAGGCTTGTTATCAGCGACAGTGTCCATAGAGAATACATATGCCAGTCTGTCCAGTCTGGATACCAAAATTCGAGGCACATAATTAGCAGCTTGTACTTTGATCATTGATGAAATGGTAGCTAAAGTGTCTGCAAACTGATTCTCATCTCGAGGGATGTACTCAAGCTTAACTGTTGTGAAGAAGGTCAACAGTCTCCTTGTATAGTCATAGTAGGGAATCAGATGCTCCTGATGAGTGTACCACTTGCTGTTGGTCTGGTTGATTACCAAAGCTGAATCTCTGAATACATTCAAGGTTTTGATCCTGAGGTTAATGGCTTCCTTGAGACCCATGATACAAGGTTCGTATTCTGCTTCGTTATTGGTGCATGCAAAGGTGACTTTTGCCGATAAAGGCTTATGAACTCCTTTGGGTGTGATAAGTACTGCACTAACCCCACGACCGTTGCAATTAACTTCCCCATCAAACATCATTGTCCATGCTTCTTCTGGGTCAGGCCCTTCAGTGTGAACAGGCTCTTCAAAATATTTTTCTTTCAAGAACATGATGTCTTCATCAGGGAAGTCGAATCTCATAGGCTAGTAATCATCAATGGGCTGCTCAGCCAGATAGTCAGACAATACACTACTGTAACACCCCAAATTTACCCTCTCGTGTTTAGCATCATCATCATATCATAATAATCATAAGCATGTCATGTCCGTGGCATATTGCATAGAAAATTGAAGCATAGCACTTGCATGTTCAAGCATAAGTCATATGCTCAATCATCAGGGAAATTCAAAGCTCACAAGGCCTGTTACAAGTTTGATATCATGGTCAAGGACCTAAAAATGGATTGAGGATCAAAATCAGGTCAAAACGGTTGGCGCCGGGTTATTCCTGAGGTTTCCCACCAAAAGGAGGGAAAATTCAAAATTCACTGGCGTTAACCGGTTAACGCTTTGGTTAACCGGTTAACAGCTGCGAATTTTGAATTCCAGCAGCAAATTCAGCATGTGATTTGGCTCCAAATTCCCAATTTTCTGATTTTTTATTCATTTGAATTGTGGAGAAGGATCTAGATCATTAATCCAAGCCTAATCACTTTACCAAACCATATTTTTTTGGATCCCAGGCCTAAATTTTGGGCCCCAAACCTAAACCATATTTAATCCATTTCTCTCCAAACCAAGAGGGGCTCTCTCATTTTTCACTTCTCATTTTGAATTTTCACTCTTCTCTCTCACTATTCTCTCATTTTCTCTCCCACATTTTCCAAATTCACTAAGAGTTCCTCTTTGAAGATCACATAACCTTGCCTTAAGGTGTGTAGATCTTAGAACTAGATCTCCATCCATAGCTTCTTGGCATCATTTTGCTGGTTTATTTGGTGATTTAGACCTGGTTTGGGATTTAGAAGTGCTTTTGGATCCAAAATTCAGCATCAAGACCCTTTGCTTGCATTTATTTTGCATGGAGTGTGAAGCTTAGCACCAGATCTTCAAAGTTTTCCGTGAGATCTCTCATTTCCAGCTCAATCAACAACTACCAAAGCATATCTCAACTTTGTAGGTTGGTTTATTTCAGATCTAGCCCTGTTTTAGCTTATTTGCATGCTTATGCTTTAGATCCACCATGTGCTTGTGTATTTGCTTGTGTTGCTTGAATTGATTGGTTGATTTGTAACCGGATCCGTGTGCTAATGTTCATGAGCTTAATGATGCTAATTAATGTGAATTGATCCATTTATTTCATGCATATTTGAATTGATCCCTGTGGTGCAACCCGGGGTCACTATTATCAATGATGGAGTGAATAACCTGCAGATGGATGGGCAGGACGAGCAGTTCACTTTGCTGGATGAGGCGGAATGCCAAGGGGTTGACATGAATAGGAGATTTGAAGAAATGGCAGAGCAGATTCGTGCCATTCAGTCTCAGAGTTCTCTGGGGTTTGACATCATTGATCTGGGCTTGGTGCCAGGGGTAAGAATTCCCTTCAAGTTCAAGGTCCCTGCTTTTGATAAGTACAACGGAACAACTTGCCCGAAAACTCATCTTCAGTCGTTTGTGGGAAGGATTGCTGCGCATACAAATGATGAAAAGCTGTGGATGTATTACTTCCAAGATAGTCTTGTAGGGGCTTCCTTGGAATGGTACATGAAGCTGAGCCGAGTTAATATCCGAAGTTGGAAGGATTTAGCTGAGGTGTTTGTAAAGCAGTATCAGTATAATTTGGATATGGCTCCGAATCGTACCCAGTTGCAGACGATGTCTCAGAATGCTAAAGAAGGGTTCAAAGAGTACGCCCAGAGGTGGTGTCAGCTTGCTGCTCGAGTGCAACCTCCCTTGTTAGAGAATGAAATGGCAGACATGTTCATGGGAACTGTAACACCCCAAATTTGCCCTCTTCTTTTTAAGCATCATCATCACATCATAGTCACCATAAGCATATCATATCTATGGCATCTTTTCATGGAAAAGTAAAGCATAACATTCTCATGTTCTAGCATAAGGCATATGATCAGTCATTGGCCAGGTAGCATTGCAAGAAGCTCATAAGGTTTTCTCATGTCTTGAATAAGCCTAAGGTCATCCTCAAAAGTTCAGAAGAGAGAAATTTCATCAGAAGTTCAAAAATGCAATTTTTCTCCTGTGTGAGGGAAATCCTGATTAGGGTTTTGGGCCAGATCCTCATATCCTCTTAGCCTCGACCAATTCTTGTGGTCAAAGGCTCTCATATGGTCTGCATGGATTATATATGAAATTTGAGGCAATAATTCATTGAAGAAGTCAAGAATTTGTCCAGTTACTTGGAAGTGAAGCAAGAAAGTCAACTTTGCAGTCAAAAAAGTCAACATGAAGATTTCAGAGCTTTTAATCAAGATTATCAATTTTTGAGGTCATATCATGTCAAGGAATAATTCAGTCGAGTTTAAATGTCAAAATTCGGGAGTATGCAACAAGTTGCTAAATTTGGAAGTTTAGAAGTTTCCATTTTTGGAAATTATTTGTCTCTAAACTTCAAGCTATTATTTCATGTGCGAAAAAGTTCCGAATGATTTTCCGGTGAACACAAAAGTTGTAGAGCACGATTTTCCCTTTCCGAAAGGTCGTAGAACACTTTCATAGCATTTTTAGAACTCAAGTTATGATTTTTGGAAGTTTGGAGCATTTTAGGGTTTTCTTTTGGTGGACACATGTCAACTTGTGATTGGTCCTTTAATAATGGAATTTATGTTGCGTTTCATGTTATTTTTCCACAAACCTTTTTTAATGGGCCCATATTGGTTTTGCGTGACCAAATGTAATGTGAAGCAATGCAGGATCATTACACTTGGTGGTGGTTTGTATGAAAATTAATATGGAAAATCAGCACATGGGTCTAGCTAATCCCCGCCTGCCACACGTCACTTTTGTGTTTCCCTTATTTGCCTTGAGGTCACGTTCTTCACTCACTCATACACACGCAGATTGCACCAAAAGTGGAAGCAAAGTATTCACATGCAGCTTCCCATGCAGTACACGGTACATGAGCTAATCACAACCATCCAACTCTCATGACTTTTCAACATCAACCAACATTCATGCTGCCAACACACTATACCACACCATAATGCCATGCACTACACACAGGGGATCTAAGTTGAAATTCAAAAACTGAATTGGTGAGGGACGCAAGCTGACTCTGCATTTTTGATGAAATAACAAACTTGGCTTTCACACTTCTAGTTGCACCACACACCCTATAATACCCCGAAAATCTAAATTTAATTATTTAGTCATTTATTTAATTAATTTAGAAAAATTTGAGAGTTTGGGATTAATTAGAGAATTTTGGAGAAAAAGATATTTTTATATAATAAGGATACAGTGTTTTATTATACTATTTTATTATTATTATTAAAAATATATTAAAGAAAAAGGGTAAGGTGGTCCTTTTATGAAATTATGAGGGTAAAGTGGTGTAACACCCCAAAATTTGCCCTCTCATTTTCATATTTAGCATATCACTTTGCATTTTCATAGCATAATTCATAGCATAAGTCATAGCATGTTCTAGAGCATTGATTGGGACAAGTGGTGACTACCAACGGACAATAAAAAGTTCCTAAGATCTCTCAAATATGGTGGATTAATCAGAGGAGCCAATCAGACGGAGCAAAAAGTCAACTCTGGACTTCTTGAGGTCAAGGACATGAAATCTTGGTCATAAGGGACTTGTGGATGAAGTTTGGGCAAGAAAGAGGGAAAAAAATCAAGGAAAAAATAGTTTTTGGGGGCCATGTATCGATACATACGAGTTTTGTATCGATACATGTGTGCTGGCTATGTATTGATACATAAGCTGGATGTATTGATACATAAACATGATGTATCGATGCATCCGTGTTATGTATCGATACATAACAGTTAAAAAATTGTTATGTATCGATACATCCGTGTTATGTATCGATACATAATGTGTTTTTTTGCTGAATTTAGCCTTCTCTTCAGTATGTATCGATGCATAACCTTATGTATCGATACATGATGCTGTTTTTTGCCATTTTGCTGCTGTTTTTAATGCAAAACAAGGGGGAATGCAATGCTATCTTTGGGGTTGAACTTGGAAATGATTGGTACACATTCTATAGCTCATTTAGCTTCACTTTGGCCTCAATTCAAGCTTCACCATTGCTGCTACATCAAAGTGGTATTCAGCACAAATATTCATGAGCTAGTGTACACTAGATTCATTGGTTTCAAGCTGAATTTTGCCATTGATCTTTACTACATCAGCAAGTTATCATTGAATGTATGCAGGTCCATTCTAATTATTGTGCATTCCATAATCAAGAGAGCAAACTCAAGATGCAGTCATTGAATAACTAAGCTTGTGTTTCACTATACTAATCTCCATCATAAGCTTCATGGTGTTTGATGCATTGGATTGATCCCAACTAAAGAAAGTCCTAGAAGAGCCAGCTCACCCTCTTCTACCACATTCTAGAGATTTCTACAACCTTCCAAGGAGTTCTAGAACTCTCTAGAATCCCAACTAACTCCTAACCTAAGCTGACTCCTAAGCTACCTCCAAGCCCAAACCTCATACCAAACCAATGCATTATATAAATCCATCTCCTCCCAAAGCTAAAGGTAATCACCACAAATCACTCTCTCCCTCATTCTTCACTCAACCACCATTTTCACAATCTCAAAATCCATTACTTTCTCTCCCACTTTTCCACCATTTTCACCATAGCTTTTCAACAAAAGTTCTTCAAGTTTCACATTGAAACTTGAAGGTCTTAAAGCTTAGCCTCCATCCTCCATTGAATTGAGCATTGTGGAATAAGAAGCTACTGGTTTTTGGTGGAGACTGCGACTTATCGGAAGTGATTAATCGAGAAGCGTCAAGACCGAATCACATTTATTTTGCATTCGCGGATTCTCTGGTTTTCTTCTCCATTCATACTCCGATTCATTGCAACAATTACCGAAACACTCCTCCGTTTCGTAGGTTGGTGATTTAACCATTATGCCTTAATTTATCCTCTTCATCTCGCCTTAACGGCATTCTCCGCATGATTTTCGATTATGTTTGCGTTGTACCGTTCATTTTCATTTTCGTTGCTTTCTTGCTTGCAATTTGCATTTGGATTATTAGGAATTAGATTTGTAGTCTAATCTAGGTCGTAGTAGGTGTAAAGAATCCCTTGTAAATAGGAAAAATGGTTCTCGTCGTAGGAATTTAGATTTTAGCTTATTTGATAGCTTAGTCTTAATTCTTCATGCCTATCATCCCCCATACATGTTTAGGTACTGATTTTAGGGAAATTTCTAGGTTAGTTTCGATATCCCATTCCCCCATTTCGAGTCGATTCGACACAATTCCGTCCATTTTGCATGTTATGTATGTTTGTGTCCATTAATGCATAAGTTGAATTATTGCATGTTCTTGCCATACCCATACATTCTTTAGCATATAAATGATCATGTTGTATTCTAATTCTCGCATCATTCGCATGTATCGTTAATGCATTCGCATCTTTGCAGCATATACCAAATGTTGCATGTTCATAAGCATGTTTATGCATAAGCACAATGTGTTGCATTTGTTGCATTTTAATCGCATTCTTGATCACATTCCTATATCAATAAAATTCTGGTTTTTGCATTAAGATTAGCACTTTTGTTGATCCATCATTTTGCACATTCATGATCAATGTAGAGCATCTTCATATGCCATGTTCATGTTTTGCATGCTTGTTGCATAATGATTCATGTGATGCATTCTTGCATACTCCATTAAGAATAACAATGTTCATCTAAATCATGTGCTTGATCCATGTTCATTATTGCATAATCATGATTGATTGGTGTACTTTGCATTGAATTTGCGCATTACAAGTGAAAAACATAAAATCTAGAATTTGCATTTGATAGCTGTTTTGCATATAAGTGCTGTAGAATACATGCTGCTTGTTAAATATTCATGCTGTTTGTGACTTTTAACACCTGTTTTTGCATACATATAGGTGCTGTAAAAAGCTGTTGCATTGCATAGTGCATTTCATAGCTGTTTGTGCATTAAGTGTTGTAAATAAGTTGCTGAATTTTGCATTGCATTAGCTTTAGGTCCTTTAAACTATAGATTGAGTCTAGTTTAGGTCCTAGTTCCCTTAGGAATTAATTAGGTAATTTTGTTTGCCTTATTTTTATCATGTTTACCATGCTAACCTTTGTTTTGTAGGGAGGGCAAGGTATGTCTAAAAACCCTATCCTCTTTGGTATTTCTAATGCATTTAATTTGCACCATTTTGCCTTACATAATGTTTGTGCTTGTTAGGTTTTCCCCTTTTGGAACCAACTTAACTTCATTAGGAAGTAAGTTGTGTTCTTCTTCCTCTTCTCTTCCTCTTTCCTCTCCTCCTTAGGATTAGAAACCTCACTAACCTTTAGGATCTCCTTGATATTGAATAAACAACTTAGGGTTGGTCTTAGTCCCCCTTAGTTTTTCCTTTTTCGATTTGAGTCTCTTTCTCATCCCATAAAGACAAACAATAAAACTTACCTAATAAAGGTTAAACGTTCTCATACGACACGAGACTTTGTTGCGGAGTTCTTATACACGTCCTGTTTCGGGGCGAGGTGTAAGTCCCTACCACGATGGATAAGTCTTAGTATGAGAATGTTCCCAAACAATAAACTCCAAAACACTTCTCATAAAAGAAAATAAACCAAGACATCACGTCTTCTCTTCCCATATCATACTCTTTGCGGACGAATACGACTTGCCTCGACAGTTCAAACAGCGATACGCTAAACACCCTCGAGTCAGAGCCGGTAACACCTGAGCTAGAGCTATGGCAACGTCAGCTTAAAAAATACAAAAAAACAGTTCCCGCCTTAGTTAGGCGAACTACGTCGACTCTGATCCTCATTATCCCGATGAGGTACGTAGGCAGCGGGGTAGGGCTCGTTCGAGCACATTCTTTATTTTCCCTACATTTTCTCCATTCTTTCTTTTTGTTCTCTTTTAATTCCTTTTCTCATTTCATTCCAGTTCCAGTTAGCAGTTCATTTATTCAGCAACTTTATTTTCTCACCCTTTGAAACAAACAAGCAAGCGTGGATCCCGTCGGGTACGACGGACGATCTGGGGTGCTAATATCTTCCCAGGTCGTAACTGACTCCCAAACCCAGATCTTTGGTTCGCAGGACCTTGTCCTTTCCTTCTTCCTCAGGTTTGTGCAGCATTACCTTTCCCATTCTTTCGGGATGAAAATGTCTGGCTGGCGACTCTACCCTTTCCGCGCCACTTTCGCGTTTGTACTAGGATGAAAATCCCGGGAGCGACAGCTGGCGACTCTGCTGGGGACTAACCCGATTTCTCTGGTTTCCCTTGTAGAGTCAATCCTAGCGCCTGTTTGGTTTTGTTTCTTTGGGTGTTTATCTGTTTGTTGTTGTGTGCTTTAGTTTAGCTTTACTGTTTTTATTTACAGTTTTACTTTACAGCTTTACTTTACCGCATTTATTTACTGCTTTCAGTATTTATTTTCCATGCATCATATTATACTGGACTATCTGGCTGTGCTGGTTTTCATTTTTTCTGCGAGGTGGGAGTTACTGTGAGATAAGCCAAATACCCAGCTTGAGTACACTATAGGATTAGCGTGGACATACATTTTACTCCCATGGTATCTCACCATGATGGGTGGCGATGTGTTCCACACCCAGATTGCGACCATCTTGGAACTATTCTGTGTGGGGATTACCTCACTTCAGGGTACGACCTTGATAGTTATGTGCATCTAGTGACCGATCTTCGAGGACCTTAATGGGAACACCCCTCTCCAGTGATGACAGTGGCAAACCACATTTGTTGGCAAACCCACTCGCATCCGAGGGCCCACTGGGAACTCGCATAGGATGGCCTGGTTCTCTCATAGGAACCCAGTCAAGGCAAACTGTTCGTATGACGATAGTATTGTACCCTTCGTGATGAATGTACTATTGTTTCTCGATTCAGTGCTTGAAGCTGAGGACTTATGAGGGATGCTTGTTTTCCCCGTACTCAGCTGAGACCTCCCTGGTTAGTATATAATGCCAAACCGATTCCCTGATTTGGTCATGAGCCATTTCTCAGAAATGGTGAACGTATTATTGCTATCCGGCTTTGAGAGTCCGTGATGTTGACTCGGTATAGCATACCCGTGAGATGGGAGGGGTTTACAGGTTTGCAGGAACCCTAAAACTTCCAACATACCCCACTTTGCCAGCACATGGCCCTTTGGTTTGAAATTCAGGATTTCGGTGGTATTGTTATTACGACTCTTCACCAGCACATGATTGTCTTCTCGACACCAATGTCAGACCAGTGATCGTCATACCTTTGATCACACACCAGTGCATTTCATAACATCCTCTGCATGCTTGCATTACTAACACATGCTTACTCATTTGCAGGGCCATATGTCGCATCCTCATGAACATATCATACGCATTTACTGCATGATTTTCATATTTTGCAGTTTTACAGGTCATTCGGACTTCCTAACTTATTCAACTTCAGGCAATATAGCTGGTCAACACGTTCATCGGTATCCAACAAAAAGAAACCGAGTGAGAATGGCTGAACGAATGCAGACTGATCTCAATGAGCTCCGACAGAGGATGGATCAGTTCATGGACATGATGACCGACATTACGCAGAATCAAGAGCGTCTCAGATTGATGGTTGAGCAGCCTCGTGGGAATGCTAATGCTGGAACACCGACTGAGAATGTGGATCCTAACGCTGCCCGTGATGAAGGGCCAAATCTAAATGGGGCCGCGGCCCGTAATGAAGACACTCAGGAAGACCAGTTCACTCTACTGGATGCTGATGTGAGTAATATGAATGAGGTCAACAATCGAAGGTATGAAGAGCTGGCGGAGAAGATTAAGGCCATGGAATGTCAGAACTCCCTGGGCATCGATGTAACCAATCTAGGGTTAGTGTCAGGAGTTAGAATCCCTCCTAAGTTCAAGGTGCCATCATTTGACAAGTACAACGGCAGCACGTGCCCTAGAACTCATATTCATGCATACTTTGGAAAAATCTCGGTTCATACTGATGACGAGAAACTTTGGATGCATTTCTTCCAAGATAGTCTATCTGGAGCTTCATTGAGCTGGTACATGAAACTAAGCCGGGTCTCTATTCGATGCTGGAAAAATTTAGCTGAAGCTTTTCTCAAGCAATATCAATACAATATTGATATGGCTCCAAATCGCACCCAGTTGCAGAACTTGTCTCAAGGACCCAAGGAAAATTTTAAGCAGTATGCCCAGAGGTGGCGTGAGCTGGCCGCACAGGTTCAACCCCCGTTGCTGGATAGGGAAATGGCCGACATGTTTATGGGCACCTTGCAAGGTGTTTACTTGGATCGTCTGGCCGCCTTCCCGTCCATTGGGTTTTCTGATATTGTCATTGCTGGAGAAAGGATATAAAACTTCCTGAAATTAGGAAAGATTCTGGATGCAAGCAGTGCTAGTTCATCTGGTGTGAAGAAACCTTTTGGCAATGGCCAAAGGCGAAGAGAAGGTGAGACCAATGCCGTGTATAAGGGCCAAGATAGAGGTCGTTCTCAAGGTTACTACCAAATAGCTGCTGTGACTATTACTCCTCAGGCTCAACCACAACCTCAAGGTCAGCAATATCAGGTGCAAAGACCAAATCAGGAAAGGACAAGAGCGAGAAACCGCAGACTTGATCCCGTCCCATGCCCATATGCTGTATTGCTCCCAGAGCTGCTAAAGTTGAACCTGGTCGAGCTACGTACCATGAGAGCTCATTCTCCTGATAATCTACCTCAGAACTTCGATGCAAATGCTAGATGCGAATTCCATTCAGGTGCCCAGGGGCACAATATTGAGAAATGTTGGGCTTTTCAGAACAAGGTACAGGACCTAATTGACTCCAAGGCGATCAATTTTGCGCCTCACCCAAATGTACTCCAGAATCCAATGCCTAATCACAACGGAACCGGTGTCACGGTTATTTTACCAGATGGTCCACGTTAAGCTGGAATCTTCAGGAAGCAAATAAAGCCATCAGTATTCAGATACTCTCAGCAATGGCAACTGTTTGTTTTTCTTCAATGTACTTTCATCCCTATTGAGGGGAACTACGTCGCTCTGATTCTTCATTGGTCATTAGTCAATGGAGATACATAGGCAGAAGATCGTCAAGTCTTCCCGAGCAACCTTATGGGATAACTTTACTCCCCAGTTTCACTTTTTCCTTCAGACGTCTCATGTCAGAGTCAAAATAAGTTAGAAGAAGAAGCATGACTGCCATGGTTGGGTATACGGCTGCAACTAGAAGATTACAAGTCTGTGAAAGAGCTATTGATCATTGATAGTATCCAAGACTGATAGGTCCAGACGGAGTCAAACTTCCTCAACAACGGCAATATTCAGCTTCTTTACTGCATTTCCATTTGTAGTTTCTTTTATTTGCTAACCATTTGTATACATGTATGAAATTTGCTTACTTTTGAATGTTATCAATAATAAAACTCACATGTTTTTCTTGAAGTAATTCATGTGTCAAGTTAATTTTGCATGTTTACATAGCAATACCAATTGTCGTGCTTAAACTCTATGAAGGAGAATGACGAAGCAAAAAGGCAAAATCTCTAATTGTGTGCTCTCGAGTAAGGCCCCGTTGACGATGTACAGGCTTTGTTTCAAATCCCTAAACACTGGAGATATAAGGAAGATAGACCCTTGCTAACCCCCTTTGAGCCTTGAAGTAGGAGTTTTCTTTTCATATGAAAAACCATCACATGTAACCCAGGGGTAGGGTAGACATCAGCTAGTCAGACCAAGCATTCAGGCTTTCATAAAGGAGTGTATTTGAAGATCCATTGCATTCTACTATGCTAATCAAAAGGTCCAAAGATTGAAAACCGCAATGGTTATCCTTCGTCGACCAAAGAATGAGGCAGTCACAACCCTCACAAAGCAATCAAGACAAACAATGTCACGCGACTTGTTCAAAATACAAAAAGAAAAAGAAAAGAAAAAGCCCGCTAAGTCGAAATTTGAAAACAAGCGACTTAGGCAAAAGTTAGGGCATCCTGCTGGACTTCACAATCAAAGATTCACAAGAATCAGTCCAGGCAAAAGTTAGGGATAAGCAAAATAACACAAAAGCGAAAGACGAAAAGGATTACACAAGAAAGATCCTCAAATGAGAACAAAGTCGTGTGGTACAGACGCGAAAGAGAAAAAGGGTGACTGACTCACAACAATAACCTGATTGGTGCTTGAACCGATAGCAACAATGGTTCCTCAATCAACACGAAACCCTTATGAAAGGTGAATGCTTGTGAAAACTAGCTGAACATAGGAATGGAGGACATCACGAAGAGGGGTGGGTACAAATAAACTTCGAGCCTATATCCTTTGTTTCTATAACCGTGAACCAGGCCACGATACAACCCTTAAAAGTCCTAACTGAAACAGGGTTAATTTGAGAGCATACTACTACGAGGCTGCGTTCCTGACCCCTATAAGTTGTGCTAAAAGACATTTGTTGGTATTGCATGTACTTACTTTCATTCAAAATAATGTCGTATCTTAACCAGTGATTTGCTCACAAAGGTTTGCGACACCTTTTTCAATAAAGACTTCAAGTTTGACATGTGTGTTGCATTAGAATTTTCATTCTAAGAATAAACATTTTCTGCTTGCATACATCTGTTTGGCATCATAAAAAGCTAACAAGCGGAAATTTAGTCAAGAAGATTAAGCTTGCCAAATTGAGAAGTCTAAAACTTCTGAAAGATAGTAACGTCAAAGTGCACTTTTCCGAGAAAACGCCATTGAGTAAGGACGTTCCCAACTAGTCATGGCAAGAGCCAACCAATCTGGGGCAGTTATGTCAAGCAATGTCCTCGAGAGTCAGCCAATCTGGGGCAGTTACCTCGAGATTCAGATCTCTCCCAAAGCAATTGACCAAAGATTCATATTGGGGCAAGCCACCCCAAATGCACGAGGATTCATTCTTTCCCGAAGACGAATAATCGGAAGTTCAGAATACCGAGGCAATTATACTCCTGAAGAGTTTAAAGAGACAAAGTCTTTTGTAAAATCCTCTTGAGGTAAAATCCATACAGAAGCAAATGATCCCAAGCACGAAACAACTTGAATTCTTTTTCCTCCCCGGCAGGATGTGTCTCGGTTTTGGTCATCCCCAACAGACGCATTGAAGTTATCCCCAGTAAAGTCGTCAAAATTTTCTTCAGCAGGTTTCCTCGATCTTATTTCCCAGCAGATCTCAAACCAAATCCTTCTCTTCCCCAGCAGAGCAATAAGGATCATCCCTAGCAAGAGTCATCTTCCCGTAGTGAAGCACTTCTTACAAGAATCCAGAAATTCACGGAAGTTGGCTTAACGGTTCCCTTCCCCATGGAGGTTTGGAAAATTCAGGTAGACAAGAAAGTTCTCCTCAGCAGAGCCTTGACAGGTCTTCCCCCAGCTAAGTCGAAAAGTTGTCGATTCCCCAACATAATATGGGAGGTGAGATTCATTCCCCAGCAGTTGAGGCATCCCCTAGCAGGGCCTTCAAATCTAAAGTCCAATTTATTTTTGGCAAAGGTAATAAGTCGAGACAGACTAGTCACACTCTTCTCTAACAGAAATATCGACAATCATCTGTATTCCCCATAGAGTCAGCAGGGGTTTGTTATTTCCGTGTCAGGAATCCCCTTCGTACCTATCTCCTAGTGTCATGGGGCATCATGTCATACAATTCAGCATGTGTGTATTCGATCCAAGGTTGATATCCAAAGTCCACCCGTAGCGTGGAAATTTATCTAAAGTCCAGCCGCAGACTGGCCAAAGTCCATCCTCTGGGTGGCAAATTCTCAAAGTCCAGCTGCAGACTGGCCAAAGTCCATCCTCTGGGTGGCAAATACTCAAAGTCTCCCGTAGCGAGCAGCAACCCCCGTAGTGTGGCAAGAAACCAAAGTCTCCCGTAGCGAGCAGCAGCCCCCGCAGTGTGGCAAAACACCAAAGTCTCCCGTAGTGAGCAGAAGTCTCCCGTAGTGAGCAGAATTCTCCCGTAGTGAGCAGAAGTCTCCCGTAGCGAGCAGAAACCCCCGTAGTGTGGCAAGAAATCAAAGTCTCCCGTAGTGAGCAGAAGTCTCTCGTAGTGAGCAGAAGTCTCCCGTAGTGAGCTAAAGTCTCCCGTAGCGAGCAGCAGCCCCCGTAGTGTGGCAAGAAATCAAAGTCTCCCGTAGTGAGCAGAAGTCTCCCGTAGTGAGCAGAAGTCTCTCGTAGTGAGCCAAAGTCTCCCGTAGCGAGCAATGGGCCCCCGTAGTGTGGCGAATCATCAAAGTCTCCTGTAGCTGAGCAATGTGCCCCGTAGTGTGGTAAAGTTTCTGAAAGACTCTCGTAGCGAGCAATGTGCCCCCGTAGTGTGGCGAATTCCTAAGGTCTCCCGTAGCTGAACAATGTGCCCCCGTAGTGTGGCAAGATTTCCAAAGCCCCCGCAGTGTGGCAGAATATCCCCGCAGAGTGAGCAAAAGTCCATCAAAGGTCTCCCGTAGCAAGCAGAGACCCCGTAGTGTGGAAAAGCATTCAGAAGACCACCCGTTGTGTGGCATGTCATTAAAATCCCAGCAAAAGTCCACCCGTAGCGTGACAAATCAACAATCTCCCGGCATTATCCCGAAACATTCATATATTCACTACTCTTCACATCCAAGTTCTCCCCAAGCAGAGTTCAGATGGTTGGGTTTATTTCCCTGTTCTCTTCCACCAAGTGCAAATTTTCTGGTTGTTTCTAGTATTCAATCCCTGCATACTTCAAACATCTGAAAGCAGCTGCTATCATCCATTCAAGTCTACAGTGATTGAATAGGGGCAGCTGTAACACCCCAAAATTTTCCCTCTCATTTTCATATTTAGCATATCACTTTGCATTTTCATAGCATAATTCATAACATAAGTCATAGCATGTTCTAGAGCATTGATTGGGACAGGTGGTGACTACCAACGGGCAATAAAAAGTTCCTAAGATCTCTCAAATATGGTGGATTAATCAGAGGAGCCAATCAGACGGAGTAAAAAGTCAACTCTTGACTTCTTGAGGTCAAGGACATGAAATCTTGGTCATAAGGGACTTGTGGATGAAGTTTGAGCAAGAAAGAGTTAAAAAAATCAAGGAAAAAATAGTTTTTGGGGGCCATGTATCGATACATATGAGTTTTGTATCGATACATGTGTGCTGGCTATGTATTGATACATAAGCTGGATGTATTGATACATAAACAGGATGTATCGATGCATCCGTGTTATGTATCGATACATAATGTGTTTTTTTGCTGAATTTAGCCTTCTCTTCAGTATGTATCGATGCATAACCTTATGTATCGATACATGATGCTGTTTTTTGCCATTTTGCTGCTGTTTTTAATGCAAAACAAGGGGGAATGCAATGCTATCTTTGGGGTTGAACTTGGAAATGATTGGTACACATTCTATAGCTCATTTAGCTTCACTTTGGCCTCAATTCAAGCTTCACCATTGCTGCTACATCAAAGTGGTCTTCACCACATATGTTCATGAGCTAGTGTACACTAGATTCATTGGTTTCAAGCTGAATTTTGCCATTGATCTTTGCTACATCAGCAAGTTATCATTGAATGTATGCAGGTCCATTCTAATTATTGTGCATTCCATAATAAAGAGAGCAAACTCAAGATAAAGTCATTGAATAACTAAGCTTGTGTTTCACTTCACTAATCTCCATCATAAGCTTCATGGTGTTTGATGCATTGGATTGATCCTAACTAAAGAAAGTTCTAGAAGAGCCAGCTCACCCTCTTCTACCACATTCTAGAGTTTTCTACAACCTTCCAAGGAGTTGTAGAATTCTCTAGAATCCCAACTAACTCCTAACCTAAGCTAACTCCTAAGCTACCTCCAAGCCCAAACCTCATACCAAACCAATGCATTATATAAATCCATCTCCTCCCAAAGCTAAAGGTAATCACCACAAACCACTCTCTCCCTCATTCTTCACTCAACCACCATTTTCACAATCTCAAAATCCACTACTTTCTCTCCCACTTTTCCACCATTTTCACCATAGCTTTTCAACAAAA
Source organism: Lathyrus aphaca (assembly GCA_963966055.1). Taxonomy (NCBI): domain Eukaryota; kingdom Viridiplantae; phylum Streptophyta; class Magnoliopsida; order Fabales; family Fabaceae; genus Lathyrus; species Lathyrus aphaca. The sequence continues at coordinate 443,068,542 of OZ014523.1, forward strand.
GTTCTTCAAGTTTCACATTGAAACTTGAAGGTCTTAAAGCTTAGCCTCCATCCTCCATTGAATTGAGCATTGTGGAATAAGAAGCTACTGGTTTTTGGTGGAGACTGCGACTTATCGGAAGTGATTAATCGAGAAGCGTCAAGACCGAATCGCATTTATTTTGCATTCGCGGATTCTCCGGTTTTCTTCTCCATTCGCACTCCGATTCATTGCAACAATTACCGAAACACTCCTCCGTTTCGTAGGTTGGTAATTTAACCATTATGCCTTAATTTATCCTCTTCATCTCGCCTTAAAGACATTCTCCGCATGATTTTTCGATTATGTTTGCGTTGTACCGTTCATTTTCGTTTTCGTTGCTTTCTTGCTTGCAATTTGCATTTGGATTATTAGGAATTAGATTTGTAGTCTAATCTAGGCCCTAGTAGGTGTAAAGAATCCCTTGTAAATAGGAAAAACGGTTCTCGTCGTAGGAATTTAGATTTTAGCTTATTTGATAGCTTAGTCTTAATTCTTCATGCCTATCATCCCCCATACATGTTTAGGTACTGATTTTAGGGAAATTTCTAGGTTAGTTTCGATATCCCATTCCCCCATTTCGAGTCGATTCGACACGATTCCATCCATTTCGCATGTTATGTATGTTTGTGTCCATTAATGCATAACTTGAATTATTGCATATTCTTGCCATACCCATACATTCTTTAGCATATAAATGATCATGTTGCATTCCAATTCTCGCATCATTCACATGTATCGTTAATGCATTCGCATCCTTGCAGCATATACCAAATGTTGCATGTTCATAAGCATGTTTACGCATAAGCACAATGTGTTGCATTTGTTGCATTTTAATCGCATTCTTGATCACATTCCTACATCAATAAAATTCTGGTTTTTGCATTAAGATTAGCACTTTTGTTGATCCATCATTTTGCACATTCATGATCAATGTAGAGCATCTTCATATGCCATGTTCATGTTTTGCATGCTTGTTGCATAATGATTCATGTGATGCATTCTTGCATACTCCATTAAGAATAACAATGTTCATCTAAATCATGTGCTTGATCCATGTTCATTATTGCATAATCATGATTGATTGGTGTACTTTGCATTGAATTTGCGCATTACAAGTGAAAAACATAAAATCTAGAATTTGCATTTGATAGCTGTTTTGCATATAAGTGCTGTAGAATACATGCTGTTTGTTAAAAGTTCATGCTGTTTGTGACTTTTAACACCTGTTTTTGCATACATATAGGTGCTGTAAAAAGCTGTTGCATTGCATAGTGCATTTCATAGCTGTTTGTGCATTAAGTGTTGTAAATAAGTTGCTTAATTTTGCATTGCATTAGCTTTAGGTCCTTTAAACTATAGATTGAGTCTAGTTTAGGTCCTAGTTCCCTTAGGAATTAATTAGGTAATTTTGTTTGCCTTATTTTTATCATGTTTACCATGCTAACCTTTGTTTTGTAGGGAGGGCAAGGTATGTCTAAAAACCCTATCCTCTTTGGTATTTCTAATGCATTTAATTTGCACCATTTTGCCTTACATAATGTTTGTGCTTGTTAGGTTTTCCCCTTTTGGAACCAACTTAACTTCATTAGGAAGTAAGTTGTGTTCTTCTTCCTTTTCTCTTCCTCTTTCCTCTCCTCCTTAGGATTAGAAACCTCACTAACCTTTAGGATCTCCTTGATATTAAATAAACAACTTAGGGTTGGTCTTAGTCCCCTTTAGTTTTTCCTTTTTCGATTTGAGTCTCTTTCTCATCCCATAAAGACAAACAATAAAATGCACCTAATAAAGGTTAAACATTCTCATACGACACGAGACTTTGTTGCGGAGTTCTTATACACGTCCTGTTTCGGGGCGAGGTGTAAGTCCCTACCACGATGGATAAGTCTTAGTATGAGAATGTTCACAAACAATAAACTCCAAAACACTTCTCATAAAAGAAAATAAACCAAGACATCGCGTCTTCTCTTCTCATCTCATACTCTTTGCAGACGAATACGACTTGCCTCGACAATTCAAACAACGATACGGTAAACACCCTCGAGTCAGAGTCGGTAACACCTGAGCTAGAACTATGGCAACGTCAGCTTAAAAAATACAAACAAATAGTTCCCGCCTTTGTTAGGCGAACTACGTCGACTCTGATCCTCATTATCCCGATGAGGTACGTAGGCAGCGGGGTAGGGCCCGTTCGAGCACATTCTTTATTTTCCCTACATTTTCTCCATTCTTTCTTTTTGTTCTCTTTTAATTCCTTTTCTCATTTCATTCCAGTTCCAGTTAGCAGTTCATTTATTCAGCAACTTTATTTTCTCACCCTTTGAAACAAACAAGCAAGCGTGGATCCCGTCGGGTACGACATACGATCTGGGGTGCTAATACCTTCCCAGGTCGTAACCGACTCCCGAACCAAGATCTTTGGTTCGCAGGACCTTGTCCTTTCCTTCTTCCTCAGGTTTGTGCAGCATTACCTTTCCCATGTCTGGCTGGCGACTCTACCCTTTCCGTGCCACTTTCGCGTTTGTACTAGGATGAAAATCCCAGGAGTGACAAGTGGGAAAAGACTTAACTGGGATAATGTATCCAAAGAGGGGAATACAATTAGTTTTCTAACATTATCGTGTTTTGGGAAAAGAGGTGCTCTGAAGGAAAAAGGGAGAGGAAGAGGAAGCTTAGAGTACGGAGGCTGTCGAGAACCCCAGAGAAGAGTATAAAGCGGCGAAGTTCTCTAAGGTATGGGGAGTTGTTATAATCTATCGTAAATGTGTAGGAATTAGACTATGAATAGATTAGGATTGTATGAGTTTATGAGTTTTAGGGGTTTTTGATTTAGGTGGAGTTTATGAGAGAAATCTTGATGAATTAGAGTGATAAAAATGTATTGAATCATATAATTGATTGTATAACTTGTTGTCTCGATGTTGTTGATGTTCGATTGATGTTTTTGAATGGTTTTTGAGTGTTTTGAGGTGAAACCCGTAATGGGATTTGGGGGTTTTTGGTGTTGATGCAGTCTGCAATTATATAGCAGAGAACTGCTGGAAAACGTGTGTTAACCGGTTAACGCTATGGGTTAACCGGTTAACCATTGTAATTTTGGTGAATGTCTAGAAATTTCGTAGGCGTTAACCGGTTAACGCCATGGGTTAGCCGGTTAACACTGTTTGAGTGGCAATTTTAAAATCTTGAAAAATCCGTAACTTTCAAACCGTAAGTCCGATTCGCATTCTGTTTGAAGCGTCGGAAAGAGCATAAATTGAACTTTATTTTGATGAATAAAAATGAGAAAAATGCAATAGTTTTTATAAATGAATTTATGAAATAACCTTGTAATTGCCTCATAATTTACCGGGTACGGGTCAATTCTTGATGTGTCAGACTGGTTATAGAACCAGTGTTCTGGGTGTAATGTCATGATGATATTTATATGATTATTTTGATGATTGTTTTGCTGATTGAAATGGATGATGCGAATTATTTTGATGAATTTACGATGTAGCGCATCATTGCATTTCATAACATTCACGATGGGGCTTCGGCCTATTTATTTGCTTCAATCCCATTGTGTGGATTGAAGTGTCTCGATGATTTACGATGTGCTCCTTTGTGGAGGGTTGATGGTCATGTATTCATCTCACGATGAAATTGGTACCACATGCATATTGCATATCAGGATGTTAGAATTACATATTCTGGATGAATTTTCATGACTGTGTTGGTGTTGTTTAATTTCATGATCGTGTTGTTGTTGTTGCTGAATTTTATAGTCGATGATGTCATGATATGTGCACTAATTTATTTATGTCTATATTCTTGTACGTTTATGATATATTATGATTACTCACCCTTCCTGCTTGGAAATGTTGCCTCTTTCGTGGGTAACTTGCAGATGATAAAGAATAGGCTTGCAGTGCAAGAGGAGTTTTTCATGAGTCTCGTAGCGTGCTTTAGTGTTCCTTAGAAGTGGTCCTGGTCTATGTGTCCTGCTCTGTGTCATGTAACACTGGGACGGGGTTTATTGTTAAACTGTTTTCAGTTATGTTATTGTTTGGATAAATGTTTTCCTATTTTATGATGTTAAATTCAGGATGGTGAAAATTATGTTTATGAAGTTTTGAATTATGAAGTTTAAATTCCGCTGCGAAATGATTTATGATATTCTTGATGTTGATTAACCCGTGTTATGGGACAGGATACTGTTTGTGTTGAATTATGATGATATGTGATACCCTTTTTAGATGATTACTCTGATATTATTTAAATATTTTGATTTGGGGTAGAAGGGTGTTACATTAGTGGTATCAGAGCAGGTCGGTCTTTCCGGCCAAGTCTTGTTGTTGTCAGTCTGTTGTCAAGTCGTTATTTACTTAACGATTATTCTCTTCTGATGTGGTAAGTGTTGTGCAGAATGGATGGTAACAACACGCATGCTCTCGTTGATGCTATTACAACTCTTGCTCAGAATGCTGCTCGAAACAATGCGCATAATGAGTTTCGTGCCTTGGAGAAATTCCAGAGGAATAATCCACCTGTGTTTGAAGGAACTCATGACCCGGCGAGCGCACAGAAGTGGCTCAAGGCAATTGAGAAGATTTTCAGAGTGATGGCATGTGCTGACGCGCAGAAAGTTCAATTCGGGACTCATATGTTGTCCGAGGAAGCTGAAGACTGGTGGGATAATACTCGTCAGTGTCTAGAGGATGAGACTGTTGTGGTGACTTGGACTGTGTTTAAGGCGGAGTTCCTTAAGAAGTATTTTCTGGAAGATGCTCTTGGTAAGTTAGAGGTAGAATTCCTTGAGCTGAAGCAAGGAAACATGACTGGGGCAGAGTATGCTGCCAAATTTGAAAGGATGGTGAAGTTTTGTCCTCACTACAACAGGGCAGATGCTGAACTTTCCAAGTGCCTTAAGTTTGAGAATGGACTGAGACCTGAAATTAAGCAGGGAATTGGATGTCAACAAATTCGCAAGTATGCAGAGTTAGTCGATAAGAGCCGTATTTATGACGAGGACATTCGAGCTCGGTCAGCTCACTATAAACAGCTGAGTGAGAAGAAAGACAAGAGTCAGTATAGAGGGAAACCTTATGTGACTACTGGTGATAAAGGGAAGCAGAAGGCATCTGACGAGAAGAAGCAAAGTAGGGGAGCTGCTAATGTACCTGTTAAGTTTTACAAGTGTGGAGAGGCAGGTCATAAGGCCGATGCGTGTACCGCCAGAGTTATGAAATGTTACCGTTGTGGTAAGCTTGGGCATAAGATGAGTGATTGTCCTAATGAAGGCCCAACCTATTACAATTGTGGTGAGCAGGGGCATATCAGCGCCCAATGCCAGAAACCAAAGAAGAATGCTGCTACTGCTCAGAATGCTGGGAGAGTTTTTGCGTTAGCTGGTTCAGAAGCTCCAAAGAAGGACAACTTGACCAGAGGTACCTGTTTTATTAATAATACTCAGTTGATTGCTATTATTGACACTAGAGCTACACATTCATTTATTTCTCTTGAGTGTGCTAATAGATTGGGTTTAAAGTTTTCTAATATGAACGGTAATATGATAATAGAGACTCCTGCTAATGGTTCTGTAACTACAATGCTTGTTTGTTTGAAGTGTCCTTTGACAATTTTCGAGAAGAATTTTTTGATGGATTTGGTGTGCCTACCATTACACCAAATCAATGTTATCCTTGGTATGAACTGATTGGAATTCAATTATGTTCATATTAACTCTTATAGTAAGACAATGAAGTTCCCTGAATTGAGCGAGAATGGTGAGTTGATGTTTTTATCTGCTAAGCAAGTGGATGAACTTGTTTTGGATGAAGCTTTGATGTTTGCAGTGTTTGCATCATTGCAAGTTGATGACAAGACTGTCAGTGCAGAGTTGCCTGTGGCTTGTGAATTTCATGATGTGTTTCCTGGTGATATAAGTGATTTACCACCGGAACGTGAAATTGATTTTTCTGTGGACTTAGTACCAGGTACGAGTCCTGTCTCGATGGCTCCTTATAGAATGTCGACTTCAGAGTTGAATGAGTTGAAGAAACAATTAGAAGAATTGTTAGAGAAGAGGTCATTAGACCCAGTGTTTCTCCTTGGGGTGCTCCGGTGTTGCTCATTAAGAAGAAGGATGGTAGTATGAGATTGTGCGTCGATTACCGATAGTTGAATAAAGTGACTATCAAGAATAAGTACCCACTTTCGAGGATCGATGATTTGATGGATCAGCTAGTAGGTGCTTGTGTCTTTAGTAAAATTGATCTGAAGTCTGGTTATCATCAGATTCGAGTTAAAGCTGATGATATTCCGAAGACAGCTTTTAGGACGAGATATGGGCATTACGAGTATACGGTGATGCCGTTTGGGGTTTCTAATGCGCCTGGTATGTTTATGGAATATATGAATAGGATCTTTCATGAGTATCTTGATAAATTCGTGGTGGTTTTCATAGATGATATCTTGGTATATTCTAAATCAGAAGAGGAACATGCCGAGCATTTGAGGGTTGTGTTGCAAGTGTTGAAAGAAAATAAATTGTTTGCTAAATTATCTAAGTGTGAGTTCTGGTTAAAGGAAGTGAGTTTCCTCGGCCATGTAATTTCAAGTGGTGGAATTTCGGTGGATCCTTCAAAGATTGATGCGGTATTGCAGTGGGAGACTCCGAAGTCAGCTACAGAAATTCGTAGTTTTCTTGGGTTGGCTGGTTACTATCGTAAGTTCATTGAAGGTTTTTCTAAGATAACTTTACCGTTTACGCAATTGACCAGGAAGGGTCAAGCGTATGTGTGGGATATTGCTTGTGAAGAGAGTTTCATAGAACTGAAGAAAAGATTAACGACCACGCCAGTGTTGGTCTTACTGAATCCAGATGAGTCCTTTGTAGTTTATTGTGATGCTTCCAAGATGGGTCTTGGTGGAGTTTTGATGCAGGATAATAAGGTGGTTGCTTATGCTTCTAGACAGTTAAGAGTTCATGAGAGGAACTATCCTACTCACGACTTAGAGTTAGCAGCTGTAGTGTTTGTACTTAAGATTTGGAGGCACTACTTGTTTGGTTCGAAATTTGAAGTATTCAGTGATCACAAAAGTTTAAGGTACTTGTTTGATCAGAAAGATTTAAATATGAGACAGAGGCGGTGGCTTGAATTATTGAAAGATTTTGATTTTGAGTTGAATTACCATCCTGGTAAGGCAAATGTTGTGGTTGATGCTTTGAGTAGGAAGTCGTTGCATATTTCGATGCTTATGGTGAAAGAATTAGAAATGATCGAGCAATTCAGAGACATGAGCTTGTTGTGTGAAACTACTACTGATAGTGTGAAATTGGGAATGTTTAAGCTGACCAGTGAGATTTTGGAAGAGATTCGTAAGGTTCAGAAATCTGATTTAAAATTAGTTGATCATTTGATGTTGGTTGATCAAGGTAATGCAGGTGACTTTCGAGTTGATGAAGATGGAGTTTTGAGATTCCGAGATAGAGTATGTGTTCCAGATATTATAGGAACTAAAAAGAGTATTTTAGAAGAGGGGCACAAGATTCGACTGAGTATTCATCCTGGTTCTACGAAGATGTATCAGGATTTACGCAGGTTGTTTTGGTGGCCGGGTATGAAAAGAGACATTGCTGAATTTGTATATGCTTGTTTGACATGTCAGAAGTCAAAGATAGAACATCAGAGACCTTCAGGTATGATGTAACCATTGAATGTTCCTGAGTGGAAATGGGATAATATTTCCATGGATTTCGTGATTGGGTTACCTAAGACTGCTAGAGGTAATGATTCAATTTGGGTAATTATTGACCGGTTAACTAAGTCGGCACACTTCTTGCCGATGAAGATTAACCATTCCATGCAAAGGTTAGCTGAGATTTATATTGAGGAAATTGTGAAGTTGCATGGTGTACCTTCAAGTATTGTATCGGATAGAGATCCGCGGTTTACGTCGAGGTTTTAGAAGAGTTTGCAGGATGCCTTGGATACCAAGTTGAGGATGAGTTCTGGTTATCACCCGCAAACGAATGGTCAGACGGTAAGAACAATCCAATCTTTAGAAGATTTGCTGAGAGCTTGTGTATTAGATCAAGGAGGGTCTTGGGATAGTCATTTGCCGTTGGTCGAGTTTACGTACAATAATAGTTTTCATGCTAGTATCGGGATGGCTCCATATGAGGCGTTGTATGGTAGACGTTGTCGTAGTCCATTATGTTGGTATGAGTCAGGAGAGAGTTTAGTGCTTGGGCCAGAGATTGTCCAAGAAACAACTGAAAAGATAAAAATGATTCAGGAAAGGATGAAAACGTCGCAGAGTCGTCAAAAGAGTTATCACGATAAGAGAAGGAAAGCACTTGAGTTTCAAGAGGGAGATCATGTGTTCTTAAGAGTTACTCCTATGACTAGTGTGGGAAGAGCTTTGAAGTCTAGAAAGCTCACTCCACGTTTTGTCGGTACATATCAGATTATGCAGAGGATAGGGGAAGTGGCCTATCGAGTGGCTTTACCTCCCTCACTTGCGAATTTACATGATGTATTCCATGTATCGTAGTTGAGGAAGTACATTTCGGACCCGTCGCATGTAATTCAGATAGATGATGTTCAAGTGAGAGATAATCTGACGATTGAAGCTCTACCAGTGAGGATTGATGGTAGAGAAATGAAGCAACTTCGTGGCAAGGAAATTTCTTTAGTGAAGGTATTGTGGGGAGGACCAACTAGAGAAAGTTGGACTTGGGAGCGGGAAGATCAGATGAGGGAGTTGTATCCGACTCTATTTACTTCAGGTAATTTTCGAGGACGGAAATTCTTTAAGTAGGGGAGAGTTGTAACACCCCGAAAATCTAAATTTAATTATTTAGTCATTTATCTAATTAATTTAGAAAAATTAGTTTGGGATTAATTAGAGAATTTTGGAGAAAAAGAGTATTTTTATATAATAAGGATAAATAGTGTTTTATTATACTATTTTATTATTATTATTAAAAATATATTAAAGAAAAAGGGTAAGGTGGTCCTTTTGTGAAATTATGAGGGTAAAGTGGGAAAAGACTTAACTGGGATAATGTATCCAAAGAGGGGAATACGATTAGTTTTTTAACATTATCGTGTTTTGGGAAAAGAGGTGTTCTGAAGGAAAAAGGGAGAGGAAGAGGAAGCTCAGAGTCAGGAGGCTGTGGAGAACCCCAGAGAAGAGTGTAAAGTGGCAGAATTCTCTAAGGTATGGGGAGTTGTTATAATCTATCGTAAATGTGTAGGAAATAGACTATGAATAGATTAGGATTGTATGAGTTTATGCGTTTTAGGGGTTTTTGATTTAGGTGGAGTTTATGAGAGAAATCTTGATGAATTAGAATGATAAAAATGTGTTGAATCATATAATTGATTGTATAACTTGTTGTCTCGATGTTGTTGACATTTGATTGATGTTTTTGAATGGTTTTTGAGTGTTTTGAGGTGAAACCCGTAATGGGATTTGGGGGTTTTTGGTGTTGATGCAGTCTGCAATTGTATAGCAGAGAACTGCTGGAAAACGTGCGTTAACCGGTTAACGCTATGGGTTAACCGGTTAACCATTGTAATTTTGGTGAATGTCTGGAAATTTCGTAGGCGTTAACTGGTTAACACTATGGGTTAACCGGTTAACACTGTTTGAGTGGCAATTTTAAAAACTTGAAAAATCAGTAACTTTCAAACCGTAAGTCCGATTCGCATTCCGTTTGAAGCGTCGGAAAGAGCATAAATTGAACTTTATTTTGATGAATAAAAATGAGAAAAATGCAATAGTTTTTATAAATGAATTTATGAAATAACCTTGTAATTGCCTCATAATTTACCGGGTACGGGTCAATTCTTGATGTGTCAGACTGATTATAGAACTAGTGTTCTGGGAGTAATGTCATGATGGTATTTATATGATTATTTTGATGATTGTTTTGCTGATTGAAATGGATGATGCGAATTATTTTGATGAATTTACGATGTAGCACATCATTGCATTTCATAACATTCACAATGGGGCTTCGGCCTATTTATTTGCTTCAATCCCATTGTGTGGATTGAAGTGTCTCGATGATTTATGATGTGCTCCTTTGTGGAGGATTGATGGTCATGTATCCATCTCACGATGAAATTAGTACCACATGCATATTGCATATCAGGATGTTAGAATTACATATTCTGGATGAATTTTTCATGACTGTGTTGGTGTTGTTTAATTTCATGATCGTGTTGTTGTTGTTGCTGAATTTTATAGTCGATGATGTCATGATATGTGCACTAATTTATTTATGTCTATATTCTTGTACGTTTATGATATATTATGATTACTCACCCTGCCTGCTTGGAATTGTTGCCTCTTTCGTGGGTAACTTGCAGATGATAAAGAATAGGCTTGCAATGAAAGATACATTTTTCATGAGTCTCGGAGCGTGCTTTAGTGTTCCTTAGAAGTGGTATTGGTCTATGTGTCCTGCTCTGTGTCATGTAACACTGGGACGGGGTTTATTGTTAAACTGTTTTCAGTTATGTTATTGTTTGGATAAATGTTTTCCTATTTTATGATGTTAAATTCAGGATGGTGAAAATGATGTTTATGAAGTTTTGAATTATGAAGTTTAAATTCTGCCGCGAAATGATTTATGATATTCTTGATGTTGATTAACCCGTGTTACGGGACAAGACACTGTTTGTGTTGAATTATGATGATATGTGATACCCTTTTTAGATGATTACTTTGATATTATTTAAATATTTTGTTTTAGGGTAGAAGGGTGTTACACACCCTGCAGGATATAAAGTTTCATTCATGATTTTAGAGGGAGGGGGCTTCATTCTACACTGAAAATCACTCACGAAAACTCATCATTCTCTCTGCATTTTCTCATCTTCAGAAGAACTCAAATCTGAGTTTGATTATTCACACCTTGCAAGTTTCAGATCATCCTTCGGATTTTATTTCACACTCATCTTCAACATCATTCTACTGAGTGTGGAGGTGAAGCATTGATCAGAGTTTTGAAACTTATCAACTTCAGATCCTTTCCATTTCCTCATCAGATTCAAGTTTCCTAGCCTTTATTTGGCTCAAAGGAGGTTCAAGGAAGCTCAAGGAAGCTCTCACCATCTCTGGATTTCTCAACACTCTTCATAAGGTCACATATCAGGTTTGTTAGTTTTACATTATCATGCTTCAGATTTGATCTTAAATGACTTGGTTCATGCTGATTTTGTTGGATCTAAGCTATATGAAGCCTCTGGATGCCTTGAGTTGAGATTTGCAGATTTGTGTGTGTAACTTTGAACATGCGATTTTCTTCAGGTGTGATGTATTTGTGAGAACTAATGGCATGATGTTGTTCCTCTAATTTCATAGTCTGATTTTGGTTTTAGATTTGTTTAATTTCATTAAGAATCGAAGAAGTTATGCTGATCTGAATTGGTGTTGATGATGCGGATAATCGTGTTCTTGTTGTTCTGTTTTCTGCTTTTCTTTCGAGTTTTTCATGTGCAAGAGGTAGGAGATGATGAGGTGGTGTGTTTTGAGTGGCTGGTGTTGAGTTTTGTCCCGTAGTGACTTAAACCTAAATGGACCGATTGATATTAGTTTACATAACTTTTGTTTCATTTTTGTTTTTAATAAAAATAATAGTAATAAATAATAAATTCTGGTTTATTGATGAGTGTTTTAGGAGTTTCGGGCGGGCCTAAGGCCATTTCTTAAATGCACCCCCGTTGTTTTCAGTTTGATTTGTAATTAATTAAAATAGTTAGAAGTCATTAAAAATTCCAAAAGAATTCATGTATGATAGTTTGAGTTTTCTTTAATTTTTGACATTTTTATTTTCCATTTATTTTCATTTTCCACGCTGGAATTAATTTCCTCTTTTATTAATTGCTTTTATTTCACTTTTAAAGCTGATGTCTTGTACAATTTCTATCTTGATCACTAATTAGAATTTTGAATTGATTCTTTTTGCTCTGGATTCAAATTGAGATGTAGTTTGTTGATGATTTTTCCTATGATATTTAGAAGTTTTCTTGATTATTTTTGGTTCCTAACTTGTGCATGAAGTTTCATAACCCTAATCCATGTTTAGGCTCATCTTTGACCTACTTAGCTTCTGATTTTGATCCTACTCTTTTGGCATGTTAATATTGTATGTTTGAAGAGTATTTGTGAAAATTTGTGGAATTTTTGGATGAATACTTGATTTGATTTGAATTTTTGTTCTTTGCTTATCCTCTTTTGCTTCCTTTTGGTCATATGTTTAATCCTTAGGTTGGGAGGGCACTAGTGCCAACTTCCTTAGGTTGTTTAGAACCCTTTTAGGATGTGGATACCTCTCTGGTCTTGAGTTGATGTTTGTACTTTGAGAATTTTTGTGGTTGTTTATTTTTGAAGTTCATTCACTTATGTACATGTTCACCTCACTTCTTATGCTTCTTTGCTTCTCATGATGTTAATGCTTGAGTTTGTATGCTTCTCTTATTCATCTATTGTGTTGCTTAGGCACATTCTTAACATTCTAGGGTTCTGGTCTTGAAGTTTGTGATGTTATTTTGTTTAGTTTGCTTTGTGTTACCTCATGTTTGTTTTGTTTTGTCATGATGATCCATAATGCTTCATGTTGAATTGTATAGTCCCTTTCTCATTCTTGTGTTGTGTGTTTGCATTTGGCATTTGTAATTGAGGTTCCAATTCTGGTTTTGTGGCTTTGGTTTGATCTTATGCCCATTTGGTGTTTCATTTGTTATCATTTGCTTTTGTCATGATGTTTACTTATGTTACTAACCATTTCAAGGGCTTTGGTAAGTGAGAGGTGTGGATGTGATTCCCACATCTCCAAGTCTTATCTCTTTTTTTTTATTCTCTTACTTGTGTTTGAGGGGCTTAGGCCATCCTTTCTTCTTCTTCTCCTCTTCATTCTTCTCTTTCTCTTCTTATCTCTACCTTCTTTAGGATAGTAAACCTCACTAACCTATGAGTTCCTTTGCATGATAATAATTAGGATTCATTAGTCCCCCATTATATTTTACCTTTAAGATCTCTTTGGTTCTCTTCTTTTCTCATCTCAAAACCCTAAAAAAGTATCTTAATAAGGATTGAAGTGGTCTCTTGTACAATAGCCTTATTCCATGAAAGCTTGTGGTTTTTCCATCTTGGGATAGTACAAGCTTGTTCATCATGATGCACAAGTATGATCAGGATATAATCTTCACCAAGAAAATCATAAAAAAGACTTCTTCATTTAAGTTACAAAAACACTTAATAAATTCAACGAGTTAGTGAGCTTAGGCCCTAATCTCTGGAACCAAGTTTTGGGGATCTTCTCCTTACTGGAGTGTGCTTGTTCTATTATTCCATCTTGGAATGTAGTAGCAAGTACACATTCCATGGAAAAGAGCTCGAGTTCACTTCTTGTGACACACTCATAAAAAGCTTCTAAAAAACACAAACAAACAATAAGCGTCTCTCCTCCGGGAATTCTTTTCTCATCTCCTTCGCTCCGTCCGCGAACTTGCTCCTACTTGTCACTTTGCAAGACGGTAACAAACTCGTCTTCCGAGCCTGCAACACCTGAGCATTGACATAGGCAGTTCAAGCCTTAAGACACAAGCAATCTTTTCCACCCCTAGTCAGGGGAACTACGGTGACTCTGATCCTCATTGTCCAGATGAGGTACGTAGGCAGCGGGGTAGGGCCCGTTCGAGCACTCTTTTATTTTCCCTACATTTTCCCCCTTTCTTTTCTTTTCATTTCCAGTTCCGGCCCTTCTTTTGCAGCAGCTTTCAGTTCTTCACCCTTTGAAATAGATTTCTTTGCAAGCGTGGATCTCGTCGGGTACGGCGGGCAATCTGGGGTGCTAATACCTTCCCAGGTCGTAACCGACTCCCGAACTCAGCTTCTTTGGTTCGCAGGACCCGTGTCCTTCCTCTTCTTTTCTTCTGGTTTGTTCAGCATTACCATTCCCGTTCCTTCGGGATAAAAATGCCTAGCTGGCGACTCTACCTCTTTCCACGCCACTTTCGCGTTTGTACCAGGATGGAAATCCAGGGAGCAACACCAGTAAAAGTAAATTTTCTTCTATCTGACATTTGTCCTATGTCGTGATACTTTCGACAGCCGTACCCTGCCAGGTGATCGTCCTTCACCTATGGATGACCGTCCCTCATCCTTTCCCCAGCGGAGTCTCCATAATTGGAACCCCTTTCTATCCGACATTCGTCCTATGTTGTGATATTTAGCAACCGTCCCCTGCTAGGTGATCGTCCTTCACCTTTTGATGATCGTCCTTCATCATTTTATCCGATGGCCGTCCCCATCGTTGACTTTGTTATCCGACATTCGTCCTATATCGTGATAAACCCTGAGAGAACCCGTACCCTGCTAGGTGATCGTCCTTCACCTCTTGATGATCGTCCTTCATCATGCTTATCCGATGGCCGTCCCCATCGTCGACCTTTTCTATCCGACATTCGTCCTATGTCGTGATAAAGAGCAGCCATCCCCTGCTAGGTGATCGTCCTTCACCTTTGATGACCGTCCCTCATCATTATTTCATTTATTCTTTAAACCGATGGCCGTCCCCGTCGTTGTTTACATTAATTTATGAACTTGATGGTCTTCCCATCATTGACCTTACCTTTAATCCCCAGAGAACCTTGTTACTTTACTTGATGGCCGTCCCCATCATGATCTCTTTATTTCCCCAGCGTGTCGGCCGTCCCCGTCATTGCTTTATCCCCAGCAGTCGTCCTCTGCTCGATGGTCGTCCTCCATCGCCCGCACTTTATAATCATACTTTACTACCTTTTACAATCTATATCCCTTTTCTTCTTCTCCCCAGTGAGTGCAAATTCTGAACTATCTTTGGTATTCAACCACAAGTTATCTTGTTTGTCTGTTAAGCCAGGCGCTTACATCCTGCATAGCTAACTCGTGTTTGAATAGGGGCAGTTGTAAACACCCCAAATATTCCCTCACTCATTTCACCATTGGCTTGTGATCTTTCATATTTGCATAAGTTTAATCATACCATCTCATATTGCATTTTTGTTTCACTACATTAGTTCAATTTCATCTGCATCTAGGGTTTGTGATCTGGGCAATCCAAGGATCCATCTGAGCTACCCCAAAGGTCTCAAATCATTCCAAGAGGGACCATGTATTTTCAATCATCATATTATATCCCTCAAAGTTCAAGGAAGTCAAAGAATCACAAGAACTGGCAAAGCATGGAAGCAGAGCTAGGGTTTCACAACACAAATAACCTGAAATTAGGGTTTTAGTTTCAGAGGCCATAACTCCAATTTTTTTGGTCATTATTGTTTCTAATGGTCTCAATATTTTATAAGGATCATGTGTACCAAGTTTGATGAAGAAATTCATCGTGGAAGTCATATGTTCACTGGGTAACTTCTTGAGCAAGTCAGAGCAAAATCAGGGCATCTGAGGCCCCCAACAATGGAACCTAAGTGGATTTTTCATCAAATTGAAGTTATATGATCTTTATTTGATCATTTAAGTGCTTGGAAGTTCACAAAATTGAAGAAAATCGAGCTAAACCAAAAGTTGCCAAAAATGGAAATGACTTGTAATGGAAACTTTCCATTTTGGGAAAGTTTTTCAACCTCCTCTTTCTCAACCAAAAATGCTTCAAATGAAAAATTGTTGGTCATGAAAGTTGTAGATTGGATCATTCCCTTTTCAAAAAGTACAAGAACAAGTCCTAATTCATTATGGAACTCAAGTTATAATCTTTCAAAGTTGGCAAAAATCCTATAATTTTCAAGAATACACCAAAGAGGGATTTTTGTAAAACCACCTGCCAAGCCATTTTGTGACTTCTAATACACTTCTATGCATCATACGAACATAGTGCATTGCCTAAGAATCAGAATTGGCCCAAGAATTATCTCATTTCATGCCTTGAACTTCAAGAAATTCAAAAGGGGCCAAACTTCTTCCAAATTGCAAAAGAGCATGAAACATCTCATACACTTGCTGAATCACCACAAAACAAATTCCATGGTTCTCCTTGATCTTTTCTGAGCCAGGACAAGCCAAAAGCCAGCTGCAACATGAGCCCATACCTCAAGTACAAGTTATGTTGACATTTTGGCAACTTGCCCATACCAATCACCACAATCCACAACAACTCCTCTGACCTATCAAACATTGTTATGTGGACAAAATGCAAGCCATAACACAACACAAGCCAGCCTAACACTTCAGATTTCCCAAGTTCCTCAAAATCACCCCAAAAGCAAAAGCTTTCGAAACTCACAGCACATACACTCAAACTCAAAACTTCATTCATCAATCAACTCAGCATCACAAGAGGATCATTTCCCACCCTTCATTGCAACCAAAAAGCCCCCAAAACTGAAACACGATTTCTGGCCAGTTGAAGAACAACCATCCAAACCAGCCATTAAAAACTTCCTCCAAGCATAAAAGCATCACTAGGAGGATCATTGGAGTCGTTTTGAACCAAAGAGGAGGGCAGATAGCTCAGATTGAGAAAGCTCCACTTCAGGTATCCTCAAGAATAAATTTTCCAGAAATGTAATTTTAGGTTATAGAAATGTTCTGTATGCTTTGCTGATCATCATGATCTATTTGGTTTTGAAAATGAGTGAGAGACAAGCATGTATGAAGCTTCTGAAATTTTTGTGTATTTTCCGTTTGCCTTTGATTCATGTTCTTGAGTGAAAATAAATGGATTTTGTTGCTGGATTCGTGTTTAGGGTTATTAGTTGAGTGATTCTGGAGAGTTAGGGGGTCTGGGATGGCCTAGGGTGGAAGTTAGGGTGAAGAGCTGGCCGAAGAAGATGACCGGAGGTCTTCTCCGGCCACCTGAGAGTCATTAAGTGGTTAATTAGGGTTTAGGGTTAGTTTGAATGATAGCCGCAGGATCTTGCTTACCCGCGTGTTTGGATGGCTCAGATTGCCTCATTAAACCCTAATTCTCATTTAATTAGTTAATTAGAATTAATTAAATAAATTAACTCAGAGTGAATCTCAGCCACTCATTTGCACGCTGGTCAACATTTTCCTCCCCAGTTTAAATCCTGTCCATCAGATTGTCCTACTTTCATTTAATTTAATTTTTATTTCATTTTTAATCATTTTTCTTGCATAATTTATTTAAAATACCTAGAAAATTCCAAAAAAATATTTTTCTTGTGTATTTTGATTTCAAATATTTTTCTTCACCCCAAAAACATTTTTATTTTTATTTTTTGCATTAAAAAACCATTTTAAAAATATTTAAATGTTTATTTTAATTAATTAATGGAAATTAATTAATTAAAATACCATTTAGGTTTCTAAAAATTCCAAAAAAAATCACATTGCATCTTAGGACATTTAGAAACATTGCCAAACCACTCATACAAATTTCTTTTTGGTTTTGATTCAACTTTCACATTTTTCTTGAATTTAGGGTTCATAAAAATCCCATTTTTGAACCCTAACTTCAAGAATTCTTTTCTGCCTAACCATGAAGGGTTTGACATTGGTTCTTTTTGAATTGATCTTCATATGGCATGTAGTATCTAGCATATTTTTATCACAAATTTATCTTGCATTTTTAATTTGATTTGCATTTTTCCCCTTAAGGTACCTTAAAACCCTAGTTTATTTTGAAAATTCACAACTTTCTTTTGGTTAAGAGTTAAACCTTCTCCTTTGGGTTGTGATATCATGTGGGGTTAGGGTTCCTTTGAGTTCATTTGCAATTTTTTATCTTATGATTTGCTTCTATTTTGACCTTATGCATCTCATGTTGCCTTAAAACCCTAATTTCTCATGTTCATTTACATTCATCTTGCATATCCATCCATACATGAACTTGCCATGACATTTCATGCATTCACATGTCATCTTAGACATCTTAAGACATATTAGAATCATGCTTGGTCATTTCTTAATTCATTTGCCATGATGTGCATTCATTTCATTCCATGGACTTTCATGAACTTTCAAGCTTCAAAGCATGCTTCCTTTGCATTCCATCTCTTGTATGATCATCCATAGCAATTGACATGCTTTGTATCATCTCATAGCATCATTTGCATCATGTATATGCTTCTGGTTTTGGTTTTACCTTTGCATATGTTTCATTTTCATTTCATTTCTTTCCTTTATGCTAACCTTTTCAGGTGGTAAGTAACTTGAGAAGTGAATTTGCCTTCACTTCTCACTTCTCTTCTCATTCTTCTTATGCATCATTGCTGCATTTTTATTTGCTTTAGAGTGAGCTTGCTTATTCATGTTCATCTCTTACTTTCTTTCTCTAAGTTACTTATCTTCTTCAATGAAGTAAGTAACTTATTCATCTGTTTCTTCCTCCTTTCATCTGCTTCTTCCCTTGGTGGCTTCTCTGAAGATCTCTTTTAAGCCTTACAAACCATAGGAACACCCAAGAATGACAATAATTAGGGTTTTGATTAGTCCCCCCTTAGTTTTTACCTTTGTGTCTTCTTTGTGTCTCTCTCCTCATCTCATAATCAGAGACTAAACCTTTAAGGTTTTAAGGCTTTGTGATTAGGGTTATGCCTGCATCCTTCTCTTAGGATGGAGTGTATAACTTTAATCCTAAGTGTTAAATCCTTAATTTGTTTAAACCTCTTAATCAATCCATCTTAATAATCACTAAGACAATAGCTTGTAACTTGGGCCTTGCATTAGGGTTCTAATTCATCCTTTATTGGTTAAGAAGGACTAACCCTAGTGTTAATGGACAAGTCCCCCTCAAGTTGTCT
Source organism: Lathyrus aphaca (assembly GCA_963966055.1). Taxonomy (NCBI): domain Eukaryota; kingdom Viridiplantae; phylum Streptophyta; class Magnoliopsida; order Fabales; family Fabaceae; genus Lathyrus; species Lathyrus aphaca. Next base: position 443,087,321 of record OZ014523.1, read on the forward strand.
TACAAATCATAAAACTCACTTCTTGATCTCACCCTTAATTAAAATCCATTTAATAAAGGCTTGTTTTCTCATGAGGTTAATCCCTAATCATGGATTAATTTGAGGTATCTTCCTCAGCTTAAGTGTGCTCAACTATTATCCTTCTATTAGGATGGTGTAATGGGTTCACTAATCCTTGATTATGGCTTAAACTCATTACTTAACACTAGACAAAAATTCAAAAATAAAATCTAAATAATCACAAGTAGGTTAATGATCTTAATCCTACATCATGGTAATTAAGTTTGAGGTGTTTATCTCATACTTAAGGTATTCTCATTATCCCTAATCAAAGGGAGGATATGATGAGTTTACTAACCCTTGGTTTAGGCTTAAGCTCATTAACTTATGACAAACACAAAAAGCAATAAAAAACTGAAAACATAAAAACAAACAATAATCGTCTCCTCTGGGATTCTTTTCTCATCACACTCATTTACAAGCGAGATCTTGCTTCTTCTGTCTAATGCAAGACAATTAGCACTTGGGCCAGACAAGTCATACACTTGAGTATAGACAAGCAAGCAGTTCACAGTTAATTTATCTTTCAGTCTCTTTGAGTCGAACTACGGTGTTCTGACTTCCTCATTGCACACGAGGATACGTAGGCATAACTTAACTGTTATCGAAGAAAAGTCTCTGTGTCTTCCCCCCCTCTCAGCATTCTCCTTAAGCCTCATTCCTGAGCACCTCACTTCACTTTCTTGCACTGAAACTTGTACATTCTTTTCCAGATTTTGCATACAGATTGCACAGACACTACCCCTTTAAACACAAATTTTCAAGCGTGGATCCCGTCGAGTACGACGGATAATCTGGGTGCTAATACCTTCCCAGGTTGTATCCAACCCCCTTTCTCAGTTTCTCTGATTCGCGACCGTCTTATCCATCTCTTCCTAGGTTCATGCAGCATTACCTTTCCTTCGGGATAAAAATGCCTAGCTGGCGAATCTTTCACTTTCATTTCATTTTCTCCTTTCGCCGACCGTTCGCGTCTATACCCTATCTGACCCGGGTGTCTTTTAGTGGGAGCGACACCATATACAAAAGACATACATAAAGCATATTTTTCATATATAATATTAATAATTTGGTACTGAAATACAAATAAGTTCTTAGCAACACATTGTATAAATATAGCCACCACAACATAAGGTACTAAACAAGGCTATATAATAGTACAAGATGTTCAACTACAAAAAGATCTAAGAACTAGATCCGAAGATCTCAAAAGTCCATAGCAGAAGACTAAGCCATCAACTAGTAAGGATAATCAAGTCGCCTTATCCTTACCCTTAGCGGAACCTGAAGTACCTGAAATAACAACATCAACATGGGGTGAGATAAAACATCTCAGTGGGTTCCCTATCATAGGATTCTCTCGGCTCTAAGGGTCATTTCCAACGAAACTCGCATGCTTCACAAACCAATTTACACAAGGAACAAGGACATAGGGGGAACTAAGGTCCACACACAATTTCAAAACACAAAGGGAAATGTCTACCTCAAGTCCTTACGGATGCTCTAGTGAAACACATAGTAACCACTTTGAGACTTATACAAGACCTTACGAAGGAATTGACATAACACGCGCTTCAATATTTACGGATGCTTCCCGTGGGACTAAAGATAACCCACCTAAAGACTTACTTAAGATTGACACATAATTAGCATAGCACTTGCCCCAAGTCCTTACGGATGCTTCACGTGGGACTAAGGACAACCCACCTCAAGGCTTACTCAAGACCTTACGGAGGACTTATAGTCTACACTTCTCAAATCAACGCCCATGCATACACAACAGATACCTCAAGTCCTTACGGATGCTCTAGTGAAACACATATTAACCACATAGAGACTTACACAAGACCTTACGGAGGATCCTAAAAACAAAACATAAATCATAATTCAAACGAGCCTAAGGGGAACCTAGATACCTCACAAATCGAGTTTTAACCGTTAAACATCCGATTTTTCTTAGATTTCCAACTAAGCCCTAACCACAAACACTTCTAAAACACAACCAAAATCAAAGATACAAGTTTCTAACTAAGAACCCACCTCGAGAGATGAAGATTGGCAGAAAGATTGAGTTGATTCGACGGACGGATGATCGGGAATGAGGAATTAGAGCTTTAGGGCTTTTCTCTCTTCCTCTTCTCTTATCTTCTCCTTTTCTTCTTTTCTTATAGACTTTTTCTATCTCTAATAATCTTTCTATATATATAAAAATATAAAGGCTTATATTTTTACCTATAGGTCAAAATTAGAGAGTATCCGAAAATGTCTCTTAATCCAATATTTTATAAAACTTCTGAGTCAGCTAATATCAATTAATGAAATATAATCCCACGAATTACTCTATTTAGTTCCATTAAAATTTCTTAGAGTATCCCAAAATAATATTATTACCAATTAAAATTGTCCAGAGCTTTAAATAAAATACGGGGTATTACAGTTTCCCACCAAAAGGAGGGAATTCAAATTTTTCATCCGTTAACCGGTTAATGCCAGGGGTTAACCGGTTAACGCCTGAGAATTTTGGGCAAATATATTCAAAATTCAGTTGGTGCCTCTCATTCCCTTTCCATTCTCCACTTTGCTTTGTGTTTCTACCAAACTATAGAACATTCCACATTCTTCCCAAGGAATATTCCCAGAATATTCCAAGGAATATTCCAAGAATATGCCAAGGAATATTCCCAACCAACCCTTAGCTTAGGATCCAACCCTTGTGCCTTAACCTAAACCTAACTCCAAACCTAAGGCCTATATAAACCCTATTCACCAAGTAAAAAAGAGTTAGCCATTTTTCTTCAAGGATCAACCATTTCTTCACAAAATTCACCATTCTCATTATCTCAATTCTCCCATTTTCTTCCATTTTCCCAAACTCACCCAAGCTTCATCATCAAGATCCTTCAAGTTTCACATCGAAACTCGAAAATATCGGAAGCTTAGCCTTCATCATCTTCACCGATTTAGCGGATAATCGAAGGATTTGTCACGATTGCGGTGTTTATTTCACCGTTTGGAAGAGTTTCAGATTCTCATCGATTGCATTTATTTTGCACTCTCGCAGATCGAAGCTTGGAAACTCCGGTATTCTCTTTGTTCGTGCATCGATCAACATCTCAACAATAACCAAAGCAAGCCTCCGCTTTGTAGGTTGGTGGATCCGAAACTACTTCTTGCTTTAATTTATTTCTCCTCATCTCGCTGTAAGGAATTCTTCGATTATTTTGCTTTTGTGATGCTTTATTCGGTTTGGTCTATCATAGCTAGAATCGTAGGATGATTATAGTGTTCATAGGCGTTAGAAGGTTATATTTAGGTGGTAATTTCGTGCTAGTGTAGTAATGGTTAACCCTAGGCTTTAACTGGTTAACGCTGTGCTGATTTGGGATTTTGGTGTTGTTTTCTTGCATTTGTGTGTGTACCATTCCTTCTTTTATAATCATGGATTGTTAGATTATGATTTTAGGGGATTTTTAGGAGCTGGTTTAGTGCAAGAGCGTAGATTTTCGATAGCTTTTGACATGCGTTTCGTTAGATTCCGTTTTAAGCATAAAGTGTTGCATACATGTCCATTGCATATTGTGATCATTATTTACATATTTTAGCATCCGTTATAGCATGTTAATAAATGTTTACACTTTCGCATTTGTACTCGGATGAAAATCCCAGGAGAGACAACAAGCATGTCACATGGTTTTTTAATGCGGTGTCAACATATTATGCGTTAGATCAAGAAAATAGAGGGCCTATATTTCGTCACTCTCCTTCAACCAACCCTATCTCTACAACTTTTCCAATGACAGAGCCCTAGCTCCGGTCACCAGAAAACTCATCCATATGAACAAAACCTCACAGAAATTCACCAAACTTTCCAGAATCACTCTACACACTATCCTGAACCAGAATCCAAGCTCAAAAATAGAAAATAAACAAAATACACCATGAATCAAAGCATATAAAAGTAGATCCACAAAACTGAAATCCATCAAATCATGCTTAAATCAAGCCCATTTCAAAAATCAAATAGCTCTGATCAATCAGCATAACAAAAGGAAGCTAAAACACACATTTAAAACAAGATATAAGATGAAAAATTCAGTAGCTTACCTGAAATGGAAGCTTGCCAAAAACACCAAGAAATCCTCTGAAAAAGTGCAGATCCACCCCATTTGAGCTCTATTTGCAAAATAAATGCAAATAGAGGCTTGAGTTCCAAGTGAAATTTCCTTAAATTCGAATCCTCTAATTCCTTGCACCAAAGCTTGAAATGATGGGTGATTCATAATCCTTACACTTCATTGATGAGGATTGTGCAAAGAAATGGAACAATATGCTCAAGGATGAAGGGATTCGAAGCAAAATGAAAAAATGGCAAAATATTTGATATGTTGAGTATGATTTCTATTTTTATGTTTGGAGTTTGGTTTTGACTAATATTTGGTTCAAAGAAAGGAAGTATAAACAAAGATGGAGAAATATTGGACCGATAAAAAATTTGGACTTATTAATTGGCTAAATAAAATATTAAGTATGTATTTAAAGTCATTGGTCGGTTCATCGGTTCCTAAAAATTAAAACCGAGAACCGAACCAAACCATATCGTTCTTATTAGGTTGGTTCATTTTTGAACCAATAAAAAATAATTGTTTTTTTTCCGGTTTGGTTTGGTTTGGATTATCGGTTTAATTGGTTTTTTTATCCACTTACACCCGTACTTAGAGATATAACATGTGTTGTGTTTATAAGTGAAGATAATCTTCATCCTACTAGATGATTTTGTAAGGATGAGTTAGACCTAACCTAAATTTTAAGATGGTATCAGAGCCTATCTCAAATCTATTATTAGGCTTCCCACATCGTTCATGCTTTTGGCTCATTGAGGCCCAAGCGTGTGAGGGTGTGTTGGACTTTCCGCCTTGACTGTGATCCACCTTCAGTCGCCTTAATTTCGACACTTTGACTTGCCTCATTGTAGTCCCTAACACCATCATTGTGTTAGATTTGAAGAGGTGAATTTAGTCTCACATTATTTAGAGAAATGATACAAGTTGTGTTTATAAGTGGGGAAAATTCTAAACTTATAAGCCAATTTTGTAGGGATGAATTAGGCGCAACCCAAATTTTGAGAAAAACTATTCAATTCTAATAAAATATGGTTTATTTAAACATTGTGGATTAATAATCACATGTAAGGCCACCCAGTTAGCGAGTTGTTCTTCCCACTTCCGGTGGCGAAGAGCTACATGAAACCGGAAAAATACCATTCTTTCTAGTTTTAGTAGTGAAAAATCATCCTTATGAAATTCGTAAATTGTCTTGGCGTAATTTGGAAGTTAACTTTGGGTTGTCTCTAATACATATCAAAATATTTCATTAGTGAGTCATCTTCATTTTGACAAATAATTAATGGAAGGGTGAGTAAGTTAACTTTCAGATACATTTTGATCTCATAATGCATTTATTTCACAACTCAATGGAGAATTTAAATGTTAAATTTTAGAGTGACCTTTAGGATAGTAAATTTCCCTTCAATGCAGTAACTTTGTTATAAATTTTGACATATTTTAATAAACTTTATATTTTAAGTCATTTATATAAAATATCATATTATTAAATAAGTGAGATTATTAAAGTAGTGAGGTGTGCAAGGGATTTTTTTAGATAAACATCATAAAAGATAATATCATGTTATTATCATGTTTAGCAGTAGGGGACACATGCATCCAAGAAGACGATGTTTATGCATCAAATGAAGTGCACCAACAATGCATGATGAACTATTATATCATGTGTCAATCTTTCTTAAAATTCTAGCACTGCGAGGACAAATAGGAAGTCAGATGTCACGACACTGGGGCAGGACAGAATAACAAAACAAGAAGTTATGCAGTAAAAGTAAAGTACTGAATATAAACAACACAGTCAATTGTTAACCTAGTTCGGTGCAACGTCACTTACATCCGGTGGCTACCAAGTCAGGAAGGAAATCCACTATAATAATATTAGTTCAAAGATAAACTCCTCTGTTTAAAATTTATCACCTAATCATTACCCGTACTAACTTCTCCCTAGGAACTCCTAGATATGAGAAACCCCTCTCACTTTCTACCAGTCACACAACAGTGAAAAAATCAACAAGAAAAAACAAAAAGAAGTCACACTTCAAAGACACAAAAATACACTCTCTACTTAAAAGCTTGTGAGTGATTACAACTCAAAACTCAGAGTCCAATTCAAATACCTAAGGGGTATATGAACGAATCACATTTAACACATTGCTACTCAGACGTCAAAAGACATAAGAGAGTAGCTTGATCTTCGAAACCAAAATACGTATCCCACATAGCCCTAACATTTGTTCGAGTCTTTAGCTCAAATTTGATGAACAAAATGTTCCTTCGTTGTCAACTGAAGCTGAACGATACTTGAGCTTCATAACTCTTTGTTTATCTCTGTAAGTTAGGAGATGATAGATTTCTTTTAAGATATCTACGAGGAGGTGAGATCGGTGAGCTTAAACGTCCTCCCGGGTGTAGAGTTTCTAGAGTAAGATAAACTTGTGACATACCATTATATGTTTATTTGCGACATTTGAGACCTTTTGAGTTTGTGTGAAATATAACACAAGAACACGTAAATTTATAGAAGACCTAGCTCAATATGGATCACTCATTCACTGCCATATTGATTACGAATATATATATATATATATATATATATATATATATATATATATATATATATATATATCCGGAAACACACCCTATTATCTTGTTTAAGAGATGCATCTTCAGAACTTTCCCTTAACCATTTCAAAACAAAGCAAATAAAATAACCTTCTGGAGATGTATCTCTGGAACATTTCCTGAAACATTTCCAAAACAAAACCATATAACAGACATTCATATTAAGATGAAATATGAACCAAATATGCATAAGTACCAAATATGAAGCAAAAATGAATATGTAACACTTCATTTATATTGAGATACATATTTATACAAATATTTGTATGGTTAAACAAGAAATCATATTGAATAAAAACAACTGTCCCAGGCTAAATCTCTAGGTGGTTCCCCCTTGGATTTTTGTTCATTCGATTTTTTTTTCAATATTGTTAAATCGCTCGAATTCTTTCATCCTTTCCATGAAATGATCCGGACATGTCTTGGATTTTGCGGTTGAATGAGCCATCCACTCTATTGATGTAAGTGGTATGGGGAAACCCGGTGTCACTCCCTGGATTTCCATCATGGTACAAACGCTTAAGTGGCACGGAAAAGGTAGAGTCGCCAGCCAGGAATTTTTATCCCGACTGAACGGGAAAGTTAATGCTGCAAAAACCAGAAGAAGAAAGGAAAGGACAAGGTCATGTGAACCAAATAACTTGGTTCGGAAGTTGGTTACGACTTGGGAAGGTATTAGCACCCCAGATTGTCCGCCGTACCTGACGGGATCAACGCTTGCGAATGAACTGTTTCAAAGGGCGAATAAATGGAAGTTGTTGCCAAAAGAAATACTAAGACTAGATAAGAAAGGAAAAGAAGGGGGGAAATGTAGGGAAAATAAAAGATTGCTCGAACGGGCTCTACTCCGCTGCCTACGTACCTCAACTGGACATGAGGATCAGAGTCGCCGTAGTTCCCCTAACTAGGGAGGAAAATTTGTGTTTTAAAAGCTTGAACTGCTTTTGTCAATGCTCAGGTGTTGTAGGCTCGTCTTGCACGAGTGCGTTACCGTCTTGCAAAGTGACAGGTAAGAGCAAGTTCTTACGTTGATAATGAAGGTGATGAGAAAAGAAGTCCCAAAGGAGAGACGTTTATTCTTTGTCCAGTGTTTTTTAGGAGTTTTCTGTTTTGAGGTTTGCATAGGTGAGTGTACCTAAGTCTTACTCAATGGGATGTGTACTTCTTACATCATCCCAAAATGGAATGGTCAAGAGGCACACCTAGCTATGGGGGATATTCCCAAATCTAGTCCCTAAGAGAAAGGCTTAGACACACTAGCCTACTGACATTTATTAAGTGTTTTTGTGGTTTTTGATTAAGAAGTGTTTTTTAGCTTTTCTTTGTGAAGTAGTCTCATACTAAGACTTATTCATCATGATAGATACCCTACACCTTGCCCCGAAATGAGACGTGTGCAAGTACCCCATGACAAAGAGGGAACATGAGAAGACTTGTCAGTTATTAGGTGTCTTGATGTTAAGTTTGAAGATGGGTAAAGAGAGCACCAAAAGGATCTCAAAGGTAAAAGACTAAAGCGGACTAACAAATCCTAATATTATCATGCATATAAGTCCTAGGTTAGTGTGGATTGAATTCTATCCTAATGAAGAAGGAAAGAAGATAAGTTGATCCTAAGAGGGATGCAGAAGAGGTTAAACATTGATGGCTTAAGAACATCACAATCATAAGTATGAAAGTATAAAAAATATAATGAGGAAGAATGAAGTTAGATATGTGGAGGCACATCCACACCTATACACTTACCATAGCCCCTAAAATGGTTAGAAGTATTCACACAATGCAACAAGAGTTCAAATAAGTTGAAGTCATGGAATAACAAAGGTTTAAGCATCACAAACCAACAAAGTCAGAACCTAATGATCATGGAAGAACTCTAATGTTAGTCATACAAAGTCACACAAAAAGGAATGAAAGAAGTTCCACAAATAACAAGTAAAGCACTAAGGGAGCAGTAAGATGAGAACATGTGATTAAGTGAAGCAAACAAATCAAAACTCAATAAGAAAAGTCAAAGTCAGAACCTATACATCCTAAAAATGTTCCTAAGAAGAGGATTCAATCATAAAAAAAGACTTCTAAGTACATACTAAGGCAAAGGGAGAAGATAGGAAGAAGTGTGAAGTGAAGTGAAACATGCTTCATGATTGTGGAAAGATGTGACTTAGTGCACAAGGTATGCATAGGATAAGAAAAGATGAGGTTCATACATCACAACCAGAGATCACTAAACATGTTATCAAGCCTCAAACAAGATCTTATATGATGGCACAAGTGCCTTCCTAAGCAAGCAAGCAAACATGGTTCAAAACATCCTCAAATTAAGTCATTCAAAGTTCAATCCTCAAACAAATAGTAAACATGCTTCAAAAAATGTGATATTAAGCATCAAAGCATCTCAAACATGTACAAACATCAAGGAAAAACCATAGCTCAAGATTCAGAACCAAAGTCAATCAAAGAAATGTCAAAACAAAGCTAGGATTTTCATTACTTAAGCATGAAGCAACAAACCAAAAGTTAGCCAAACAAAGCCTAAAAATCAAAATAAAAATACCTAAAGTACCTTAACATGTTATGGACACATTATAAAAGGAACCAGGGTCAGAACTATCATGGGAGTCAAGTTAGAAAATCGAGAAGCTAGGTTGTTCATGTTATGAAGCAAGACAAAAGAAATAAATGGAAAAAATAATTCAGGACATAAAACTAAAATAAAAAGGAAAATAAAATATGGAAATTTTTTGGAAAATGTCAAAGATCATTCATGATTTTTTTTGGGATTTTTATAATAAGGAAAACTATTTAAAAAAAATTAAAATGATATGAAAGAAATAAAAAGAAAATAAAAAAGATATAAGAGGAAAGGGGTGCATTCAGTAACCCATGTAAGTTTAAAAGGAAACTGAGCCATAAATGGGAGTGTGGAAAGAAATGGAGGGCCCAATATGCAAAGAACTCAGTCAACGAGGGAGGCAAAGTCTACAATATCTATGGCCCACAATTAGTCTTACAAGGTCAATGCATCTAAAGGTTAATACGGGAGTCAGCCAAACAAAAAGTATACAAATCCAACGTACAAGAAAAGGTCAGTCTCAAAAGTAGTACAATCCAAAGGTTCTTAAAGGTCCATCCAAAGTAGTACCATCCAACACACAAAACAAAAGTCAACCAGACAAGGTCAAACCAAAATGCGCTAATGATTGAAGATACACACAAGTTATGATAGGCTGGAAAACAAAAACATTTAAATAAAATCAGAACACACAAGTTTAACACCCCAAAGTTTGCCCTCTCATTTTCATGGTTTTTAGCATATCACATTGCATTCATAATTCCATACAATAAATAAAAGAAATAAAGTAAGTCATGCATCATTGGTTAGTGTGCAAGGCATGTGATGGAGGTTCACTCAGTGGAAAAATCAACTATCAGAACTCAAGGTTGAAGTTGGCTCAGAACAGACGGTAGAGATGCATTCTGAGGGTTTCCCACCTAAAGTAGGGAAGTCAAATTTTTCATCCGTTAACCGGTTAACGCCTGCGAATTTTGGGAAAATATATTCAAATTTCAGTTGGTGCCTCTCATTCCCTTTCCATTCTCGACTTTGCTTTGTGTTTCTACCAAACTCTAGAACATTCCACAATTTTCCCAAGGAATATTCCCAGAATATTCCAAGAATATTCCAAGGAATATTCCCAACCAACCCTTAGCTTAGGATCCAAGCCTTGCGCCCTAACCTAAACGTAATTCCAAATTTAAGGCCTATATAAACCCTATTCACCATGTAAAAAAGAGTTAGCCATTTTTTTTCTTCGGATTAGCCATTTCTTCACAAAATTCATCATTCTCATTATCTAAATTCTCCCATTTTCTTCCATTTTCTCAAACTCACCAAAGCTTCATCATCAAGATCCTTCAAGTTTCACATTGAATCTCGAAAAGATCGGAAGCTTAGCCTTCATCATCTTCACCGATTCAGCGGATAATCAAAGGATTTATCACAGTTGTGGTGTTTATTTCACCATTTGGAAGCGTTTCCGATTCTCATCAATTGCATTTATTTTGCACTCTCGCGGATCAAAGCTTGGAACCTCCGGTTTTCTCTTCGTTCGTGCTAGTGTAGTAATGGTTGTATTAGGAGCTTTAGGAAATAAGTTGATAGCTAGAAGTACTTTTTCCTCACTATTTTTCAATTCTGGTTCAATGTTAACCGCTTAACACCTAGGGTTAACCGGTTAACACACTATTTTTTGCCCTGTTTAACTAATTTTTGAACCCTAAACCGGTTAACCCTGGGCGTTAACCGGTTAACGTTGTGCTGATTTGGGATTTTGGTGTTGTTTTCTTGCATGTGTGTGTACCATTCCTTCTTTTATCATCATGGATTGTTAGATTATGATTTTAGGGGACTTTTAGGAGCTGGTTTAGTGCAAGAGCATAAAGTTTCGATAGCTTTTGACATGCGTTTCGTTAGATTCCGTTTTAAGCATAAAGTGTTGCATACATGTCCATTGCATATTATGATCATTGTTTACATATTTTAGCATCCGTTATAGCATGTTAATAAATGTTTACACTTCTGTTTTGCATCACATTTGAAGTCTGTTCATGTTTTGGTCATATCATGTGCATAATTGAAAATTTGCGTGGTGTTAAAAACCACATAATCATCTAGTTTGCATCCATTAATTGCATGATGATATGTTGCATTCCATTGTTAGTGATCCATTTCAGGTTGTTGCATAACTTGCATGATCATTGCATTCCCTTGTTTGTATTAAAACTCATGTTGTTGCATTTGGAAAATAATGAAAATCTGCCTTGTTTTCGTCGCTGCATTTTGAAACAGGAGCTCTAAAAGCATGCTGAATTATTTTGTTTTAGGTTTTTTTCCACCTATTTTCATGCTGATTAGTAGCTGTAATAGGATGTTTGTGTTGTGCATTGCATTTAGTAGTTATTTATGCAATAGGAAGTTATAGTAGTTGTTGGATTTAGGCTTTGCTTAATCTTTAGTGCCCTTAGACTTAGATTGAGTCTAGTTTAGGCCATAGATGTATTAGGAGATGTGTGGTACTTGTTTGCCTTCTTTCCTTTTATCATTTTAGCCATATCCTACTAACCTTTGTTTTGTAGGGAGGTTGAGGTAAGTGTGTTCACACAACTTCTTCCTTTCATCTTCTTTATGCTTTCTAAGTGTGTTTTCCTTAGCACTTAGTGCTTTGTTTGTATAAGCTTTCCCCCTTTTAGAAACAACTTAACTTCCTTAGGAAGTAAGTTGCTTTCTAAGCTTCCTCTTATTTTCCTTTTTTCTCATTAGGATTAGAAAACCACACAAACCATTAGGATCTCCTTTTGCATGCAATAAATAACTTAGGGTTATGTCTTAGTCCCCCTTAGTTTTTTTCCTTTTCTCGATTTGAGTCTCTCTTTCTCATTGATAACACTAAAATTCATCGTATTTCTGACTCCAATTTCGCATGCATTCTTAGCTTTTATTGTTATTTTGTTATGTTATTACTTTGTTTTTCTTTATTTTCAGGTTTTCTATGTAATCGGGGCTTAAATCGAGAAAAGGAGCGAAAAAGGAGTGGAAACGGACGAAAACCAATAAATTCAGCTTTTTACACTTACGGCATCCGCCATGGCTGGCGCCATGGGGTCTGCCATGACGTGGCCACGTCTCAAGACCGCTACACAATTGCCAATACCCACGATCCCCACTCTCTCATTCCCTATTAGTCTCATGGCGGGCGCCATCTGCCTGTGGCGGGCGCCACAAGGCCAAAACGTTTCCCTCCACTTTTTAGTGGAGGGGGCATCCTGGTCTTTTCTTGCTATTTGTTTTCCTATAAATAGGGCCTTAGATTTTTGTTTTCAATCATCCAAACTTAGAATCTCTTAGGCATATATCAGTTTTAAAGCAGTTATCATTCCACAACAGGGTGTTACTGCAATCGAGTGATCGAGTCTGTATACGTCTGTGTGATCGAGTCTTGGAGCACTCTGGGAGGAAGTTAATCCTGCCGCCATTTTAATTCCAGTTCGTATTTTATTTTTCCGCATTGCTTTACTTTTATTTATTTCTCGTACTTCTTTACTTTATTTATTTCCCGCACTCGCTTTACTTTATTTATTTCTCGCACTCACACTACTTTCGTTTATTTTCCGCACTCGCTTCAAATACCTTTATTTCTCGCACTTGCACTACTTTTATTTACTTTCCGCACTCGCACTAATTAATTTTATGAAAAATTATAAAAATAACTTTTACTTTACCATGTCTAACTAAATCCATAAAGGTTAGAATGTAAGGATCGTAATTGAACCGGTAATCCGTACAATTGTTCGTGGAAACACTTAAGGGCTATTTTATCTTTCAATTTAAGTAATTGTTTTTAACTATTTCAAAAACAGCCAAAAGCGCTTTGTCTAGTTCATTAGGAGTTTTTGGATTAAAAAGAAAAGAGATTTTAAAACGATTTTCGGACGTGTTAAGAAGTTTAGAGTCTGGTTTGTGAGAACCTCTTTTTGCTAAGAAATCCAGGTTAAAATACTTTTCAACTTAGTTAAGATACTATATTTCTTAAAAATAGGTTTCCTACTCTAACGCAGTACACACCTTTTTATTCGTGACAATAGGAGGGGTTGATTAGAGAGTACAACTCGGTTCTGAATACGCGAAAGCGACAGTTCCTGTTAAATTAGTTCTTTTCAAAGTAGAAAACATTGCCCATAAGTAGTTCTATTAACAAGTACCGGATTATCAATTGATTATGTGAATTACATTCGAGCCTGTCTTTATTAAATTGCTTAAAATTACCATTTTATTTACCATTGTACTCTCCTTAAAACCATTATATTCAGTTGCCTTAGATACACACCATAACAACAAGTACGATAGATTGACACTTGGTCTCTGTGGATTCAACAATCTTTTATATTACTCTGACGTGTTCGTACACTTGCGAAAAACACGCATCAAGTTTTTTGCGCCGTTGTCAGGGACCAATTTCGTCAAATTTCACACCCTGTAGTTATACCGTTTAGACTAAGGTTATTACCCACCGGTCAATGCGAAAGACTCGTAGTGCCGGAAGTTTAGTACACCCTCTAGCTGAACCTGAACGTTACGCTCGCGCACGTTTGTTTTTCCATAGGAATAGGAGAGCTATGGCCGAAGATCAAAACCGAAGACCTCTTAAGGACTTCGCCCAACCATCAAACAAGGAACCTAGTTCTAGTATAGTAAACCCCGATATCCTAGCCAATAATTTTGAACTTAAACCATCCCTGCTGCAATTAGTGCAACAAAGACAATTCGCAGGTCTTGCTAATGAGAACCCAAAACAACATTTAAAAAACTTTCTTCAGTTAGCAGACACCTTTAAAACCAATGGAGCTCCTCCTGAGGCGATACGCTTAAGATTATTTCCCTTTTCCCTCAGAGATAAAGCTCTATCATGGTTAGATTCCCTTCCACCCAATTCCATAACAACTTGGGAAGACCTTAGAAAAGTTTTCCTTGCTAGATATTTTCCCCCAAGTAAGACCGCTCTTCTTCGAAACCTAATAACCAGATTTACCCAACACCAAGGAGAGTCATTGTTCGAAGCCTGGGAGAGATATAAAGAGCTATTAAGAGCATGCCCACATCATGGCTTAGAGAATTGGCTAATCATTCAAACCTTCTATAATGGACTTCATTATAACACTAAGATGAACATCGAAGCTGCCGCTGGTGGCGCACTGATGAACAAACCTTATGTAAACACCCCAAATTTTACCTCACCCATTCACACCATGGCTTGTGATATCTTCATATGCATAAGTTCAATCATAGTATCTCATACCACATTTTTGATTCACTGCATTGATTCTAAGTCATCTGCATCTAGGGTTTGTGATCTGGGCAATCCAAGAGCTATTTGAACCACTCCAAAGGTCTTCAATCACTTCAAAGGGGTCCATGTATGTTCAAGCATCATATTGTATCCTCACAAGGTCAAAGAAGCCAAAGAATCACAAGAACTGAGAATGACATGGAAGCAGAGCCAGGTTTAACTGCACAGAAGACCTAAAATCAGGGTTTTGGTTTCAGAGGCCATAACTCCTTTTTTGGTCATTATTGTTTCTATTGGTCTATATATGGTATAGGGATCATGCATATCAATTTTCATGAAGAAATTCCATGGGGAAGGCCTCTGATCAAGAGTTGACTTCTTGAGCAAGTCAGTGTAAAATCAGGGCATCTGAGGCCCCCAATGACCCAACCAAAGGGTGTTCTTCATCATTTTGATTGTGTATGATCTTTATTTGGTCATAGAAGATGTTAGAAGTTCACAAAATTGAAGAATATCAAGCCATTTGCAAAGTTGCCTTTTTGGGAAAATGACTTATAATGGAAACTTGCCATTTTGGGAAACTTTTTCAACCCTTTCTTTTTGATTCAAAAATTCTTCAAATGAGAAAACTTTGGTCATGAAAGTTGTAGAATGGATCATTCCCTTTTCAAAAAGTACAAGAACTAATTCTAATTCATTTTGGATCAAAAGTTATGGCTTGTCAAAGTTGGAGAAAATCACATAATTTCAAGTTATGTACCAAAGAGGCAAAGTTGCAAAACCACTTGCCAAGTTGAAATGAGACCTCAAAGTGACTTCTAATCTTTGTACAAACATGAACCATTGCCTAAAATTCAGAATGCACCAAGAGTTTGTCTATTTTTATGACTTGTGGATCAAGAAACTTCAAAAGGGCCAAAGATGAACAAAGTTGCAAAACATCATACAAACCCTAATCCATTTGTTAATTGGCTTCAAAACTGATCCCATGGTCCTCCTCATTCCTTGCTGCGCAGGACACCCCTCTTGTACTTGACCTACCATTGGCCCATACCTCTCTTACACAAAGCTTGACTTTTTGCATAAAGACCCATACCAATCACAATAGGGCACAACCACTCTTCTGACCTACCCAAGATTGATAAGTGGACCAAATGCATCACAACACACCACACAACTCATGCTGAAACACTCCCCAAGCCATAATTCCAAGTTTATGCCTCTTATGCATTTTGCTTCGAATCACACAACACAAGCATAAAACATAAAAACAAACTTCATAGAACATCTCAACATCTCTCACTGATCATCCCTAACCCTTCACCTTGCCCTGAAACTCCCTGAAATCAAAACACGATTTCCTCCCTTCTCTGATCAGAACCCCATCAATCTCTCAAACTAGCCCAAATAAACTCCAAACAAGCCTTGCAAACATCTGAGGAGAGTCATTAGAGTTGATTGGAAGCAAAGAAGCAAGCTGAAAGCTCCAAACTGAAAGTTTCACTTCAGGTAGCTTCGAAAATTATTTTTTCCAGAAACCTTGTTTTAAGCTACTGAAATGATCTACATGTTCCCCTGATTGTTTTGCACTTTGTAGTTTTGAAAATGATTGAGTATTGAGTATGTATTGCATCTCTGAAAGTTTGGCCATTTTTACGTTTTTGATTCGAATCATGGTTTTGAGCAAAAAGAAATGAGTTTTGAGGTTAGATTCAGGTTCAGGGGGATGAAGAGAGTTGATCTGGAGCTTTAGAGCTCCAGAAATAACCTAGAAGTGAGGTTTTGGTTTTGCTCAGGGGAGGTGTGGCCGGAGAAGACGTCCGGAGGTCTTTTCCGGCCACCTGAAAGTGATTAGGGCCTTAATTGCGTTTAGGGCAAAGTTTGAATGTGGACCCTTGATTCAGTGGACTTTTGTTGACTCCCGCGCGTTTCAATGGCCAGGATGGTTTCATTAAACCCTAATCCACGTCATTAAACTAATTAATTAAGTTTATAAATTAATCCTGCCAGTTTGAATCTCAGCCACAAGATCTGGCGCCAGTCAACTCCCGCGCGTCCCATTCAAATCTCAGCCACTGGATCTGTTGACTTTCATTTATTTTCATTTTAATTTCATTTTTCTTGCATTTTTTTTCTCATTTTATTAAAAATAGTAAAACAAATCACAAAAATCTCATTTTTTGCATGCTGACTTAGAATATTTTTCTCATTTCAAAAATATTTTTATTTTTATTTTTTGCATTAAAAATTATTTTTAAATCATTTAAATGATTATTTTTAATTAGTTAATGAGAATTAATTAATTAAAAATACATTTAGGTATTTAAAAATCACAAAAAAATTCATGTTGCATTTAGGAACATTTAGAAACATTGTCCAACTCTCAAACCAAATTTCTTTTTTGTTCTTGATGCCTTTTGATCATTTTCATTGGAATTAATTTCATTTCAAGGCAATATTTTGTTTCAAACTTCAAAAATCATTGCTGCCTAACCATTGAGAGTTGGATGATGATTCTTTTTGCATTGCATCTTGTATAGCATGTAGTTTATAGGATAAAATTGGTTTGAATTGATCTTGCATTTTCAATTTGTTTGACATTTTTCTTGACAAGGTACCTTAAAACCCTAGCAATCTTAGGAAATTCACAACTTTCACTAGGTTAAGAATTGGTTCCCCTCCTTTGGGCAGTGAGTTTGTATAGGTTTAGGGTTCCTTTGATCCCATTTTCAAATTTTTATTATGTCATTTGCTGCTGACTTTGAATCTTGCTTGGTGTATTGATCATAAACCCTAATTTTGCATTCATCTTCCATTTGCTTGCATACCATGACTTGCCATGACATTTTGTGCATTCATTTGATTCATAAGACATCTTAGGACATTTTAGAATCATGTTTGATCATTGCATATTTCATTTGCCATGTTGTATGTCATGTGCATTTCATAACTTTTCATGAACATTCATGGTTCAATACATGCCTCATTTGCATCCTTATGCTTGCTTGATCATTCCCATGCCTTGCCTCATGCTTGTATCATCCCTTAACATCATTGACATCCTGTATTTGCTTCTGACTTTGTTTTGCATCATGCCATTTCATCTCATTTGCATTGCATTTCATTTCTTTTACTAACATTTCAGGTGGTAAGTTGTTTGAGAAGTGAATTTGCCTTCACTTCTCACAATCCCTTTTCATCTCTCTCATACCATCCTTGCTGCATTTTATCTTGTGCTTTGGAGTGAGCTTGCTCATTCTTGTTCATCTTACTTCCTTTCTTCAAGCAACTTGTCTTCTTAAGTGAAGCAAGTTGTTTTGTTTCTCTTTGCTTCTTCCTCCTTTCATCTGCTTCCTTCCTGGTGGTGTTTCTGAAGATCTTCTTGCAAACCTCATAAACCCTAGGAACAACCAAGAATGATAATAATTAGGGTTTGATTAGTCCCCCATTTAGATTTTACCTTTGTGTCATCTTTGAGTCTTCTCTTCTCATCTCATAATCAGGGACTAAACCCTAAAGGCTTTAAGGCTTTGTGATTAAGATTATGCCTGCACCCTTCTATTAGGATGAAGTGTATAACTTTAATCCTAAGTGTTAAACCCTTAATGTGTTTAAATCCTTTAATCAATTCACTTAATAATTATCAAGACATCAAGCTTGTAACTTGGGCCTTGCATTAGGGTTCTAATTCTTCCTTAATTGGTTAAGAAGGACTAACCCTAGTGTTAATGGACAAGTCCCCCTCAAGTTGTCTTACAAACCATAAAAGTCATTTCTTAATCTTATCATTAACTAAAATCCACTTAATAAAAGCTTTGTTTTGTCATGAGGTTAATCCCTAATCAGGGATTAAGTTGAGGAGTCTTTCTCAGCCTAAATGTTCTCATCTATTATCCTTCTATTAGGATGGTGTAATGAGTCCATTAAATCCTTGATTATGGCTTAATCTCATTACTTAACACTAAACAAAAACAACAAAAAACATCTAAATAATTACAAGTAGGTTAATGATCTTAATCCTACATCATGGTAAGTAAGTGTGAGATGCTGACTTCACACTTAAGGTATTCTCATTACCCCTAATCAGAGGGAGGATGTGATGAGTTTACTAACCCATTAGTTTAGGCTTAAGCTCATTAACTTACGACACATTTCCAAAAGTAATAAAAGACTGAAAACTCAAAAACAAACAATAATCGTCTCCTCCGGGATTCTTTTCTCACCGCATTCACTCACAAACGAGAACTTGCTTCTTCCGTCTAATGCAAGACAGTTTGCACCTGAGCCAGACTGGTCATACACTTGAGCATAGACAAGTAAGCAGTTCACAAGTCAATCTTTCTTTCAGTCTCTTTGGGTCGAACTACGGTGTTCTGACTTCCTCATTGCACGAGAGGATACATAGGCATAACTTAACGGTTATCGAACAAAAGTCTCTGTATATTCCCCCCTCTTCCAGCTTCATTCTTTAAGCCTCATAGTCTTGAGCTTTGGACTTTTTCCTTACACTGACACTTCACTTATACACTTCACATTTCTTTTACACTGACACTTGCATTCTTTCCAGCTTTGATACACAAATAGAACTGACACTACCCCTTTAAAGCACACATCTCTTAAGCGTGGATCCCGTCGAGTACGGCGGACAATCTGGGTTCTAATACCTTCCCAGGTTGTAACCAACCCCCTTTCTCAGTCTCTCTGGTTCGCAACCGTCTTATCCATATCTTTCTCAGGTCTATGCAGCATTACCTTTCCTTCGGGATAAAAATGCCTAGCTGGCGACTTTTTCCTTTCTCTTGAGTGCACCCCTGTGTGTTCTCATTCCTCTTTTCGCCGACCGTTCGCGTCTGTACCCCTTCTGACTCGGGTGTCATTTGGTGGGAGCGACACCTTACCCTGAAGCTAGTGCCCTTATCGAAGATATGGACCAAAACCATCAATCATGGGGAGTAGAACAAGCGACAGTGGAAAAGAAGGAAGCCCAAGGAGGAATACATGAGCCAAGCTCTATGGACATGATGCAGGCTAAAATGGACGCATTGGCCCTTAGAGTCGAGCATACGTGTACAACTCTGAATACTGTAGCCGCAGTTTCATCGAATTGTGAGATATGTGGGACGCAAGGACACCAATCCGCCGAATGCAATCTGTTAAACGAGACCAATCCTGAGCAAGTGAACTACACCCAAGGGAACCCATTTTCAAACACATATAACCCTGGATGGAGGAATCACCCAAACTTCTCCAACAAAAATAATAACCCTATCCAAAATACCGCACCTCCGAGACAACAAGGTTACCAAGCCCCAAGAACAAATCAACCTATGCAACCTGTACCACCAAGTCCGAGCCTTGAGAAAATTGTGGAAAATTTTATCACCGCTCAAACACAGCAAAACAAAGAGTTCATGAACCAAAACGTCCATGTTAACGAACTAATTACCCAGTTAGGAACCAAGGTTGACCAGATTATTACTCATAATAAGATGCTTGAAACCCAGATCTCTCAGGTAGCTTTAAACCAAGCCCCTCAGACTACACCTGGAGGACAATTCCCTGGACAACCTCAACAAAACCCGAGAGGGAAAGCAAATGCCATTACTCTACGAAGTGAAACCGCTTATAAGGAACCTTTAAACCCTAGATTAAGTGATCCCAAAACTTCTGAGAGAAATGAAGAGAAGGAACCAGAGGAATCTGAAAACCCAGAAAGTCAAGAAAAAGGAGAAGAACCTAAAAACAAAACCTATGTACCACCACCGCCAAACAAACCACCTATACCATACCCTCAAAGATTAAAGAAAACCCAAATTGATAATCAGTATCAAAAATTCGTTAAGGTTATAGAAAAACTTCACGTAGAAATCCCCTTTACAGAAGCCATCACCCAAATACCTTCTTACGCTAAGTTTCTCAAGGACATACTTACAAATAAACGTAGACTTGAAGATCCGAAACCCGTGGAATGTAATTCTATTTCCGAAAATAGGTTAGTAAAGAAAGATAAAGATCCCGAAATTTTTTCCATTCCTTGTGTTTTGGGGAATCATGTCATCGAAAAAGCTTTTCTAGACTTAGGAGCTAGTGTGAGCTTAATGCCTTTAGCAGTTTGTGAGAGATTAAACTTAGGATAATTACAACCTACTAAGATGTCACTTCAATTAGCCGATAGATCCATTAAATACCCTATAGGCATACTTGAAGACGTCCCTGTTAGGATAGGTCAGCTGTTTATACCTACTGATTTTGTTGTCATGGACATTAAAGAAGCTGACGACATACCAATCCTCCTAGGTAGACCGTTCTTATCGACTGCTGGAGCCGTAATAGATGTTAAAAAAGGGAAACTAATCTTTGCGGTAGGTGACGAGAAGATAAAATTTGTACTTTCAAAATTTCTTATGGCACCTGTAATAGGAGATGCTTGTTATGCGTTAGATATCATTGATGAATGCATTAGGGAATTAGAACAAGAAGAAGAAACTGAATCTATAAAATTGCCATCAACCCTTATTTTGGAAGATGACAATTATAAAAAACCCTACATTGATGATAACCTTCACGAATGTTTATCTCTTACCCTAGATCCTATGCCTTGCCCTATGAAACCAACCGTAAAACTTAAGGAACTGCCTAAGAACCTGAGATATGAATTTCTTGATGAAGAAATGAACCGTCCAGTTATAGTCAGTGCTACCTTAGACCAAGAAGAAACAAACCAATTATTAGATGTTTTACGAAGGTACCCCTCAGCCCTAGGATATAAGATCTCATATCTAAAAGGAATAAGCCCATCCCTATGCATGCATCAGATTTTGCTTGGAGAAGATTCAAAACC
Source organism: Lathyrus aphaca (assembly GCA_963966055.1). Classification (NCBI taxonomy): domain Eukaryota; kingdom Viridiplantae; phylum Streptophyta; class Magnoliopsida; order Fabales; family Fabaceae; genus Lathyrus; species Lathyrus aphaca. Next base: position 443,108,812 of record OZ014523.1, read on the forward strand.
CTCCAGAGAACACCAACGAAGAATAAATCCTATGATGAGTAATGTAGTTAAGACTGAAGTTCTTAAGTTACTAGAGGCAGGTATAATATATCAGATCTCGGATAGTAAATGGGTGAGTCCTGTGCATGTAGTACCTAAAAAGGGAGGCATCACAGTCGTGCAAAACGAGAAGGGCGAACCTGTAGCAAAAAGAACCGATGGAGGTTGGCGTATGTGTATAGATTATAGAAAATTAAATAAAGCAACTAGGAAGGACCATTTCCCATTACCATTCATAGACCAAATGTTGGAGCGCCTAGCCAGACACTCTTACTTTTGCTACCTAGATGGATATTCAGGATTCTTCTAAATACCTATTCACCCCGAAGATCAAGAAAAAACTACCTTTACATGCCCTGTTGGAACTTTTGCCTACAGAAGAATGCCTTTTGGACTCTATAATGCCCCTGCCACTTTCCAACGCTGCATGATGTCTATCTTTGCAGACTATTTAGATGGAATCATGGAAGTATTTATGGACAATTTCTCAGTTTGTGGATCTGATTTCAAAAATTGTCTTATCAACCTTGAGAAAATCCTGGAAAGATGTGTGGAGGTAAACCTTGTGCTGAATTGGGAAAAATGTCATTTCATGGTCACCGAAGGGATTGTTTTAGGACATATAGTTTCCGAAAAAGGTATAGAGGTAGACAAAGCTAAAATAGAAGTCATAGAGAATCTAAAACCGCCAAAGACTATCAGGGAGATAAGATGTTTTCTTGGACATGCCGGATTTTACCGACGTTTTATCAAAGACTTCTCCAAAATAACAAAGCCCTTAACTGGTCTTTTAATGAAAGATACTGAATTCATCTTCGATGAAAAATGTACTGAAGCATTTAATCTTCTGAAGCAAGCTCTGATTTCAGCACCTATAATGAAACCCCCTGATTGGTCAGAATCGTTTGAGATAATGTGTGATGCCAGTGACTATGCTGTAGGAGCCGTTCTAGGTCAGAGAAAAGATAAAAAGTTACACGTAATTTTTTATGCCAGTAGAACCCTAGACGCTGCACAGCTCAACTACGCAACAACCGAAAAGGAGCTCCTGGCTGTAGTTTTCGCCATAGACAAATTTAGATCTTATCTAGTAGGAGCCAAAATTATAGTTTACACCGACCATGCTGCCATTCGTTACTTACTAAGTAAAAAGGATGCCAAACCTAGGTTACTTCGATGGATTCTATTACTGCAAGAGTTTGATTTAGATATCCGTGATACGAAAGGCACATATAATGTAGTGGTTGATCACCTTTCTAGGCTAGAGTACCTGAAACCTGACTCAGTACCCATAAATGACGATTTTGCCTATGATAGACTGATAGCCTGACTAGAAACTATTGAAGATGATAACCCAGACCCACATGAGCATTCTCATAAATCCTTAGTTATAAGTAATGCACCTTGGTATGCAGACTTTGTTAATTACCTAGCCGCTGACATCATACCCCCTGATCTAAACTACCACCGGAAGAAGAAGTTCTACAGTGATGTGAGAAACTTCTATTGGGACGAACCATTTCTTTTCAAGAGAGGTAAATATGGCATTTTCCGCCGTTGTGTTCTAGAAGAAGAGGTACATAATATAATTGAGCATTGTCACTCTGCACCTTATGGTGGACATGCAAGCACATCTAAGACCTACGCCAAGATTCTTCAAGCTGGCCTATTCTGGCCTACTATGTGGCGTGATGTCCATGCTTTCATTGTCAAGTGTGACAGATGCCAACGCACAGGAAATATTTCAAGACGTAATGAAATTCCTCTAAGAAATATCCAAGAAGTAGAACTCTTTGACGTATGGGGTATAGACTTTATGGGACCATTCCCACCATCTTTCGGGAATCAATACATCTTAGTAGCTATTGACTACGTGTCTAAATGGATTGAAGCTATCGCCGCACCCACAAACGACACCAGAGTAGTCATCAAATTATTCAAAAACTATAGATTTCCCAGGTTTGGAACCCCCCGTTTAGTCATAAGTGATGGAGGATCACACTTCATTTTGAGAATATTTGATAAACTTTTAAGCAAGTATGGAGTTAAGCATAGAGTAGCAATATCATACCACCCACATACCAATGGACAAGTGGAAGTATCTAATAGGGAGATCAAACAAATTCTTGAGAAGACTGTCTCTATATCTAGAAAAGATTGGTCACAGAAACTTCAAGAGGCATTATGGGCCTATAGAACTGCTTTCAAAACCCCTATAGGAACAACCCCTTATCAACTGGTCTATGGAAAATCATGTCACTTACCTTTTGAATTGGAGCATAAGGCCTATTGGGCCATCAAAAATTTGAATTTGGATTACTTGACTGCTGGTGAAAAACATATCCTTGATATCCACAAATTAGAAGAGCTCAGACAATCTGCCTACGAAAATGCCATCATATACAAAGAAAGAACAAAAGCTTGGCATGACAAAAGAATCATAAGAAAAGACTTCAAAATAGGCGACCCTGTTCTCCTGTTCGATTCTAGGTTACGACTTTTTCCAGGGAAGCTTCGTTCGAGATGGACTGGCCCTTTCGAAGTATCTAAGATTCTAAGATCTGGTGCTATTGAAATCAAGAACCAAACATGTAAATCATTCATCGTCAATGGATAGAGGTTAAAGCCCTACGAAGGAGGCGACATCCCAACATCATACACCTTCCATACTCTGAGTGATCCACCATATCCTTCAAATGATGTATAAAATCCGGTCGTCGAGCTAATGACGTTAAACAAGCGCTGCATGGGAGGCAACCCATGGTTTTCTTATTTAAGTACTTTTTATTTATTTTTACTTTATTTTAATTTGCTTACTTTATTATTATGTCAGGACTAACAATTGAATGTTTTATGTGATTTCAGGACTTGTTTGCTAACCTTGTGCAGAATGCAAAACCCCGATGACATGCACGTGGCCTTTAGAGACGACGAGAGAGCGTTACTATGTCCACATGAGACGCCCTATGGCTCCTACCAGGTACCCAGACCAAGATTGCATAGATGCCTTGGGGATAGAGCTAAGCGTTAGATTCTTATGCCACCAACTCCAGTGGGACCAGTTTGACGATATGAACAACACTTACAGGAACTTGACTCTAGAGTTCCTCAGCTCGTTTCATTATGATCCTTGGGCTGCACCCGATGGATATGCTGTTTTCAGGTTGTTCGGGATTGACTACTCCTTCTCTCACAAAGAGTTTGGTGATTTACTAGGTTTTCAGACTACTCCTGATGCTATTCCAGAGACACCGATGGGGTATTTTATGAGCAGAGAAGTGGAAAAGTTTTGGTCTAACATCTCAGGTGGAGGGAGCCAAGATCCTTCCACTCAGTTTTCTCAGGTAATCCACAACCCTGCATTAAGGTACTTCCAGATGATTCTAGCACACTCTTTCCTTGGTTTTCCAGATACAGAGACTCTGCTGAGTGAAGAGGAGATTTTCCTACTGTTTTCTGCGACTCAGTCACGCCCAGTTGCTTGTGGAAACTTTCTGTTGAAGGGCCTTGCCAGTGTCGCCAGATCATCTGTAGGCATTATACATGTCGGTGAGATTGTTACACAGATAGCTACTGCATTGGGTTTGTCTCGCAAATTATTGCACCTCAGGACCTTCGGCTGCTACACCACCCTGGATGTTGATTTTTGTCTTGACAGAGGACTGATGAGGAGGGCCTCTTTTGAGCCCAACACGTTTAGATTACTGATCGACGGCGAAGTGATACATTACTTTACATTACCAGACCCGCTGATGACCAGTGTCCATGACCCTGCTAATTGGTGTTATGCTTTAGAGGGTTATGGAGAGACTGTCGAAGAGCCAAAATCACCTCCTGCCGCTGAGTACACTCCTACACCTCTTTCTCCCTGAATCACTGTTATGTCTAATAATATGTCTTTGCAGTCGCCTGATCTACAAACTCAGATTTATGAGCTCCGCAAGGAGACTGCCCTGCTCAAGCAGGAAGTAGCGGACTTGGAATTACAGATTCAGGTATCTGATCTCACTCATGCCTCAGAGGCCGATGCTCTATATTAGGAGATTGAAGAGCTTCGGAGGGAGATAGCTGATATTCGTGGATCAAACCAGGAAGAGAAGCCTACCACATGATTTGTTTTACACTGACGTTATTACCCTAGTATTTAGTTTCTTTTTCATGCTTTATTTTATTTCTCGCATCTCCAGACATATTTTATATTATTGCATCTATTACATTTTCTTTTCATATACTTTGATTTTATCTTATGTATTATTTCATGCACTAATCTCATTTTTTCTCTTTTCTTTTAATTTATTTTATTTTTGTCGAAAAAAAAAAGAAAAAATATATAAAGACAAAAATATTTTCATTTTTGTCTTCATAAAGAAAAATATGCAAGCTTCATGCCTTAGAAGAGAGAAGAAAACACTATCCGGACCCCCCGAAGACCGAAGGTGCAAGAGGGCCCAAAAGAGGAATTTAAAAAATCCAAGGCCCAACAGGAATTGGCCTTATGGCGGGCGCCATAGACCCTGTGGCGGGCGCCACACCGTCCTTCATCAAAAACGGGGCTGATTCCCCATTTCCACCATTTTCACACCTTCAAACCTCAAAAACCCATTTTTCCAACTTCCAAAAACCCCATTGAACCCCATCAAAGCTCCCTCATTTCCAAAACATTCACCATCTATAAAACCTATCCAAAATCCATTTTCATTTTCATTCACCACAAACCATAAAAATCAAACCTTTATCATTTCTCTCATAAACCATTTGTTTTACCACTTTTCACTTCTTAAGGAGCAACAACAATGGAGTTCAATGGATATCTTCTTCGCGATGGATGACCGGGTGATAGGCAAAGGAAAATTATTCAAAGGCTTCAGAGTCGAGAAATTCTCTCGACTAGGTACGTCGATGATAACTGTCTTTATGCTTTGGGTCTGTATTGTGAACACCCCAAATTTGCCCTCTGTTTTTCTAGCTTTTCGTTTTGCATTTCATACGCATTTTGCATATCATTTGCATTGGCTCCTAAGACATGGGATCGAGATTTTCTGAAGGTTTAGGTTTTCATGTTCCTATTTGCGGATCATCAGAAGAATTTAAAGTCCTCGGCTATGCAGCCATCAGTGGCATCGTCCTCTCTTTTCTTTTGTCACTGCATTAAGGGTTTATTTCCCTAGTTTGGCGGTCTTCAAGGATTTCATATCTGCAAGGACCGTTCAATATGCCTCTGGCATATCATCAGGCTATTTTCTCCTTCATCAAGTTACAGGGCTATTCTCATCTTTAAGACATTTCAGGGTGTATCCAAGGCTCAGTTGCGTTCATCTGTGGATCTATTTTGCCAGAGTTTCTTTTAGACAGATTCATAATTCAGAGATTAATTGGTCAGAACTTCAATTAGTGATTCAGATGGTTGTTGTTTCAATTACGAGTTGTTCTGTGGCAGTCGTGTTTATTTCATCTGAGGCGTGTGGGAGTTGGTATAAATTTGGTGTTGGATTAAACTCAGGTGCATTGTGCATCAGTGGCCTTAGATTTACTTCATGTCCAAATTAACACGTACCCGAAATTTCCATCATTTCCAAACCACTTTTCATGTCCTAATTCACAACGATTTCACCATGTCCATATTTTCGGTCATCCGAATGTCCATTTCTTAAACCATTTTCATTACCCAATTTGTTTCGATTATCCAATAACCATTATCCCTCATAAATCTACTTTCCATTTAATCTGAATTCCATTTCTATCCATCTTCTTTTTTTAGTTTCCATAATATCCATGTTAATTTTTTCTTTTTTTATCACATCCATAAAACCATTTTTCATTATCATCCATAAAAACCCATTACTATTTATTTATTTATTTATTTATCCATACCATTTCATAAGTTTAGTCCACATTTTCATAACAAGGCCCATTAGGAAATAAGCTTGAGTTTTGTTTTTGACCTAGATATATAAAGAAAAGAACACTGATCCCACTTGCCATATAGCCAATCTTTTGCGCCTCACCTACAAACCTGCGGTCCCCACTGTTGTTCCACCAACGGGAAACAAATCAATTCTTCAACCAACGTACACATTGGAGACACTCCAACACCACACAGTACAACCCAAAAAATCTCCCCTGCAAAAGCAAACCCAACAATACCATACGAAACCTTCATCATCATTTCCATCAAACCACCTTCGAACCGCCTCCAACAATTTTCGTCAACTTCATTTCATCAACAACACACCAAAATCACTTCCATTTTTTTGATAACACTCATATCTTCAGCTATCCTGTAAACTTCAGCCACAACAACTCGCGAACCTTCCATTCACCTTCGGCCCTACCCTCAAAACAATCAACAACACAGCAACAACATCACTTTTGCTTCATCATTCACCTCAACACCTGCTTCATCATCCTCATGAGCCTCTCGTAAACAACACTCTACAGCCACCACCTCAATAAACAACAACTTCAATCACAACAATAACAAAAACACACTGTAACTTTTCACACAGCAACACGCCGAAAACTTTCAGAGAGCAAGGCCGCAGCACCACACCTTCGACTTGTTTCGACATTGCAAAATCATCATTTTTTCTTCCTTGTTGTTCGAACATATAAATGGACCAAATCGAAATCGGAACCAACAGCAACAGCTAACAGCATTAGGGCACAACAGCAAACAGAACAAGATGAAGAGAGTTGAAATATTCAAACAGCTGAACCAAGAAGAACCGTGACAACCATAAACCTCTTCTTCTTCAAACCCGCACCGCATCAAACCCTCTTCATCATTACGCCAACAACCAACAACAGACTCAAAACAATTCCGACATCACTCAACACCAGAACAACAACAACGCTCGCCTCCTCCCTCAACTACCACAACCACAAACAACCGGCTTCAACCCGCAACAACATCTTCGAAATCCCTAAACAACAACACCGGCCACAGCAACGCCTTCAAACCCACACAATCGTCCACCGTTTCCTTCAACAACAACAAACAGAGTTCAAAACAAAAAGAGAGACGAAGATGAGAAAATCTGAGAAGGAGATAGGAACCGTGAGGATCACAATCGGCAATTGGAAGGAGATCCATAGTTGTTGATGAATTCGATTTTGTGCGTAATCACCGATTTGAAGCCGCCGGTGAATAGGAGAGATCATGATGCATTTTGATGACAGTGGCGACTTGGATGTTGTTGCTTTTACGTTTGTCTTCTTTTCTGAAGAATGAAGAAGAAGGTCAAAGTTTTGTTTGGTGCTGCTGATGGAGAAGCGTGGAGATAGTTATGGACTTACCGCATGGGTCGGGTTTTTGGGCCCAAATGCCACGAATCTGCGCCATTTGCTGGCTCAATATCCCTTTATATATTCAATTCACACTCAACTTTTCATTGATTTACTTAATTGTTGGTTTTACTAATTGTTTGCATTTCTTTTAATATATGATTAATTAATTTTCTGATTAATGGTCTTAATTTTTGTCAATTAATGACTAGTTTTCATTTTATTTTTATTATTTTAATTAATTGTTGATAATTGTTTTTAGGTTTTGTTTCTTATATAATTGTTATAGTTTCAATTATTTTTGTTTTGGAGTTAAACCTTTTGATAGATCTTTTTTATATATAAATTTAGATTCTTATTATAAATTTAGGTTTTAAGTTCGATTAACCTATTTTAATAGGATTGTATTTAATTTGGTTTAAGTTTTAGGTTTAGTTTAGGTTAATGTTAGAATTTTGATATAGTTTATTATTAATTTCAACTCAAATTTGATTTTAATTTCGATTAGTCCGATTTAATTTGATTTGTTAGAATTGTGTTTAATCTTGGTTCTAGTTTGCGCTTGATTTTTTGTAGGCCCATTGTTCAAATTCGATGATGAGGGATAAAGAGTGGAAATGACCTTGTGACTATTTGTTCTTCATAATCCTGTTTGGGCAAGTGGAATTTTCTGATGCAAATTGTTTAGACTTTGGTTTTGTACGGACTAATCCGTGGTCTTAATTCTGGATGCGGGAAGCCTACATTTGACTCTGGTCTGATATATTGATAAGAGACGACTGCGCTTGGCTTATAAATTTGTTCTGAGCTTGATATTATTTTTGGATTTCTTTTTGCGCTTATTGAAGAGGCAGCGGACCTTCTCCGTTAGGTACAACTGGGTCCCGATTTTACGTATTGCATGTTGTTGCATCTGGAAGTCCTACTGGTGTAGGCTCTGTTTGTGCATTACTCATCTTATCTCCATTTCGCATTCTCATCTCCTTTTCTTATTCATTATTCATCTCATTTCCATTTTTGCATTCTCATCTTCTTATCTTATTTCTTATTCATCTTAATTCATTTTTCTCATCTTCTTCTCTTATTCACTCTCGATTTGAGGTGTGCTTAGGCCACCATGGAGCTTCTCCTTTCATCTTTCTCTTCTTCTTTCTTTCTTCTTTAGGATAGTGAGCCTCACTAACCTAGGACCATCCGAGCATGTGAATATAAGGATTAGACCTTTTCCACTTAGTTTCACCTTTGTGTCTCTTTTGAGTCTTCTTTTCCCACCTCATAATTAGGGACTAAACCCTAAAGGCTTTAAGGCTTTGTGATTAGGGTTATGCCTGCATCCTTCTCTTAGGATGGAGTGTATAACTTTAATCCTAAGTGTTAAACCCTTTGTGTGTTTAAATCTCTTAATCAATTCACTTAATAATCATCAAGACATCACACTTGTAACTTGGGCCTTGCATTAGGGTTCTAATTCTTCCTTAATTGGTTAAGAAGGACTAACCCTAGTGTTAATGGAAAAGTCCCCCTCAAGTTGTCTTACAAATCATAAAATTCACTTTATCATAATATCATTAAGTAAAATCCACTTAATCAAAGGCTTGTTTTGTCATGAGTTTAATCCCTAATCATGGATTAAGCTGAGGAGTTTTCCTCAGCTTAAACATTCTCATCTATTATCCTTCTATTAGGATGGTGTAATGAGTCTGTTTAATCCTTGATTATGGCTTAACCTCATTACTCAACACTAAACAAAAACACCAAAAACATTTAAATAATCACAAGTAGGCTAATGATCTTAATCCTACATCAAAGGTGATTAAGTGTGAGAAGCTGACTTCACACTTAAGGTACTCTCATTACCCCTAATCAGAGGGAAGATGTGATGAGTTTACTAACCCATTGGTTTAGGCTTAAGCTCATTAACTTATGACAAACTCTCAAAAGCAATAAAAGATTGAAAACACAAAAAAACAAACAATAATCGTCTCCTTCGGGATTCTTTTCTCATCATCTTCACTCCTAAACGAGAACTTGCTTCTTCCGTCTAATGCAAGACAGTTTGCACCTGAGCCAGACAGGTCATACACTTGAGCATAGACAAGTAAGCAGTTCACAAGTCAATTCATCTTTCAGTCTCTTTGGGTCGAACTACGGTGTTCTGACTTCCTCATTGCACGAGAGGATACGTAGGCATAACTTAACAGTTATCGAACAAAAGTCTCTGTATATTCCCCCTCTTTCTAGCTTTATTCTTTAGCCTCATGATCTTGAGCATTTCACTCCGTTCTTACACTGACACTTTCATACTTCACATCACTTATACACTTTACACTGACACCTGTACATCTTTTCCAGCTATTTTATACACAAATTGCACTGACACTACCCCTTTAAAACACAAATCTTTTAAGCGTGGATCCCGTCGAGTACGGCGGACAATCTGGGTGCTAATACCTTCCCAGGTTGTAACCAACCCCCTTTCTCAGTCTCTCTGGTTCGCAAACCGTCTTATTCGTATCTTTCCAGGTCTATGCAGCATTGCCTTTCCTCCGGGATAAAAATGCCTAGCTGGCGACTCTTTTCATCTCCAGTGAGTTCACGGCTGTGTGTTCTCATTGTCCCTTTCGCCGATCGTTCGCGTCTGTACCCTTATCTGAACCAGTTTCATTTGTCGGGAGCGACATGTATCATAGTGTTTTTCATTTATTAGATTTTTTAGGCTTGCATAATATTTTTGTTAACCAGGAACCTACCTATGAGAGGCTGACAGTTGAGTTTTTAAGTTCATTGATATACACTGTCAGTCCTAACACTGCTAGCACAGTCGGTACTGTTAATTTTAGACTGTTTGGAATTGAATACGAATATAGTACCGACGAACTAACAGGCTTTTTAGGAATCCCTCATAGGGAAGGTGATATATGTGAGGCACCTTTGGATGCGGAATGGTCAGCCGAGGTATTTTCCTTCTGGCAGAGGCTGTCAAGTACTTCAATAAATTATTTTGAAGGAATACTTGCGTCGACCATCCATAACCCGACCATAAGAGTTTTCAGATTTCTTTTGGCATGTACTATTTTTGGCCGGGAGAGTCCAAATAAGGTAAACGCTAGAGAACTCCTATTTTTGCAAGGATTCCTCACTAGTACCCATATCAATCCGGTCCCGTTTATGCTTGCACACATGGCTTTAACTACTAATAAAACAAGACCAATTGTTTTTGGAGGACTTGTTACGTCTATTGCTCGGGCTCTTGACCTTAACAATGAGATAGCTACACTTGAACCACTACCTCCTCGCACAATTAATTTAAAATTTCTAAAAGACATGAAATTGTGCTGAACAAGGAAAGAAGGTGGTTATGAGTTGATGGTTCATGGGGTAGCTATCCCATCTGTTGCTTTACCTTGCAGTAGACGTACTGATGTACGTAATGAAAGGAACTGGACCTATGATCTGAATGCTCCACCTGTTTTGGGTCCACTTCCTCCTAATATTCCTGATGGGGAGGCACATGACACTGATGAAGAATATGATCGGAGAGAGCAGTCTCCCGTACCTCACTGAGGAGATGTGGCGCGATATGACGGCTAGAGAGGAAAAGCGAGACAACCTACTCTCTACTATTTCACAACAACTGACAGACAACATGAGCTTCACGCAACAATCGCGATCAGTATCGGATCGTGCGTAGAATAACGTTTGTCGTGCCTTGAACGATATCACATTAGAATAGGCCCGTCAGCGAGAAGTCAACCGCTGGCAGTACAAGCTTGTGGAGGCCACTCAGGGTTCCATCCTAGGTAACCTTCGAGAGGTCCGGGGTGCCCAGGCTACCTTATCGGCACGACTTGACCGGAGGGACCAACAGCGCAGTAGATCCCGTCGTTCCAGACCATCACAGCAGGACGGCGAGGGCACCAGTGCTCCTCCGCAATAGTTTTTCAGGTTACCCTCCTTATCTTATTTCGAAACATTGGGGACAATGTTCGATTTAAGTGTGGGAGGGGATTTTATTGCTTTCTGTCATTTCCCTTTCTAGTTATTTATTTGCTTTCTGTTATTTCCCTTTCCAGTAAGTTATCTAGTTTAACTTTTCTTAGATAATGCATGAGTCTGACGAGTCACCAGTATAATGTATTTTTAGTACATCCTCATTTTTTCCCATTTCTTTAGCCTTACAAATTATTTTTAAAAAGAAAACAATGTTGTTTCACATGTTTTTTGGGCTTTGAGACAGGTTTAGATTAGGATGTGGTGACTTAGGTCAACTTTTTGAAACATCAGTACCATTGTAGCACCATAGACCTCTTGAATATATGAATCACTCCTAAACCCCACACCATGGCCTTTATTATCATTCAAAATAATTGTCCCAAGTAGTTTATTCTAGCAGTCAGCTCCGGCCTAAGCATGCTCTACGTAGGGGGCCGATGAACATAAATGAATGATCCAGTGCTAATAAAAAAAAAAGAAAAAAGGCAAACTCTGGGATAGGTGACCCTCACAAAGTCATTTAAACCGAAAAAAGAGAAAAAAAATTTTTTTTGCCACAAAAAGAAAAAATTGCAGTCACCTATTGTTAGTTGGTTCAGAGGTATCTGGCACTGAACTTGGTAGGGCGGATTACGATCCGATCCCCCGCAGCTAAATTTAGGCGAAATAAAAGCAGGTTTATACATGCTTATGTGCCATAAACCTTATGTTATGGATCAGAATCACTAACCGGTCACTCTACTATGAAGCATGTACGGATAACAGGCTTAATGTGATTGCGCCTGAATGAAAAGGACCCAAAAAGAGATGAGAAGATAGGCCTAGGTATTGTGGGATGACATGGGGTGGTTAATATATGATTGATGTTTGTGTCTGTGTTATTATGGTACCCTTGGTTCACTTAGTTAGTACCTGTCACTGCATCCTGACTTGAACTTAGAAGCCCTTTAGCCCAAATCACGTGTTGACACCAGTTTTCTTCATTTTTGAGCTTTAATGTTTGCTTGAGGACAAGCAAAGGTCTAAGTGTGAGAGGATTTGATAACACTAAAATTCACCGTATTTCTGACTCCGATTTCGCATGCATTCTTAGCTTTTATTATTATTTTGTTATGTTATTACTTTGTTTTTCTTTATTTTCAGGTTTTCTATGTAATTGGGGCTTAAATCGAGAAAAGGAGTGGAAACAGACGAAAACCAAGAAATTCAGCTTTTTACACTTACGGCATCCGCCATGGCTGGCGCCATGGGGTCTGCCATGACGTGGCCACGTCTCAAGACCACTCCACAACTGCCAAGACCCACGATCCCCACTCTCTCATTCCCTATTAGTCTCATGGCGGGCGCCACAAGGCCAAAACTTTTCCCTCCACTTTTTAGTGGAGGGGGCATCCTGGTCTTTTCTTGCTATTTGTTTTTCTATAAATAGGGCCTTAGATTTTCGTTTTCAATCATCCAAACCTAGAATTTCTTAGGCATATATCATTTTTAAAGCAGTTATCATTCCACATCGGGGTGTTACTGTAATCGAGTGATCGAGTCTGTATACGTCTGTGTGATCGAGTTTTGCCATTTTAATTCCAGTTCGTATTTTATTTTTCCGCAATGCTTTACTTTTATTTATTTGTCGCACTGCTTTACTTTATTTATTTCCCGCACTCGCTTTACTTTATTTATTTCTCGCACTCGCACTACTTTCGTTTATTTTCCGCACTCGCTTTAAATACCTTTATTTCTCGCACTCGCACTACTTTTATTTACTTTCCGCACTCGCACTACTTTTATTGACTTTCCGCACTCGCACTAATTACTTTTATGAAAAATTATAAAATGAACTTTTACTTTACCATGTCTAGCTAAATCCATAAAGGTTAGAATGTAAGGATCGTAATTGAACCGGTAATCCGTACAATTGTTCGTGGAAACACTTAAGGGCTATTTTATCTTTCAATTTAAGTAATTGTTTTTAACTATTTCAAAAACAGCCAAAAGCGCTTTGTCTAGTTCATTAGGAGTTTTTGGATTAAAAAGAAAAGAGATTTTAAAACGATTTTCAGACGCGTTAAGAAGTTTAGAGTCTGGTTCGTGAGAACCTCTTTTTGCTAAGAAATCCAGGTTAAAATACTTTTCAACTTAGTTAAGATACTATATTTCTTAAAAATAGGTTTACTACTCTAACGCAGTACGCACCTTTTTATCCGTGACAATAGGAGGGGTTGATTAGAGAGTACAACTCGGTTCTGAATACGCGAAAGCGACAGTTCCTATTAAATTAGTTCTTTTCAAAGTAGAAAACATTGCCCATAAGTAGTTCTATTAACAAGTACCGGATTATCAATTGATTATGTGAATTGCATTCGAGCCTGTATTTATTAAATTGCTTAAAATTACCATTTTATTTACCATTGCACTCTCCTTAAAACCATTATATTCAGTTGCCTTAGATACACACCATAACAACAGGTATGATAGATTGACACTTGGTCTCTGTGGATTCGACAATCTTTTATATTACTCTGACGTGTTCGTACACTTGCGAAAAACACGCATCACTCATCTTATAAAGAAAAACAAGAAAATACCGAATAAAGGTCGAGTTTTCTTGGACGACATGAGACTTTGTCGTGGGTTACTTACACACGTCCCATTTCGGGGTGAGGTGTAAGGCATCTACCACAATGAACAAGTCTTAGTATGAGGATGCATCACAAACGACAAACTAAAAACACTTTATTTTCTCTACATTTTTCCTCTTCGTGCTCTTTTTCTAGTTCCTTCTCCTATTCCAGTTCCAGTTGCAGTTTTTTTATTCAGCAACAGATTTATTTCTCACCCTTTGAAACAGACTAACAAGTATGGATCCCATCGGGTACGGCGGATGATCTGGGGTGCTAATACCTTCACAGTTCGTAACCGACTCCCGAACCCAGTTCTTTGGTTTGTAGGACCTTGTCCTTTCCTTATTCCTTAGGTTTGTGCAGCATTACCTTTCCCATTCATTCGCGATAAAAATGCTTGGCTGACGACTCTACCTTTTCCATGCCACTTTCACGTTTGTACTAGGATGAAAATCCCTAGAGAGACAACAAGCATGTCACGTGGTTTTTTAATGTGGTGTCAACATATTATGCGTTGGATCAAGAAAATAGAGGGCCTAGATTTCGTCACTCTCCTTCAGTCAACCCTATTTATATAACTTGTCCAGTGACAGAGCCCTAGCCCCGGTCACTGGAAAACTCATCCATATGAACAAAACCTCACAACAATTCACAAAACTTTCAAAAATCACTATACACACTATTCTGAACCAGAATCCAAGCTCAAAAATAACAAATAAACAAAATACACCATGAATCGAAGCATATAAATGTAGATCCAAAAAACTGAAATCCATCGAATCATGCTTAATACAAGCCCATTTCAAAACCCAAATAGTTCAGAACAATCAACATAACAAAAGGAAGCTAAAGCACACATTTAAAACAAGATCTAATATGCAAAATTCAGTAGCTTACCTGAAATGGAAGCTTGCCAAAAACACCAAGAAATCCTCTGAAAAAGTGCAAATCCACCCCCTTTGAGCCCTATTTGCAAAATAAATGCAAATAGAGGCTTGAAATTGGATAGATCTTGAGTTCCAAATGCAATCTTCTTAAATTCGAATCCTTTGATTCCTTGCACCAAAGCTTGAAATGATGGGTGATTCGTGATCCTACACTTCATTGATGAGGATTGTGCAAAGAAATGGAAAAATATGCTCAAGGATGAAGGGATTCGAAGCAAAATGCAAAAATGGCAAAAACTTTGATATGGTGAGTATGGAGTGCATGGGGCTCTGAAAACCTAGTGCTTAGATTTTATATGAGCTGTTAATAAGATGGATTATGGTTATAGAAAAGATAGACTCAGAAGCAACAAGTTTGGATGAAAATGAAAATTTTGCAATTTGGTGAGCACTACCTCATTATTTCGTGTTTCCACTATCCCATGTGCATGGTTGTGTTTCAGTTTCTCCACTAATCACCCTTGGATCAATCACATGGCCTGAAGTGCTTTGCATTGCAAGTTATGAGCACATGTGCAATTTTGCATTTTGGATAATTCAAGATGAATAATGCACAAATTTTGGAATTTCTTTGGGCAAAAATACTTGTTGTGCATTGTACTTTGATATTGTGATGAGGAAAGGACCATTAGAACTCATTAGACATAATTTTGAGCCTTCTTGCAAATGGTATCAAACTTGAACATTTGAAAATTCCTAAAAATAATCCAAATTCCATCAACCATATCTTTTGATCCACACATGCTATGAGGGAGTTCTAGTACTTTTTGGAAAGGGGGGAACAAGCCTTACAACTTTTATATTTGAGGAAAATTCATTTGAAGCCATCTTGATCATGAAAGAGTGGATTGAAATTAGGGCAAAAATTGCCAAAAATGGAAAGTTTTATTATAGGTCACTTTCCAAATTTAGTAACTTTTCTTCAAATTCTTGATTCTTAATTTTTAGGATCATTCATGCAATTTATTGCCTAAATCAATGTCCATAGATTTGAAAATCATGATTGGGACCCTAAAAATCCCATGGTTGACTTTTCTTCTACACAGTTGACCTCTTTCTTCAAATACAAGTAACTGAGCCAATACCTGACTTCCTTGATGAATTTTTGCACCAAACTTCATCCCTAGACCTTGTATACCATATGAAAGCCTTTTATCACAAGAATTGGTCAAATCTAAGTGGATATCTTGCTCTGAGGCAAAACCCTAATTAGGGTTTCCCTGTGTAGGAGGGTGTTGCATTGCTGAACTTATGATGAACTACACCCTTCTAGGGCTTTGAATATGAGTTTGGGCTTGCATAGGATATGAGGATCCCTTGTAGGCTTCTTGCAAGACCACTTAGCTCTCAACTTGACTTTGAAGAATCATAGCTTGATGGATGACTGATCACATGCCCTATGCTTCTAATCATGGATGTTATACCGCATCTTTCTATGTAAAGATGCAATGATATGTATACTATATCCTATGCTATATGATATGAAAATTAGAGGGAAAATTTTGGGGTCCTACAGCTGCCCCTATTCAAGCAACTGTTAATCTGAAAAGTACGAGACCATCGGCTGTCGACCGTTCGAGATAAACGGTGATTGAATACCAAAGAAACCCAGAAATTTGCACTCCGTTGAAGAAGAAAAGGGGTGTAAACCCGACCAAAGAAAAAACTTCCTAAAAATTTTGGTGTAGTAAAAAGTAACCCGTAACCATGAAACCCTTCTCATATATCTTACGTAGATATATGGTATTCAGAACAGACGAGCCCTCTTCAAATAACCTGTGTTTCAGGTGAATGGAACTTAGGACAAACAAAACCTCTTCATATATCTTGCGTAGATATATGGTGCTTAAGACAGATGAGTATCCTTCAAATAACCCGTGCGTCAGGTAAATAGTGGTGCATTTATGTCTATGGGATAGACATGCACAAATCAGGATAGACGAACCCTCCTCACATATCTTCCGTATATATATGGCGCTTAGAACAGACGAGCCTTCTTCATATATCTTGCATAGATATATGGTGCTTAAGACAAACGAGCCTTCTTTAAATAACCTGTGTGTTAGGTAAATGGTGATCATGCATATGTTCTACCGAATTGCAACATTTTGACGTTTAATCCCACCGATAAGACTTCAAACCTCTTCAACATAGACGAGCATTAGAAGATCACTAAGGAAAAACAAACGAGTTCCCTAAGTCAACAACACAAACGAGTAATAGACAATGATACAAGAAACACAGACAAGTGCTCCAGGCAACAATATATACGAGTATCAGCCACTGATACAAACGAGTACCAGCCAATGGTACAAATGAGTACTAGAAAAGTATAGGAATCCAACACAGACGAGTGAATGGGAAATAATACAGACGAGTAATAAAAGATATCACATCAAACATAGATGAGAAATTGATAAAATATAACATAGACGAGTGCTAAAGACGATACAGAAGAGTATCATAGGATCATAAACCAAACACATACGAGTACTTTCCAAAAGATAACACAGACGAGTGTTAAAGTGAAACAGGTGAAAATAGAGAAGCCATCAAAAATAGATGGGGATAAAGAATGAATACAATAATAACACCGACGAGTGTTGAGCATGATATAAACAAATATCAAAGGGCTATAAACCAAACACAGACGGGTGTTAAAAATGACACAGATGAGTATCTGAAAGATATAAAACACAAACGAGTGAATGAAACCATAAAACAACACAGACGAATGTTAAGAATGATACATACGGGTATCAGGGAATTATAAATCGAACACAAGTGAGTGAACCAAAAGGATAACATAGACAAGTGTTAAAAGTGATACATACGAGTATCAAGAATGCCATCAACCACAGACGAGTGAAGAAAGGGGTTAACATAGAAGATTGTTAGGAATGATACAAACGAGTATTAAAATATTGTTGGATTTGACTGAAGACTCTGCAGGATACAAATCTACTTGCAAATTTGTCGGGGAATGAGAATGCTCTGATTAATATTCTACTGAGGAACAACCCTCAGATATTCTGACAATACTTGACTTTGGCTGAAGAATGTGAACATTGTCTGCATCCACTCAACATGCTGGCCAAAAATAAATTGGCGACCTCACTGGGGAATATTTCAATAACGGCTGCGTCCTAGTCATGAAACTCTGTGGGGAAATGACGACCTTACAACTCAGTTGGGGAGATACTTGGTCAAATAACCTTGGTGGGGAGAGAACTTTGACATTCTGCATTCTGGGGGGGAAGTAAGGTCTTCAGCTACCTGTTGGGAATACTTCACTGTGACAACTCTGCTTGGAGATGAGAATTGTTCAAACCGATCTTGAAGTTCTGTTGGGGAAACCACATGCTCTAACTCAGCTGGAGAAGGTTTCTTATTACACTCTCATGGGGATGCTAGGGATCACCCTCTGCTGGAGATGAGAGTTGTAAGGTGTCTCTCGCTGGGGAGAAGACTCTGCTTGGGTAATATCATCTAGTGACATCTTTCTCTTTATGCCTGAAAAACCTGCAATAACAAAGGTTGTACATGTATGCCTCGGGGAATTATGTGGTACATGTCAACCATCCGGTGTTACCTAACATTCAAAGTGATTTTAAATGTTTTCCCCTTTTCGCATGTTATTCATAAAGCCACCTCGTTTAGATGCAATGTTCTTTTATCGAAAATTCAGGACATTTTTGCAAACAAAACATGTAAAAATAAAACAAGGACAAAGCTTTTTAACTGAATATTCTTTTATTGATGAGCCTGTGAATATGCAAAGATACATCAGGAAGAAACCACTTGGAAAGATGTGATCACTATAAATTGAGAAAAAGAAACTATCCTAATGGAAATGTGAACGAGATTCCACTGAGTTTCAATTCTGCTATGACCAGTATGTCTTCAAGATTTATCCATTTCTGATCTTACTTTCTGAAGAGGATGATTGGACTAATTCCTATCCTGTAGAAATTTCTAGGTTGAATGAGACGATGATGTAGTACAGATAACTCAGATCGTAGTCATTCTCTTATTCCCTCTTTTGCGTGGACCGCCCATTCGGGTTTTCGATCCACCGGGATATCCTTTTTTGCCTGAGTTGTCCAATACGGATTTTCAACTCACCGGGTGTACAGTTTTTTATTTATATCCCAAACTTTTACCCGAGCCTTTTATTTTATTTTTTGCTCGCCGGGATGCCCCATTTTTGCGTGATATTTTATTCTGTTTTTTTCTAGCGGGTTTTTTATGCGAAGTATTTTTTAACTGCGTCTGAGCTGACAGGGGATTGGAAATCTTCACCATCCATGGTTGAAAGTATTAGAGATCCACTTGAGAAAACTTTCTTAACCACGAATGGACCTTCATAATTTGGAGTCCACTTGCCCCTGTGATCTAAACCTGGAGGAAGGATCCTCTTAAGTACAAGTTCACCAACTTGGTACTCCCGAGGACGTATTCTCTGATCAAATACCTTCTTCATTCGCCTCTGGTATAACTGACAATGGAAAATAGCTGCAAGCCTCTTCTCTTTGATCAAACATAAATAATTGTACCTGGAACGTACCCAATCAGCCTCATCAAGCTTGACATCGATCATTACCCTCAAGGAGGGGATCTCAACTTCAACATGTAGGACATCTTCCATACCATACACGAGTGAGAATGGTGTTGCCTCAGTAAACGTCCTGACTGACGTTCGGTACCCATGCAAAGCAAATGGTAACATCTCATGCCAATATTTATAGGTGACAACCATTTTCTGCACAATCTTCTTGATATTCTTGTTAGCTGCCTTGACCGTGCCATTAATCTTTGGTCGGTAAGGAGAAGAATTGTGATGTTGTATTTTGAAGTCCATGCACAACTCAACCATCATCTTGTTGTTCAGATTAGAACCATTATCAGTAATGATTCTTTCGGGAACTCCATCTCTTCAAATAATATCTCTTTTCAGAAATCTGTCCACCACTTGTTTGGTGACATTGGCATAAGATGCTGCTTCGATCGATTTGGTGAAGTAGTCGGTTGCGACTAGTATGAAATGATGGCCATTTTAAGCAGTTGGCTCGATCTTCCCGATCATGTCGATGCCCACATAGAAAAGGGCCAAGGAGATGACATGATTTTGAGTGGGCTTGGTGGTATATGCATTTTATCTGCGTAAATCTAGCACTTATGACACTTCTGGGCGTATGCACAACAATCTGCATCCATTATTAACTAGTAATACCCTGATCTCAATAGTTTCTTTGACATTGCATGTCCTTCGGCATAGGTACCAAATGATCCCTCGTGAACTTCCTAAATTAATATGTCTGCTTCGTGTCTATCCACGCATCTGAGCAAAATTATGTCAAAGTTTCTCTTATATAACACACCGTCAACATTTAAGAAGAAACTTGCACCAAGTCACCTCAAAGTATTCTTGTCGTTGGAGGATGCCCCAGCTGGGCATTCCTTATCCTTCAGGAAGCATTTAATGTCATGATACTATGGCTTATCATCAGACACTGCATCAGCAAGAAATACATACGCTGGTATATCAAGTCTAGATATGTCAATCTTGAGGACATAGTTCCAACACAATACCTTGATAGTTGAAGAGAGTGTGGCCAACTCATCGGCAAACTGATTCTCGACTCGTGGTATATATTGGAGCTTTACTATTGTGAAGAATGTCAACAGTTTCTCACATAATCCCGATATTGAATTAAGTGAGGTTGATGTGTAAACCACTCGCTGGTAATCTAGTTGATTACAAGAGCTGAATCTCCGAATATATCAATGGTCTTAATCTTGAGATTAATAGCCTCCTCTATTCCTATGATATAAGCTTCATATTCCACTTCATTGTTGGTGCAGCCAAAAGTTATTCTGGCAGTGAAGGGAAAATGAACACCTTCGGGAGTAATAAGTACAACACCAACTCCGTGCCCATTAATATTGACGGTCCCATCAAACATCATAATCCATTTGGATTTAGGGTATGGCCCCTCCTCTGGGAGTGGTTCCTCGCAGTCCTTAGCTTTGAGGTGCATGATGTCCTCATCAGGGAAGTCAAATCTCATGGGTTGATAGTCATACTTAAGAGGTTGCTGAGCAAGATAGTCTGAGAGCACACTTCCTTTCATGGATTTTTTTGAAGTGAATTTAATGTCATACTCGGTCAGTACCATCTGCCAATGTGCAATCCTTCAGGTCAATGCTGGCTTCTCAAAGATATACTTGACAGGATCCATCTTTGAAATGAGCAGGGTTGTGTGGGTCAACATATACTGTCTTAGTCGGCGAGCAGCCCATGCCAAAGCGCATCAAGTTTTCTTGAGCAGTGAATATCTTGTCTCACAATTGGTAAACGTTTTGCTAAAATAGTATATTGCATCCTCTTTTCGACCAGACTCGTCATGTTGTCCTAGAACACACCCCATAGATCCTTCAAGCACTATCAAGTACATGATGAGTGGCCTCCCCGGAACCGGAGGCATTAAGATAGGAGGTTCCTGCAAATATTCTTTAATCTTCTCGAAAGCCCTATGGCAATCTTCATTCCACCTGATCGCCTATTCTTTTCGTAGCATCTTGGAAATTGGTTCACAGGTGGATGTGAGGTGAGATATAAATCGTGAAACATAGTTCAATCTACCCAAAAAGCCACATACTTCTTTTTCTATTTGCGGTGCAGGCATCTCTTGAATAGATTTTACTTTAGCAAGGTCGACCTCTATCTATCTTTGACTCACTATGAAACCCAACAGTTTCTCGGAACGCACACCAAAAGTGCACTTGTTCAGATTTAAACTCAGACAAAACCTCCTCAGCCTCTCAAACAGTTTTTTAGGTTAACCAGATGTTCTTCCTCAGTCAGAGATTTGGAAATCATGTCATCCACGTAGCACTCTATATCCTTGTGAATCATATCGTGTAAGGGTGTCACCATAGCCCATTAATACGTTGCCCCGACATTCTTCAATCCGAAGGGCATCACTTTGTAAAAAAACGTACCCCAAAGAGTAATGAACGTTGTTTTCTCCATGTCTTCCGACGCCATTTTTATCTGATTATAGCCGAAGATGCCATCCATGAAGGAAAACACCGAGAACTGAGCCATGTTGACAACCAATATATCAATGTGAGGTAATGGAAAATCATCTTTCGGGCTCGCTCTGTTTAAGTCTCGGTAGTCAATGCACATCCGGACCTTGTCGTCATTTTTAGGCACTAGAACAATGTTAGCTACCCAGGGTGGGTAACTAGTTACGGCAAGGAACCCGTCGTCCCACTACTTCTGAACTTCCTCTTTGATTTTCATTTCCATGTTAGGACGAGTTCTTCAAAGCTTCTACTTGACTGGAGGGCAATCTTCTTTCAATGGTAGCCTATGCATCACAATGTCTGTATCCAAACCTAGCATATATTGATATGACCAAGCAAAGATGTCCACATATTCTCTCAGCATACCAATAAGTTCTTCCTTTATATTGGCTTGCAGCCCAGCCCCAATCTTGATCTCTTTTTTCACGTCTTTGGATCCAAGGTTGATAACTTCAATACCCTTCTTCAGCTTGGTAGATAGGATTATCGAAATCATACTCAGTCAGAGAAAAATTGTTATCAAAGGAATACGGGTGATTAATTCTGCACAAGTGATGTGCTTATTTTAGATTTCAGTTTTACGAAAAAGAAAAATAAATAAAAACGTTGCCATTTTATTGTTTTTGTGAAAAAGTTTAAAAAGAAAGAAAGTGAACACAGTCTTGAATGAAAAATATCCTTTTATTCATGATAAAATAACATTGCAAAACAATACAAGGGAGGCCCTACAAATGGATCCATGCACCTTGGGCAGAGTGCATGACTTGACATGCATATGATATGGAAAAGCAAAGAAAATTACTATAGCTGGGAAGTAACTTGGATGATATCTTCCGCGAACCAGTTCTTCAGATCTTCACTCGGGACACACGGGTGCACCCAGTTATCCAGGTCAATATCGCTGTCAACGTCTTCTTCAGTGGCAACACATACTTGATTCAGATCAATGATACGCCCACTCGAGAAGCTTATTGTCTTTTTGCTCTGGGATGCTTCTGATTGGCCTAGTAAGTACCATATTCCAAACTTATTTTCCTTCCTGTCAACTTCAATGACTCTGCCCCAGCCCTTGGCATTTTGATCTTTACTGGTACCTCTACCTCTCCAAAGACATAAAAAGTGCTCTTGAAGACCTGGGACCCGATCTTTACTGGTAGCTCTACCTCTCTAAAGACTGACCTTTTATAGCCATCAAAAGCTCTCACTACCAAATCACTTGGTTTCAATACAATCCCATCCACATCCAGCTTCATTAGGGCCTTTTTAGGCAACACATTCAATGAAGACCCAGTGTCTACCAACACGTGAGATAGGATGGCCCCCTTACATTCAATGGTAATATGCAGAGCTTTGTTTTCGTTCCGTCCTTCATAAGTCAAGTCTCTATTTGTAAATCCCAGTCCATATTTGGCATTCACGTTAGCAACCACAACCTCCAATTAATTGTCAGTAATCTCTTGTGGAAGATATGCCATTTGCAGGACTTTCAACAAGGCTTCTCTGTGTGCCTGGGAATACATCAGCAAGGATAAGATTGAAATCTTGGATGGAGTTTAGTTCAGTTGTTCTACCACCTTGTAGTCACTTTTCATTATAATTCTCATAAACTCCTTTACTTCCTTCTCAAAATTGCTTTGTTCTGGAACAGGAGTCACAACATCTTCAGTGGCCACTTGCTTACCCTTGGCACGAGCAACAACTTCAACTTCAGTGTTAGTTCTCAGAGTTTGGGGAGCAAAAAGTCTTCTACTTCTAGTAAAGCCTCCTACACCTCTTACATTAACAACGTTAGGATCAATCATCACTGGAATCATCTCTTCAACTCTTTGTCCTTGTACGTATACATCCGCGGAATAGTACCACAAAATAACTCTTTTGTTTTCATACGGTACGAGACCTGGAACAGTAATGGTGACAGGGCTCACCTCCTGAGGTATATAAATAGTAACAGGTTCCGGTCTGGGAGGCACCGAAATATCTTCAGGAGTGAAGTAAATGGTCACTGTAGACACGCTGTTGCTTTTGTTGTTAGCCTTGTCAAACTGCAAGGATCCTTCATCCCCCAAACTATGAATTCCGGTCCTTAAATTAACACAACCATTATGAGACAACAAACAATCTTCATATTCACTATCGCAACCTGGGAACACCTATCCCTTCAGCAAATTGTCATTCACAACTTCCAATGGAGTCTGGACATTATAAATATAAGTGATCAAGTTCAATTGCTCTCCGTCTTCAATAGTGTTTACCCTTGCCCCACCATTATGGTTTGGCATAGGGTTGTTGGTGACATTAGGTTATGGAGATAAGTTGATAGCTTTGGAGTTAATCAGGTCTTGCACCTTATTTTGCAAAGCTTTACATTTCTCCATTGAGTTCCCTAGAGCACCTGAGTGGAAGGCACACCGTGCATTGACATCATATCCCTGAGGAAGATCACCTTCTGGTGGTGGAGCCAACGTCCTAAGCCGTACCATATTCAAATCTAACAACCTCTGTAGTAGAGCTGTATAGGTCATAAGAATAACTTCGATAACACAACCAGCTTGACGGGGTTGGCGTTGTTGATAGGGTCTTTGCTGGTTGTTGAATTGTAGGCGTTTTTGTTGTTGTTGCTGTTGTTGTTGTTGAGGAGCATGCTCAGTAAGAACGGTGACAGCAGACACCTGAGCATAGTGATTCTGACAGCCACGGCCTCTCCCTCTACCGTACACAACATTGGTTTCTCCTTCTCTCCTCCTCTGAGGTCCAACAAATGGTTTCCTTGCTCTAGATGAGCTTCTTGCACCTACATCTTGAATCTTACCCATATTCAACAGATTCTCGACCCTCTCCCCAGCAATTACTAGGTCTGTGAACTTTGTGGCTGAGCACGAAGGCAAACGGTCAATGAACACTCCTTGAAGAGTCCCCATGAACATGTCTTCCATTTTGTAGTCCAACAGAGGAGGTTAAACCCTAGTGACCAACTGACGCCAATGCTGAGCATATTCTTTAAAGCTTTCTTTAGACATCTGGGACATGCTCTACAACTGAGTGCGATTAGGAGCCATGTCCATATTGTACTGATACTACTTTACGAAGGCTTCAGCAAGTTCCTTCCAATTTCTGACGGACGCACAACTAAGCTTCATGTACCATTCCTGAGATGCCCCAGTAAGGCTATCTTGGAAGTAATACATCCAAAGTTTTTTATCTTCAGTATATGCAACAATTCTTCCCACTTAGGCCTGGAGATGAGTTTTCAGGTAGGTGGAGCCGTTATACTTGTCAAAAGTTGGAGGCTTAAACTTGTGTGGGATTCTCACCCCGGGAACTAACCCCAAATCAGCAACATCGAAGCCTAGAGTATTTTGAGACTCCATGGATCTAATCTTCTCAGCAAGTTCGTCGAAACGACGATTCACAACAACTTTGGGATTATCCATCTCACCTTCAAGGGTAGTAAACTGGTCCTCTTGACCATCCATATAATTGTGACAACCATGGTCTCTAGTTGGACCACCAACATGAACATGAACAGGAATACCAGTACCTTCAAGACCTTCTCCATTTCCAGTACCCTCAGGGCCTCCTATGTTGCCAGCACCAAGGCCATCTTGATTTCTTTCAATCATTTCACGAAGGTGCATCAAATGCAAACAGAGCTTGCTGAGCTGCACAACAGAATGGACCAGTTCATGAAATGATTGAAACAGATGTTAGAAACCTGGCATTTGTACCTGCAAAACAGAGAAAAGGGTGATATGAATTCTATGAAAATGTTTTGTGTTTCATTCTCTAGGCCTTTTATGCCCCCAGTTCCGGTATTCAATAAAGAAAATCCAGATGGCTTAAGACCCCGACTTTAGAAGAAACCTCCGCACGGAACTCGGATACAACTAGCCATATAATGAAACAAAAAAGATGAAAAGGATTACATTAACATAGAAGAGTCTACAAGGCAAAAGTAAACAAAAGGTTCCCCGAAGGATTACAGGTCTTACAAAATATAAGAGAAATCACAGAGAAAATAAGTAGGGTGTTAGAAACCTGGCATTTGTACATACAAAACAAAGAAAAGGGTGATATGAATTCTATGCAAATGTTTTGTGTTTCATTCTCTAGGCCTTTTATGCCCCCAGTTCCGGTATTCAATAAAGAAAATCCAGATGGCTTAAGACCCCTACTTTAGAAGAAACCTCCGCACGGAACTCAGATACAACTAGCCATACAATGAAACAAAAAAGCTGAAAAGGATTACATTAACATAGAAGAGTCTGCAAGGCAAAAGTAAACAAAAGGTTCCCCGAAGGATTACAGGTCTTACAAAATATAAGAGAAATCACAGAGAAAATAAGTAGGGATTCCTACAACAGGCCTGTAGGTAATCCAAATACAACAAAAAAGAGACTAAGGCCTAGGGAACTGGACATCCTTTAGATGCCAGCTAAGGTTTCGAACAACTTCGAACAGTCTGGCTACGTCTGGGTGCGTAGGGTATTCAATCATCTTCTTGATTAACAAATCCCTGTGCTCGAAGGAAGCGTGTAAATCACTGATTTGTTGAAGGAAAGCGTCTGAAATCCCTTCACTAGGCCCCGGTTCAGACTTAGCTTTCTTCGTTTCAACCAACACCTTGAGACTTGCTATCTCCTCTTTGGCATCCTCCATTTCCTTCAAGCTTCTCTCTAGCTGCTGAGTCTTCTCTCTGCGCCTCTTGTGGGAAAACCTTAACTCTTCTTTATTAGAATTAATCTGGAATTGCAAGTGCTCCTTTGTTTTCTCATGCTTCTTCTGAGCTTTGTCCCACTTGTCTTGCCAAAGGGTAATATCCTGGTTAGTTTCTCTCAAAGAATTTATAGTATTCTTGCGTCCAGCTTCCCTTATAATCTCTATAGAACCCGTTCTCCTGAAGTAAGCCTCTCTCTCTGCATATTTTTTCTCTTTCATTTCTCTTTCTTGTTGCATCATCTCCATCTTCCCTTCCAAAATTTTGTTGGCATGTACCATCTGATGATATAACCTACTGTGTTCCGAGCTCTCCAATCTAAATGCTTGAAGTTGGGCTTCCAACTTCTAATAATCCTCAAGAGAGACAGTATTCTTGGGTTCAACAACTAGAGGAGGAGGAGAAAAAAGTAACAACACTGTCGGGGCTTTCTTCTTCAGCCAAGCTTCGTATTCAGGAAATGTTTGGTTATTACTCTTTCCCAAACAAGCAACACCCTTCTTCTAATAAGCTTCCAGGCACCAGTAGCCTGTCTCACCATGGGTTGATTATATTTCACCAAAAAGTAAAAGGTTTGAGCTAACCAGGACTCCTCCGGGATGTCTCTCAAAGCGTACCCCAATTGTCTTCTAAAAAGGATCGAGTTGTAATTAATTCCCCCATTAACTCCTAAGAGTGGCACATTTGGGCATCCTCCATAGTTGGTGATAAATTATATCCCCTTTAACCTCATGGTGAACCATATAATATCCTTTGTAGACAAATTCTCCAATCTCTAAGCCCACACCAGTTTTGGGTCATTGAAAGCTTCAGTATTCAGGAGGTGTCTCATAAACCACTTGTGAAACAAAGGAGCACAGAAACAGACCAAATCTCCCCACCTCTTTTCATTATTGTAGTGCACAACATAATAAAGATCACCCAAGACAGTTGGCATTGGATTCCTCAAGATGAACAGATGAATAACATTCATGTCCAAAAACTTCTCAAGATAAACAAACAAGATGATACCATAGATTGAGAGAGCTATCAGAGCACATACAAAACTCTACTGAGCTTTGGCAGCCATTTCTTCAGTCTTCTTTAGCATGAACTCCATAGAAAAACCAGATATCCCACCTTGGGTTGTACTCAAATTAGCATTAACTACATAAGTGCTCAAAGAAAGAGCCTTAGCAATGTCTTCAGGTGTGAGTTTGACGATCTCTGAGTTGAAAGGAATCCGATCCTTCAGAGGCACTCCCAGAATCAAAGAATACTCCTCCAATAAAGGACCCAACTGGAAATCATGAAAGGTGAAACACCTCAGCTGAGGGTCGTAATACTGCAGCAAAGTGTGAATGGCACTCCTGTCTGAGGCATCCAAATCCACTACCATGTCTAGAATATCCCTATAAGACTTCCTGAACTCTTCAATATGATTGGGCGTGATCAAAGCTATCATCTTCTTCAGTGAATCAACCTTGATTTCAAATAACTTGTAATGAACATTCTTCTTGCGGGAATCCTCCATCTTTGAGCTAGATATACCGGAATTGGAGACAAACAACAAATGAACCTGAGAATGAAAAACAAAATGATTAATGATATGATGCAATGCAAATGCATGGCATGCGATCAGTCTGGAACTGTCTGGATACTGGACAACAGGACCAAGAACCTAGTGATCGGAAACCCCACAATCCTCTGAATAATAACCACAAATATATATCTCAAAACCAAGAACTCCAGGATCAAAATAACCAGATGAAAACATAAGATCATACTGATAACAAAGGGTATGATGAGGTAATGGGTTCCTGCAAACCTGTAAACCCCTCCCAATCTCACGGGTTTGCTCTAGGTAAAACATCACAGACTCTCAAAGCCGAATATCAATAATACGTTCACCATCTCTAAGAAATGGCTCATGACCAAATCAAGGAATCCGTTAAGCATTATGTACTACTCATGGAGGTCTCAGCGTGAGTCCGAAAAAAAAGCATCCCTTATAAGTCCCCAGCTTCAAGCTCTGGAATCAAGAAACAATAGTACATTCAGTCCGTGGGATACAATACTATTGTCATACGACCAAATGTTTTAACTGAGTTCCTATAAGAGAACCATACCATCCTATGCGAGTTCCCAATGGGCCCTCGGGTGCGAATGGGTTTGCCACAAAATATGGTCTGCTACTGTCACCACTGGAGAGGGTTGTTTCCACAAAGGTTCTCAATGATCGGTCTCCAGATGAAAATAACTATCAAGGTTCTATCCTAAAGTGGAGGAAATCCCCACATATAATATTTCCAAGAAGGTCACAGTCTGGGTGTGGAACACATCGCCACTCATCATGGTGAAATACCATGGAAGTACAATGTCTGCCCACGCTAAGTCCTAGGATACTCTCGAGCCTTGGTAATGGACTCATCTCACAGTAATAATCCCTAACCCACCAAAAGAAAACCAGTAAATCCAGAAAGTCCAGTATATACATATGATGCATGAAAATAAATATTGAAAGCGATAAATAAAGCTATAAATAAAACAGTAAAATAAACACACAACATCAAACATAAGACACCCAATGAAATAGAAACAAACAAGCACTAGGAGTGACTCTGAAGGGGAAACCAAAGATCCTGGGTTTGATCCCCAACAGAGTCGCCAGCTGTCGCTCCCTGCATATCCATCCTGGTACAAACGCGAAAGTGGCATGGAAAAGGTAGAGTCGCCAGCCATGCATTTTATCCCGAAGGAACGGGAAAGGTAATGTTGCACAAACTGGAAGAATAAAGGAATATACAAGGTCATGCGAACCAAAGAACTGGGATCGGGAGTTGATTATGACCTGGGAAGGTATTAGCACCCTAGATCTTTCGCCGTACCCGACTGGATCCATGCTTGCGAAGGAATTGTTTAAAATGGTGAAGAAATAAAAGCTGCTGCAAAAAGAAAGGCTCAGTCTGGATAAGAAAGGAAAACAAGGGGGTAAAATGTAGGGAAAATTAAAGAGTGCTCGAACGGGCCCTACACCGCTTCCTACGTACCTCATCTAAACATGAGGATTAGAGTCGCCGTAGTTCCCCTAACTAGGGAGGAAAATGGTTCGTGTTTTAAAAGCTTGAACTACTTTTGTCAATGCTCAAGTGTTGCAGGCTCGTCTGGCACGAGTGCGTTACCGTCTTGCAAAGTGACAAGTAGGAGCAAGTACTTACATTGAGAGTGAAGGTGATGAGAAAAGAAGTCCTGAAAGAGAGATGTTTATTCTTTGTCCAGTGTTTTTTAGGAGTTTTCTGTTTTGAGGTTTGCATAGGTGAGTGTACCTAAGTCTTACTCAATAGGATGTGTACTTCTTACATCATCCCGAAATGGAATGGACAAGAGGCACAACTAGCTACGGGGGAAATCCCCAAATCTAGTCCCTAAGAGAAAGGCTTAGACACACTAGCCTACTGGCATTTATTAAGTGTTTTTGTGGTTTTTGTTTAAGAGGTGTTTTTTAGCTTTTCTTTATGAAGTAGTCTCATACTAAGATTTAATCATCATGATAGATACACTACACCTTTCCCTGAAATGAGATGTGTGCAAGTACCCCATGGAAACGTCTCTTGGAACATGAGAAGACTTGTCAGTTATTAGGTGTCTTGATGTTAAGTTTGAAGATGAGAAAAGAGAGCACCAAAAGGATCTCAAAGGTAAAAGACTAAGGGGGACTAACAAATACTAATGTTATCATGCATATAAGTCCTAGGTTAATGTGGATTTAATTCTATCCTAATGAATAAGGAAAGAAAAAAAGAAAGAAAGAAGAAGAAGAGATCAAAAGGAATCAACTTACTTCTTAAAAGAAGATAAGTTGATCCTAAGAGGGATGAAAAAGAGGTTAAACATTGATGGCCTAAGCACATCACAATCATAAGTATGAAAGCATAAATAATAGGAGGAGCAAGAATGAAGTTGGACATGTGGAGGCACATCCACACCTTTACACTTACCATAGCCACTGAAATGGTTAGAAGTATTCACACAATGCAACAAGAGTTCAAATAAGTTCAAGTCATGGAAGAACAAAGGTTTAAGCATCACAAACCAAAAAAGTTAGAACCTAATGATCATGGAAGAACTATAATGTTAGTCATACAAAGTCACACAAAAAGGAATGAAAGAAGTTCCATAAAAAACAAGTAAAGCACTAAGGGAGATGTAAGATGAGAACACATGATTAAGTGAAGCAAACACATAAAAAGTCAACAAGAAAAGTCAAAGTCAGAACCTATACATCCTAAACATGTGCCTAAGAAGAGGATTAAATCTTCAAAGAAGACATATAAGCACATTCTAAGGCAAAGGGAGAAGATAGGAAGAAGTGCGAAGTCAAGTGAAACATGCTTCATGATTGTGGAAAGATGTGACTTAGTGCACAAGGTAAGCATAGGATAAGCAAAGATGAGGTTCATACATCACAACCAGAGATCAATCAACATGTTCGCAAGCCTTAAACAAGATCTTATATGATGGCACAAGTGCCTTCCAAAGAAAGCAAGCAAACATAGTTCAAAACATCCTCAAATTATGTCATTCAAAGTTCAATCCTCAAACAAATATTAAAAATGCTTCAAAAAATGTGACATTAAGCATTAAAGTATCTCAAACATGTACAAACATCAAGGCAAAACTATAGGTCAAGATTCAGAACCAAAGTCAATCAAAGAAATGTCAAAACAAAGTTAGGGTTTTCATTACTTAAGCATGAAGCAACAAACCAAAAGTCAGCCAAACAAAGCCTACAAATCATCATAAAATACCTAAAGTACCTTAACATGTTATCGACACATAGAAAAAGGAACCAGGGTCAGCATTATCATGGAAGTCAAGTTAGAAAGTAGAGAAGCTAGGGTGTTCATGTTATGAAGCAAGATAAAAGAAATAAATGGAAAAATTAATTCAGGACATAAAAATAAAATAAAAAAGGAAAATAAAAAATGGAAATAATTTGGAAAATGTCAAAGATCATTCGTGATTTTTTTTGGGATTTTTATAATAAGGAAAACTATTTAAAAAAAATTTAAATGACATGAAAGAAATAAAAAGAAAATAAAAATGAAATAAGAGGAAAGGGGTGCAGTCAGTAACCCATGTAAGTTTAAGAGGAAACTGGGCTAGAAAGGGGAGTGTGGAAAGCAATGGAGGGCCCAATACGCAAAGAACTCAATCAACAAGGGAGGAAAAGTCTACAAGATCTATGGCTCACAATTAGTCTTATAAGATCAGCGCATCTAAAGGTTAATACGGGAGTCAGCCAAACAAAAAATATACAAATCCAACGTACAAGAAAAGGTCACTCTCAAAAGTAGTACAATCCAAAGGTTTTTAAAGGTCCATCCAAAGTAGTACCATCCAACGCATACAAACAAAAGTCAACCAGGCAAGGTCAAACCAAAACGCACTCAGGATTAAAGATACACCCAAGTTATGATAGGCTGGTATAAGAAAACATTTAAATAAAATCAGAACACACAAGCATTTCACATTGTTTTTTAATGTGGTGTCAACATATTATGTGTTGGATCAAGAAAATAGAGGGCCTAGATTTCGTCACTCTCCTTCAGCCAACCTGTAAACACCCCAAATTTTCCCTCACTCAATTCACCATGGCTTGTGATTCTTTTCATTTTTGCATAAGTTCAATCATATCATCTCATATTGCATTTTTGCTTCACTTCATTGGTCCCAAGTCATCTGCATCTAGGGTTTGTGATTTGAACCATCACTGAGCTATCTGAGCCACTCCAAAGGTCTCCAATCATCTCAAGAGGGTCCATGTATGTTCAAGCATCATATTTTATCCTCCAAAGATCAAGAAAGTCAAAGAATCACAAGAACTGAGGAAGGCATGGAAGCAGAGCCAGGTTCAACTGCATAGATGACCTAAAATTAGGGTTTTGGTTTCAAAGGCCATAAATCCAAATTTTTTGGTCATTCTTGTTTCTATTGGTCTCTATATTATATGAGGATCATGTATACCAATTCACATGAAGAAATTCAATGGGGAAGGCATATGATCAATGGATGACTTCTTGAACAAGTCAGTGCAAAATCAGGGCATCTGAGGCCCCCAATCATCCAACCAAAGGGTCTTCTCCATCATTTTGGGTGTATATGTTCTTTATTTGATCTTATAAGAAGTTAGAAGTTCACAAAATTGAAGAAATTCAAGCCATTTGCAAAGTTGCCATTTTGGGAAAGTAACTTGTAATGCAAACTTGCCATTTTGGGAAAGTTTTTCAACCTCCTCTTTTTGATTCAAAAATGCTTCAAATGAAAAATTATTGGTCATGAAAGTTGTATATTTGATCATTCACTTTTCAAAAAGTACAATAACTTGATCTAATTCATCATAGAACTCAAGTTATGGCCTTGCAAAGTTGGGAAAAATCACAAAAATTTCACTTATGTACCAAAGAGGGAAACATGCAAAACCATTTGCCAAAGCATTTTGTGACTTCAAACACACTTCTAACCATTACACAAACATAGTACATGACCTATAAATCATAATTTCCCAAAGAATTGCATCATTCTATGCCTTGAACATCAAGAAATTACAAAAGGGCCAAAGCTTCACATAATTGCAAAACATCACACAAACTTCATCCCACTTGTTGAATTGCCTCAAAACCAATTCCATGGACCTCCCTAAAGCCAGCTGCGCAGGACACCCCATTGTCCTTGGCCTGCCATGAGCCTATACCTCCAAAGACAACTTTGTGGACTTTATGCATTTTGCTCCATACCAATCACACTGCTCCACGACAACTCTCTGACCTATCAAGGATTGATATGTGGACCTCAAGCAACTCAACACAACATACAACACAAGCTGAAACCTCAGAATCCTCAGCATACACAAAATCCCTCTAACTTGCAAAAGCTTTCGAAACTATAGCTCAGCCAACAAATCTTCAAACATTTTCCATCATTCAACACACGTTCATCACTGATCATTTCCCACCCTTCATTTTGCCTTGAAACACCTCAAATCAAAAACACGATTTTCACATTTCTTGAACTGAGTTTCAGCCAACTTCATATAGAGGCCATTTAAACTCCAACCAAGCATTGCAAACTCTCCAGGGGAGTCATTGGAGGTGATTTGAGGCAAAGAACTGGTCAGAAAGCTCATGGGTTGAAAGCTTCACTTCAGGTAGCCATGGAATTTATTTTTCCAGAACTTATTTTTTATGTTATAGAATGATTCTATGTGTTCCCCTGATTGCCATGATATGTTTTGTTTCGAAAATGGTTGAGTTTTAAGCATTTCACAAGCTTCTGAAAATTTCTGTTTGATTTTCCGTTTTGCTTCGATTCAAGCTGTTCATGTGAAATAAATGAAATTTGTTGGTTGATTCTTGTTTAGAGTGAGGTGAGGATCATTTCTGGAGAGTTTGATGCGTTTATTTTACGTTTTGAGTGAGATATCATGTTTGGCTAGCCGGAGAAGATGACCGGAGCTAGCTCCGGTCACCTGAAAGTAATTAGAACCCTAATTAGGGTTTAATGGCCAGGTTTAAATGTCAGCCCTTGGATTTAGGTTCCCGCGCGCATGGAAGGTTCAGATCATTTCACTTAAGTTTAAATATTAATTAATTAGGTTAATTAATTAATTAAGCCAGATTCAATCTCACCCACTCATCTGCGCGCACAGTCAAACCAGGTTCAAACCACAACCATTGGATCAGTTGACTTCACTTATTCTCATTTTAATTTCATTTTTTTATCATTTATCTTGCACAATTTATTTAAAATACCTTGAAAACTTCAAAAATATTTTTCTTTTGCATTTTCATTTCAAATATTTTTCTCATTCTGAAAATAATTTTTATTTTATTTTTTGCATAAAATTTGTATTTTTAAAATATTTAAATGTTTATTTTAATTAATTAATGAAAATTAATTAATTAAAATACCATTTAAGTTTCTAAAAATCACCAAAAAAATCACATTGCATCTTGACATATTTATAGACATTATCAAACCATTAATACAAATTTCTTTTTGGTTTTTGATCCATTTTGACATTTTTCTTTGGATTTAAGGTTCTTAAAAAGCCATATTTTGACCCTAACTTAGAAAAATCTTTTCTGCCTAACCATGAAGAGTTTGATAATGGTTATTTTCGCATTGCAATCCACATATCATTTAGTTTCTAGGATAAAATTAGCATTAATTTATCTTCCATTTTTGATTTGTTTTGCATTTTTCTTTGTGAGGTACCTTAATACCCTAGCAAATTTAGAAAAATCATAACTTCTTTAGGGATAAGAGTTAGGTCTCCTCCTTTGGGGTGTGATGTCATGTGGGTTTAGGGTACTTTTGATCCCATTTTCAATTTTTTATCTCATGCTTTACTTCTGATTTTGGATTTTTGCATTGCATATTGTATGTAAACCCTAATCTTGCCTTCATTTGCATTTATTCTTCACATGCTTGCATACATGAACTTGACATGATACTTTGTGCATCCATATGACTTCTAAGACATCTTAGGACACATTAGAATCATGTTTGATCATTGCATCATCCATTTGCCATGTTATGTATCCATTGCATTTCATAAACATTCATGAACTTTCATAATCCTTTCATGTCTCATTTGCATCTTCATTACTTGTATGATCATCCTCATCTCTTGATTTGCTTTCATACCATGTCATAGCATCATTTGCATCATGATTATGTTTCTGACTTTGGCTTTCATCTTTGCATTTCTTCTCATTTTCATTTCATTTCATTTCTTGTTGTTAACTTTTCAGGTGGTAAGTGTTTGAAAAGTGAATTTGCCTTCACTTCTCATAATCTCTTCTCATATCTTTATGCATTCATTGCTGCATTTTACTTTTGTATTTGAGTGATCTTGCTCATTCATTCCCTTTCTCCTTCTTCTTTCTTCAAGCAACTTGTCTTCTTAAGTGAAACAAGTTGTCTGGCTTCTTGCTGCTTCTTTTCATTTCATCTGCTTCTTCCATTGGTGGCTTCTATGAAGATTTTATTGCAAGCCTCATAAACCCTAGGAACAACCAAGCATGATCACAATTAGGGTTTGATTAGTCCCCCCCATTAGTTTTACCTTTGTGTCATCTTTGTGTCTTCTCTTCTCATCTCTTAATCAAGGACTAAACCTTCAAGGTTTTAAGGCTTTGTGATTAAGCTTATGCCTGCATCCTTCTATTAGGATGGAGTGTATGACTTTAATCCTAAGTGTTAAACCCTTAATGTGTTTAAATCCTTTAATCAATTCACTTAATAATAATTAAGACAATAATCTTGTAACTTGGGACTTTCATTAGGGTTCTAATTCTTCCTTAATTGGTTAAGAAGGACTAACCCTAGTATTAATGGACAAGTCCCCCTCAAGTTGTCTTACAAACAATAAAATCCACTTCTCAACCTTATCATTAACTAAATTCCACTTTAATAAAGGCTTTGTTTTGTCATGAGGTTAATCCCTAATCATGGATTAAGTTGAGGAGCCTTCCTCAACTTAAATGTTCTCATCTATTATCCTTCTATTAGGATGGTGTAATGGGTCCATTAATTTCTTGATTATGGCTTAAACTCATTACTTAACACTAAACAAAAACTCCAAAAACATCTAAATAAATGCAAGTAGGTTAATGATCTTAATCCTACATCATGGTGATTAAGTGTCTGGTGCTTACTTCACACTTAAGGTATTCTCATTACCCCTAATTAGAGGGAGGATGTGATGAGTTTACTAACCCTTGATTTAGGCTTAAGCTCATTTTCCTATGACAAACACAAAAGCAATAAAAGGTTGAAAGCATAAAAACAAACAATAATCGTCTCCTCCGGGATTCTTTTCTCATCTCATTCACTCACAAACGAGAACTTGCTTCTTCCGTCTAATGCAAGACAGTTAGCACCCGAGCCAGACAGGTCATACACTTGAGCATAGACAAGTAAGCAGTTCATCAAGTCAATTTACCTTTCAGTCTCTTTGAGTCGAACTACGGTGTTCTGACTTCCTCATTGCACAAGAGGATACGTAGGCATAACTTAACAGTTATCGAACAAAAGTCTCTGTATATTCCCCCTCTTCCAGCAGTATTCTTTTAAGCCTCATAGTCTTGAGCTTCACATTCTTTCCTTACACTGACACTCTTTTATTTCACTCCACATTTCTTTTGCACTGACACTTGTATTCTTTTCCAGCTTTTGCACACAAAATAACACTGACACTACCCCTTTAAACACAAACTTTCAAGCGTGGATCCCGTCGAGTACGGCGGACAATCTGGGTGCTAATACCTTCCCAGGTTGTAACCAACCCCCTTTCTCAGTTTCTCTGGTTCGCAACCGTCTTATCCATCTTTTCTTAGGTCTATGCAGCATTACCTTTCCTTCGGGATAAAAATGCCTAGCTGGCGACTCTTTTCATTTCTTTCTCTTTCGCCGACCGTTCGCGTCTGTACCGTATTTGACCTAGCCTCATTTGGTGGGAGCGACATCTTGGCGACTCTGCTGGGGACCCTTATATTGCAACCAGGGCTTCTGGTTCTTTTTGTGGGTTCCTCCTAGCGTTTGTTTGATTTGTGTTTACTGGGGTGTTATGTGCTATGTGTGTTTATTTATTTTTGCTTTATTTTTTGCTTTATGTACAACTTTATTTATTTGCTTTCTTTACATTTTTATACATCATACTGTCATACTATCATTTGCTGGACCTGGTTTGCTATTTTGGTGGTTGGGGTTCCATTGAGAGTTTAAGGTCATATACCTGGGACCTGAGTGACACCTAGGCTAGAGTGGTTCATGTTCTTTCCCATTCCATTTCGGTCTGGTGCGGGAATATGAAACACGGTTCAGATGTGGGTTTCTTCTTGAGAACTCTGTGCTACAGATCTCCTGTAGTGCTTGGGCTATCTAGGAAGCCTTCTAAGTCTGGATGACCCTTTTTATGACCTTCAGAAGCTGAGGTGAATTAGAGGAGGATATTTTATGGTTATTGTAAACACTGTACCTCCGGGTTAGAAGTGTTTACACTTCTCATAACTGATCCAAGTCTGAGGATCCTTGTTCTAGAACATTACCTATGAGGGGGTTGTGTTGTTTACAGGTTTGCAGGAACCCTTGGCCACATCATACCCTGTTACTGTATTGTTTAAGAGTACTCCACTTTGGACAATTCTTGTGATTAACCCTGGACATGTGACTCTTTATTTGAGTCCCCCACCCTGGTTATTGGATTTTTGAACCTTCATCTTGACCTTTAAACATACATGGGCCTTATGTCAAGACATATAATCAGATCCAGCTTGATCAAAAACCCTTGCATATCATTTGCATATATCATCATTGCATCATTTGACATTTGTTTATTTGTTTTTCAGGGTATCCATTTCATTGTATCTTGGTTTTGGTTTTGACCCCTTCTTCTGCATAGACCTCTGCTTCAGCTGTCTTCATCAGTTACCTGCTTCAGTTATCTCCTCACCTGCACCAGTCTGTTAGTGGTTCACCTTCAGCATATCAGTTTGTGAATCTTCATCAACACTTATCTTCAGCTTCTTCAGCAGCACTGATGACTACTCCCAGGAAGAGCAAGATATCCTACCACTTTTTTGAGCCTGTGTTGACTGGCATCAGGCAGGTCCAGTCACTTATCACACCTGACCACATCCCATTGTTTAGGGAACACTATGGGGGAATTTTGGACATTGTCATGGATCTTAATTCTTCTCAGAGAAGCATGATCCACACATGCTTGCAGTTCTATGACCCTCCTTTGAGATGCTTCACATTTCCAGACTTCCAACTAGGGCCTCTGCTGGAGGAGTTTTCTTTATTGATTGGAGTGCCTATCAGAGGTGGAATCCCCTTCAACCCAGAGATGACTGCTCCCAGGAATGAAGAGATAGCAAGGGCATTGTACTTGGAGCCTGCCCTGATTGAGCAAAGCATGACAACAAAAGCTGGGATTCCTGGTTTGCACTTGGACTTCCTGATTTCTCAGGCCATCCTGAAGGTTTCATTGGGAGAGTGGAGGGCAGTCTGTGCACTGTTAGCCCTCAGTATATATGGGGCTATATTGTTTGCAGATGAGCCCAAATTTGTCAGTAAGAATGCCATCCATTTGTTTCTTCTGAAGAACCCAGTACCCACATTAGTAGGAGATTTTTACTACTCCATTCATCAGAGGAATGAGAAACAAAGGGGGAAGTTGGTGAGATGTTGTGCTTCTTTGTTTTACACTTGGCTGCTCAGACACCTGCCTAAGTCTGATGCTTTCTTGAACCCCCACCAGCAGAAGAATTGGGCCAAAAGGTTCATTGCCTTGACTTCAGATGATATCAGATGGTGCACCCAGAGCACCAAAGGCAAGGACATCATCACCAGCTGTGGACAATACCCAAATGTGCCTCTGATAGGAGTGAATGGTTGCATCAACTACAATCCTTTACTATTTAAGAGACAACTGGGTTATGCCTTGGTTCACCCTCCCAGAGGACATGATTTAACTAAGACCCTATATTGTGAAGTGCAGCCTAATTCATCTGTTGTCAGACAAGCATCCTGGGCTTGGGACAACATCCAGACAAAAGGGGTAGCTATTCTTGGAAAATGTAACAATGTTGCTTCAGCTCAGTACTCAGACTGGTCCCGTACTAGAGCTCAGATTAACAGAATGCCTTTCATCATGGAAGACATAATTGGGCCATCCACAGTACAGCCTGCAGCAACAGTTAGCCTGGAGGAATTTGAAAAGTTGAAGGAAAGGAATGAGCAGCTATCTCAGGCCTTGAAGAAGACTTTGTGGGAAAGAAGTGATGGTCGTCTGGACATTGAGAGATTGGAAAAGCTCAGGGTGGAGCATCTTACCAAAATTGAGAGGACAGAAGACTACATCAGGAAAGCAAGGGCTGGGGAACAGATATTGAAGAATGCCTGTAAAGAGGCCAAGATTCAGAAAGCTAGGGCTGAGCACTATCTGCAAGAGAGTCAGGCTAGGTGGGTCAGAATCACTGAAGCCCGTACACAAGAAGACCAGAAGAATCAAGCCAAGATTGATCAGTTGGACTCTAATGAGAAGAAACAGCAGGAAGCCCTATTGGCTGCACAGAAAGAGATATCAGAGTTGAAGCTCAGAGCAGGATTGAAGAGATCAAAGGACCAGGACAGGCATAAGAAGCTGACCACTGCCATTGCTACCAGGAACCTCCTCATTAGGACCATTTCAGAGCACCCAGCTGGTCCAGTGACTGAGGCACTCCTGAAGGAGGTCAGAGAAGATGAGTTTGGGCTGGATGTCTGATTCTTTGCTTGTTGTTGTTTCCATTTGATGTACTTTTCCTTTTGTTGTATTTTGACCCTCCATGGGCATGTATTGTAAAACAAACTATGTATTGTTCACCATTTGTAATATATTTAGTTGTTTTCATTTGGGTTTTCTCTCAACAACATCAAGCATCTTCCTCGAGGTCTGGAAAGGTCAAAACCAAGAACCAAACCGGATACCTTGGAAAACAAATAAGCATACTGCATTGCATACTAACTTTGTTTTGTTTTATAGGTTTTATTATTATCTTTGTTTGTAACTTTGTTGTCACTTCAGGAAACATTGCTCGTCGCCGAGTGTTCCCTGTCAATCGCACGCACCGGTACCCGACTCGTAACAACCTTCCCGACATTCAAATGGAACAAGTACAGCAGGATTTGACTGAGGTCAGAAATCAGATGGCAAATGAGAGAGTGGAGATGAGAAATCAGATGTCTCAATTCATGGCAGTGATGAATGGCTTAGCCCAGAGTCAAAAAAGGTTAAGAGAGCTGGTGGAAAGAAAAACTCCTGAAGAGCCTCATCTGGGAACAGGAGGAACTAGCAACAATGAAGGAGGCCAGCCTCGTATTGACCCACCGACATATGGACCTCATCTAAATCCAAAAGTTAACATCCCGAGGAATGGTCAAGGTAATGCTGCTGGGGGCCCAATCCTGCAGGAGGATCCTCAGGGGGAACAGTTTACTGTCATTGGGGCTGGAGATGAGATGTATGACAGAAGATTAGACGAGATTGCTGAAAAGTTAAGATCTTTGGAGTCCCAGAATTCTTTGGGCTTCGATGTGATGGATATAGGATTAGTGGATGGGGTGAGAATTCCCCACAAATTCAAACCCCCATGCTTTGAAAAGTACAATGGTACCTCCTGTCCTCGCACTCATCTGCAGTCTTTCTTGGGAAGGCTCAAAGCGTATACCATGGATGAAAAGTTGTGGATGTTCTACTTTGAGGACAGTCTGACTGGAGCTTCAAGAGAATGGTATTCACATTTGTCTAGGGCCACCATAAGATGTTGGAAGGATTTGGCCGAGGCTTTCATCCGACAATATCAGTACAACCTAGACATGGCTCCCAATAGAACTCTTCTAATGGGCATGTCTCAGTCTTCTAGAGAAAGCTTCCGGGATTATGCTCAAAGGTGGAGACAGCTTGCTACTGCTGTCCAACCACCCATGTCAGAAAGGGAAATGGCTGACATGTTCGTGAACACATTGCAAGGGACCTATATTGATAGATTGGCTGCTTTCTTCTCTACCCGTTTTGCTGATGTGATCATAGCCGGAGAGAGGATTGAAAGTCTCTTAAAGATGGGCAAAATCTCCGACAGTGGTTCAAGTTTCTCCAGCAATCCCAGAAAACCTTTTGCGGGACCCCGAAGGGCAGGTGAAACAAATTCCCTTCATGCAAGCAGGGGCAGGCCTCAATATGCTCACCGGTCAGTAGCAGCTGTTACCATCCCAGCTCCAATTCTACAACAATCATCATATCCTCAACAACAACAACCACAGTATCAACAACAAGTTCATTTTCCACAACAGAGAACCTACAACAACAACAATAGCAACCAACAACAGCGTCCATTCCAACAAAGGCCATCACAAGCAAACAGGGTAATTGACCCAATCCCAATGCCGTATGTTGCACTCTTGCCACAACTCCTAAAGCTCAACCTAGTTGAGTTAACGACGTTGGCACCTCCAGATCCTCTCAATATGCCAAAGAACTATGATGAAAATGCCAGGTGTGCATTCCACTCAAACGCACCGGGGCATAATACTGAAAAGTGCAGGGCCCTACAGATGAAAGTCCAGGATCTAGTGGACTCAAAAGCTCTCAATTTTGCACCTCCTCCGAATTTTACAAGAAATCCAATGCCTAGTCACAACGGGCCTAGGATTAATGCTATTGAGGAGGGCAACCCATCCACGTTAATCAGCAGTGTTGCACAAATCCAAACACCCTTGGTTGAAATCAAAGCTCAGCTATTAGAATGCCAAGTGTTCCCCGGATGTGAAGTTGGCTGTGGATATTG
The DNA here is from genome assembly GCA_963966055.1 of Lathyrus aphaca. Classification (NCBI taxonomy): domain Eukaryota; kingdom Viridiplantae; phylum Streptophyta; class Magnoliopsida; order Fabales; family Fabaceae; genus Lathyrus; species Lathyrus aphaca. The sequence continues at coordinate 443,150,876 of OZ014523.1, forward strand.
CAACATTGCCGTTAATGGATGCGAGAGACTGAGAAATGGCATAGATGCCCTCGTTAGAGATGGCATTCTTCAGATTACAACAACAACGACTACAACTCCAACAATTCCTTCATCAACAATCACAGATACTCCTACAACATCAGCAACCATTGTTCCAACAGATTCGACTCCAACTCCAACAATTACTCATTCAATCACTTCAACGGACACAAGTTCAGTCACAATTCCTTCTACAACGATAACACCCATTACTCCATCAGTTCCTGCTACAACTTCAACACCAGTACCTACTACAACATCAGCAATAGTTAATGAAAGTGTCTCAGCAGTTACGATATACTACGATCCCGCAAATGTTCCCTCCAACAACTCACAACAAATTGCTACTCCTGTCAGAGCTCCGGTTACCATATACTATGATCCACACACCATTGTGGTCCCCTCTGCAGCTGCTATCAGTCCGGTCACTATCACAGTGACTGGGCCAGTTCCTTACGAAAGCAATAATGCCATCCCTTGGCATTATGGCTCAGATCTATACTGCAAGGAGCAAAAAATCACTTTAGAATCATCAACTTCTTCACCTCAGATAGACAATGCGGGGGGAGGCGGAGGCTTCACTAGAAGCGGACGTCTCTTTGCCTCACAAATACCAAGACCCATTGCTGAAGCAGAAGCTACTGCTAAGGCAAAAGGGAAGAACGTGGTGCAAGAAAAACCAGTTGCTAAAGAAACTTTGAAGACTCCTTTTGATCAAGAGGTTGATGAATTCACGCGGATCATCAAAAAGAGTGATTATAAGGTGGTGGACCAGCTTCACCAAACACCTTCCAAGATCTCCATACTATCATTGCTAATGTGCTCTAAGGCTCATCGGAACGCACTATTAAAAGTCCTGCACGCAGCTTATGTGCCGGAGGAGATTACTGTCAATCAGTTAGAGGCTGTGGTTGGAAATGTCAACGCTAGTCATGGACTAGGATTTACCAACGCTGATCTGACAACGGAAGGTCACAATCACAACAAGGCTTTGCACATTACCTTGGAGTGTAAGGGTGCAGTTCTTTCTCACGTATTGGTGGACACAGGGTCATCACTCAATGTCCCACCCAAGAAATCCCTTGTGAAGCTAGATCATGGTGGATTGGCATTATGCCCAAGCAACTTGGTAGTGAGGGCCTTTGACGGTTCTAAAAGATCAGTTCTGGGAGAGATAGAGTTGCCAATAATGATTGGCCCACAGATTTTCAAAACAACCTTCTTTGTGATGGATATACAGCATGCCTACAACTGTCTATTGGGTAGACCATGGATACACGTCGTCGGCGCCGTGACGTCAACCCTTCACCAGAAGTTAAAATTCGAGTGGGAGGGCCAAGTCATCACCATATGTGGGGAAGAGGATATCTTCGTTAGCCAGCTGGCTACTTTCAAATACATTGAGATGGATGGGGAGATCCATGAAACCATGAGTCAAGGGTTTGAGGCCCTTAATATTAATGAAACATCTGCTGTGTCTGGGACCTCCATCACATCTAATCAACAAGCCCGGAAGGTTGTTGAGGAAGGTACCACTCAAGGCTGGGGCAAGCTGCTGCCAGTTGAAAAGAAAGAAGACTGGTTCGGGTTGGGTTACAAACCAACTCGACAAGATCAACCAGAGGCTGCAACGGAGCCCAAGTTTGTCAGCGGGGGGATGCTCACCCCGGATGCTATGAATAGTTTGGAAGATGAGTCAGAAGACGAGCGCAACGTGGAAAGCTTGATACGTCCAAGGATCCCGGGGAACCATGTCTCAAATTGGTCTTCCCAGGAAATTATAAGAGTTACTCCTGCAGAGCAATTATTATTTCCTATTTTTAAAGCATGCATCAAGTCCTGCATCTTGCCCAAGATGTCAGGGCTCATTTTGTAATCGGGCCATCTTGTATTTTGTGCAAACGATAAATTAATGAATATCAGGACATCTTTTGCAAATGAGTCTTTTCTTTTCCGCTCACTGTTTTTCATTTTTTCATTTTTTGTACAAAAATAAAATGGCAATGCTTTTCAAAATAAATAACTTCATTTTTCACTTTTTCTAAGCAATATAAAACTGATTACTAAAATGAACAAATCTAAACCCTTGCAGAGAGTGCCCTCCAGACTGCACCGACAACAACACCGTTATGACTTCGTATGACTTTGACAATCCGATTAATCAAGCTGATGAATGGGTTGAAGAAGATTATGAGCTACCTGAAGAGCTAGCCAGGTTGTTAAAACAAGAGGAGAAGGTTATCACTCCTCATCAGGAGGAAGTTGAGACGGTTAATCTTGGTACAAAAAAAGACCTGAAAGAAGTGAAAATCGGGGCCTGCCTGCAAGATTCAGTGAAAGAGCAACTTATTGATATGCTTCGGGAGTATGTGGATGTTTTTGCTTGGTCTTATCAGGATATGCCAGGGTTGGACACCGACATTGTTGTGCACAAGCTACCTCTGAAAGAAGACTGTCCGCCAGTAAAACAGAAGTTGCGCCGCACTCGCCCGGATATGGCAATGAAGATAAAAGGAGAGATACAAAAACAGTGGGACGCCGGTTTCCTTGCTTTGACTAGCTATCCGCCGTGGGTTGCTAACATTGTACCTGTGCCTAAGAAGGATGGCAAAGTGAGGATGTGTGTGGATTACCGGGACCTGAAAAGAGTCAGCCCGAAAGATGACTTCCCATTACCTCACATTGATGTATTGGTCGACAATACGGCTCAGTTCTCGGTATTCTCCTTCATGGATGGATTTTCAGGATATAATCAGATCAAGATGTCACCTGAAGACATGGAGAAGACAACTTTCATCACACCCTGGGGCACATTCTGTTATAAGGTAATGCCATTCGGACTGAAGAATGTTAGTGCCACTTATCAACGGGCTATGGTAACATTATTCCATGACATGATCCACAAAGAAATTGAATGTTATGTGGATGACATGATTTCCAAGTCCCTCACAGAAGAAGACCACCTGGTGAATCTGTTAAAGTTATTCAAGCGTCTGAGGAAGTACCAACTGAAACTGAACCCCAACAAATGCACATTCGGGGTGCGATCCGGTAAGCTGCTAGGATTTATTGTAAGTGAGAAAGGGATTGAAGTTGACCCTGACAAAGTCAAAGCCATCCAAGAGATGCCTGCACCGAAGACTGAAAAATAAGTTCGAGGGTTTCTAGGAAGATTGAACTACATTTCGCGGTTCATATCTCACCTTACAGCAACCTGTGAGCCTTTGTTCAAGCTGCTAAGAAAAGAGCAAACGGTCAGGTGGAACGAAGACTGCCAATGGGCTTTTGACAAAATCAAGGAATACTTACAAGAGCCTCCCATCCTTATGCCTCCGGTCAAAGGAAGACCTCTAATAATGTACTTGACAGTATTAGAAGAGTCAATGGGGTGTGTGCTAGGCCAACAAGACGAGTCTGGTCGAAAAGAGTATGCAATATACTACCTAAGCAAAAAGTTTACCGACTGTGAACAACATTATTCACTGCTCGAAAAAACTTGTTGTGCTTTAGCGTGGGCTGCTCGCCGACTAAGGCAGTATATGTTGACCCACACCACCTTATTGATCTCAAAGATGGATCCAGTCAAGTATATATTTGAGAAGCCAGCACTTAACGGACGGGTTTCCATATGGCAAATGATTCTCACAGAATATGACATTCAGTACACATCTCAGAAAGCCATCAAAGGCAATGTATTGTCTGATTATCTTGCTGAGCAACCCATTGATAATTACCAGCCTATGAGATTTGACTTCCCTGATGAAGACATCATGTTCATAAAAGCAAAAGATCATGAAGAGCCTATTCACACTGAAGGGCCTGACCCAGAAGAAGAATGGACTATGATGTTTGATGGGGCTGTTAATATGAATGGTCGTGGTGTTGGTGCAGTACTCATTACACCTAAGGGAGTTCACATTCCTTTCTCGGCAAAACTCACCTTTAACTGCACTAACAACGAAGCTGAATACGAAGCTTGCATTATGGGTCTTGAGGAAGCCATTGACCTTAAGATCAAGACTTTAACTGTATTCGGAGATTCAGCTTTGGTAATTAATCAAACCAACGGCAAATGGTATACTCACCAGGAGCATCTGATACCTCACCGGGATTATACAAGGAGGTTGCTTACATTCTTCACAACTGTCAAACTTGAATATATCCCTTGAGATGAAAATCATTTCGTAGATGCTCTGGCTACCATTTCATCCATGATCAAAGTTCAAGCTGCCAACTTTGTGCCTCGGATTTCAGTATCCAGACTTGATAGACCAGCATATGTATTCTCAGCAAACCTTGCTAAAGATGATAAGCCTTGGTTCCACGACATCAAATGCTTCTTGGAGGACCAAACATACCCACCTGGGGCATCCTCCAATGATAAGAAGACATTAAGAAGGCTAGCTGGTAGTTTCTTCCTGAATGCTGATGGTTCCTTGTACAAGAGAAACTTTGACATGGTACGCCTCAGATGTGTTGATAAGACAGAGGCAGGCTTGTTGATGCACGAGGTGCACGAAGGATCTTTTGGTACCCATGATGGAGGGAATGCAATGGCTAAAACGTTGTTAAGATCAGGCTATTACTAGATCACAATGGATGCAGACTGTTGTGCTTATGCCAGAAAGTGTCATAAATGCCAGATTTATGCAGATAAAGTGCATGTGCCTCCAAATCCCTTGAATGTGATGTCTTCACCTTGGCCCTTTGCCATGTGGGGCATTGATATGATTGGCAAGATTGAACCGACTGCTTCAAATGGCCACAGATTCATCCTGGTAGCCATTGACTATTTTACCAAGTGGGTTGAAGCAGCTTCCTATGCAAATGTCACCAGGCAAGTGGTAGCCCGATTCCTGAAGAGAGATATCATCTGTCGGTATGGAGTGCCCGAGCGAATCATTACTGATAATGGTTCCAACTTGAATAACAAAATGATGGCAGAACTGTGCCGGGACTTCAAAATCCAACACCACAATTCTTCTCCTTACAGGCCAAAGATGAATGGTGCTGTAGAGGCAGCTAACAAGAATATCAAGAAGATTGTGCAGAAGATGGTGGTCACCTATAAAGACTGGCACGAAATGCTACCATTTGCCTTGCACGGGTACCGTACGTCAATCAGAACATCCACTGGGGCAACACCGTATCAGCTTGTTTATGGTATGGAGGCAGTCCTACCTGTTGAAGTTGAATTACCCTCCTTGCGGGTACTAATGGATGTTAAACTGAGTGAAGCAGAATGGGTCCGATCCCGATACGAACAACTGAATCTGATTGAAGAGAAGAGATTAGCTGCAATCTTCCATGGGCAGTTATATCAGAAAAGAATGAAGAAAGCCTTCGATCAAAAAGTCAGGCTTCGAGAGTACCAAGTAGGAGATCTTGTGCTGAAAAGACTCCTCCCTCCTCATACAGACCACAGGGGCAAATGGACTCCGAATTACGATGGTCCATTCATAGTAAAGAAAGTTTTCTCCGGTGGAGCACTAATGCTCAGTACTATGGAAGGTGAAGACTTCTTATCCCATGTGAATCCAGATGCAGTTAAAAAATCCTTTGCATAAAATGACCCGCTGGACATAAAAACAGAATGTAAGTCCAGGCAAAAATAGGGCATCCCGGCGAGTCAAAAACAGAATAAAAGACTCGGGAAAAAATAAGGGAAAATAAACAAAGAAATGTACACCCGCTGAGTTGAAAAGCCGCATTGGACAGCTCAGGAAAAAATGGGTATCCCGGTGGATTGAAAACCCGAAAGGGCGATCCACGCAAAATAAGGGAATAAGCGAACAACTGCATTCTGAATTCGTCTGTATCACTTACAACATGGCAAACTTCGAAAGGTTCGAGCATCGGTCAGAATCAGCCTTCTTCAGGAAGCAAGATGAGAAGAACGTCAATGTCAGACAAGTCATAGCGAAAGGGAAGCACTGAAGTGTCATCAACATTGCCAGCATCTTTTTGTTTCTCAATTTGTAACAATCTCCTTATTTAAGGGGATCTGTTCCTTTGACTGTACTTGCTAATTCAGGGCAACCAAATTAATAAAATCAGATTTTCAGTCACATTTCGTCTCGTACATTTTCATTTGCAAAAATGTCCGATGTCCTTAATATAATAGTTGCATAAATACAGATGCACCTTTTCTTATTACATGCTTACAGGAAATATATTTGCTCCCGGGAGTGTTTAAACTCCTATAATGGAATCCAGTAAGGGATACCTCAGGATACTTGTACGTTTATTTATCATACAGGATTGCAGGTATTCAAAGTGCAACGTGGGGCACAAAAGCTTTTTCCCATCAAGCTGCCCAATCATTATTTCCTCAACATGTCTTCCAAACAGCATCATAAGGGGCTCATTTCCCCAGCTGATTTTATCATCCTCAGCAGGATCCCCACATAAATCTCTATGAAGGTCGTACAGTGATCATTCCTCCCCAGCCAAGTGTCAGGCAGGGAACCATCTCCCTACAGAGCTCCAGCCTCTATCCAGAAGAGAAATGTCTGAAGATCTCACAACAAAGTGATGAAAGCTCCCACAGACCCCAGCGGGGCCCCTTATCATTAAGATAGGTCTATCAATGACCTATTTTCCCAAGCAGTCATACACCTTATCAGATCTACCAATGATCTCTTCCCCAGCTGGGATGTTCTTTCAAAGCAGATCGGCCAGAGATCTTCGCAGCTACGGGATCTGTATCCCGGATCGGTATCTTTTGCATAATCATAGCATTCGCATCATATTTTCCCCTCAGAGCGTAGCATTCCGTCTAATACGGAGCATTACGGCAAAAATCAAACATACTGCATAATCATAAGCCATGTGTTGAACCAAACACCTGTAAATACCAGCAATACCACATCAGCAATACAAATACCTCTCAAATTCCCCAGCAGAAAGCTAAGACATCTCCTTTGCACTCTCAAAAATAGATACATGCTCCTTTTGGCACTCGTCCGTGTCATCATTCCCCAGTAAAGTTGCCAGGACATTCTCCACAAACAGATGTCTATACACTCTTTGGACACTCGTCCGTGTCACCTCTCCCCAGCAAGTTGAACGCTCGTCTGTGTCTCACTCATACCTTTTACTTATACAAATACTCGTCCGTATCTTGCATACACACCTTTTTCCCCTCAGAGTCGACACTCGTCTATCTTCTTTATTAACCAGTTGGTACTACCGATACTCGTCCGTATCATAATCTTAAGGATACTCGTCCGCATCTTTAATCTATACAAAATGTCAAACACTTATACCTTTTTCTTGAATTTAGACACTCGTCTGTGTCTACCCTTCCCCAGAAGAGTCCCCAGTAGATCCCATTGATTTATTTCCTTTCTATCTGACATTCGTCCTATGTCATGATACTTTCGGCAGTCGTACCCTGCCAGGTGATCGTCCTTTACCTTTTGATGATCGTCCTTCATCATTCCTAGCGGAGTCTCCATTATTGGAACCCTTCCCTATCCGACATTTGTCCTATGTCGTGATATTTCTTGCAGCCGTACCCTGCTAGGTGATCGTCCTTCACCTTTTGATGATCGTCCTTCATCATTTTATCTGATGGCCGTTCCCCATCGTTGACCTTGTTATCTGACATTCATCCTATGTCATGATAAATCCCGAGAGCAGCCGTACCTTGCTAGGTGATCGTCCTTCACCTCTTGATGATCGTCCTTCATCATGCTTATCCGATGGTCGTCCCTATTGTTGACCTTTTCTATCCGGCATTCGTCCTATGTTGTGATATTTTCGGCAACCGTACCTTTCTAGATGATCGTCCTTCACCTTGGATGAGCGTCCCTCATCCTTATCCCCAACAGAGCAGCCGTCCCCTGCTAGGTGATCGTCCTTCACCTTTGATGACCGTACCTCATCATTTATTTAATTTATGCTTTGAACCTGATGATCGTCCCCATCATTGACTTAACCTTTAATCCCCAGAGAGTTTTTTTCCTTTACTTGATGGCCGTTCCCATCATGGTACCTCCATTTCCCAAGCATGTCGGTCGTACCCATCATTGCTTTGTCCCCAGCAGTCGTCCACTGCTCGACGGTCGTCCTCCGTCGCCCGCACTTTATAATCATACTTTACTCCCTTTTACAGACTATATCCCTTTTCTTTTTCTCCCCAGTGAGTGCAAATTTTGGACTGTCTTTGGTATCCAACCACAAGTTATCTTGTTCGTCTGTTAAGCTCGTCGCTTACATCCTACACAGCTAACTCATGATTGAATAGGGGCAGCTATAAACACCCCAAATTTGCCCTCACTCATTTCACCATGGCTTGCGATTCTTTTCATTTTTGTATAAGTTCAATCATATCATCTCATATTGCATTTTTGCTTCACTGCATTGGTCCCAAGTCATCTGCATCTAGGGTTTGTGATTTGAACCATCACTGAGCTATCTGAGCCACTCCAAAGGTCTCCAATCATCTCAAGAGGGTCCATGTATGTTCAAGCATCATATTTTATCCTCCAAAGATCAAGAAAGTCAAAGAATCACAAGAACTGAGGAAGGCATGGAAGTAGAGACAGGTTCAACTGCACAGATGACCTAAAATTAGGGTTTTGGTTTCAAAGGCCATAACTCCAAATTTTTTGGTCATTCTTGTTTCTATTGGTCTCTATATGATATGAGGATCATGTATACCAATTTTAATGAAGAAATTCAATGGGGAAGGCATCTGATCAATGGATGACTTCTTGAACAAGTCAGTGCAAAATTAGGGCATCTGAGGCCCCCAATCATCCAACCAAAGGGTCTTCTCCATCATTTTGGGTGTATATGATCTTTATTTGATCTTAGAAGAAGTTAGAAGTTCAAAAAATTGAAGAAATTCAAGCCATTTGCAAAGTTGCCATTTTGGGAAAGTTTTTCAACCTCCTCTTTTTGATTCAAAAATGCTTCAAATGAAAAATTCTTGGTCATGAAAGTTGTAGATTGGATCATTCCCTTTTCAAAAAGTACAAGAACTTGATCTAATTCATCATAGAACTCAAGTTATGGCCTTGCAAAGTTGGGAAAAATCACAAAAATTTCACTTATGTACCAAAGAGGGAAACTTGCAAAACCATTTGCCAAAGCATTTTGTGACTTCAAACACACTTTTAACCATTACACAAACATAGTACATGACCTATAAATCAGAATTGCACAAAGAATTGCATCATTCTATGCCTTGAACATCAAGAAATTACAAAAGGGCCAAAGCTTCACATAATTGCAAAACATCACACAAACTTCATCCCACTTGCTGAATTGCCTCAAAACCAATTCCATGGACCTCCCTAAAGCCAGCTGCGCAGGACACCCCATTGTCCTTGGCCTGCCATGAGCCTATACCTCCAAAGACAACTTTGTGAACTTTATGCATTTTGCTCCATACCAATCACACTGCTCCACAACAACTCTTTGACCTATCAAGGATTGATATGTGGACCTCAAGCAACTCAACACAACACACAACACAAGCTGAAACCTCAGAATCCTCAGCATACACAAAATCCCTCTAACTTGCAAAAGCTTTCGAAACTCATAGCTCAGCCAATAAATCTTCAAACTTTTTCCATCATTCAACTACACATTCATCACTGATCATTTCCCACCCTTCCTTTTGCCTTGAAACACCTCAAATCAAAAACACGATTTTCACATTTCTTGAACTGAGTTTCAGCCAACTTCACATAGAGGCCATTTAAACTCCAACCAAGCATTGCAAACTCTTCAGGGGAGTCATTGGAGGTGATTTGAGGCAAAGAACTGGTCAGAAAGCTCCTGGGTTGAAAGCTTCACTTCAGGTAGCCATGGAATTTATTTTTCCAGAACTTCTTTTTTATGTTATAGAATGATTCTATGTGTTCCCCTGATTGCCATGATATGTTTTGTTTCAAAAATGGTTGAGTTTTAAGCATTTCACAAGCTTCTGAAATTTTTGTTTGATTTTCCGTTTTGCTTCAATTCAAGCTGTTCATGTGAAATAAATGAAATTTGTTGGTTGATTCTTGTTTAGAGTGAGGTGAGGATCATTTCTGGAGAGTTTGATGCGTTTATTTTACGTTTTGAGTGAGATATCATGTTTGGCTAGCCGGAGAAGATGACCGAAGCTAGCTCCGGTCACCTGAAAGTAATTAGAACCCTAATTAGGGTTTAGTGGCCAGGTTTAAATGTCAGCCCTTGGATTTGGGTTCCCGCGCGCATGGAAGGTTCAGATCATTTCACTTAAGTTTAAATATTAATTAATTAGGTTAATTAATTAATTAAGCCAGATTCAATCTCACCCACTCATCTGCGCGCACAGTCAAACCAGGTTCAAACCACAGCCATTGGATCAGTTGACTTCACTTATTCTCATTTTAATTTCATTTTTTTTATCATTTATCTTGCACAATTTATTTAAAATAGCTAGAAAACTTCAAAAATATATTTCTTTTGCATTTTCATTTTAAATATTTTTCTCATTCTGAAAATAATTTTTATTTTATTTTTTGCATAAAATTTGTATTTTTAAAATATTTAAATGTTTATTTTAATTAATTAATGAAAATTAATTAATGAAAATACCATTTAAGTTTCTAAAAATCACCAAAAAAATCACCAAAAAAATCACATTGCATCTTGACACATTTAAAGACATTATCAAACCATTCATACAAATTTCTTTTTGGTTCTTGATCCATTTTGACATTTTTCTTTTGATTTAAGGTTCTTAAAAAGAAATATTTTGACCCTAACTTAGAAAAATCTTTTCTACCTAACAATGAAGAGTTTGATAATGGTTCTTTTTGCATTACATTCCACATATCATGTAGTTTCTAGGATAAAATTGGCATGAATTTATCTTCCATTTTTGATTTGTTTTGCATTTTTATTTGTGAGGTACCTTAAAACCCTAGCAAACTTAGAAAAATCATAACTTCTTTAGGGATAAGAGTTTGGTCTCCTCCTTTGGGGTGTGATGTCATGTGGGTTTAGGGTACTTTTGATCCCATTTTCAATTTTTTATCTCATGCTTTACTTCTGATTTTGGATTTTTGCATTGCATATTGTATGTAAACCCTAATCTTGCCTTCATTTGCATTTATTCTTCACATGCTTGCATACATGAACTTGACATGATACTTTGTGCATCCACATGACTTATAAGACATCTTAGGACACATTAGAATCATGTTTGATCATTGCATCATCCATTTTCCATGATATGTATCCATTGCATTTCATAAACATTCATGAACTTTCATAATCCTTTCATGTCTCATTTGCATCTTCATTACTTGTATGATCATTCTCATCTCTTGGTTTGCTTTCATACCATGTCATAGCATCATTTGCATCATGATTATGTTTCTGACTTTGGCTTTCATTTTTGCATTTCATCTCATTTTCATTTCATTTCATTTCTTGTTGCTAACTTTTCAGGTGGTAAGTGTTTGAAAAGTGAATTTGCCTTCACTTCTCATAATCTCTTCTCTTCTCTTTATGCATTCATTGCTGCATTTAATTTTGTATTTGAGTGAGCTTGCTCATTCATGCCATTTCTCCTTCTTCTTTCTTCAAGCAACTTGTCTTCTTAAGTGAAGCAAGTTGTCTTGCTTCTTGCTGCTTCTTTTCATTTCATCTGCTTCTTCCATTGGTGGCTTCTATGAAGATTTTCTTGCAAGCCTCATAAACCCTAGGAACAACCAAGCATGATCACAATTAGGGTTTGCTTAGTCCCCCCCATTAGTTTTACCTTTGTGTCATACACTTGAGCATAGACAAGTAAGCAGTTCATCAAGTCAATTTACCTTTCAGTCTCTTTGAGTCGAACTACGGTGTTCTGAATTCCTCATTGCACGAGAGGATACGTAGGCATAACTTAACAGTTATCGAACAAAAGTCTCTGTATATTCCCCCTCTTCCAGCAGTATTCTTTTAAGCCTCATAGTCTTGAGTTTCACATTCTTTCCTTACACTGACACTCTTTTATTTCACTCCACATTTCTTTTGCACTGACACTTGTATTCTTTTCTAGCTTTTGCACACAAAATAGCACTGACACTACCCCCTTAAACACAAACTTTCAAGCGTGGATCCCGTCGAGTACGGCGGACAATCTGGGTGCTAATACCTTCCCAGGTTGTAACCAACCCCTTTCTCAGTTTCTCTGGTTCGCAACCGTCTTATCCATCTTTTCTTAGGTCTATGCAGCATTACCTTTCCTTCGGGATAAAAATGCCTAGCTGGCGACTCTTTTCATTTCTTTCTATTTCGCCGACCGTTCGCGTCTGTACCCTATTTGACCTAGTCTCATTTGTTGGGAGCGACACAACCCTATCTCTGCAACATATCTGGTGACGGAGCCCTAGCTCCGGTCACCGGAAAACTCATCCATATGAACAAAACATCACAAAAATTCACCAAACATTCCAGAATCACTCTACACACTACCCTGAACCAAAATCCAAGCTCAAAAATAGATAATAAACAAAATACACCATAAATCGAAGCATATAAATGTTGATCCACAAAACTGAAATCCATCGAATCATGCTTAATACAAGCCCATTTCAAAAACCAACTAGCTCAGATCAATCAGCATAATAAAAGGAAGCTAAACACACATTTAAAACAAGATATAAGATGCAAAATTCAGTAACTTACCTGAGATGGAAATGTGCCAAAAACATCAAGATATCCTCTGAAAAAGTGTAAATCCACCCCCTTTGAGCTCTATTTGTAAAATAAATGCAAATAGAAGCTTGAAATTGGCTAGATCTTGAATTCTAAGTGTAATCTCCTCAAATTCGAATCCTCTGATTCCTTGCACCAAAGCTTGAAATGATGGGTGATTCGTGATCCTTACACTTCACTGATGAGGATTGTGCAAAGAAATGGAACAATGTGCTCAAGGATGAAGGGATTCGAAGCAAAATGCAAAAATGGAAAAAACTTTGATATGGTGAGTATGGAGTGCATGAGGCTCTGAAAACCTAGTGTTTAGCTTTTATATGAGGTGTTAATGAGATGGATTAGGGTTATAGAAAAGGAAGGACTCAGAAACAACAAGTTTGGATGAAAATGCAAATTTTACAATTTGGTGTGCACTCCATCATTATTTCGTGTTTCCATTATCCCATGTGCATGGTTGTGTTTCATTTTCTCCACTAATCACCCTTGGATCAATAACATGGCCTGAAGTGCTTTGCATTGCATGTTATGAACACATATGCAATTTTGAATTTTGGATAATTCAAGATGAATAGTGCACGAATTTTGGAATTTATTTGGGCAAAAATACTTGTTGTAAATTGTATTTTGATATTGTGATGAGGTAAGGACAATTAGAACTCATTAGACATCATTTTGAGCTTTCTTGCAAATGGTATCAAATTCGAACATTTGAAATATCCTAAAATAATCCAAATTCCATCAACCATATATTTTGATCCACACATGCTATGAGGGAGTTCTAGTACTTTTTGAAAAAGGAGGAACAAGCCCTACAACTTTCATGTTTGAGGAAAATTCATTTGAAGCCATCTTGATCATGAAAGAGTAGATTGAAAATAGGGCAAAAATTGCCAAAAATGGAAAGTTTTATTATAGGTCACTTTCCAAATTTAGTAACTTTTCTTCAAACTCTTGATTCTTGATTTTTAGGATAATTTATGCCATTTATTGCCTAAATCAAGGTCCATAGACTTGAAAATCATGATTGGGACTCTAAAAATCCCATGGTTGACTTTTCTTCTACATAGTTGACCTCTTTCCTCAAATACAAGTAACTGAACCAATGCCTGACTTCCTTGATGAAATTTTGCACCAACCTTCATCCCTAGGCCTTGTATACCATATGAAAGCCTATGACCACAACAATTGGTCAAATCTAAGTGGATATCTTGCTCTAAGGAAAAACCCTAATTAGGGTTTCCCTGTGTAGGATGGTGTTGCATTGCTGAACTTCTGATGAACTACACCCCTTCTAGGGCTTTGAATATGAGTTTGAGCTTGCATAGGATATGAGGATCCCTTGTCGGCTTATTGTAAGACCACTTGGCCCTCAACTTGACTTTGAAGAATCATAGCTTGACGGATGACTGATGACATGCCCTATGCTTCTAATCATGGATGTTATGCGTCGTCTTTTTTTATGTAAAGATGCAATGATATGTATACTATATGCTATACTATATGATATGAAAATGAGAGGGCAAATTTTAGGGTGCTACACCCGGTTTCAAGTAAACTTGAAGAAACTGAATTGATTTTAAAATCCATCCAATACATATGATACAATCATTTGAAACTTGAACAAAATGACATGATTTTGAAAGCCATCAAAAATCGTGATGTTACGACCAAATGTTGTTTGTATCTCGTTATGGTGGTTCTTAATCATGTGGTTCACAAAGTCTCAGTCTCGACATAAATGTTGTATTTTCAAGGTGTCTAACATTATCAGTCAATGCACAAACTATCTTCTCCTTCACCTGATCAAGAATGGTGCTTTCAATATATTTAATAAAAAGCAGGATACTTTTCACACACTTTCCGAAAATGAATAACATAATCAACATATAATATTTTTGTGGAAGAATTTATTATACGTGTAAACACCCCAAATTTGCCCTCACTAAGTTCACACCATATCTTGTGATCTTTCATTTTTGTATAAGTTTAAGCATATCACATCATATTGCATTTTTGCTTCACTGCATTAGTTCAAGTTCATCTGCATCTAGGGTTTGTGATCTGAGCAATCCAAGGATCCATCTGAGCCACTCCAAAGGTCTCCAATCATTCCAAGAGGGTCCATGTATTTTCAATCGTCATATTTTATCCTCCAAAGATCTAGGAAGTCAAAGAATCACAAGAATTGGCAAAGCATGGAAGCAGAGCTAGGGTTTAACTACACAAATGACCTAAAATTAGGGTTTTGGTTTCAGAGGCCATAACTCCAATTTTTTTTGGTCATTATTGTTTCTATTGGTCTCAATATGTTATAAGGATCATACATACCAAGTTTGATGAAGAAATTCATTGTGGAAGTCATCTGATCACTGGGTAGCTTCTTGAGTAAGTTAGAGCAAAATCATGGCATCTGAGGCCCCCATCAATGGACCCAAAGTGGATTTTTCATCAAATTAAAGTTATATGATATTTATTTGATCATTGAAGTGCTTAGAAGTTCATAAAATTGAAGAAAAATGAGCTAAACCAAAAGTGGCCAAAAATGGAAATGACTTGTAATGTAAACTTTCCATTTTGGGAAAGTTTTTCAACCTCCTCTTTCTCAACCAAAAATGCTTCAAATGAAAAATTATTGGTCATGAAAGTTGTAGATTAGATCATTCCCTTTCCAAAAAGTACAAGAACAAGTTCTAATTCATTATAGAACTCAAGTTATGGCTTGTCAAAGTTGGCAAAAATCACATAATTTTCAAGAATGCACCAAAGAGGGATTTTTGCAAAACCTCTTGCCAATTCATTTTGTGACTTCAAACACACTTATAATCATCATACAAACCTTGTGAATTGTCTAAAACTCAGAATTTACCAAGAAATTGCAGGATCACATGCCTTGAACATCAAGATTCCACAAAAGGGCCAAACTTTGTCAAAATTGCAAAACACCCCATAACTTATTTCCCACATGCTGAATTGCCTCAAAGTGAATTCCATGGACCTCCTTGATCCTTGCTGAACCAGACATGCCCTTGTACCACCTTTGAACCAGCTCATACCTCAAGGACAAGAACTTTTGACTTTTGTGCAAGAAGGCCATACCAATCACAATAGGGCACAACCACTCCACAGACCTATCACAAGTTGATACGTGGATCAAACCCAAGCCATAACACACAAGAACACAACCTGAAACCTCAGCATTCTCAAGTTACCAAAAACTCTCCCTCTTGCAAAAGCTTTCGAATCTCCCAACTCAGCCACTCAATCTTCTAACAAACACCACCATTCATCTCTAAATCAATCACTGACCCAAAACAACCCATCAAAACAACCAAGAACACACTACAAGCCAGATACGATTTTCTGACCAGTGGAGTACAAACTCACAAACCAGCCTTCCTCAAAGCTCTCCAAGCATCAAAGCTTCTTTAGGGAGGTCATTGGAGACATTTTGCACCAAGGAAGCAGTCAGAAAGCTCAAGGGTTGAAAGCTCCATCTCAGGTAGCCATTCAAATTAATTTTTCCAGAACCTTTATTTTATGTTACTAAATGATTAAGCATGTTTCACTGATCACACTGAACTTGGAATTATTGAAAATGATGAAGAAATGAGAATGTATTGCTTGTCTGAAATTTTTGCCATATTTGTTGTTTTCTTCGAATCATGAGATTGAGTGAAAAGAAATGAGGTTTGAGGTTGGATTTAGGTTCAGGGGAGGGGGAGGAGTGAATCTAGAGCTTTAGAGCTCTAGAGAGTGCCTAGGGAAGAAGATGGCAATTTTCAGGTGAAGGTCTGGCCGGAGAAGATGACTGGAGGTCTTCTCCAGCCACCTGAGAGTAATTAGTGACTTAATTAGGGTTAGGGAAAACTTTGAACGTGGACCCTTTGATCTGTCTTCCCGCGCGTGTTTGAGTGGCTAGGATCTTCCCATTAATTGTTAAACTGGATTAATTAATTAATTAATTGAGTTTAATGAAATTTATATTCTGACCGTTAGATAGCGCGCCAGGTCAATCCCTTTAAACCCATAATCAATCCAGGCCATCCATTCAGCATACTTTGTTTATTTTAATTTTCATTTCATATTTTTTCTATTTGTTTTGTACGAATTATTTAAAATAGTTAAAAAATGCCAAAAATATTTTTATTCAGCATTTTAATTCCAAATAATTTTCTCACCCCAAAAATATTTTTATTTTTTATTTTTTGCATGAAAAAAATCTTTTTTTAGACATTTAATTGTTTATTCTAATTAATTAATGAAAATTAATTAATTAAAATATCATTTAGTTTTCTAAAAAATCCCAAAAAATTCATATTGCATCTTTAAACATTTAGAGACATTGTCATACCATCCACACAAATTTCTTTTTGGTTTTGAATCATTTTCACATTTTTTTCTTTGAATTTAGGGTTCATAAAATCCCATTTTTGAACCTTAACTTCAAGAATTATTTTCTGCTTAACCAAGAATGGTATGACCATGGTTCTTTTTGCATTGATCTTCATTTGAAGTGTATTTTCTAGCATAATTTTGTCATAATTTTCTTCTACCTTTTTGAATTGATTTGCATTTTTACCCTTTAGGTACCTTAAAACCCTAGAAAACTTAGAAAATCATAACTTCCTTAGGGTTAAGAGTTAGGTCTCCTCCTTTGGGGTGTGAAATCATATGGGGTTAGGGTTCTCTTGATTGTATTTTCAATTTTTTATCTTGTCATTTGATTCTGTTTTTGACTTTTGCATCTCATGTTGCATGAAAACCCTAATTTCTCATCTTCCTTTGCATACATCTTGCATAAGCATTCATATAAGAACTTGCCATGACATTTTATGCATTCACATGACTTATAAGACATATTAGGACACATTAGACTCATGCTTGATCATTTCCTCATCCATTTTCTATGCTATGCATCCATTTCATTTCATGTGTATCCATGAACTTTCATGCTTCTTTCATGTTTCATTTACATTCTGATCACTTGTATGAACATTCATATCACTTGACATGCCTTTGCATCATCTCATAACATCATTTGCATCATGTATGTGCTTCTGGTTTTGGTTTGCATCCTTGCATACATTTCATTTTCATTTCATTTCATGTTCTTATGCTAACTTTTCAGGTGGTAAGCTTTTTTTAAGAAGTGAATTTGCCTTCACTTCTCATGATCTCTTTTCATCTCTCTTATGCATCCTTGCTTAATTTTGTATTTATATTAGAGTGAGATTGCTCATTCATGTTCTCCAATCACTTTCTTTCTTCAAGTGACTTATCTTCTTAAGTGAAGTAAGTTAACTTGCTTCTTCTGCTTCTCCTCCTTCCATCTTGTCTTTTCCTAGGTGGCTCTTCTTGAAGATATATTGCAAGCCTCATAAACCCTAGGAACATCCAAGCATGTTAACAATTATTGTTTGATTAGTCCCCCCATTAGTTTTGCCTTTGTGTCATCTTTTGTGTCTTCTCTTCTCATCTCATAATCAGGGACTAAACCTTCAAGGTTTTAAGGCTTTGTGATTAAGGTTATGCCTACATCCTTCTCTTAGGATAAAGTGTATTACTTTAATCCTAAGTGTTAAACCCTTGATGTGTTTAAATCTCTTAATCAATCCATCTAATAATCACTAAGACAATAATCTTGTAACTTGGGCCTTGCATTAGGGTTCTAATTCTTCCTTAATTGGTTAAGAAGGACTAACCCTAGTGTTAATGGACAAGTCCTCCTCAAGTTGTCTTACAAATCATAAAATTCACTTCTTAATCTTACCATTAACTAAAATCCACTTTAATAAAGGTTTATTTTGTCATGAGGTTAATCCCTAATCATGGATTAAGTTGAGGAGCCTCCCTCAGCTTAAATGTTCTCATCTATCATCCTTCTATTAGGATGGTGTAATGGGTCCATTAAATCCTCGATTATGGCTTAAACTTATTACTTAACACTAAACAAAAATACCAAAAACATCTAAATAATTGCAATTAGGTTAATGATCTTAATCCTACATCATGGTGATTAAGTGTGAGGTGTTTACTTCATACTTAAGGTATTCTAATTACCCCTAATCAGAGGGAGGATGTGATGAGTTTACTAACCCTTGGTTTAGGATTAAGCTCATTTTCTTATGACAAATCCAAAAAGCAATAAAAGACTGAAAACACAAAAAAAAACAATAATCGTCTCCTCCGGGATTCTTTTCTCACCTCATACACTTGAGCATAGGCAAGCAAGCAGTTCACATGTCAATTTATCTTTCAATCTCTTTGAGTCGAACTATGGTGTTCTGACTTCCTCATTGCACGAGAGGATACGTAGGAATAACTTAAAAGTTATCGAACAAAAGTCTCTGTATATTCCCCCTCTTCTAGCCTTATTCTTTTAAGCCTCATTGTCTTGAACATTGCACTCTTTTCTTACACTGACACTCCTTCTCTTCACTTCACATCTCTTTTGCACTGACACCTGTATTTTCTTTTCCAGCGTTTGCACACAGTATAGAACTGACACTACCCCTTTGTCGCTCCCGCCTGATGACACACAGGGCCAAGAGGGGTAAAGACGCGAACGGTCGGCGAAAGGGAGTGAGAACACACAGGGGTGAACTCAGAAGAAAAGAAAAGAGTCGCCAGCTAGGCATTTTTATCCCGAAGGAAAGGTAATGCTGCATAAACCTAAGGAAAGATGGATAAGATGGTCGCGAACCAGAGAAACTAAGGAAGGGGGTTGGTTACAACCTGGGAAGGTTTTAGCACCCAGATTGTCCTTCATACTCGACGGGATCCACGCTTAAAAGATTTGTGTTTAAAAGGGGTAGTGTCAGTGCAATCTGTGTATCAAAGCTGGAAAGAATGCAAGTGTCACTGTAAAAGAAATGTGAAGTGTATAAGGGAAGTGTCAGTGTAAGAACAAGAGTGAAATGCTCAAGATAAAGAGGCTTAAAGAATAATGCTGGAGGGAGGGGGAATATACAGAGACTTTTGTTCGATAACCGTTAAGTTATGCCTACGTATCCTCTCGTGCAATGAGGAAGTCAGAACATTGTAGTTCGACTCAAAGAGACCGAAAGATGAATTGACTGATGAACTGCTTGCTTGTCTATGCTCAAGTGTATGACCTGTCTGGCTCAGGTGCTAACTGTCTTGCATTAGACGGAAGAAACGAGTTCTCGTTTGTGAGTGAATGGGGTGAGAAAAGAATCCCGGAGGAGACAATTATTGTTTGTTTTTGTGTTTTCAGTCTTTTATTGATTTTTGTGTTTGTCATAAGATAATGAGCTTGAGCCTAAACCAAGGGTTAGCAAACTCATCACATCTTCCCTCTTATTAGGGGTAATGAGAATACTTTAAGTATGAGGTAAGCACCTCAAACTTAATCACCATGATGTAGGATTAAGATCATTAACCTACTTTTAATTATTTAGATGTTTTCGGAGTTTTTGTTTTGTGTTAAGTAATGAGTTTAAGCTATAATCAAGGATTTAATGGACTCATTACACCATCCTAATAGAAGGATAATAGATGAGAACATTTAAGCTGAGGAAGGCTCCTCGACTTAATCCATGATTAGGGATTAACCTCATGACAAAAAAAGGCCTTTATTAAAGTGGATTTTAGTTAATGATGAGATTAAGAAGTGATTTTTATGGTTTGTAAGACAACTTGAGGGGGACTTGTCCATTAACACTAGGGTTAGTCCTTCTTAACCAGTTAAGGAAGAATTAGAACCCTAATGCAAGGCCCAAGTTACAAGCTTGATGTCTTAGTGATTATTAGATGAATTGATTAAAGTATTTAAACACATTAAGGGTTTAACACTTAGGATTAAATTTATACACTCCATCCTAATAGAAGGATACAGACATAACCTTAATCACAAAGCCTTAAAACCTTAAAGGTTTAGTCCTTGATTATGAGATGAGAAGAGAAGACACAAAGATGACACAAAGGTAAAACTAATGGGGGGACTAATCAAACCCTAATTATGATCATGCTTGGGTATTCCTAGGGTTTATGAGGCTTGCAAAAGATCTTCAAGAGAAAAGCCACCAAGGAAGAAGCAGAAGAAAGGAGAAAGAAGCAGAAGAAGCAAGACAACTTACTTCACTTAAGAAGATAAGTTGCTTGAAGAAAAAAGGAAGGGAGGGAACATGAATGAGCATGCTCACTCTAATACACAAGTAAAATGCAGAAATGAATGCAAAAGAGAGATGAGAAGAGATTGTGAGAAGTGAAGGCAAATTCACTTCTCAGACACTTACCACCTGAAAAGTTAGCAACAAGAAAATGAAATGACATGAAAATGAGATGAAATTCAATGATACATGTAAACACCCCAAATTTTCCCTCACCCATTCACACCATGGCTTGTGATCATCCTCATATGCATAAACACAATCATATCATCTCACATCTCATTTTTGATTCACTGCATAGCTTCTAAGGCATCTGCATCTAGGGTTTGTGATCTGAGCAACCTCAGGGCATCTTGAGCCATTCCAAAGGCCACTAATCAACTCAAAGGGGTACATGTGTGTTCATATGTCATATTCCATCTCCTCAAAGTCAAAAATGCAGAGGAATCACAAGAACTAGGGTTTGAGTGGATGCAGAGCCAGGATGAACTGCACAGTTGACCTAAAATTAGGGTTTTGGTTTCAGAGGCCATAACTCCAAATTTTTTGGTCATTCTTGTTTCCATTGGTCTCTATATGGTATAGGGAGTGTGCATATCAATTTTCATGAGGAAATTCCATGGGGAAGTCATCTGATCAAAGGTTGACTTTTCAGACAAGTCAGTGCAAAATCAGGGCATCTGAGGCCCCCAATGACCCAACCAATGGGTGATCTTCATCATTTTGAGTGTATATGATCTTTATTTGATCATGGAAGAAGGTTGAAGTTCATAAAAATCAAGAATTTAGGGTTTTTGCAAATGTTGACTTTTTGGGCATAGTTGACTTTTCAAGAATGCATCATTTTAGGTCATTTTTCAAGCCATGATTCTTGATCCAAAAATGCTTCAAATGGAAAAACTTTGGTCATGAAAGTTGTAGATCTCATTTTTCCCTTTTCAAAAAGTACAAGAACATGATCAAACTCTTCTTGGATCAAAAGTTATGGCAATGCAAAGTTGGCTAAAATCATTAATTTTCAAGGCATGCTTCAAATGGAAATTTTGCAAAGTCATGAACCAATGCATTATGTGACCTCTAATTCATTTCAAACCAGCACATAAACATTCTCTAAGTCCTAAAAATCAGAATTGGACCAAGTTTCCCCATGGTTTGGTTGGTGTAACAAGACTTTCTCACATGTGAACCAAAGTTACAACAAGTTGCAAAACTCATGATCATGCTCCCTACAACTTGCAGCCTTGGATGCTGAGCTTTGCTAGGCCTCTCCCTCACCCTTGCTGCGCCAGCCCATGCCATGTACTTGCCTAGACCTTGAGCCATGCTTCTCTTACACAATATTTGACTTTTTTGCAAAAGGTAACTTACCAATCAATAAAGGGCATGTCTTGTCAACTGACCAATGAGAGAGAGTTATGTGGACAATTTGCAAGCTAAACATAACACAAAAGTAAGGCTGAAACATATTCATTCAACACATTCACACAAACACTCCCAATTGCAACTTGCCTCGAATCTGATTCCACAGCTTGCAAACACTCAAACTATCTTCACCATTCAACTCACCTTGCTCCATAGACCACCCAGCACCAAGAACCCAAGCCTGAAACAACCAGAATACTCCATAACCATTTCTCACCTCAGCCTGCATTTCTCTTCGAAACTCTCACCACAGCTTGCAAACACACAAACAAACACCACAGACCTTCTCCATTCATCCTCAGGATCACAAACAACCCCTCACCATGATCTGAAAGTGCCTGAAACACCATTACCATTTCTGATCAAGCTTGAGCAGAAGCTGTCGAATCTCATTATCCAGCCAACATAAACTCCTTTTGAGCATTCAAGCATCTTCTGTGGACCAAGTGGAGTGGATTGCACAAGGAGAAGTGGCCAGAAAGTCCTCAAGTTGAAAGCTCCAAATCTCAGGTAGCTCGAGAATTATTTTTCCAGAAATCATTTTTCTTGTTACAAACTTGTTCTATGTGATTCACTGATTATCCTGATGTCTTTGGTTTTGAAAATGGCTTTGATTTGAGAGTTTAATTTGTCTCTGAAACCTGCGTGCCCTAGCTTTCATTTTCTTCGATTCAGCTTGATTAGGAAAAAGAAATGTGTTTTGAGAGAGGGGTTTGATTCGGGAGAGGTTGGAGATCATTTCCCAGTTCTTGTTTTTCATTTTTGATACGATTTGAGGGGTTTGGGGATTTTTCAGGGAGAGAACTGGCCGGAGAAGACGACCGGAAGTCTTCTCCGGCCACCTGAGAGTGATTAAGCCCTAATTGCATAATTAATTGTCATTTGAATGTGAGCCATCAGATGCGTTGAAAAAGTTGACTTCGCGCGCGTACGGATGGCTAGGATGCAGTCATTAAACCCTAATCAGCATTATTTATTTAATTAATTAAGATTAAATCTGTTTGAACGTGAGCCACACGATCACGCGCCAAGTCAACCATTTCTTTTCCAGATCGAATCCTGGCCTTCCATGCTGATTACTTCTTATTTTATTTGATTTTAATTTCATTTTATTTCATTTAACTTGCATAATTATTTTAAAATAGCAAAAAATGCATAAAAATTATGAAACTTTTTCCTCTGAGTTTTATTAATTTTTATGACACAAAAATATTTTTACTTCATTTTTCATCATTAAAAAAGTATTTTTTAAACATTTAAAAGATTATTTTTAATTGATTAATGGAAATTAATTAATTAAAAATACTTTTAGGTATTTAAAAATCACCAAAAAATTCATGAAATGTTCTAAGACATTTAGAAACATTGTCCAACCTTCAAACCAAATTTCTTTTTTGATCTTGATGCATTTTAAGAATTTTTCATTGAATTAAATCATTTTTTATGCATTAATTGGATCCTAAGTTCAAAAATTCATTTCTGCCAATTGGAGAAGGTTGAGACATTGGTTCTTCTTGCATTGTTTTCTATTTGGCATGTAGTTTCTAGGATAAAATGGCCATGATTTGATCTTGCATTTTCAATTTGTTTGGCATTTCTTTTGTTAAGAACCCTAAAAAACCCTAATAACTTAGAAAAATCATATCTTGAGATTGGTTAAGAGTTGAGAGTTCCCCTTTGGGCAGTGGTTTATTATAGGTCTAGGTTTTCTTTGGATGCCATTTTCAATTTTTTATCTTAGGGTTTTGTTTCTGTTTTGGGTTTTTGTTTGTTGTTTGATCCATGAACCCTAGTTTGGGCTCTCTCTTGCATCCCTCTTGCATTCTCTTGCATAACATGACTTGTCTTTGCATTTTGTGCATTCTTGTGATTCATTTGACATCTTAAGACACATAGAAAGCATGTTTGATCATTGCATTACATATTTGCCATGTCATTTGTCTTGTATGCTTCATAACTTTCCATGCTTGTTCATGCTCCTTAACTTGCATCATTTGCATCCATGATCTTGTGTGAGCATCTCCATGTCTTGCCTCATGTTTGCAGCACTTCATAACATCATAATCATCATCAACATGCTTCTGGTTTTGCTTTGCATCATACCATTTCATCTCATCTTGCATTGCATTGCATTTCTTTCTAACATTTCAGGTGGTAAGTAAACTTGGGAAGTGAATTTGCCTTCACTTCTCATAACTTTTCTTTTCATCTCTCTTGCATCCATTGCTGCATTTCTGTTTGTGTTTGAGATTGAGCTTGCTCATTCTTCTTCCCCCCACTTTCTTTCTTCAAGTGACTTGACTTCTTGAATGAAGCAAGTTGCTTTGCTTCTCTTGATCCTTTCATCTGCTTCCTGGTGGCTCCTTTGAAGATATTTCTTGCAAACCTCACAAACCTTAGGGTCAACCAAGCATGATAATGAATTAGGGTTTTGATTAGTCTCCCCTCATAGTTTTTTACCTTTGTGTCTCTCTTTGAGTCTTCTTTTCTCATCTCATAATCAGGGACTAAACCCTAAAGGCTTTAAGACTTTGTGATTAAGCTTATGCCTGCATCCTTCTTTTAGGATGGAGTGTATAACTTTAATCTTAAGTATTAAACCCTTAATGTGTTTAAATCTCTTAATCAATTCACATAATAATCATCAAGACATCACACTTGTAACTTGGGCCTTGCATTAGGGTTCTAATTCTTCCTTAACTGGTTAAGAAGGACTAACCCTAGTGTTAATGGACAAGTCCCCCTCAAGTGGTCTTACAAACCCTAAAAATCACTTCATCATCATATCATTAAATAAAATCCACTTAATCAAAGGCTTGTTTTGTCATGAGTTTAATTCCTAGTCATGGATTAAGTTGAGGAGCCTTCCTCAGCTTAAACATTCTCATCTATCATCCTTCTTTTAGGATGGTGTAATGAGTCTGTTTAATCCCTGATTATGGCTTAACCTCATTACTCAACACTAAACACAAAACACCAAAAACATCTAAATAATCACAAGTAGGTTAATGATCTTGATCCTACACCAAAGGTGATTAAGTGTGAGAATCTGACTTCACACTTAAGGTACTCTCATTACCCCTAATCAGAGGGAAGATGTGATGGGTTTACTAAATCCATTGGTTTAGGCTTAAGCTCATTAACTTACGACAAACTTTCAAAAGCAATAAAAGACTGAAAACACAAAAACAAACAATAATCGCCTCCTCCGGGATTCTTTTCTCATCACCTTCACTCATAAACGAGAACTTGCTTCTTCCGTCTAATGCAAGACAGTTCGCACCTGAGCCAGACAGGTCATACACTTGAGCATAGACAAGTAAGCAGTTCATCAGTCAATTTACCTTTCAGTCTCTTTGGGTCGAACTACGGTGTTCTGACTTCCTCATTGCACGAGAGGATACGTAGGCATAACTTAACGGTTATCGAACAAAAGTCTCTGTACATTCCCCCTCCTTCCAGCATCTTTCTTTTAGCCTCATCATCATGAGCAATTCATTCTCATTCTTACACTGACACATCATTTACACACTTCACTTCTTTTACACTGACACCTGTACATCTCTTCCAGCTATTTCATACACAGATCGCACTGAAACTACCCCTTTAAAACACAAATCTTTTAAGCGTGGATCCCGTCGAGTACGACGGACAATCTGGGTGCTAATACCTTCCCAGGTTGTAACCAACCCCCTTTCTCAGTCTCTCTGGTTCGCAACCGTCTTATCCATCTCTTCCTAGGTCTATGCAGCCTTGCCTTTCCTCCGGGATAAAAATGCCTAGCTGGCGACTCTATTCATTCTCCAGTGAGTTCACGGCTGTGTGTTCTCACTGTCCCTCTCGCCGACCGTTCGCGTCTGTACCCTCATCTGACCCCGGTGTCACTTGTCGGGAGCGACAGCTTGGCGACTCTGCTGGGGACCCTTATACTGCAACCAGGGCTTCTGGTTCTTTTTGTGGGTTCCTCCTAGCGCTTGATTGATTTGTGTTTACTGGGGTGTTATGTGCTTATTTGTGCTTGTATTTATTTTGCTTTATGTACAGTTTGCTTACTGCTTTTCTTTATTGCACTTTGTATATATCATACTGTCATGCTGCTGGCTGGATTTGGTTTTCCTTTGGTGGGTGGGGTTCTATTGAGAGTTAAGGTCCTATACCCGGGACCTGAGTGACACCTAGGCTAGAGTGAATCATATTCTTTCCCATTCCATTTCGGTCTGGTGCGGGAATATGAAACAAGGTTCAGATATGGGTTTCTTCTTGAGAACTCTGTGTTGCAGATTTCCTGCAATGCTAGGGCTATCTGGGAAGCCTGCTAAGTCTGGATGACCTTTTAGTATTGACCTTCAGAAAATGAGGTGAATTAGAGGAGGAATTGTTATGGTTATTGTAAACACTGTACCTCCGGGTTAGAAGTGTTTACACTTCTCATAACTGATCCAAGTCTGAGGATCCTTGTTCTAGATCATCACCTGTGAGGGGGTTGGGCTGTTTACAGGTTTGCAGGTACCTTGACCTCAGAATACCCTGTTACTTTGACTTTGTTAAGAATACTCCATGTTGGACAGTTCTTGTAATTCTAAAACCCTGGACTTGTGGCTCTTTATTTGAGTCCCCCACCCTGGTTACTGGATTTTTTAGACCTCCATCTGGGATTCTTGAACACACATGGACTTATATCAGGGCATTTTGATCAGATCCAGCTCAGTCACAAACCCTTTGCATATCATTTGCATACATACTCATCGCATCATATTAACATTTGCTTATTTGTGTTTCAGGGTATCCACCTTCATCTGGTTTTGGTTTTGACCCCATCTGTAGTTTTGACCTATCTCCACCAGCACTTGCTTCAGCTTGTCAACCATATACTTCAGTTACTTGCACTAGCCAGCCAGTGGCCCACTCCTCAGCATCTTCACTCTACTCAGTCTTCAGCATCATGGCTCCAAAGAAAGGCAACATCACTTATCACTTCTTCCAACCAGACTTATCAGACATCAGGAGGATCCAAACCCTGATCACTCCAGAGCACATACCTTTGTTCAGGGAGCATTATGGGGATATACTTGACTTGGTCATGGATCTGGACCCATCTCAGAGGAGTTTGATCCACACCTGCATTCAGTTTTACGACCCCCCATTGAGATGTTTCACCTTTCAAGACTTTCAGTTGGGGCCCCTTTTAGAAGAATACTCATCTTTGATTGGTTTGCCTATCAAGAGGGAAATCCCTTTCAACCCTGAAATGGTCTTTCCCAGCAATGGAGAGGTGGCAAAAGCTCTGCACCTGGAACCTGCTTTGATTGAGCAACATATGACCTCTAAAGCTGGGATCCCTGGTTTTCATCTTGACTTCCTGATTTCCCAAGCTAGTCTGAAGCCCTCCCTGGGGGAGTGGAGAGCTGTTTGTGCTCTGTTGGCCTTAAGTGTATATGGAATTGTGTTGTTTGCAGATGAGCCTCGATTCATCAGCAATAATGCAATCCATTTGTTCATCCTGAAGAACCCAGTGCCAACATTGCTAGGAGATCTCTATTACTCAGTACATCAGAAGAATGAGAAGCAGAGGGGAAGGCTAGTGAGGTGTTGTGCTCCATTATTCCATGCTTGGCTTCTAAAGCATTTACCCAAGACAGATGCATTTCTCAATCCTCATCAGCAGATCAACTGGGCTAAGAGGCTCACTACCCTAACTTCAGCAGATATCAGATGGTGTACTCAAAGCACCAAGGGCAGAGATATCATTACAAGCTGTGGGCACTTTCCCAATGTGCCTTTAATAGGGGTCAAGGGAAGTATCAATTACAACCCTCTGCTGTTCAGGAGGCAATTAGGCTATGCACTGGTCCATGCTCCTAAGGCACAGGACTTGGTGGAGACCCTCTACTGTGAGAACAAGATTAGTCTGGTAACTGTTAGGCAGGCTGCCTGGGCCTGGGATCATGTTCAAACCAAGGGAATCACCATTCTGGGGAAGTGCAATAATGTGGCATCATCACAATATTATGAGTGGTCCCATGCCAGGGCCCAGTTCTCTGGAATGCCCTTCACCATAGAAGACATGCCTGAGTCATCTTCAGCACCACCCCCTGCCACTATCAGTTTGGAGGAGTTTGAGAGCTTGAAGGAAAGAAATGAGAAGCTAACCCAGGCTTTGCAGAAGACCCTCCGGGAGAGGAGTGAAGGTGTGAGGGAGATTGAAAGATTGGAGAAATTGAGAGTGGAACACTTGACTAAAATTGAGAAGTCTGGAGATTATATCAACAAGTCTAAAGCTGGTGAGCAGATTCTGAAGAATGCTTGTAAAGAAGCCCAGTTCCAGAGAGCAAGAACAGACTTGTATTTGAAAGAGAGTCAGGCCAGGTGGGTCCGGATCACTGAGGCCCGTACTCTAGAAGACAAGAGAGTTCAGGACAAGATGGGGCAGATGGAAAAAGCCCTGGCAGCAGCCCAGAAGGAAATATCAGAGTTAGAAATCAGAGCTGGAGTGAAGAGGTCTAAAGACCAGAGTCAGAACAAGAAGTTGACTGCAGCTGTTGCAACAAGAAACCTTCTCATCAGAAGTCTCACGGAGCGTCCGGCTGATCCTGTGACCGAAGCACTTCTTAAGGAAGTTCGTGAGGATGAGTTTGGCCTTGGAGTTTGACCATTTGTTTGTTGTTATTCCTATTCCATGTACTTTTGTTTTTGTGATGTATTTTGACCCTTTAGAGGGCTGGTGTTGTAAAAAAGAACAAGATGTATTACTTCACCTTTTGTAATATATTTGTGTTAGTTTCCATTTGGGTTACTTCAAAAGCAACTTCAACAGCATCACCTTCAAAGGTCTGGAAGGGTCAAAACTGAAGGCCAAACCGGATACCTTGAGAACAAATAAGCATAACTGCATTGCATACTAACCCCTTTGTTTGTTTTGTAGGTTTTTGTTTTGTTGTTGCTAACCTCTGTTGTGATATTCAGGAATTATTGCTCGCCGCCGGGTATTTCCCCTCAACAGGCCACACAGGTACCCAACTAGAAACAACCTTCCGGGAATTCAGATGGATCAGATGCAGCAGGACCTTACGGAGGTCAGAAACCAGATGGCCAACGAAAGGTTGGAGATGAGAACCCAGATAACACAATTCATGGAAGTAATGAACAACTTAGCTCAAAGCCAGGAGAGGCTCAGAGCTTTGGTAGAAGGGAGGAATCAAGATGAGCCCCATGTGGGGACTGCTGGCACAAGTAACAATGAACGGGTGCAACCCCATGTTAACCCTCCTGTGTTTGGCCCACATCTACATCCTGAGATTAACATTCCTGCGAATGTTCAAGGGACAGCCACTGCAGCCAGGGTACTTCAAGAAGATCCTCAGGAGGACCAATTTACAGTAATGGGTGCTGGAGAGGAAACTTATGATAGACGGTTGGAAGAAATAGCTGAGAAGTTGAGGTCCTTAGAATCTCAAAATTCTTTGGGTTTCGACGTCATGGACATGGGTTTGGTAGAAGGGGTCAGGATCCCCCATAAGTTCAAGCCACCTTGTTTCGAAAAGTATAATGGGACTTCCTGCCCCCGGACTCACCTACAATCATTTCTGGGAAGGCTGAAGGCCTATACAATGGATGAGAAATTGTGGATGTTCTATTTTGAAGATAGCTTGACTGGAGCTTCGAGGGAGTGGTATTCCCATCTGACAAGGGCAACTGTGAGATGCTGGAAGGACCTGGCAGAGGCCTTCATCAGACAGTATCAGTATAATCTGGACATGGCACCCAACAGGACTCTCCTAATGGGAATGTCACAGTCGTCAAGGGAAAGTTTCCGAGAATATGCCCAGAGATGGAGACAATTGGCTGCTGCTGTTCAACCACCTATGTCTGAGAGAGAAATGGCAGACATGTTTATGAACACTCTTCAGGGAACATACATTGACAGGTTGGCCGCTTTCTCCTCCACTAGCTTCGCAGATGTTGTCATAGCCGGGGAGAGAATTGAAAGCTTGTTAAAAATGGGAAAGATCTCAGACAATGGTG
Source organism: Lathyrus aphaca (assembly GCA_963966055.1). Classification (NCBI taxonomy): domain Eukaryota; kingdom Viridiplantae; phylum Streptophyta; class Magnoliopsida; order Fabales; family Fabaceae; genus Lathyrus; species Lathyrus aphaca. Next base: position 443,181,181 of record OZ014523.1, read on the forward strand.
CTAGCTCGTCCAGTGGCACAAGAAAGCCTTTTGCAGGCCCGAGAAGAACTGGCGAGACCAATGCCATCCATTCAAACAGGGGTAGGCCCCAATATGTTCAAAGGTCAATAGCAGCAGTCACCATTCCTGCTCCAGCTCATCCTCAGCCAGTCTATCAACCTCCGCAACAAAATTTCCAACAACAACCTCAGTATCAGCAGAATCAGTATCCTCCAAGGAACTACAATAACAACAACAACAACAATCAACAAAGGCCATTCCAACAGAGGCCATCCCAAGCTAACCGAGTGATCGACCCGATCCCAATGCCGTATGCTGCCTTGCTGCCACAACTTCTGAAACTCAACCTGGTTGAGCTAAGAACGTTGGCACCTCCGGATCCCAACAGCCTACCAAGAAACTATGACTCCAATGCTAGGTGTGCTTTTCATTCGAACGCACCTGGTCACAGTACAGAAAAATGCAGAGCTCTGCATATGAAGGTACAAGACTTGGTAGACTCCAAGGCTCTGAATTTTGCACCTCCGCCCAATGTCAATAAAAACCCAATGCCAAACCATGGTGGTCCTCGAATTAACGCTATTGAAGAAGACCAACCGTCTTATTTAATAACCAGTGTGGATCAGATCAGGACACCATTGGTGGAAATCAAAGCTCAACTCCGCGAAAACCAAATATTTCCGGGGTGTGAACTAGGGTGTCCATATTGCAATATTTCATGGAATGGGTGTGAGGACCTGAGGAATGGCATTGATAGCCTTATTCAGAGTGGCCTGCTACAGATCACTACATCATTTCCGACAAATCCGGCAACTTCATCAGCAACGGTTTCAGACCCTCCTACAACCGCAGCAACTATTGTTCCCGACAATTCGCCAGCACCATCAACAAGTACTTCATCTGTCCTTCCAAATGATCAGTTTTCAACAGTTTCTCCTGCTACAACTTCAGCTTCATTCCATTTCGAATCTCCATCAACAACAACATCAGTCCTTCCAACAACACCTCCTACAACACCAGCAATCAATCATGACGATGTCTCTACTGTTACCATATTCTACGATCCTGAAAATAACTCCGCCTACCATTCAGAAGGTGCTGCTCCTGCCAGAGCGCCAGTTACAATCTTTTATGATCCACAAACAATAACAGTCCCTTCAGCAGCAGCAATCAGTCCAGTCACTGTCACGGTGCCTGGACCAGTACCATATGAAAGCGATAGGGCCATCCCTTGGCACTATGGCTCTGACTTGTATTGCGAAGGAAAAAGAATCACTCTTGAAACATCAGCACCTGCACCACAAGTAGATAATGTGGGGGGAGGCGGAGGCTTCACTCGAAGCGGACGTCTCTTTGCTTCACAAGTCCAAAGACCTACAGCCGAAGCAGAAGCTGCTGCCAAGGCAAAAGGAAAAGGCCCGGTGCAGGAAGATCCAGCTGCCAAAGAAGCCCTGAAGACTCCGTTCGATCAGGAAGTTGATGAGTTTATGCGAATCATCAAAAAGAGTGATTATAAAGTTGTGGATCAGCTTCACCAGACGCCATCCAAAATCTCTATCCTCTCACTGCTTATGTGCTCCGAAGCCCATCGGAATGCACTACTTAAAGTCTTGCACGCAGCTTACGTGCCTGAGGAGATTACTGTCAACCAATTGGAAACCGTGGTTGGAAATGTTACTGCTAGCAATGGGCTAGGGTTTACCAATTCTGACTTGACAGCGGATGGCCGCAATCACAACAAAGCCTTGCACATAACCATGGAATGCAAAGGAGCTGTCCTTTCTCATGTGCTGGTGGACACAGGATCTTCCCTGAATGTCTTACCAAAGAAGGCTCTGGTGAAGTTAGAATATGATGGATTGGCATTGAGACCCAGCAACCTGGTGGTACGAGCCTTTGATGGTTCGAAGAGATCGGTTCTGGGAGAGATCGAGCTGCCCGTGACAATTGGCCCGCAAACCTTTAAAACTATCTTTTATGTGATGGACATTCAGCCCGCCTACAGCTGTTTGTTGGGTAGACCCTGGATTCACGCCGCCGGCGCAATAACGTCTACCCTTCACCAAAAGTTAAAATTTGAGTGGGAAGGTCAAGTTGTCACAATCTGTGGAGAAGAGGATATTTTCGTTAGCCATCTGGCTACGTATAAGTACATTGAGATGGATGGAGAGATCCATGAAACAATGAGCCAAGGTTTTGAAGCCTTGAATGTCAATGAAGCATCTGCTGTGTCAGGGATCTCCATGTCGTCTTACCAACAAGCCCGGAAGGTTGTTGAGGAAGGAACTGCCCTAGGCTGGGGCAAGGTCTTAGCTGTGGAGGAGAAGAAGGACAAATTTGGGTTGGGTTACATACCAACTCAACATCAAGCAAAGGCTGCTGAGAAGCCTGGATTTGTCAGTGGGGGGATGCTTACCCCTGATGCTATCAACAATCTGGAAGACGAGCTGGAAGAGGAGCGCAATCTGGAGAATTGGATTCGTCCAAAGATCCCGGGGAGCAGTGTCTCGAACTGGTCTTCCCAGGAAATTATAAGAGTTACTCATGCAGAGTAATTATTATTTCCTGTATTTTTATAGCATGCATCCAAGTCTTGCATCTTGCCCAAGATGACAAGACTCATTTTGTGATCAGGGCCATCTGTACTTTTGTGCAAACAAGATTAAATTAATGAAATATCAGACATCTTTTTGCAAACAAGTCTTTTTCTTTTCTGCTCACTGTTTTTTCCATTTTTCTTTTTGTACAAAAATAAATGGCGGTGTTTTCAAAATGGTAACTTCATTTCACTTTTTTCTAAAGCAAGATTAAAATCAATCACTAAAATAAACAAACTTAACCCTTGCAGAGAGTGCCTTCCTGACAGCACCGACAACAGCACGGCTATGACATCGTATGACTTTGACAATCCAATCAATCAAGCTGATGAAGGGGTTGATGAAGAATATGAGCTTCCTGAAGAGCTAGCTAGGTTGTTGAGACAGGAGGAAAAGGTTATTACTCCTCACCAGGAGGAGATTGAAGTGATTAATCTTGGTACAGACGAAGACGTGAAGGAAGTTAAAATCGGGGCCTGCCTGCAAGACTCAGTGAAGAGACAACTGATAGATCTGCTTCAAGAGTATGTTGATGTGTTTGCTTGGTCGTATCAAGATATGCCAGGGTTGGATACCGACGTTGTTGTGCATAAGCTGCCTTTGAGGGAAGAATGCCCACCAGTTAAACAGAAACTGCGCCGAACTCGCCCAGACATGGCTATGAAAATCAAAGAAGAGGTACAAAAGCAGTGGGACGCCGGGTTCCTTGCTGTAACTAGCTATCCGCCGTGGGCTGCTAACATAGTACCTGTGCCTAAGAAAGACGGCAAAGTAAGAATGTGTGTTGATTACCGGGACCTGAACAGAGCCAGCCCGAAAGATGACTTCCCATTACCTCACATTGATGTATTGGTTGACAACACGGCTCAGTTCTCGGTATTCTCCTTCATGGATGGATTTTCAGGGTATAATCAGATCAAGATGTCACCTGAAGACATGGAGAAGACAACATTCATTACACCCTGGGGCACGTTCTGCTACAAGGTAATGCCATTTGGGCTCAAAAATGCCGGTGCAACGTATCAACGGGCTATGGTAACATTATTCCACGATATGATCCATAAGGAAATCGAGTGTTATGTGGATGACATGATTGCCAAATCCCTTACAGAGGAAGATCACCTGGTGAATCTGCTAAAGTTGTTCAAGCGACTGAGGAAGTACCAACTAAAGCTGAACCCCAACAAATGCACATTCGGGGTGCGATCCGGTAAGCTGCTTGGCTTTATTGTAAGCGAGAAAGGGATTGAAGTTGACCCTGATAAAGTCAAGGCTATTCAAGAAATGCCTGCACCTAAAACAGAGAAAGAAGTTCGAGGGTTCTTAGGTCGATTGAACTACATCTCACGGTTCATATCTCACCTTACAGCAACCTGTGAACCCTTGTTCAAATTGTTAAGAAAAGAACAGACAGTCAGATGGAACGACGACTGCCAGAAGGCTTTTGACAAGATCAAAGAATATTTACAAGAACCTCCAATCATCATGCCGCCAGTTGAAGGAAGACCTCTGATTATGTACTTGACAGTATTAGAAGAGTCGATGGGGTGTGTGTTGGGCCAGCATGACGAGTCTGGTCGAAAAGAGTATGCAATATACTACCTAAGCAAAAAGTTTACCGACTGTGAACAGCGTTATTCACTGCTCGAGAAAACTTGCTGTGCTTTAGCGTGGGCTGCTCGCCGACTGAGACAGTATATGTTGACCCACACTACCTTATTGATCTCAAAAATGGATCCAGTTAAGTACATTTTCGAGAAGCCAGCTCTTACCGGACGGGTTGCAAGATGGCAGATGATTCTTACAGAATACGACATACAGTACACATCTCAGAAAGCCATCAAGGGCAGTGTGTTATCTGAATATCTTGCTGAGCAACCCATTGATGACTACCAGCCTATGAGGTTTGACTTCCCTGATGAAGACATCATGTTCATTAAAGCAAAATATCACGAAGAGCCTGTTCACACTGAAGGGCCTGACCCAGAAGAAGAATGGACTATGATGTTTGATGGGGCTGTCAACATGAATGGTCGTGGTGTTGGTGCAGTACTCATTACACCTAAAGGAGTTCACATGCCTTTCTCGGCAAAACTCACTTTCAACTGCACTAACAACGAAGCTGAATACGAAGCTTGCATTATGGGTCTTGAGGAAGCCATTGACCTCAGGATCAAGACATTGACCGTATTCGGAGATTCAGCTTTGGTAGTCAATCAAACCAACGGGAAATGGTACACCCACCAAGATCATCTGATACCTTACAGGGATTATACAAGGAGGTTATTGACTTTCTTCACAACAGTCAAGCTTGAGTATATCCCTCGGGACGAGAATCAGTTCGCAGATGCTCTTGCTACCATTTCATCCATGATCAAAGTTCAAGCTGCTAACTTTGTACCTCAGATTTCAGTGTCCAGACTCGACAGGCCAGCATATGTATTTGCAGCAGATGTAGTCAAAGATGATAAGCCTTGGTTCCATGACATTAAGTGCTTCTTGGAGGATCAAACATACCCACCTGGGGCATCTTCCAATGATAAGAAGACTTTGAGAAGGCTTGCCGGTAGTTTCTTTCTGAACACTGATGGGTCTTTATACAAAAGGAACTTTGATATGGTACTCCTCAGATGTGTTGACAAGACAGAAGCAGATTTGTTGATGCATGAAGTGCACGAAGGGTCCTTTGGTACCCATGCCGGAGGGCATGCCATGGCTAAGAAGTTGTTAAGATCAGGCTATTATTGGATCACAATGGATGCAGACTGTTGTGCCTACGCCCGAAAATGCCACAAATGCCAGATCTACGCAGATAAGGTGCATGTGCCTCCTAATCCTTTGAACATCATGTCTTCACCATGGCCCTTTGCTATGTGGGGCATTGATATGATTGGCAAGATTGAGCCAACTGATCCAAATGGCCATAGATTCATCCTGGTTGCCATTGATTATTTCACCAAGTGGGTTGAAGCAGCCTCATATGCAAATGTTACGAGGCAAGTGGTAGCCAGATTTCTGAAAAGAGATATCATCTGTCGATATGGAGTTCCCGAGCGAATCATTACTGATAATGGTTCCAATTTAAACAACAAAATGATGGCAGAGCTGTGCCGGGACTTCAAGATCCAACATCACAATTCTTCTCCTTACAGGCCAAAGATGAATGGTGCTGTTGAGGCGGCAAATAAGAATATCAAGAAGATTGTGCAAAAGATGGTAGTCACATACAAAGACTGGCATGAAATGCTACCGTTTGCCTTGCATGGGTACCGCACGTCAATCAGAACATCCACTGGGGCAACACCATATCAGCTTGTGTATGGTATGGAGGCAGTCCTACCTGTTGAAGTTGAATTACCCTCGTTACGGGTATTAATGGATGTTAAACTGAGTGAAGCAGAGTGGGTTCGGGCCCGATTCGAACAACTGAGTCTGATCGAAGAGAAAAGATTAGCTGCAATCTGTCATGGGCAGTTATATCAGAAGAGAATGAAGAAGGCCTTCGATCAGAAAGTCAGACACCGAGAGTACCAAGTAGGAGATCTTGTGCTGAAAAGAATCCTCCCTCCTCATACAGACCACAGGGGCAAATGGACACCAAATTATGAAGGACCATTTGTGGTAAAGAAAGTTTTCTCTGGTGGAGCACTGATGCTCAGCACCATGGATGGTGAAGATTTCCCGTCCCCTGTGAATTCAGATGCAGTTAAAAAATACTTCGCATAAAATGACCCGCTAGACACAAAAACAGAATGTAAGTCCAGGCAAAAATAGGGCATCCCGGCGAGTCAAAAACAGAATAAAAGACTCGGGCAAAAATAAGGGAAATAAACAAAAAAATGTACACCCGCTGAGTTGAAAAGCCGCACTGGACAACTCAGGCAAAAATGGGTATCCCGATGGATTGAAAACCCGAAAGGGCGATCCATGCAAAATAAGGGGATAAGCGAACAACTGCACTCTGAATTCGTCTGTATCACTTACAACTTGGTAAGCTCCAAAGGATCAAGCTTCAATCAGAATCAACTCTCTCCAGAAAGCAAGACGAGAAGAACGTCATTGTCATACGAGTCATAGCAGAAGAGGAAGCTCCTTGAAAGCCTCGTCAACATCGCCAGCATTTTGTTTCTCAATTTGTAGCAATCTCCTCATTCCAGGGGATTTGTTTCTTTGACTGTATCTTGCCAATTCAGGGCACATGAATTAATAAAATCAGATTTTCAGTCATGTTTCGTTTTTTACATTTATGTTTTGCAAAAGATGTCTGATGTCCCTAAAAAAAAAAAAAAAAAAACTAATTGCATAAGTACAGATGTTTTTCACTAAAAGAAAGAAAATGAAACACATGCTTGCAGGGAATATACTTACTCGTGAGAATGCTTAACTCCTATGACGGAATCCAGTAGAGGATACCTCGGGACCTTTTGTGCGTCTCCTTATCTTTGCAGGATTGCAGGTATCCAGGACACAACCTGGGGCATGCAAGTTACGTCTCAGCAAGCAGGCGAATCATTATCAACTCGGTCTATCTTCCACGCGGCACTGGAGAATGCCCGCTTCCCCAGCAAAGTTGCCAAATCAACATACGCTCAATCTCAGCATCAGAAATGCTCTATCCCCAGCTGAGTTGCCTCTTGTTGCTCTCCCCCAGCTGAGTTGCCTCTCACAATTCCCCAGCCGAGTTGCCATTTCATCCTCAGTTGAGTACAGGAGTCAGGGAATCATCTCCCCACAGAATCTTCAGCCTCTATCCAGAAGAGCAGCGCATAGAAGAGCACAACAGAGTGAAGAAAGCTTCTACAAACCCCAGCTGGGTCCCGTGTTATAAGGATGTCAATTAGTGACCTATATCCCCAAGCAGATACATCATTAGATCTACCAATGATCTCATCCCAGCTGGGATGTTCACTTCAAACAGATCGACCAGAGATCTTCGCAGTGACGGGATCCGAATCCCAGTGTGGTATCTTTGCATAATCATGGCATTTGCATCATGATATCCCCTCAGAGCGTAGCATTCCGTCTAATACGGAGCATTACGGCAAAAATCAAATGCATAGCATAATCATAAGTCATGTTCTGAAGTAACACTTGTGAATAACAAACCGTTCATCATCATTATACAAAAATCCCCACCAGAGTCCCAGCAAAAGCAGTTGCCTCACAAATCGCAAACACCAGTATATATTTCTGACACCCGTCCGTGTCATCACTTCCCCAAACAGGTTGCCTGAATACACTTTACAAACAAAATCACCCGTACTACAGATACTTCCTGACACCCGTCCGTGTCAAATCACCAGCAGAAAGCCAAAGACATCCTCTTTGCACTCACTTATACTTATATATACACTTTCTTGACACCCGTCCGTGTCATATCCCCAGCGCAGTCGCTTACACTTTCATCACCCATATACTTGTTATTATTATACTTTTCCCTTTTGACACTCGTCCGTGTCACTCTCCCCAGCAGATAAACACTTATATATATATACTCATTACTCATTGGTACACTTATACAGATACTCGTCCGTATCTTGTATACATCATTTGTATCTCCACAGATTCGACAGTAGTCCTTGTTCTTTGTTAACCAGTTGGTACTCGTCCGTACCATCATCTCAGAACAGTGCGTCTAGTGTTTGTTTCTACATGATACTCGTCCGTATCATAGTCTTAGGGATGCTCGTCCGCATCTTTAATCCATACACTGTTTCAAACACTTGTGTCTTCTTGAATATAGATACTCGTCTGTGTCTACTATTCCCCAGAAGAGTCCCTTCAGATTCAACACTCGTCCGTGTTCCTTGTTAACCCGTTGATACTCGTCCGTATCATCATCTCTGAACATGTGTCAGTTTGTTTCTACATGATACTCGTCCGTATCACAGTCTAAGGATGCTCGTCCGCATCTTTAATCTATACAATACCAAACACTTATACCTTTTGTTTCTTGGATGTAAACGCTCGTCCGTGTTTACTACATCCCCAGTAGATCACCAACAAAGCATTTTCTTTTATCTGACACTCGTCATGTGCCATGATAACCCTGAGAGCAGCCGTACCCTGATAAGTGGTCGTCCTCCACTTCTTGATGGTCGTCCTCCATCATGCTCATCCGATGGCCGTCCCCATCGTTGACTTTTAGCAGCCGTCCCCTGCTAGGTGGTCGTCCTCCACCTTTTGATGATCGTCCTTCATCATTTTATCCAATGGCCGTCCCCATTGTTGATTTTTGGTTATCTGGCATTCGTCCTATGTCATGAGAAACCTCGAGAGCAGCCGTACCCTGCTGAGTGGTCGTCCTCCACTTCTTGATGGTCGTCCTCCATCATGCTCGTCCGATGGCCGTCCCCATCATTGACCTTTTCTATCCGATGGCCGTCCCCATCGTTGATATTTTCGGCAGCCGTACCCTGCCAGGTGGTCGTCCCCCACCTTTGATGGCCGTCCCCATCATATTTCTTTTATCCCCAACAGAGCAGCCGTCCCCTGCTAGGTGATCGTCCTTCACCTTTGATGGCCGTACCCCATCATCTGTTTATTCTTTAACCCGATGGCCGTCCCCGTCGTGGTCCTTTTTTTCCTTTCAACCCGATGGCCGTCCCCGTCGTGGTCTTTTCTTCCTTTTAACCCGATGGCCGTCCCCGTCGTGGTCCCTTTTCCTTCTAGCCCGATGGCCGTCCCCATCGTTGATTACTTTACCTTTATGAACTTGATGGCCGTCCCCGTCATGTTTCATTAATTTCCAGAGAATTTTACAGCTTTATCTTGATGGCCGTCCCCATCATGATATCTTACTTTCCCCAGCTAGTCGGCCGTCCCCGTCTTGGCTTTACCTTTTATTCCCAGCATGTCGGCCGTCCCCGTCATTGCTCTTTACCCAGCAGTCGTCCTCTGCTCGACGGTCGTCCTCCGTCGCCCACACCATTACAATATACTTTGTTTTCCTTTTACAATCTATAGCCCTTTTCTTCTTCATTCTGTGAGTGCAAATTTTGGACTGTCTTTGGTATTCAACCACAAGTTATCTTGTTTGCCTGTTAAGCCGTCGCTTACAACCTGCACAGCTAACTCATGTTTGAATAGGGGCAGCTGTAAACACCCCAAATTTGCCCTCACCCATTCACACCATGGCTTGTGATCATCCTCATATGCATAAACACAATCATATCATCTCACATCTCATTTTTGATTCACTGCATAGCTTCTAAGGCATCTGCATCTAGGGTTTGTGATCTGAGCAACCTCAGGGCATCTTGAGCCATTCCAAAGGCCACTAATCAACTCAAAGGGGTCCATGTGTGTTCATATGTAATATTCCATCTCCTCAAAGTCAAAAATGCAGAGGAATCACAAGAACTAGGGTTTGAGTGGATGCAGAGCCAGGATGAACTGCACAGTTGACCTAAAATTAGGGTTTTGGTTTCAGAGGCCATAACTCCAAATTTTTTGGTCATTCTTGTTTCCATTGGTCTCTATATGGTATAGGGAGTGTGCATATCAATTTTCATGAGGAAATTCCATGGGGAAGTCATCTGATCAAAGGTTGACTTTTCAGACAAGTCAGTGCAAAATCAGGGCATCTGAGGCCCCCAATGACCCAACCAATGGGTGATCTTCATCATTTTGAGTGTATATGATCTTTATTTGATCATGGAAGAAGGTTGAAGTTCATAAAAATCAAGAATTTAGGGTTTTTGCAAATGTTGACTTTTTGGGCATAGTTGACTTTTCAAGAATGCATCATTTTAGGTCATTTTTCAAGCCATGATTCTTGATCCAAAAATGCTTCAAATGGAAAAACTTTGGTCATGAAAGTTGTAGATCTCATTTTTCCCTTTTCAAAAAGTACAAGAACATGATCAAACTCTTCTTGGATCAAAAGTTATGGCAATGCAAAGTTGGCTAAAATCATTAATTTTCAAGGCATGCTTCAAATGGAAATTTTGCAAAGTCATGAACCAATGCATTATGTGACCTCTAATTCATTTCAAACCAGCACATAAACATTCTCTAAGTCCTAAAAATCAGAATTGGACCAAGTTTCCCCATGGTTTGGTTGGTGTAACAAGACTTTCTCACATGTGAACCAAAGTTACAACAAGTTGCAAAACTCATGATCATGCTCCCTACAACTTGCAGCCTTGGATGCTGAGCTTTGCTAGGCCTCTCCCTCACCCTTGCTGCGCCAGCCCATGCCATGTACTTGCCTAGACCTTGAGCCATGCTTCTCTTACACAATATTTGACTTTTTTGCAAAAGGTAACTTACCAATCAATAAAGGGCATGTCTTGTCAACTGACCAATGAGAGAGAGTTATGTGGACAATTTGCAAGCTAAACATAACACAAAAGTAAGGCTGAAACATATTCATTCAACACATTCACACAAACACTCCCAATTGCAACTTGCCTCGAATCTGATTCCACAGCTTGCAAACACTCAAACTATCTTCACCATTCAACTCACCTTGCTCCATAGACCACCCAGCACCAAGAACCCAAGCCTGAAACAACCAGAATACTCCATAACCATTTCTCACCTCAGCCTGCATTTCTCTTCGAAACTCTCACCACAGCTTGCAAACACACAAACAAACACCACAGACCTTCTCCATTCATCCTCAGGATCACAAACAACCCCTCACCATGATCTGAAAGTGCCTGAAACACCATTGCCATTTCTGATCAAGCTTGAGCAGAAGCTGTCGAATCTCATTATCCAGCCAACATAAACTCCTTTTGAGCATTCAAGCATCTTCTGTGGACCAAGTGGAGTGGATTGCACAAGGAGAAGTGGCCAGAAAGTCCTCAAGTTGAAAGCTCCAAATCTCAGGTAGCTCGAGAATTATTTTTCCAGAAATCATTTTTCTTGTTACAAACTTGTTCTATGTGATTCACTGATTATCCTGATGTCTTTGGTTTTGAAAATGGCTTTGATTTGAGAGTTTAATTTGTCTCTGAAACCTGCGTGCCCTAGCTTTCATTTTCTTCGATTCAGCTTGATTAGGAAAAAGAAATGTGTTTTGAGAGAGGGGTTTGATTCGGGAGAGGTTGGAGATCATTTCCCAGTTCTTGTTTTTCATTTTTGATACGATTTGAGGGGTTTGGGGATTTTTCAGGGAGAGAACTGGCCGGAGAAGACGACCGGAAGTCTTCTCCGGCCACCTGAGAGTGATTAAGCCCTAATTGCATAATTAATTGTCATTTGAATGTGAGCCATCAGATGCGTTGAAAAAGTTGACTTCGCGCGCGTACGGATGGCTAGGATGCAGTCATTAAACCCTAATCAGCATTATTTATTTAATTAATTAAGATTAAATCTGTTTGAACGTGAGCCACACGATCACGCGCCAAGTCAACCATTTCTTTTCCAGATCGAATCCTGGCCTTCCATGCTGATTACTTCTTATTTTATTTGATTTTAATTTCATTTTATTTCATTTAACTTGCATAATTATTTTAAAATAGCAAAAAATGCATAAAAATTATGAAACTTTTTCCTCTGAGTTTTATTAATTTTTATGACACAAAAATATTTTTACTTCATTTTTCATCATTAAAAAAGTATTTTTTAAACATTTAAAAGATTATTTTTAATTGATTAATGGAAATTAATTAATTAAAAATACTTTTAGGTATTTAAAAATCACCAAAAAATTCATGAAATGTTCTAAGACATTTAGAAACATTGTCCAACCTTCAAACCAAATTTATTTTTTGATCTTGATGCATTTTAAGAATTTTTCATTGAATTAAATCATTTTTTATGCATTAATTGGATCCTAAGTTCAAAAATTCATTTCTGCCAATTGGAGATGGTTGAGACATTGGTTCTTCTTGCATTGTTTTCTATTTGGGCATGTAGTTTCTAGGATAAAATGGCCATGATTTGATCTTGAATTTTCAATTTGTTTGGCATTTCTTTTGTTAAGAACCCTAAAAAACCCTAATAACTTAGAAAAATCATATCTTGAGATTGGTTAAGAGTTGAGAGTTCCCCTTTGGGCAGTGGTTTATTATAGGTCTAGGTTTTCTTTGGATGCCATTTTCAATTTTTTATCTTAGGGTTTTGTTTCTGTTTTGGGTTATTGTTTGTTGTTTGATCCATGAACCCTAGTTTGGGCTCTCTCTTGCATCCCTCTTGCATTCTCTTGCATAACATGACTTGTCTTTGCATTTTGTGCATTCTTGTGATTCATTTGACATCTTAAGACACATAGAAAGCATGTTTGATCATTGCATTACATATTTGCCATGTCATTTGTCTTGTATGCTTCATAACTTTCCATGCTTGTTCATGCTCCTTAACTTGCATCATTTGCATCCATGATCTTGTGTGAGCATCTCCATGTCTTGCCTCATGTTTGCAGCACTTCATAACATCATAATCATCATCAACATGCTTCTGGTTTTGCTTTGCATCATACCATTTCATCTCATCTTGCATTGCATTGCATTTCTTTCTAACATTTCAGGTGGTAAGTAAACTTGGGAAGTGAATTTGCCTTCACTTCTCATAACTTTTCTTTTCATCTCTCTTGCATCCATTGCTGCATTTCTGTTTGTGTTTGAGATTGAGCTTGCTCATTCTTCTTCCCCCCACTTTCTTTCTTCAAGTGACTTGACTTCTTGAATGAAGCAAGTTGCTTTGCTTCTCTTGATCCTTTCATCTGCTTCCTGGTGGCTCCTTTGAAGATATTTCTTGCAAACCTCACAAACCTTAGGGTCAACCAAGCATGATAATGAATTAGGGTTTTGATTAGTCTCCCCTCATAGTTTTTTACCTTTGTGTCTCTCTTTGAGTCTTCTTTTCTCATCTCATAATCAGGGACTAAACCCTAAAGGCTTTAAGACTTTGTGATTAAGCTTATGCCTGCATCCTTCTTTTAGGATGGAGTGTATAACTTTAATCCTAAGTATTAAACCCTTAATGTGTTTAAATCTCTTAATCAATTCACATAATAATCATCAAGACATCACACTTGTAACTTGGGCCTTGCATTAGGGTTCTAATTCTTCCTTAACTGGTTAAGAAGGACTAACCCTAGTGTTAATGGACAAGTCCCCCTCAAGTGGTCCTACAAACCCTAAAAATCACTTCATCATCATATCATTAAATAAAATCCACTTAATCAAAGGCTTGTTTTGTCATGAGTTTAATTCCTAGTCATGGATTAAGTTGAGGAGCCTTCCTCAGCTTAAACATTCTCATCTATCATCCTTCTTTTAGGATGGTGTAATGAGTCTGTTTAATCCCTGATTATGGCTTAACCTCATTACTCAACACTAAACACAAAACACCAAAAACATCTAAATAATCACAAGTAGGTTAATGATCTTGATCCTACACCAAAGGTGATTAAGTGTGAGAATCTGACTTCACACTTAAGGTACTCTCATTACCCCTAATCAGAGGGAAGATGTGATGGGTTTACTAAATCCATTGGTTTAGGCTTAAGCTCATTAACTTACGACAAACTTTCAAAAGCAATAAAAGACTGAAAACACAAAAACAAACAATAATCGCCTCCTCCGGGATTCTTTTCTCATCACCTTCACTCATAAACGAGAACTTGCTTCTTCCGTCTAATGCAAGACAGTTCGCACCTGAGCCAGACAGGTCATACACTTGAGCATAGACAAGTAAGCAGTTCATCAGTCAATTTACCTTTCAGTCTCTTTGGGTCGAACTACGGTGTTCTGACTTCCTCATTGCACGAGAGGATACGTAGGCATAACTTAACGGTTATCGAACAAAAGTCTCTGTACATTCCCCCTCCTTCCAGCATCTTTCTTTTAGCCTCATCATCATGAGCAATTCATTCTCATTCTTACACTGACACATCATTTACACACTTCACTTCTTTTACACTGACACCTGTACATCTCTTCCAGCTATTTCATACACAGATCGCACTGACACTACCCCTTTAAAACACAAATCTTTTAAGCGTGGATCCCGTCGAGTACGACGGACAATCTGGGTGCTAATACCTTCCCAGGTTGTAACCAACCCCCTTTCTCAGTCTCTCTGGTTCGCAACCGTCTTATCCATCTCTTCCTAGGTCTATGCAGCATTGCCTTTCCTCCGGGATAAAAATGCCTAGCTGGCGACTCTATTCATTCTCCAGTGAGTTCACGGCTGTGTGTTCTCACTGTCCCTCTCGCCGACCGTTCGCGTCTGTACCCTCATCTGACCCCGGTGTCACTTGTCGGGAGCGACAGCTTGGCGACTCTGCTGGGGACCCTTATACTGCAACCAGGGCTTCTGGTTCTTTTTGTGGGTTCCTCCTAGCGCTTGATTGATTTGTGTTTACTGGGGTGTTATGTTCTTATTTGTGCTTGTATTTATTTTGCTTTATGTACAGTTTGCTTACTGCTTTTCTTTATTGCACTTTGTATATATCATACTGTCATGCTGCTGGCTGGATTTGGTTTTCCTTTGGTGGGTGGGGTTCTATTGAGAGTTAAGGTCCTATACCCGGGACCTGAGTGACACCTAGGCTAGAGTGAATCATATTCTTTCCCATTCCATTTCGGTCTGGTGCGGGAATATGAAACACGGTTCAGATATGGGTTTCTTCTTGAGAACTCTGTGTTGCAGATTTCCTGCAATGCTAGGGATATCTGGGAAGCCTGCTAAGTCTAGATGACCTTTTAGTATTGACCTTCAGAAACTGAGGTGAATTAGAGGAGGAATTGTTATGGTTATTGTAAACACTGTACCTCCGGGTTAGAAGTGTTTACACTTCTCATAACTGATCCAAGTCTGAGGATCCTTGTTCTAGATCATCACCTATGAGGGGGTTGGGCTGTTTACAGGTTTGCAGGTACCTTGACCTCAGAATACCCTGTTACTTTGACTTTGTTAAGAATACTCCATGTTGGACAGTTCTTGTAATTCTAAAACCCTGGACTTGTGGCTCTTTATTTGAGTCCCCCACCCTGGTTACTGGATTTTTTAGACCTCCATCTGGGATTCTTGAACACACATGGACTTATATCAGGGCATTTTGATCAGATCCAGCTCAGTCACAAACCCTTTGCATATCATTTGCATACATACTCATCGCATCATATTAACATTTGCTTATTTGTGTTTCAGGGTATCCACCTTCATCTGGTTTTGGTTTTGACCCCATTTGTAGTTTTGACCTATCTCCACCAGCACTTGCTTCAGCTTGTCAACCATATACTTCAGTTACTTGCACTAGCCAGCCAGTGGCCCACTCCTCAGCATCTTCACTCTACTCAGTCTTCAGCATCATGGCTCCAAAGAAAGGCAACATCACTTATCACTTCTTCCAACCAGACTTATCAGACATCAGGAGGATCCAAACCCTGATCACTCTAGAGCACATACCTTTGTTCAGGGAGCATTATGGGGATATACTTGACTTGGTCATGGATCTGGACCCATCTCAGAGGAGTTTGATCCACACCTGCATTCAGTTTTATGACCCCCCATTGAGATGTTTCACCTTTCAAGACTTTCAGTTGGGGCCCCTTTTAGAAGAATACTCATCTTTGATTGGTTTGCCTATCAAGAGGGAAATCCCTTTCAACCCTGAAATGGTCTTTCCCAGCAATGGAGAGGTGGCAAAAGCTCTGCACCTGGAACCTGCTTTGATTGAGCAACATATGACCTCTAAAGCTGGGATCCCTGGTTTTCATCTTGACTTCCTGATTTCCCAAGCTAGTCTGAAGGCCTCCCTGGGGGAGTGGAGAGCTGTTTGTGCTCTGTTGGCCTTAAGTGTATATGGAATTGTGTTGTTTGCAGATGAGCCTCGATTCATCAGCAAGAATGCAATCCATTTGTTCATCCTGAAGAACCCAGTGCCAACTTTGCTAGGAGATCTCTATTACTCAGTACATCAGAAGAATGAGAAGCAGAGGGGAAGGCTAGTGAGGTGTTGTGCTCCATTATTCCATGCTTGGCTTCTAAAGCATTTACCCAAGACAGATGCATTTCTCAATCCTCATCAGCAGATCAACTGGGCTAAGAGGCTCACTACCCTAACTTCAGCAGATATCAGATGGTGTACTCAAAGCACCAAGGGCAGAGATATCATTACAAGCTGTGGGCACTTTCCCAATGTGCCTTTAATAGGGGTCAAGGGAAGTATCAATTACAACCCTCTGCTGTTCAGGAGGCAATTAGGCTATGCACTGGTCCATGCTCCTAAGGCAAAGGACTTGGTGGAGACCCTCTACTGTGAGAACAAGATTAGTCTGGCAACTGTTAGGCAGGCTGCCTGGGCCTGGGATCATGTTCAAACCAAGGGAATCACCATTCTGGGGAAGTGCAATAATGTGGCATCAGCACAATATTATGAGTGGTCCCATGCCAGGGCCCAGTTCTCTGGAATGCCCTTCACCATAGAAGACATGCCTGAGTCATCTTCAGCACCACCCCCTGCCACTATCAGTTTGGAGGAGTTTGAGAGCTTGAAGGAAAGAAATGAGAAGCTAACCCAGGCTTTGCAGAAGACCCTCCGGGAGAGGAGTGAAGGTGTGAGGGAGATTGAAAGATTGGAGAAATTGAGAGTGGAACACTTGACTAAAATTGAGAAGTATGGAGATTATATCAACAAGTCTAAAGCTGGTGAGCAGATTCTGAAGAATGCTTGTAAAGAAGCCCAGTTCCAGAGAGCAAGAACAGACTTGTATTTGAAAGAGAGTCAGGCCAGGTGGGTCCGGATCACTGAGGCCCGTACTCTAGAAGACAAGAGAGTTCAGGACAAGATGGGGCAGATGGAAAAAGCCCTGGCAGCAGCCCAGAAGGAAATATCAGAGTTAGAAATCAGAGCTGGAGTGAAGAGGTCTAAAGACCAGAGTCAGAACAAGAAGTTGACTGCAGCTGTTGCAACAAGAAACCTTCTCATCAGAAGTCTCACGGAGCGTCCGGCTGATCCTGTGACCGAAGCACTTCTTAAGGAAGTTCGTGAGGATGAGTTTGGCCTTGGAGTTTGACCATTTGTTTGTTGTTATTCCTATTCCATGTACTTTTGTTTTTGTGATGTATTTTGACCCTTTAGAGGGCTGGTGTTGTAAAAAAGAACAAGATGTATTACTTCACCTTTTGTAATATATTTGTGTTAGTTTCCATTTGGGTTACTTCAAAAGCAACTTCAACAGCATCACCTTCAAAGGTCTGGAAGGGTCAAAACTGAAGGCCAAACCGGATACCTTGAGAACAAATAAGCATAACTGCATTGCATACTAACCCCTTTGTTTGTTTTGTAGGTTTTTGTTTTGTTGTTGCTAACCTCTGTTGTGATATTCAGGAATTATTGCTCGCCGCCGGGTATTTCCCCTCAACAGGCCACACAGGTACCCAACTAGAAACAACCTTCCGGGAATTCAGATGGATCAGATGCAGCAGGACCTTACGGAGGTCAGAAACCAGATGGCCAACGAAAGGTTGGAGATGAGAACCCAGATAACACAATTCATGGAAGTAATGAACAACTTAGCTCAAAGCCAGGAGAGGCTCAGAGCTTTGGTAGAAGGGAGGAATCAAGATGAGCCCCATGTGGGGACTGCTGGCACAAGTAACAATGAACGGGTGCAACCCCATGTTAACCCTCCTGTGTTTGGCCCACATCTACATCCTGAGATTAACATTCCTGCGAATGTTCAAGGGACAGCCACTGCAGCCAGGGTACTTCAAGAAGATCCTCAGGAGGACCAATTTACAGTAATGGGTGCTGGAGAGGAAACTTATGATAGACGGTTGGAAGAAATAGCTGAGAAGTTGAGGTCCTTAGAATCTCAAAATTCTTTGGGTTTCGACGTCATGGACATGGGTTTGGTAGAAGGGGTCAGGATCCCCCATAAGTTCAAGCCACCTTGTTTCGAAAAGTATAATGGGACTTCCTGCCCCCGGACTCACCTACAATCATTTCTGGGAAGGCTGAAGGCCTATACAATGGATGAGAAATTGTGGATGTTCTATTTTGAAGATAGCTTGACTGGAGCTTCGAGGGAGTGGTATTCCCATCTGACAAGGGCAACTGTGAGATGCTGGAAGGACCTGGCAGAGGCCTTCATCAGACAGTATCAGTATAATCTGGACATGGCACCCAACAGGACTCTCCTAATGGGAATGTCACAGTCGTCAAGGGAAAGTTTCCGAGAATATGCCCAGAGATGGAGACAATTGGCTGCTGCTGTTCAACCACCTATGTCTGAGAGAGAAATGGCAGACATGTTTATGAACACTCTTCAGGGAACATACATTGACAGGTTGGCCGCTTTCTCCTCCACTAGCTTCGCAGATGTTGTCATAGCCGGGGAGAGAATTGAAAGCTTGTTAAAAATGGGAAAGATCTCAGACAATGGTGCTAGCTCGTCCAGTGGCACAAGAAAGCCTTTTGCAGGCCCGAGAAGAACTGGCGAGACCAATGCCATCCATTCAAACAGGGGTAGGCCCCAATATGTTCAAAGGTCAATAGCAGCAGTCACCATTCCTGCTCCAGCTCATCCTCAGCCAGTCTATCAACCTCCGCAACAAAATTTCCAACAACAACCTCAGTATCAGCAGAATCAGTATCCTCCAAGGAACTACAACAACAACAACAACAACAATCAACAAAGGCCATTCCAACAGAGGCCATCCCAAGCTAACCGAGTGATCGACCCGATCCCAATGCCGTATGCTGCCTTGCTGCCACAACTTCTGAAACTCAACCTGGTTGAGCTAAGAACGTTGGCACCTCCGGATCCCAACAGCCTACCAAGAAACTATGACTCCAATGCTAGGTGTGCTTTTCATTCGAACGCACCTGGTCACAGTACAGAAAAATGCAGAGCTCTGCATATGAAGGTACAAGACTTGGTAGACTCCAAGGCTCTGAATTTTGCACCTCCGCCCAATGTCAATAAAAACCCAATGCCAAACCATGGTGGTCCTCGAATTAACGCTATTGAAGAAGACCAACCGTCTTATTTAATAACCAGTGTGGATCAGATCAGGACACCATTGGTGGAAAT
Source organism: Lathyrus aphaca (assembly GCA_963966055.1). Classification (NCBI taxonomy): domain Eukaryota; kingdom Viridiplantae; phylum Streptophyta; class Magnoliopsida; order Fabales; family Fabaceae; genus Lathyrus; species Lathyrus aphaca. Next base: position 443,200,778 of record OZ014523.1, read on the forward strand.
CAAAGCTCAACTCCGCGAAAACCAAATATTTCCGGGGTGTGAACTAGGGTGTCCATATTGCAATATTTCATGGAATGGGTGTGAGGACCTGAGGAATGGCATTGATAGCCTTATTCAGAGTGGCCTGCTACAGATCACTACATCATTTCCGACAAATCCGGCAACTTCATCAGCAACGGTTTCAGACCCTCCTACAACCGCAGCAACTATTGTTCCCGACAATTCGCCAGCACCATCAACAAGTACTTCATCTGTCCTTCCAAATGATCAGTTTTCAACAGTTTCTCCTGCTACAACTTCAGCTTCATTCCATTTCGAATCTCCATCAACAACAACATCAGTCCTTCCAACAACACCTCCTACAACACCAGCAATCAATCATGAAGATGTCTCTACTGTTACCATATTCTACGATCCTGAAAATAACTCCGCCTACCATTCAGAAGGTGCTGCTCCTGCCAGAGCGCCAGTTACAATCTTTTATGATCCACAAACAATAACAGTCCCTTCAGCAGCAGCAATCAGTCCAGTCACTGTCACGGTGCCTGGACCAGTACCATATGAAAGCGATAGGGCCATCCCTTGGCACTATGGCTCTGACTTGTATTGCGAAGGAAAAAGAATCACTCTTGAAACATCAGCACCTGCACCACAAGTAGATAATGTGGGGGGAGGCGGAGGCTTCACTCGAAGCGGACGTCTCTTTGCTTCACAAGTCCAAAGACCTACAGCCGAAGCAGAAGCTGCTGCCAAGGCAAAAGGAAAAGGCCCGGTGCAGGAAGATCCAGCTGCCAAAGAAGCCCTGAAGACTCCGTTCGATCAGGAAGTTGATGAGTTTATGCGAATCATCAAAAAGAGTGATTATAAAGTTGTGGATCAGCTTCACCAGACGCCATCCAAAATCTCTATCCTCTCACTGCTTATGTGCTCCGAAGCCCATCGGAATGCACTACTTAAAGTCTTGCACGCAGCTTACGTGCCTGAGGAGATTACTGTCAACCAATTGGAAACCGTGGTTGGAAATGTTACTGCTAGCAATGGGCTAGGGTTTACCAATTCTGACTTGACAGCGGATGGCCGCAATCACAACAAAGCCTTGCACATAACCATGGAATGCAAAGGAGCTGTCCTTTCTCATGTGCTGGTGGACACAGGATCTTCCCTGAATGTCTTACCAAAGAAGGCTCTGGTGAAGTTAGAATATGATGGATTGGCATTGAGACCCAGCAACCTGGTGGTACGAGCCTTTGATGGTTCGAAGAGATCGGTTCTGGGAGAGATCGAGCTGCCCGTGACAATTGGCCCGCAAACCTTTAAAACTATCTTTTATGTGATGGACATTCAGCCCGCCTACAGCTGTTTGTTGGGTAGACCCTGGATTCACGCCGCCGGCGCAATAACGTCTACCCTTCACCAAAAGTTAAAATTTGAGTGGGAAGGTCAAGTTGTCACAATCTGTGGAGAAGAGGATATTTTCGTTAGCCATCTGGCTACGTATAAGTACATTGAGATGGATGGAGAGATCCATGAAACAATGAGCCAAGGTTTTGAAGCCTTGAATGTCAATGAAGCATCTGCTGTGTCAGGGATCTCCATGTCGTCTTACCAACAAGCCCGGAAGGTTGTTGAGGAAGGAACTGCCCTAGGCTGGGGCAAGGTCTTAGCTGTGGAGGAGAAGAAGGACAAATTTGGGTTGGGTTACAGACCAACTCAACATCAAGCAAAGGCTGCTGAGAAGCCTGGATTTGTCAGTGGGGGGATGCTTACCCCTGATGCTATCAACAATCTGGAAGACGAGCTGGAAGAGGAGCGCAATCTGGAGAATTGGATTCGTCCAAAGATCCCGGGGAGCAGTGTCTCGAACTGGTCTTCCCAGGAAATTATAAGAGTTACTCATGCAGAGTAATTATTATTTCCTGTATTTTTATAGCATGCATCCAAGTCTTGCATCTTGCCCAAGATGACAAGACTCATTTTGTGATCAGGGCCATCTGTACTTTTGTGCAAACAAGATTAAATTAATGAAATATCAGACATCTTTTTGCAAATAAGTCTTTTTCTTTTCTGCTCACTGTTTTTTCCATTTTTCTTTTTGTACAAAAATAAATGGCGGTGTTTTCAAAATGGTAACTTCATTTCACTTTTTTCTAAAGCAAGATTAAAATCAATCACTAAAATAAACAAACTTAACCCTTGCAGAGAGTGCCTTCCTGACAGCACCGACAACAGCACGGCTATGACATCGTATGACTTTGACAATCCAATCAATCAAGCTGATGAAGGGGTTGATGAAGAATATGAGCTTCCTGAAGAGCTAGCTAGGTTGTTGAGACAGGAGGAAAAGGTTATTACTCCTCACCAGGAGGAGATTGAAGTGATTAATCTTGGTACAGACGAAGACGTGAAGGAAGTTAAAATCGGGGCCTGCCTGCAAGACTCAGTGAAGAGACAACTGATAGATCTGCTTCAAGAGTATGTTGATGTGTTTGCTTGGTCGTATCAAGATATGCCAGGGTTGGATACCGACGTTGTTGTGCATAAGCTGCCTTTGAGGGAAGAATGCCCACCAGTTAAACAGAAACTGCGCCGAACTCGCCCAGACATGGCTATGAAAATCAAAGAAGAGGTACAAAAGCAGTGGGACGCCGGGTTCCTTGCTGTAACTAGCTATCCGCCGTGGGTTGCTAACATAGTACCTGTGCCTAAGAAAGACGGCAAAGTAAGAATGTGTGTTGATTACCGGGACCTGAACAGAGCCAGCCCGAAAGATGACTTCCCATTACCTCACATTGATGTATTGGTTGACAACACGGCTCAGTTCTCGGTATTCTCCTTCATGGATGGATTCTCAGGGTATAATCAGATCAAGATATCACCTGAAGACATGGAGAAGACAACATTCATTACACCCTGGGGCACGTTCTGCTACAAGGTAATGCCATTTGGGCTCAAAAATGCCGGTGCAACGTATCAACGGGCTATGGTAACATTATTCCACGATATGATCCATAAGGAAATCGAGTGTTATGTGGATGACATGATTGCCAAATCCCTTACAGAGGAAGATCACCTGGTGAATCTGCTAAAGTTGTTCAAGCGACTGAGGAAGTACCAACTAAAGCTGAACCCCAACAAATGCACATTCGGGGTGCGATCCGGTAAGCTGCTGGGCTTTATTGTAAGCGAGAAAGGGATTGAAGTTGACCCTGATAAAGTCAAGGCTATTCAAGAAATGCCTGCACCTAAAACAGAGAAAGAAGTTCGAGGGTTCTTAGGTCGATTGAACTACATCTCACGGTTCATATCTCACCTTACAGCAACCTGTGAACCCTTGTTCAAATTGTTAAGAAAAGAACAGACAGTCAGATGGAACGACGACTGCCAGAAGGCTTTTGACAAGATCAAAGAATATTTACAAGAACCTCCAATCCTCATGCCGCCAGTTGAAGGAAGACCTCTGATTATGTACTTGACAGTATTAGAAGAGTCGATGGGGTGTGTGTTGGGCCAGCATGACGAGTCTGGTCGAAAAGAGTATGCAATATACTACCTAAGAAAAAAGTTTACCGACTGTGAACAGCGTTATTCACTGCTCGAGAAAACTTGCTGTGCTTTAGCGTGGGCTGCTCGCCGACTGAGACAGTATATGTTGACCCACACTACCTTATTGATCTCAAAAATGGATCCAGTTAAGTACATTTTCGAGAAGCCAGCTCTTACCGGACGGGTTGCAAGATGGCAGATGATTCTTACAGAATACGACATACAGTACACATCTCAGAAAGCCATCAAGGGCAGTGTGTTATCTGAATATCTTGCTGAGCAACCCATTGATGACTACCAGCCTATGAGGTTTGACTTCCCTGATGAAGACATCATGTTCATTAAAGCAAAAGATCACGAAGAGCCTGTTCACACTGAAGGGCCTGACCCAGAAGAAGAATGGACTATGATGTTTGATGGGGCTGTCAACATGAATGGTCGTGGTGTTGGTGCAGTACTCATTACACCTAAAGGAGTTCACATGCCTTTCTCGGCAAAACTCACTTTCAACTGCACTAACAACGAAGCTGAATACGAAGCTTGCATTATGGGTCTTGAGGAAGCCATTGACCTCAGGATCAAGACATTGACCGTATTCGGAGATTCAGCTTTGGTAGTCAATCAAACCAACGGGAAATGGTACACCCACCAAGATCATCTGATACCTTACAGGGATTATACAAGGAGGTTATTGACTTTCTTCACAACAGTCAAGCTTGAGTATATCCCTCGGGACGAGAATCAGTTCGCAGATGCTCTTGCTACCATTTCATCCATGATCAAAGTTCAAGCTGCTAACTTTGTACCTCAGATTTCAGTGTCCAGACTCGACAGGCCAACATATGTATTTGCAGCAGATGTAGTCAAAGATGATAAGCCTTGGTTCCATGACATTAAGTGCTTCTTGGAGGATCAAACATACCCACCTGGGGCATCTTCCAATGATAAGAAGACTTTGAGAAGGCTTGCCGGTAGTTTCTTTCTGAACACTGATGGGTCTTTATACAAAAGGAACTTTGATATGGTACTCCTCAGATGTGTTGACAAGACAGAAGCAGATTTGTTGATGCATGAAGTGCACGAAGGGTCCTTTGGTACCCATGCCGGAGGGCATGCCATGGCTAAGAAGTTGTTAAGATCAGGCTATTATTGGATCACAATGGATGCAGACTGTTGTGCCTACGCCCGAAAATGCCACAAATGCCAGATCTACGCAGATAAGGTGCATGTGCCTCCTAATCCTTTGAACATCATGTCTTCACCATGGCCCTTTGCTATGTGGGGCATTGATATGATTGGCAAGATTGAGCCAACTGCTCCAAATGGCCATAGATTCATCCTGGTTGCCATTGATTATTTCACCAAGTGGGTTGAAGCAGCCTCATATGCAAATGTTACGAGGCAAGTGGTAGCCAGATTTCTGAAAAGAGATATCATCTGTCGATATGGAGTTCCCGAGCAAATCATTACTGATAATGGTTCCAATTTAAACAACAAAATGATGGCAGAGCTGTGCCGGGACTTCAAGATCCAACATCACAATTCTTCTCCTTACAGGCCAAAGATGAATGGTGCTGTTGAGGCGGCAAATAGGAATATCAAGAAGATTGTGCAAAAGATGGTAGTCACATACAAAGACTGGCATGAAATGCTACCGTTTGCCTTGCATGGGTACCGCACGTCAATCAGAACATCCACTGGGGCAACACCGTATCAGCTTGTGTATGGTATGGAGGCAGTCCTACCTGTTGAAGTTGAATTACCCTCGTTACGGGTATTAATGGATGTTAAACTGAGTGAAGCAGAGTGGGTTCGGGCCCGATTCGAACAACTGAGTCTGATCGAAGAGAAAAGATTAGCTGCAATCTGTCATGGGCAGTTATATCAGAAGAGAATGAAGAAGGCCTTCGATCAGAAAGTCAGACACCGAGAGTACCAAGTAGGAGATCTTGTGCTGAAAAGAATCCTCCCTCCTCATACAGACCACAGGGGCAAATGGAAACCAAATTATGAAGGACCATTTGTGGTAAAGAAAGTTTTCTCTGGTGGAGCACTGATGCTTAGCACCATGGATGGTGAAGATTTCCCGTCCCCTGTGAATTCAGATGCAGTTAAAAAATACTTCGCATAAAATGACCCGCTGGACACAAAAACAGAATGTAAGTCCAGGCAAAAATAGGGCATCCCGGCGAGTCAAAAACAGAATAAAAGACTCGGGCAAAAATAAGGGAAATAAACAAAAAAATGTACACCCGCTGAGTTGAAAAGCCGCACTGGACAACTCAGGCAAAAATGGGTATCCCGATGGATTGAAAACCCGAAAGGGCGATCCATGCAAAATAAGGGGATAAGCGAACAACTGCAATCTGAATTCGTCTGTATCACTTACAACTTGGTAAGCTCCAAAGGATCAAGCTTCAATCAGAATCAACTCTCTCCAGAAAGCAAGACGAGAAGAACGTCATTGTCATACGAGTCATAGCAGAAGAGGAAGCTCCTTGAAAGCCTCGTCAACATCGCCAGCATTTTGTTTCTCAATTTGTAGCAATCTCCTCATTCCAGGGGATTTGTTTCTTTGACTGTATCTTGCCAATTCAGGGCACATGAATTAATAAAATCAGATTTTCAGTCATGTTTCGTTTTTTACATTTATGTTTTGCAAAAGATGTCTGATGTCCCTAAAAAAAAAAAAAAAAAACTAATTGCATAAGTACATATGTTTTTCACTAAAAGAAAGAAAATGAAACACATGCTTGCAGGGAATATACTTACTCGTGAGAATGCTTAACTCCTATGACGGAATCCAGTAGAGGATACCTCGGGACCTTTTGTGCGTCTCCTTATCTTTGCAGGATTGCAGGTATCCAGGACACAACCTGGGGCATGCAAGTTACGTCTCAGCAAGCAGGCGAATCATTATCAACTCGGTCTATCTTCCACGCGGCACTGGAGAATGCCCGCTTCCCCAGCAAAGTTGCCAAATCAACATACGCTCAATCTCAGCATCAGAAATGCTCTATCCCCAGCTGAGTTGCCTCTTGTTGCTCTCCCCCAGCTGAGTTGCCTCTCACAATTCCCCAGCCGAGTTGCCATTTCATCCTCAGTTGAGTACAGGAGTCAGGGAATCATCTCCCCACAAAATCTTCAGCCTCTATCCAGAAGAGCAGCGCATAGAAGAGCACAACAGAGTGAAGAAAGCTTCTACAAACCCCAGCTGGGTCCCGTGTTATAAGGATGTCAATTAGTGACCTATATCCCCAAGCAGATACATCATTAGATCTACCAATGATCTCATCCCAGCTGGGATGTTCACTTCAAACAGATCGACCAGAGATCTTCGCAGTGACGGGATCCGAATCCCAGTGTGGTATCTTTGCATAATCATGGCATTTGCATCATGATATCCCCTCAGAGCGTAGCATTCCGTCTAATACGGAGCATTACGGCAAAAATCAAATGCATAGCATAATCATAAGTCATGTTCTGAAGTAACACTTGTGAATAACAAACCGTTCATCATCATTATACAAAAATCCCCACCAGAGTCCCAGCAAAAGCAGTTGCCTCACAAATCGCAAACACCAGTATATATTTCTGACACCCGTCCGTGTCATCACTTCCCCAAACAGGTTGCCTGAATACACTTTACAAACAAAATCACCCGTACTACAGATACTTCCTGACACCCGTCCGTGTCAAATCACCAGCAGAAAGCCAAAGACATCCTCTTTGCACTCACTTATACTTATATATACACTTTCTTGACACCCGTCCGTGTCATATCCCCAGCGCAGTCGCTTACACTTTCATCACCCATATACTTGTTATTATTATACTTTTCCCTTTTGACACTCGTCCGTGTCACTCTCCCCAGCAGATAAACACTTATATATATATACTCATTACTCATTGGTACACTTATACAGATACTCGTCCGTATCTTGTATACATCATTTGTATCTCCACAGATTCGACAGTAGTCCTTGTTCTTTGTTAACCAGTTGGTATTCGTCCGTACCATCATCTCAGAACAGTGCGTCTAGTGTTTGTTTCTACATGATACTCGTCCGTATCATAGTCTTAGGGATGCTCGTCTGCATCTTTAATCCATACACTGTTTCAAACACTTGTGTCTTCTTGAATATAGATACTCGTCTGTGTCTACTATTCCCCAGAAGAGTCCCTTCAGATTCAACACTCGTCCGTGTTCCTTGTTAACCCGTTGATACTCGTCCGTATCATCATCTCTGAACATGTGTCAGTTTGTTTCTACATGATACTCGTCCGTATCACAGTCTAAGGATGCTCGTCCGCATCTTTAATCTATACAATACCAAACACTTATACCTTTTGTTTCTTGGATGTAAACGCTCGTCCGTGTTTACTACATCCCCAGTAGATCACCAACAAAGCATTTTCTTTTATCTGACACTCGTCCTGTGCCATGATAACCCTGAGAGCAGTCGTACCCTGCTAAGTGGTCGTCCTCCACTTCTTGATGGTCGTCCTCCATCATGCTCATCCGATGGCCGTCCCCATCGTTGACTTTTAGCAGCCGTCCCCTGCTAGGTGGTCGTCCTCCACCTTTTGATGATCGTCCTTCATCATTTTATCCAATGGCCGTCCCCATTGTTGATTTTTGGTTATCTGGCATTCGTCCTATGTCATGAGAAACCTCGAGAGCAGCCGTACCCTGCTGAGTGGTCGTCCTCCACTTCTTGATGGTCGTCCTCCATCATGCTCGTCCGATGGCCGTCCCCATCATTGACCTTTTCTATCCGATGGCCGTCCCCATCGTTGATATTTTCGGCAGCCGTACCCTGCCAGGTGGTCGTCCCCCACCTTTGATGGCCGTCCCCATCATATTTCTTTTATCCCCAACAGAGCAGCCGTCCCCTGCTAGGTGATCGTCCTTCACCTTTGATGGCCGTACCCCATCATCTGTTTATTCTTTAACCCGATGGCCGTCCCCGTCGTGGTCCTTTTTTTCCTTTTAACCCGATGGCCGTCCCCGTTGTGGTCTTTTCTTCCTTTTAACCCGATGGCCGTCCCCGTCGTGGTCCCTTTTCCTTCTAGCCCGATGGCCGTCCCCATCGTTGATTACTTTACCTTTATGAACTTGATGGCCGTCCCCGTCATGTTTCATTAATTTCCAGAGAATTTTACAGCTTTATCTTGATGGCCGTCCCCATCATGATATCTTACTTTCCCCAGCTAGTCGGCCGTCCCCGTCTTGGCTTTACCTTTTATCCCCAGCATGTCGGCCGTCCCCGTCATTGCTCTTTACCCAGCAGTCGTCCTCTGCTCGACGGTCGTCCTCCGTCGCCCACACCATTACAATATACTTTGTTTTCCTTTTACAATCTATAGCCCTTTTCTTCTTCATTCTGTGAGTGCAAATTTTGGACTGTCTTTGGTATTCAACCACAAGTTATCTTGTTTGCCTGTTAAGCCGTCGCTTACAACCTGCACAGCTAACTCATGTTTGAATAGGGGCAGCTGTAAACACCCCAAATTTGCCCTCACCCATTCACACCATGGCTTGTGATCATCCTCATATGCATAAACACAATCATATCATCTCACATCTCATTTTTGATTCACTGCATAGCTTCTAAGGCATCTGCATCTAGGGTTTGTGATCTGAGCAACCTCAGGGCATCTTGAGCCATTCCAAAGGCCACTAATCAACTCAAAGGGGTCCATGTGTGTTCATATGTCATATTCCATCTCCTCAAAGTCAAAAATGCAGAGGAATCACAAGAACTAGGGTTTGAGTGGATGCAGAGCCAGGATGAACTGCATAGTTGACCTAAAATTAGGGTTTTGGTTTCAGAGGCCATAACTCCAAATTTTTTGGTCATTCTTGTTTCCATTGGTCTCTATATGGTATAGGGAGTGTGCATATCAATTTTCATGAGGAAATTCCATGGGGAAGTCATCTGATCAAAGGTTGACTTTTCAGACAAGTCAGTGCAAAATCAGGGCATCTGAGGCCCCCAATGACCCAACCAATGGGTGATCTTCATCATTTTGAGTGTATATGATCTTTATTTGATCATGGAAGAAGGTTGAAGTTCATAAAAATCAAGAATTTAGGGTTTTTGCAAATGTTGACTTTTTGGGCATAGTTGACTTTTCAAGAATGCATCATTTTAGGTCATTTTTCAAGCCATGATTCTTGATCCAAAAATGCTTCAAATGGAAAAACTTTGGTCATGAAAGTTGTAGATCTCATTTTTCCCTTTTCAAAAAGTACAAGAACATGATCAAACTCTTCTTGGATCAAAAGTTATGGCAATGCAAAGTTGGCTAAAATCATTAATTTTCAAGGCATGCTTCAAATGGAAATTTTGCAAAGTCATGAACCAATGCATTATGTGACCTCTAATTCATTTCAAACCAGCACATAAACATTCTCTAAGTCCTAAAAATCAGAATTGGACCAAGTTTCCCCATGGTTTGGTTGGTGTAACAAGACTTTCTCACATGTGAACCAAAGTTACAACAAGTTGCAAAACTCATGATCATGCTCCCTACAACTTGCAGCCTTGGATGCTGAGCTTTGCTAGGCCTCTCCCTCACCCTTGCTGCGCCAGCCCATGCCATGTACTTGCCTAGACCTTGAGCCATGCTTCTCTTACACAATATTTGACTTTTTTGCAAAAGGTAACTTACCAATCAATAAAGGGCATGTCTTGTCAACTGACCAATGAGAGAGAGTTATGTGGACAATTTGCAAGCTAAACATAACACAAAAGTAAGGCTGAAACATATTCATTCAACACATTCACACAAACACTCCCAATTGCAACTTGCCTCGAATCTGATTCCACAGCTTGCAAACACTCAAACTATCTTCACCATTCAACTCACCTTGCTCCATAGACCACCCAGCACCAAGAACCCAAGCCTGAAACAACCAGAATACTCCATAACCATTTCTCACCTCAGCCTGCATTTCTCTTCGAAACTCTCACCACAGCTTGCAAACACACAAACAAACACCACAGACCTTCTCCATTCATCCTCAGGATCACAAACAACCCCTCACCATGATCTGAAAGTGCCTGAAACACCATTGCCATTTCTGATCAAGCTTGAGCAGAAGCTGTCGAATCTCATTATCCAGCCAACATAAACTCCTTTTGAGCATTCAAGCATCTTCTGTGGACCAAGTGGAGTGGATTGCACAAGGAGAAGTGGCCAGAAAGTCCTCAAGTTGAAAGCTCCAAATCTCAGGTAGCTCGAGAATTATTTTTCCAGAAATCATTTTTCTTGTTACAAACTTGTTCTATGTGATTCACTGATTATCCTGATGTCTTTGGTTTTGAAAATGGCTTTGATTTGAGAGTTTAATTTGTCTCTGAAACCTGCGTGCCCTAGCTTTCATTTTCTTCGATTCAGCTTGATTAGGAAAAAGAAATGTGTTTTGAGAGAGGGGTTTGATTCGGGAGAGGTTGGAGATCATTTCCCAGTTCTTGTTTTTCATTTTTGATACGATTTGAGGGGTTTGGGGATTTTTCAGGGAGAGAACTGGCCGGAGAAGACGACCGGAAGTCTTCTCCGGCCACCTGAGAGTGATTAAGCCCTAATTGCATAATTAATTGTCATTTGAATGTGAGCCATCAGATGCGTTGAAAAAGTTGACTTCGCGCGCGTACGGATGGCTAGGATGCAGTCATTAAACCCTAATCAGCATTATTTATTTAATTAATTAAGATTAAATCTGTTTGAACGTGAGCCACACGATCACGCGCCAAGTCAACCATTTCTTTTCCAGATCGAATCCTGGCCTTCCATGCTGATTACTTCTTATTTTATTTGATTTTAATTTCATTTTATTTCATTTAACTTGCATAATTATTTTAAAATAGCAAAAAATGCATAAAAATTATGAAACTTTTTCCTCTGAGTTTTATTAATTTTTATGACACAAAAATATTTTTACTTCATTTTTCATCATTAAAAAAGTATTTTTTAAACATTTAAAAGATTATTTTTAATTGATTAATGGAAATTAATTAATTAAAAATACTTTTAGGTATTTAAAAATCACCAAAAAATTCATGAAATGTTCTAAGACATTTAGAAACATTGTCCAACCTTCAAACCAAATTTATTTTTTGATCTTGATGCATTTTAAGAATTTTTCATTGAATTAAATCATTTTTTATGCATTAATTGGATCCTAAGTTCAAAAATTCATTTCTGCCAATTGGAGATGGTTGAGACATTGGTTCTTCTTGCATTGTTTTCTATTTGGGCATGTAGTTTCTAGGATAAAATGGCCATGATTTGATCTTGAATTTTCAATTTGTTTGGCATTTCTTTTGTTAAGAACCCTAAAAAACCCTAATAACTTAGAAAAATCATATCTTGAGATTGGTTAAGAGTTGAGAGTTCCCCTTTGGGCAGTGGTTTATTATAGGTCTAGGTTTTCTTTGGATGCCATTTTCAATTTTTTATCTTAGGGTTTTGTTTCTGTTTTGGGTTATTGTTTGTTGTTTGATCCATGAACCCTAGTTTGGGCTCTCTCTTGCATCCCTCTTGCATTCTCTTGCATAACATGACTTGTCTTTGCATTTTGTGCATTCTTGTGATTCATTTGACATCTTAAGACACATAGAAAGCATGTTTGATCATTGCATTACATATTTGCCATGTCATTTGTCTTGTATGCTTCATAACTTTCCATGCTTGTTCATGCTCCTTAACTTGCATCATTTGCATCCATGATCTTGTGTGAGCATCTCCATGTCTTGCCTCATGTTTGCAGCACTTCATAACATCATAATCATCATCAACATGCTTCTGGTTTTGCTTTGCATCATACCATTTCATCTCATCTTGCATTGCATTGCATTTCTTTCTAACATTTCAGGTGGTAAGTAAACTTGGGAAGTGAATTTGCCTTCACTTCTCATAACTTTTCTTTTCATCTCTCTTGCATCCATTGCTGCATTTCTGTTTGTGTTTGAGATTGAGCTTGCTCATTCTTCTTCCCCCCACTTTCTTTCTTCAAGTGACTTGACTTCTTGAATGAAGCAAGTTGCTTTGCTTCTCTTGATCCTTTCATCTGCTTCCTGGTGGCTCCTTTGAAGATATTTCTTGCAAACCTCACAAACCTTAGGGTCAACCAAGCATGATAATGAATTAGGGTTTTGATTAGTCTCCCCTCATAGTTTTTTACCTTTGTGTCTCTCTTTGAGTCTTCTTTTCTCATCTCATAATCAGGGACTAAACCCTAAAGGCTTTAAGACTTTGTGATTAAGCTTATGCCTGCATCCTTCTTTTAGGATGGAGTGTATAACTTTAATCCTAAGTATTAAACCCTTAATGTGTTTAAATCTCTTAATCAATTCACATAATAATCATCAAGACATCACACTTGTAACTTGGGCCTTGCATTAGGGTTCTAATTCTTCCTTAACTGGTTAAGAAGGACTAACCCTAGTGTTAATGGACAAGTCCCCCTCAAGTGGTCCTACAAACCCTAAAAATCACTTCATCATCATATCATTAAATAAAATCCACTTAATCAAAGGCTTGTTTTGTCATGAGTTTAATTCCTAGTCATGGATTAAGTTGAGGAGCCTTCCTCAGCTTAAACATTCTCATCTATCATCCTTCTTTTAGGATGGTGTAATGAGTCTGTTTAATCCCTGATTATGGCTTAACCTCATTACTCAACACTAAACACAAAACACCAAAAACATCTAAATAATCACAAGTAGGTTAATGATCTTGATCCTACACCAAAGGTGATTAAGTGTGAGAATCTGACTTCACACTTAAGGTACTCTCATTACCCCTAATCAGAGGGAAGATGTGATGGGTTTACTAAATCCATTGGTTTAGGCTTAAGCTCATTAACTTACGACAAACTTTCAAAAGCAATAAAAGACTGAAAACACAAAAACAAACAATAATCGCCTCCTCCGGGATTCTTTTCTCATCACCTTCACTCATAAACGAGAACTTGCTTTTTCCGTCTAATGCAAGACAGTTCGCACCTGAGCCAGACAGGTCATACACTTGAGCATAGACAAGTAAGCAGTTCATCAGTCAATTTACCTTTCAGTCTCTTTGGGTCGAACTACGGTGTTCTGACTTCCTCATTGCACGAGAGGATACGTAGGCATAACTTAACGGTTATCGAACAAAAGTCTCTGTACATTCCCCCTCCTTCCAGCATCTTTCTTTTAGCCTCATCATCATGAGCAATTCATTCTCATTCTTACACTGACACATCATTTACACACTTCACTTCTTTTACACTGACACCTGTACATCTCTTCCAGCTATTTCATACACAGATCGCACTGACACTACCCCTTTAAAACACAAATCTTTTAAGCGTGGATCCCGTCGAGTACGACGGACAATCTGGGTGCTAATACCTTCCCAGGTTGTAACCAACCCCCTTTCTCAGTCTCTCTGGTTCGCAACCGTCTTATCCATCTCTTCCTAGGTCTATGCAGCATTGCCTTTCCTCCGGGATAAAAATGCCTAGCTGGCGACTCTATTCATTCTCCAGTGAGTTCACGGCTGTGTGTTCTCACTGTCCCTCTCGCCGACCGTTCGCGTCTGTACCCTCATCTGACCCCGGTGTCACTTGTCGGGAGCGACAATACAAACCAAAGTCAGAAGCATAAACATGATGTTAATGGTGCTAAGAGATGATGCAAATACATGTCAAGAGTTGTGGATGATCATACAAGGATGAGGATGCAAGTGAAGCATGCTTTGAACCATGAAAGTTCGTGAAAGTTTATGAAATGATATGAATGCATAACATGGCAAAGGAATGATGCAATGATCAAACATGATTCGAATATGTCCTAAGATGTCTTATATGTCATGAGGATGCACAAAATGTCATGGCAAGTTCATGGATGAAAGCAAATGAAGGATGAATGCAAATGAAGGCAAGAATTAGGGCTTACATACAATATGCAATGCAAAATTCAAAATCAGAAGCAAATGACAAGATAAAAAATTGAAAATGGGATCAAAGGTACCCTAACCCTACACAAGTTCACTGCCCAAAGGAAGGGACCTAAGTCTTAACCTAATGGAAGTTATGATTTTCTCAAGTCAACTAGGGTTTCAAGGCACTTCAAAAGGAAAAATGCACATCAAATTGAAAATGAAAGATAAATTCAAACCAATTTTACCCTAAAAACTACATGATATGAAGAATGCAATGCAAGAAGAACCATCATCAAGCTCTTCATGGTTAGGCAGAATGAATTTTTCTAAGTTAGAACAAAGATATTGCCCTTTAAGAACTTTAATTCCAAAGAAAAATGTCAAAATAGGTCAAGAACCTAAAAGAAATTTGTTTGAAGAGTTTGATAATGTTTCTAAATGTTTTAAAATGCAATGTGAATTTTTTGGTGATTTTAAATACCTAAATGCATTTTTAATTAATTAATTTCCATTAACTAATTAAAAATAAACATTTAAATGATTTAAAAATAATTTTTGATGCAAAAAATAAAAATAAAAATATTTTTGGGTTCTGAAAATTAATAAAAGATTTGATAAAAAATTTTCAGAATTTTTTTAATGTATTTTACTATTTTTAAAAATTCGTGGAAATTAAATACAAAACAAATGAAATAAAAATGAAATAAATGAATAAATGAGAAAGTCAGCTGATTTAAAGGCCCAGATTCAAACCTAGGGGGGCGGGAGTTGACTACGCGCACTAATGGACGGCTGAAATTCAAATCTCACTAATTATGATTAAACCCTAATCTTGAACCCTAATTACTTTCAGATGTCCGGAACAGTGTTCCGGTCATCTTCTCCGTCCAACCAATCCTTCAATCTCACTCAAAACGCAATCTTAAGCTCTCTAACTCTCTAGAATCAAACATCTAACAACCCTAAACATGAATCCAGCCTTAAAACTCATTTATTTTCACTCAAGAACAAGAATCAAAGCCAAACGGAAAAAAACGTAGAAAATTTCAGAGGTTCAATACATGCTTAATACTTGACCATTTTCAAAACTAAACACATCAGAATCATCAGTGAATCATGGAGAACCAATTGGCAACTTAAAAACACGTTTCTGGAAAATTTGTTCTTGGTGATACCTGAACTGAAGCTTTCGAAAATGGTGCTTTCTGGCCAGCCCTTTGCTTCAAACAAGCTCCAATGATCCTCCCCAAATGTTTGTGATACTTAGCTGGAGTTTATATGGCCTCAAAATGAAAATGGCAGAGGTTCAGTTTGTGAAATGTGGAAATCGTGTTTTTGATTCTAGGCTTTTTATGGCAAAGTGATGGTTGGGAAATAATCAGTGGATCATGGTGAGTTGTTCTGTGAAGTTTGTTTTGAGGTTTAAGGCTTGTGTGATGAGATTCGAATGAAAATGAAAAGAGGGAGGTTTTTGTGAACTATGGTGATGCTCTGGTTTCAGGCTCCAAGATTGTGTGAAATGTGATCCTTGAGGCATGTATGTGAAGCTGTGATTGGTCAGAGTAGTTGGTGTGGCTCAATTTGATTGGTATGGCTCAAGTTGAATAAAGTCAACATTTGTGTAAGTGAAGGTATGGGCTGGTTCAGTCATGGTGCAAGGGTATGGTTCGGATCAGTTTGCTTCAAGGAGGTCCATGGAATTCATATTTGGCAGCTGGCACAAGTGGATGAAGGGTTATGGAGCATTTTGCAATTTTGTCCAACTTTGGCCCCTTTTGAGATTCTTGAAGTTTAAGGCATGGAACTTAAGAAATTTTTGAGCCAATCTGAAGTTTAGGTCATATATGATGTTCATGTAATGCTTAGACAACAATTAGAGGTCACATTTTGCCTTGGTACAAGAATTTGCAAGTTTCCCTCTTTGGCACATAAGTGAATTTTTGTGATTTTGTCCAACTTTGCAAGGCCATAACATTTGTTCTATAATGAATTAGAATGAGTTCTTGTACTTTTTGAAAATGGGAGGATACAATCTACAACTTTCATGACCAAAGATTTTTCATTTGAAGCATTTTTGAATCAAAAAGAGGAGATTGAAAAACTTTCCCAAAATGGCATGTTTACATTACAAGTCACTTTCCCAAAATGGCAACTTTGCAAATGGCTTGAAATTTTTCAATTTTGTGAACTTCTAACTTCTTCCAAGATCAAATAAAGATCATACACATTCAAAATGATGGAGGAAACCCTTTGGTTGGATGATTGGGGGCCTCAGATGCCTTGATTTTGCACTGACTTGCTCAAAAAGTCATCTTTTGATCAGATGCCTTTCCCATTGAATTTCTTCATGAAAATTGGTATGCATGATCCTCATAACATATGTAGACCAATAGAAACAAGAATGACCAAAAAATTTGGAGTTATGGCCTCTGAAACCAAAACCCTAATTTTAGGTCATCTGTGTAATTAAGCCTGGCTCTGCTTCCATGCCTTTCTCAGTTCTTGTGATTCTTTGACTTCCTTGACCTTGTTAGGATATAATATGATGCTTGAACATACATGAACCCTCTTGAGATGATTGAAGGCCTTTGGAGTGGCTCAAATGGCTCAGGGATGGCTCAGATCACAAACCCTAGATGCAAATGGCTTTGAATCAATGCAGTGAAGCAAAAATGCAATATGAGATGATATGATTGAACTTATGCAAAATGAAAAGAATCACAAGCCATGGTGTGAATGAGTGAGGGAAAATTTGGGGTGTTTACAGCTGCCCCTGTTCAAACATGAGTTAGTTGTGCAGGATGTAAGCAACGGCTTAACATGCAAACAAGATAACTTGTGGTTGAATACCAAAGACAGACCAAGATTTGCACTCACTGAATGAAGAAGAAAAGGGATATAGATTGTAAAAGGAAGTAAAGTATAATTATAAAGTGCGGGCGATGGAGGACGACCGTCGAGCAGAGGACGACTGCTGGGGATGAAGCAATGACGGGGAAGGCCGACATGCTGGGGAAAAAGAGAGATCATGATGGGGACGACCATCAAGTAAAGAAATAAGTCTTTCTGGGGATTAAAGGTAAATGATGGGGACGACCATCGGGCTGAAGAAATAAATGATGAGGAACAGTCATCAAAGGTGAAGGATGATCACCTAGCAGGGGACGGCGGCTCTATTGGGGATAAAATGAGGGACGGTCATTTAAGGTGAAGGACGATCACCTGGCAGGGTACGGCTGCCACAAGTATCACGACATAGGACGAATGCCGGATAGAAAGAGGTCGACGATGGGGACGGCCATCGGATAAGCATTGATGAAGGACGATCATCAAGAGGTGAAGGACGATCACCTAGCAGGGGACGGCTGCTCTGGGGTTTTATCATGACATAGGACGAATGTTAGATAGCAGAATCAACGATGGGGACGACCATCGGATAAAATGATGAAGGACGATCATCAAGAGGTGAAGGACGATCACCTAGCAGGGGACGGCTGCTGGAAATAACACGACATAGGATGAATGTCGGATAGGAAGGGGTTCTAATGATTAGAGACTCCGCTGGGGATGATGAAGGACGATTATCAAAAAGGTGAAGGACGATCACCTGGCAGGGTACGGCTGCCGAAAATATCATGACATAGGACGAATGTCAGATAGAAAGGAAATAGTTTATCAAGATTTGCCGGGAATTCTTCTGGGGAATGGTAGACAGAGACGAGTGTCTAAATATAAGTGTTTGAAACAGTGTATAGGTTAAAAGATGCGGACGAGCATCCTTAAGACTATGATACGGACAAGTATCAATAGAAACAAACGCTTGACGCATGTACGGACGAGTACCAACTAGTTAACAAATAACACAGACGAGTGTCGAATCTGAGGGGATTTAAATGGCATATACAAGATACAGACGAGTATCTGTATGAGTAAAAAGTGATGAGTGAGACATAGACAAGTGTCCAACTTGCTGTGGAGAACACGACACGGACGGGTGTCGGAAGAAGTGTTTTATAAACAAGTATTTGGTTTACAAAGTGTTTAGGCAACTATGCTGGGGAAGATGACACAGACGGGTGTCAGGGAATTGTATAGATATACGTAAACATGTATTTGTAAGTGCAAAGGGAACGCTTTGGCTTTCTGCTGGGGATATGACACAGATGAGTGTCAAGAAACATCTGTAATGTATAAGTATCTGTTTGTAGAGAACGCTCGAGCGACTTTACTGGGGAATGATGACACAGACGAGTGCCAAAAGGAGCATGTATCTGTATAAGTGGGTGCAAGGAGGATGCTTCGGCTTCCTGCCGGGGAATTGAGAAGTATTTAGTATATTGTTGATGGAATGTTGGTATTTGCAAGTGTTTGATTCAGATCATGGCTTATGATTTATGCAATATGTTTGATTTTTGCCGTAATGTTCCGTATTGGACGGAATGCTACGCTCTGGGGGAAAATATGATGTGAATGCTATGATTATGCAAAGATACCGATCCGGGATTCGGATCCCGTTGCCGTAGAGATCTCTGGCTGATCTGCTTAAAGAATGTCCCAGTAGGGGAGGAGATCACTGGTAGATCTGATATATGATTGACTGCTTGGGGAAGCAGGTCACTGATAGACCTGTCTTAATAATGAGGAGCCCAGCTGGGGCTGTGGAAGCTTTTGTCGCTTTGTCGTGAGATCTTCAGGCATTGCTCTTCTGGATAGAGGCTGAAATTCCGTGGGAAGATGGCTCCCTGTCTGTCACCTGGTTGGGGAGGAATGATGACTGGCAACTCCGCTGGGGATAAAGCAACTTTGGTGCTATTTGGAAGACATGCCGAGTAAGTAACGATTTGGCAGCTTGTCGGGGAGAAGCTTTCATGCCCCATGCTGCGCTTTGAATACCTGCAATCCTATCATGACAAAGAAACGTACAAGTATCCCTAGGTATCCCTTACTGGATTCCATCATAGGAATTTAGACACTCCTGGAGCGAATGTATTTCATGTAAGCATGTAGTTTAGAAAAAGACGCATATGTACTTATGCAATCAATAACTTAAGGACATCAGACATTTTGCAAATGAAAAAATAAAATGTACGAGACGAAGTATGACTGAAAATCTGATTTTATTAATTTGTGTGCCCTGAATTGGCAAGATACAGTCAAAGAAACGGATCCCCTGAAATGAGGAGATTGTTACAAATTGAGAAACAAAAAGATGCTGGTAATGTTAATGACGCTCCCAGGAGCTTCCCTTTTGCTATGACTCGTATGACATTGACGTTCTTCTCATCTTGCTTTCTGAAGAAGGCTGATTCTGACCAATGCTTTATACTTTCAAAGCTTGCCATGTTGTAAGTGATATAGATGAATTCCGAATGCAGTTGTTTGCTTATTCCCTTATTTTGCGTGGATCGCCCTTTCGGGTTTTCAATCCACCGGGATACCCTTTTTTGCCTGAGTCGTCCAATGCGGCTTTTCAACTCAGCGGGTGTACATTTTTATTTATTTTCCCTTATTTTTTCCCGGGTCTTTTATTCTGTTTTTGACTCGCCGAGATGCCCTATTTTTTCCTGGACTTACATTCTGTTTTTATGTCCAGCAGGTCATTTTCATGCAAAGTATTTTTTAACTGCATCTGAGTTCACAGGGGACAGGAAATCTTCACCATCCATAGTACTGAGCATCAGTGCTCCACCAGAGAAAACTTTCTTTACTATGAATGGCCCATCATAATTCGGAGTCCACTTGCCCCTGTGGTCTGTCTGAGGAGGAAGGAGTCTTTTCAGCATAAGATCTCCTACTTGGTATTCTCGAAGCCTGACTTTCTTATCGAAGGCTTTCTTCATTCTTTTCTGATATAACTGCCCATGGCAGATTGCAGCTAATCTCTTTTCTTCAATAAAATTCAGTTGTTCGTATCGGGATCGGACCCATTCTGCTTCATTTAGCTTAACATCCATTAGTACCCGCAAGGAGGGTAATTCAACTTCAACAGGTAGGACTGCCTCCATACCATACACAAGCTGATACGGCATTGCCGCAGTGGATGTTCTGATTGGCGTATGGTACCCATGCAAGGCAAATGGTAGCATTTCATGCCAGTCTTTATAGGTAACTACCATCTTCTGCACAATCTTCTTGATATTCTTGTTAGCTGCCTCAACAGCGCCATTCATCTTTGGCCTGTAAGGAGAAGAATTGTGGTGTTGGATCTTGAAGTCCCGACATAGTTCTACCGTCATTTTGTTGTTTAAGTTGGAACCATTATCAGTAATGATTCGCTCGGGAACTCCATACCGACAAATGATATCTCTCTTCAGAAATCGGGCAACCACCTGCCTCGTAACATTTTCATAGGAAGCTGCTTCAACCCACTTGGTAAAATAGTCAATGGCAACCAGGATGAATCTGTGGCCATTTGAAGTAGTCGGTTCAATTTTGCCAATCATATCAATGCCCCACATGGCAAAGGGCCAGGGTGAAGACATCACATTCAAAGGATTGGGAGGCACATGCACTTTATCCGCATAAATCTGGCATTTATGGCATTTTCTGGCATAGGCACAACAGTCTGCATCCATTGTGATCCAGTAATAGCCTGATCTTAGCAACTTTTTAGCCATTGCATGCCCTCCAGCATGGGTACCAAAGGATCCTTCGTGCACTTCGTGCATCAACAAGTCTGCTTCTGCCCTATCAACGCATCTGAGAAGTACCATATCAAAGTTTCTCTTATACAGGGAACCGTCAGTATTCAGGAAGAAACTACCAGCTAGTCTTCTTAGTGTCTTCTTGTCATTGGAAGATGCCCCATATGGGTATGTTTGATCCTCCAAGAAGCACTTAATGTCGTGGAACCAAGGTTTATCATCTTTAACCAAATCTGCTGAGAATACGTATGCTGGTCTATCAAGTCTGGATACTGAAATCTGAGGCACAAAGTTGGCAGCTTGAACTTTGATCATGGATGAAATGGTAGTGAGAGCATCTGCAAACTGATTTTCATCTCGAGGGATATATTCAAGCTTGACTGTGGTGAAGAAAGTAAGCAACCTCCTTGTATAATCCTGGTATGGAATCAGATGCTCCTGGTGAGTATACCATTTGCCGTTGGTTTGATTAATTACCAGAGCTGAATCTCCGAATACAGTTAAAGTCTTGATCCTGAGGTCAATGGCTTCCTCAAGACCCATAATACAAGCTTCGTATTCAGCTTCGTTGTTAGTGCAGTTAAAGGTGAGTTTTGCCGAGAATAGCATGTGAACTCCCTTAGGTGTAATGAGTACTGCACAAACGCCACGACCATTCATATTAACGTCCCCATCAAACATCATAGTCCATTCTTCTTCCGGGTCAGGCCCTTCGGTGTGAATAGGCTCTTCATGATCTTTTGCTTTTATGAACATGATGTCTTCATCAGGGAAGTCAAATGTCATAGGCTGGTAATCATCAATGGGTTGCTCAGCAAGTTAATCAGACAATACACTGCCTTTGATGGCCTTTTGGGATGTGTACTGAATGTCATATTCCGTGAGGATCATTTGCCATCTTGCAACCCGTCCGGTAAGTGCTGGCTTCTCAAAAATGTACTTAACTGGGTCCATCTTAGAGATCAATAAAGTGGTGTGGGTCAACATATACGGCCTTAGTCGGCGAGCAGCCCACGCTAAAGCACATCAAGTTTTTTCGAGCAGTGAATAACGTTGTTCACAGTCGGTAAACTTTTTGGTTAGGTAGTATATTGCATACTCTTTTCGACCAGACTCGTCATGCTGGCCCAGCACAAACCCCATCGACTCTTCTAATACTGTCAGGTACATGATTAGAGGTATTCCTTCAACTGGAGGCATAAGGATCGGAGGCTCTTGTAAATATTCCTTGATTTTGTCGAAAGCCCTCTGGCAGTCTTCGTTCCACCTGACCGTTTGTTATTTTCTTAACAGCTTGAACAAAGGCTCACAGGTTGCTATGAGGTGAGATATGAACCGTGAAATGTAGTTCAATCTACCTAGAAACCCCCGAACTTCTCTTTTTGACTTCGGTGCAAGCATTTCTTGAATGGCTTTAACTTTATCAGGGTCAACTTCAATCCCTTTCTCGTTTGAATAACTTCAACAGATTTACCAGGTGGTCTTCTTCTGTGAGGGACTTGGCAATCATGTCATCCACATAACATTCAATTTCTTTGTGGATCATGTCATGGAATAATGTTACCATAGCCCGTTGATAAGTGGCACTAGCATTCTTTAGTCCGAATGGCATCACCTTATAACAGAATGTGCCCCAGGGTGTGATGAAAGTTGTCTTCTCCATATCTTCAGGTGATATCTTGATCTGATTGTATCCTGAAAATCCGTCCATGAAAGAGAACACCGAGAACTGAGCCGTATTGTCGACCAACACATCAATGTAAGGTAAAGGGAAGTCATCTTTCGGGCTGACTCTGTTCAAATCCCGGTAATCCACACACATCCTCACCTTGCCTTCTTTCTTAGGCACATGTACAATATTAGCAACCCACGGCGGATAGCTAGTCACATCAAGGAAACTGGCGTCCCACTGCTTTTGTACCTCTTCTTTTATCTTCATTGCCATATCTGGGCGAGTACGGCGCATCTTCTGTTTTACTGGCGGGCAGTCTTCTTTCAGAGGCAGCTTGTGCATGACAATGTCGGTGTCCAACCCTGGCATATCCTGATAAGACCAAGCAAAAACATCCACATATTCCCGAAGCATGTCAATCAGTTGCTCTTTTACTGAATCTTGCAGGCAGGCCCCGATCTTAACTTCTTTCATGTCTTCTTCCGTACCAAGATTAACCGTTTCAATCTCCTCCTGATGAGGAGTGATAACCTTCTCCTCTTGCCTCAACAACCTGGCTAACTCTTCAGGTAGCTCATAATCTTCTTCAACCCCTTCATCGGCTTGATTAATCGGATTGTCAAAGTCATACGAAGTCATAGCAGTGTTGTTGTCGGTGCGGTCTGAAAGGCACTTTCTGCAAGGGTTTAGATTGGTTTATTTTAGTGATCAGTTTTATCTTATTTAGAAAAAAGTGAAAATGAAGTTATTTATTCTGAAAAACATTGCCATTTTATTTTTGTACAAAAAGAAAAATGAAAAACAGTGAGCGGAAAAGAAAAGACTCATTTGCAAAAGATGTCCTGATATTCATTAATTGATCTTTGCATAAAATACAAGATGGCCCGATTACAAAATGGGTCTTGACATCTTGGGCAAGATGCAAGACTTGATGCATGCTTTAAAATACAGGAAATAATAATTACTCTGCAGGAGTAACCCTTATAATTTCCTGGGAAGACCACATGGCTCCCCGGGGTCCTTGGACGTATCCATCTTTCCAGGTTGCGCTCGTCCTCTGACTCGTCTTCCAAATTGTTCACAGCATCTGGGGTGAGCATCCCCCCGCTGACAAACTTGGGCTCCTTTGCAGCCTCTGGTTGATCTTGTTGAGTTGGTCTGTAACCCAACCCAAATCGGTCTTCTTTCTTTTCCACGGGAAGCAACTTACCCCAGCCTTGGGCGGTACCTTCCTCAACAACCTTCCGGGCTTGCTGATATGACGTGATGGAAGTTCCCAGTACAGCAGATGCTTCATTAATGTTCAAGGCCTCAAACCCCTGACTCATGGTTTCATGGATCTCCCCATCCATTTCTATGTACTTATACGTAGCCAGCTGGCTAACAAAGATGTCCTCCTCCCCACATATGGTGATGATCTAGCCTTCCCACTCGAATTTTAACTTCTGGTGAAGGGTAGACGTAACGGCGCCAGCGGCGTGGATCCAGGGTCTACCCAACAGACAGCTGTAGGCCGGCTGTATGTCCATCACAAAGAAGGTAGTTTTGAAGGTCTGCGGGCCAATCATCACAGGCAGATCAATCTCCCCAAGCACTGATCTTTTAGAGCCATCAAATGCTCTCACCACCAAATTACTCAGACGCAATGCCAAGCCATCATACTCCAGCTTTACTAAGGCTTTCTTTGGTAGAACATTGAGTGATGACCCAGTGTCCACCAGCACATGAGACAGAACAGCACCCTTGCATTCCAAGGTGATATGCAAAGCCTTGTTATGGTTGCGTCCCTCTGTTGTTAAGTCAGCATTGGTAAAGTCCAGTCCATGACTGGTGTTGATATTTGCCACCACAATTTCTAGCTGATTAACAGTAATCTCCTCCGGCACATATGCTGCGTGCAGGACTTTCAACAATGCGTTCCTGTGAGCTTCGGAACACATACACAGTGATAATATGGAGATTTTGGAGGGTGTTTGGTGAAGCTGGTCCACCACCTTGTAATCACTCCTTTTTATGATTCTCATGAACTCGTCTACATCTTGTTCAAAAGATGTCTTCTGAGTATCTTTGGTAGTTGGCTCTTCAGATACCACACTCTTTCCTTTTGCTTTGGCAGCAGCTTCTGCTTCAGCATTAGGTCTTTGTGTTTGTGAGGCAAAAAGGCGTCCGCTTCTGGTGAAGCCTCCGCCTCCCCCAACATTATCTATTTGTGGAGAAGAGGTTGATGAATCCAGAGTGATTTTCTCCCCGTTGCAGTAGAGATCAGAGCCATAATGTCAAGGTATGGCATTACTGCTTTCATAGGGAACTGGTCCAGGCACCGTAATGGTGACCGGACTGATTGCTACAGAGGAAGGTATTGTAACGGTGTGCGGATCATAGTAAATTGTGACTGGTGATCTGGCAGGAAATGCCACAGTTTGTTGTTGGAAATTGTTGCTGGGAGGAACATTTGATGGGTCGTAGTAGATTGTAACTGTCGAGACATCTTCATTAATTTTTACTGGCGTTGTAGAAGATTCTGCTAATAAAATGGATGCTGATGTTGTAGAAGAAACGATTGTTGAAATTTGACTTGTTGAAGTGATGGACGGAGTAATTGCTGGTGATATTGATGAATCGGTAAGAATGATTGTTGTTGCTGTTGTAGGAGAATTTGTTGCTGAAGGAATGATTGTTGATGTTGTAGGAGATTCTGGTATTGTTGTTAAAGGAATTGCTGGATTTGTAGGCGCCGTTGTTGAAATCTGAAGGATACCATCCTTGATAAGACCATTTATGCCGCTTCTTAGCCTTTCACACCCATTGACTGCAATGTTGCAATACCCACAGCCGAGTTCACACCCGGGGAACACTTGGCACTCTAAAAGTTGAGCTTTAATTTCCACCAACGGTGTTCGAATTTGTGCAACACTGGTGATTAAGGTGGATGGTTTTTCTTCCTCAATGTCATTAATCCTAGGCCCGCCATGATTAGGCATAGGATTTTTGTTGACATTCGGAGGAGGTGCAAAGTTGAGGGCTTTAGAATCCACCAGATCTTGAACTTTCATTTGTAAGGCCCTGCATTTTTCAGTATTGTGACCAGGCGCGTTGGAGTGAAAGGCACACCTGGCGTTGACATCATAGTTCTTTGGGAGGTTGAGAGGATCTGGTGGTGCCAACGTCCTTAACTCAACCAAGTTAAGCTTCAGGAGTTGTGGAAATAAGGCAGCATAAGGCATAGGGATATGGTCAATCACCCTATTTGCCTGTGATGGCCTTTGTTGAAAAGGACGCTGTTGTTGGTTGCTATTGTTGTGGTTGTAGGTTCTCTGTTGCGGATACTGAACTTGTTGTTGATACGGTGGTTGTTGTTGTTGAGGATATGCTGATTGCTGAGGAATCGGAGCTGGAATGGTAACTACTGCTACTGACCGGTGTACATACTGAGGTTTGCCCCTGCTTGTATGAATGGAATTCGTTTCACCGGCTCTTCGGGGTCCCACAAAAGGCTTTCTGGGATTGCTGGATGAACTTGCACCATTTTTGGAAATTTTACCCATTTTTAATAGACTCTCAATCCTTTCACCAACTATAACTACATCTGCAAAGCTGGTAGAGGAGAAGGCAACCAATCTATCAATATAGGTTCCTTGCAATGTATTCATGAACATGTCAGCCATTTCCCTTTCTGACATGGGTGGTTGGACAGCAGCAGCAAGCTGTCTCCACCTTTGGGCATATTCCCTAAAGCTTTCTCTGGAAGATTGAGACATTCCCATTAGGAGGGTCCTGTTGGGAGCCATGTCCAGGTTGTATTGATATTGTCTGATGAAAGCTTCAGCTAAGTCCTTCCAGCATCTGATGGTAGCTCTGGTCAAGTGTGAATACCACTCTCTTGAAGCCCCAATCAGACTATCTTCAAAGTAGAACATCCACATCTTTTCATCCATGGTATACACTTTAAGTCTTCCTAGGAAAGACTGTAGGTGAGTTCGTGGACAAGAGGTTCCATTGTATCTCTCAAAGCACGGGGGTTTGAATTTGTGGGGAATTCTCACCCCATCCACTAGTCCCATATCCATTACATCGAAGACCAAGGAATTCTGAGACTCCAAAGATCTCAACTTCTCAGCAATTTCATCCAATCTCCTATCATAGACTTCATCTCCATCTCCCATAACAGTAAACTGCTCTTCTTGGGGATCCTCTTGCAAGATTCTCCCCCCAGCAGTATTTCCTTGCACATTTCTCGGGATGTTGACTTTCGGATCCAGATGAGGTCCAAATACTGGTGGATTAATACGAGGCTGGCCTTGTTCATTGTTACTAGTCCCTCCAGATCCAAGATGAGGTTCCTTGGGAGTTTGTCTTTCCACCAGTTCCCTTAACCTTTCTTGACTCTGGGCCAAGCCAGTCATTATTGCCATGAATTGAGTCATTTGATTTCTCATCTCCACTCTTTCATTAGCCATCTGATTTCTGACCTCAGTCAGATCCTGCTGTACTTGCTCCATTTGAATACCAGGAAGGTTATTGCGAGTAGGGTACCGGTGCGTGCGGTTGACAGGGAACACTCGGCGATGAGCAATATTTCCTGAGATCATAACAAAGTTAGAAATAACAACAAATCCTACAAAACAAACAAAAGTTATTATGCAATGCGGTATGCCTATTTTTTTCCCAAGGTATCCGGTTTGGTTCTTAGTTTTGACCTTTCCCGACCTCGAGGAAGATGCTTTGATGTTGTTGAGAGAAAAGCCCAAATGGAAACAAACTAAAATATATTACAAAAGGTGAACAATACATAGTCTGTTTTACAATACATGCCCCTGGAGGGTCAAAATACAACAAAAAGAAAAGTACATCAAATGGAAATATCAACAAACAATCAATCAGACATCCATTCCAAACTCATCTTCTCTGACCTCCTTCAGGAGTGCCTCAGTCACTGGACCAGCTGGGTGCTCTGTAATGGTCCTAATGAGGAGGTTCCTGGTGGCAATGGCAGTGGTCAGCTTTTTATGCCTGTCCTGGTCCTTTGATCTCTTCAATCCAGCTCTGAGCTTCAACTTTGAAATCTCCTTCTGGGCTGCTAACAAAGCTTCCTGCTGCTTTTTCTCATTAGCCTCTAGCTGTTCAATCTTAGCTTGAGTCTTTTGGTCTTCTTGAGTACGGGCTTCAGTGATCCTGACCCACCTAGCCTGACTCTCTTGCAGATATAGCTCAGTCCTAGCCTTCTGAATCTTGGCCTCTTTACAGGCATTCTTCAATATTTGTTCCCCGGCTCTTGCCTTCCTGATGTAGTCCTTTGTCTTCTCAATTTTGGCAAGATGCTCTACCCTAAGCTTCTCCAACCTCTAAATGTTCAAACGACCGTCACTTCTTTCCCACAGAGTCTTCTTCAAAGCTTGAGATAAGTTCTCATTCCTTTCCTTCAGTTTCTCAAATTCTTCTAGGCTGACAGTGGCTGCAGGTTGTACTGTTGAGGGCCCAGGTATGTCCTCTAAGGTGAAAGGCATTCCAGTAATCTGAGCTCTTGTACGGGACCAGTCGTAGTACTGAGCTGAAGCAACATTATTACACCTCCCAAGTATAGCCATCCCTTTTGTTTGGATGTTGTCCCAAGCCCATGATGCTTGTCTGACAGCAGCTGAATTAGGTTTCACTTCACAATATAGGGTCTCAGCTAAATCTTGCACTCTAGGAGGGTGGACCAAAGCATAGCCCAGTTGTCTTTTAAACAGCAAAGGATTGTAGTTGATGCAACCCTTCACTCCTATTAGAGGCACATTTGGGTATTGTCCACAGCTGGTGATAATGTCCTTGCCTTTGGTGCTCTGGGTGCACCATCTGATATCATCTGAAGTCAAAGCAATGAGCCTCTTGGCCCAATTCTTCTGTTGGTGAGGATTCAGGAAGGCATCTGACTTAGGCAGGTGTCTGAGCAGCCAGGTGTGAAACAAAGGAGCACAACATCTTACCAACTTTCCTCTTTGTTTCTCATTCCTCTGATGAATGGAGTAGTAAAAGTCTCCTAGCAAGTGTGGGTATTGGGTTCTTCAGAAGAAACAGATGGATGGCATTCTTGCTGACAAATTTGGGCTCATCTACAAACAGTATAGCCCCATATATGCTGAGGGATAACAGTGCACAGACTGCCCTCCATTCTCCTAATGAGGCCTTCAAGATGGCCTGAGAAATCAAGAAATCCAAGTGCAAACCAGGGATCCCAGCTTTTGTTGTCATATTTTGCTCAATCAAAGTAGGCTCCAAGTACAGTGCTTTTGCTACTTCTCCATTGCTGGGAGCTGGAATTTCTGGGTTGAAGGGGATCCCTCCTCTTATAGGTACTCCAATCAATGAAGAAAATTCCTCCAGCAGAGGCCCTAGCTGGATGTTTGGAAAGGTGAAACATCTCAAATGAGGTTCATAAAACTGCAAGCATGTGTGGATCATGCTTCTCTGGGAAGGGTCAAGGTCCATAACCATGTCTAGGATTCCTCCATAATGCTCTCTAAACAATGGGATGTGGTTAGGTGTGATAAGTGACTAGACCTGCCTAATACCAGTCAACATAGGCTCAAAGAAATGGTAAGATATGTTGCTCTTCCTGGAAGTAGTCATGAATGCTGAAGAGGATGAAGATATGTGCTGATGAAGATCACAGACTGATACTGGAAGTGAGCCACTAACAGGTTGATGCTGGTGATGATGAAGATAGCTGAAGCAGATAACTAATGAAGTCAGTTGAAGCAGAGGTCTATGCAAAAGAAGGGGTAAAAACCAAAACAGATATGATGTGGATACCCTGAAAAACAAATAAACAAATGTTAAATGATGCAATGAGGATGTATGCAAATGATATGAAAGGGTTTATGATCAAGCTGTATCTGATTATCTGTCTTGATATAAGCCCATGTATGTTCAAAGAAGGTCCAGATGAAGGTTCAGAAATCCAGTAACCAGGGTGGGGGACTCAAATAAAGAGTCACATGTCCAGGGTTAATCACAAGAACTGTCCAAAGTGGAGTACTCTTAAACAAAACGAGTAACAGGGTATGATGTGGCCAAGGGTTCCTGCAAACCTATAAACAGCCCAACCCCCTCACAGGTAGTGTTCTAGAACAAGGATCTTCAGACTTGGATCAGTTATGAGAAGTGTAAACACTTCTAACCCGGAGGTACAGTGTTTACAATAACCATAAAAGATCCTCCTCTAATTCACCTCAGCTTCTGAAGGTCATAATAAAGGTCATCCAGACTTAGCAGGCTTCCCAGATAGCCCTAGCACTACAGGAAATCTGTAGCACAGAGTTCTCAAGAAGAAACCCACATCTGAACCGTGTTTCATATTCCTGCACCAGACCGAAATGGAATGGGAAAGAACATGAACCACTCTAGCCTAGGTGTCACTCAGGTCCCAGGTATAGGACCTTAAACTCTCAATGGAATCCCACCCACCAAAGAAAACCAGATCCAGCACAGTGATAATAACAGTATGAAATATGCAAAACTGTAAAGGAAAGCAATAAATAAAGTTGTACATAAAGCAGTAAATAAAGCACATAAACACATATAGCACATAACACCCCAGTAAACACAAATCAAACAAACGCTAGGAGGAACACACAAAAAGAACTAGAAGCCCTGGTTACAGTATAAGGGTCCCCAGCAGAGTCGCCAAGCTGTCGCTCCCGCCTGATGACACACAGGGCCAAGAGTGGTAAAGACGCGAATGGTCGGCGAAAGGGAGTGAGAACACACAGGGGTGAACTCAGAAGAAAAGAAAAGAGTCGCCAGCTAGGCATTTTTATCCCGAAGGAAAGGTAATGCTGCATAAACCTAAGGAAAGATGGATAAGACGGTCGTGAACCAGAGAAACTGAGGAAGGGGGTTGGTTACAACCTGGGAAGGTATTAGCACCCAGATTGTCTATCGTACTCGACGGGATCCACGCTTAAAAGATTTGTGTTTAAAAGGGGTAGTGTCAGTGCAATCTGTGTATCAAAGCTGGAAAGAATGCAAGTGTCAGTGTAAAAGAAATGTGAAGTGTATAAGGGAAGTGTCAGTGTAAGAACAAGAGTGAAACGCTCAAGATAAAGAGGCTTAAAGAATAATGCTGGAGGGAGGGGGAATATACAGAGACTTTTGTTCGATAACCGTTAAGTTATGCCTACGTATCCTCTTGTGCAATGAGGAAGTCCGACTCAAAGAGACTGAAAGATGAATTAACTGATGAACCGCTTTCATGTCTATGTTCAAGTGTATGACCTGTCTGGCTCAGGTGCTAACTATCTTGCATTAGACGGAAGAAGCGAGTTCTCGTTTGTGAGTGAATGGGGTGAGAAAAGAATCCCGGAGGAGACGATTATTGTTTGTTTTTGTGTTTTTAGTCTTTTATTGATTTTTGTGTTTGTCATAAGATAATGAGCTTAAGCCTAAACCAAGGGTTAGTAAACTCATCACATCTTCCCTCTGATTAGGGGTAATGAGAATACTTTAAGTATGAGGTAAGCACCTCACACTTAATCACCATGATGTAGGATTAAGATCATTAACCTACTTTTAATTATTTAGATGTTTTTGGAGTTTTTGTTTAGTGATAAGTAATGAGTTTAAGCCATAATCAAGGATTTAATGGACTCATTATACCATCCTAATAGAAGGATAATAGATGAGAACATTTAAGCTGAGGAAGGCTCCTCGACTTAATCCATGATTAGGGATTAACCTCATGACAAAACAAGGCCTTTATTAAAGTGGATTTTAGTTAATGATGAGATTAAGAAGTGATTTTTATGGTTTGTAAGACAACTTGAGGGGGACTTGTCCATTAACACTAGGGTTAGTCCTTCTTAACCAGTTAAGGAAGAATTAGAACCCTAATGCACGGCCCAAGTTACAAGCTTGATGTCTTAGTGATTATTAGATGAATTGATTAAAGGATTTAAACACATTAAGGGTTTAACACTTAGGATTAAAGTTATACACTCCATCCTAATAGAAGGATACAGGAATAACCTTAATCACAAAGCCTTAAAACCTTAAAGGTTTAGTCCTTGATTATGAGATGAGAAGAGAAGACACAAAGATGACACAAAGGTAAAACTAATGGGGGGACTAATCAAACCCTAATTATGATCATGCTTGGGTATTCCTAGGGTTTATGAGGCTTGCAAAAGATCTTCAAGAGAAAAGCCACCAAGGAAGAAGCAGAAGAAAGGAGAAAGAAGCAGAAGAAGCAAGACAACTTACTTCACTTAAGAAGATAAGTTGCTTGAAGAAAGAAGGAAGGGAGGGAACATGAATGAGCATGCTCACTATAGTACACAAGTAAAATGCAGAAATGAATGCAAAAGAGAGATGAGAAGAGATTGTGAGAAGTGAAGGCAAATTCACTTCTCAGACACTTACCACCTGAAAAGTTAGCAATAAGAAAATGAAATGACATGAAAATGAGATGAAATGCAATGATACAAACCAAAGTCAGAAGCATAAACATGATGTTAATGGTGCTAAGAGATGATGCAAATACATGTCAAGAGTTATGGATGATCATACAAGGATGAGGATGCAAGTGAAGCATGCTTTGAACCATGAAAGTTCGTGAAAGTTTATGAAATGATATGAATGCATAACATGGAAAAGGAATGATGCAATGATCAAACATGATTCTAATATTTCCTAAGATGTCTTATATGTCATGAGGATGCACAAAATGTCATGGCAAGTTCATGGATGAAAGCAAATGAAGGATGAATGCAAATGAAGGCAAGAATTATGGCTTACATACAATATGCAATGCAAAATTCAAAATCAGAAGCAAATGAAAAGATAAAAAATTGAAAATGGGATCAAAGGTACCCTAACCCTGCACAAGTTCACTTCCCAAAGGAGGGGACCTAAGTCTTAACCTAATGGAAGTTATGATTTTCTCAAGTCAACTAGGGTTTCAAGGCACTTCAAAAGGAAAAATGCACATAAAATTGCAAATGAAAGATAAATTCAAACCAATTTTACCCTAAAAACTACATGATATGAAAAATGCAATGCAAGAAGAACCATCATCAAGCTCTTCATGGTTAGGGAGAATGAATTTTTCTAAGTTAGAACAAAGATATTGCCCTTTAAGAACTTTAATTCCAAAGAAAAATGTCAAAATAGGTCAAGAACCAAAAAGAAATTTGTTTGAAGAGTTTGATAATGTTTCTAAATGTTTTAAAATGCAATGTGAATTTTTTGGTGATTTTTAAATACCTAAATGCATTTTTAATTAATTAATTTCCATTAACTAATTAAAAATAAACATTTAAATGATTTAAAAATAATTTTTGATGCAAAAAATAAAAATAAAAATATTTTTGGGTTCTGAAAATTAATAAAAGATTTGATAAAAATTTTCAGAATTTTTTTAATGTATTTTACTATTTTTAAAAATTCGTGGAAATTAAATACAAAACAAATGAAATAAAAATGAAATAAATGAATAAATGAGAAAGTCAGTTGATCTAAAGGCCCAGATTCAAACCTAGGGGGGCGGGAGTTGACTACGCGCGCTAATGGACGGCTGAAATTCAAATCTCACTAATTATGATTAAACCCTAATCTTGAACCCTAATTACTTTCAGATGACCGAAACAGTGTTCCGGTCATCTTCTCCGGCCAACCAATCCTTCAATCTCACTCAAAACGCAATCTTAAGCTCTCTAACTCTCCAAAATCAAACATCTAACAACCCTAAACATGAATCCAACCCTAAAACTCATTTATTTTCACTCAAGAACAAGAATCAAAGCCAAACGGAAAAAAACGCAGAAAATTTCAGAGGTTCAATACATGTTTAATACTTGACCATTTTCAAAACTAAACACATCAGAATCATCAGTGAATCATGGAGAACCAATTAGCAACTTAAAAACACTTTTCTGGAAAATTTGTTCTTGGTGATACCTGAACTGAAGCTTTCGAAAATGGTGCTTTCTGGCCAGCCATTTGCTTCAAACAAGCTCCAATGATCCTCCCCAAATGTTTGTGATGCTTAGCTGGAGTTTATATGGCCTCAAAATGAAAATGGCAGAGGTTCAGTTTGTGAAATGTGGAAATCGTGTTTTTGATTCTAGGCTTTTTATGGCAAAGTGATGGTTGGGAAATGATCAGTGGATCATGGTGAGTTGTTCTGTGAAGTTTGTTTTGAGGTTTGAGTCTTGTGTGATGAGATTCGAATGAAAATGCAAAGAGGGAGGTTTTTGTGAACTATGGTGATGCTCTGGTTTCAGGCCCCAAGATTGTGTGAAATGTGATCCTTGAGGCATATATGTGAAGCTGTGATTGGTCAGAGTAGTTGGTGTGGCTCAGTTTGATTGGTATGGCTCAAGTTGCATAAAGTCAACATTTGTGTAAGTAAAGGTATGGGCTGGTTCAGTCATGGTACAAGGGTATAGTTCGGATCAGCTTGCTTCAAGGAGGTCCATGGAAGTCATATTTGGCAGCTGGCACAAGTGGATGAAGGGTTATGGAGCATTTTGCAATTTTGTCCAACTTTGGCCCCTTTTGAGATTCTTGAAGTTTAAGGCATGGAACTTAATAAATTTTTGAGCCAATCTGAAGTTTAGGTCATATATGATGTTCATGTAATTCTTAGACAACAATTAGAGGTCACATTTTGCCTTGGTACAAGAATTTGCAAGTTTCCCTCTTTGGCACATAAGTGAATTTTTGTGATTTTGTCCAACTTTGCAAGGCCATAACTTTTGTTCTATAATGAATTAGAATTAGTTCTTGTACTTTTTGAAAATGGGAGGATACAATCTACAACTTTCATGACCAAAGATTTTTCATTTGAAGCATTTTTGAATCAAAAAGAGGAGATTGAAAAACTTTCCCAAAATGGCAACTTTGCAAATGGCTTGAAATTTTTCAATTTTGTGAACTTCTAACTTCTTCCAAGATCAAATAAAGATCATACACATTCAAAATGATGGAGGAAACCCTTTGGTTGGATGATTGGGGGCCTCAGATGCCTTGATTTTGCACTGACTTGCTCAAAAAGTCATTTTTTGATCAGATGCCTTTCCCATTGAATTTCTTCATGAAAATTGGTATGCATGATCCTCATAACATATGTAGACCAATAGAAATAAGAATGACCAAAAACTTTCGAGTTATGGCCTCTGAAGCCAAAACCCTAATTTTAGGTCATCTGTGTAGTTAAGCTTGGCTCTGCTTCCATGCCTTTCTCAGTTCTTGTGATTCTTTGACTTCCTTGACCTTGTGAGGATATAATATGATGCTTGAACATACATGAACCCTCTTGAGATGATTGGAGGCCTTTGGAGTGGCTCAAATGGCTCAGGGATGGCTCGGATCACAAACCCTAGATGCAGATGGCTTTGAATCAATGCAGTGAAGCAAAAATGCAATATGAGATGATATGATTGAACTTATGCAAAATGAAAAGAATCACAAGCCATGGTGTGAATGAGTGAGGGAAAATTTGGGGTTTTTACACCCTTTAAACACAAACTTTCAAGCGTGGATCCCGTCGAGTACGACGGACAATCTGGGTGCTAATACCTTCCCAGGTTGTAACCAACCCCCTTTTTCAGTTTCTCTGGTTCGCGACCGTCTTATCCATCTTTTCTTAGGTTTATGCAGCATTACCTTTCCTTCGGGATAAAAATGCCTAGCTGGCGAATCTTTTCAGTTCATCATCATGTTCTCTCTTTCGCCGACCGTTCGCGTCTGTACCCCTTCTGGCCCTGTGTCATTTGGTGGGAGCGACAGCTTGGCGACTCTGCTGGAGACCCTTATACTGCAACCAGGGCTTCTGGTTCTTTCTGTGGGTTCCTCCTAGCGCTTGTTTGATTTGTGTTTACGGGGGTGTTATGTGCTAATTGTGTTTATTCATTTGCTTTATTTATTGCTTTATATACAACTATATTTACTGCTTTTTTTTTACAGTTTTTATACATCATACTGTCATTATCATTGCTGGATCTGGTTTCTGTTTTGGTGGGTGGGGTTCCATTGAGTGATTAAGGTCCTATACCTGGGACCTGAGTGACACCTAGGCTAGAGTGGTTTATATTCTTTCCCATTCCATTTCGGTCTGGTGCGGGAATATGAAACACGGTTCAGATGTGGGTTTCTTCTTGAGAACTCTGTGCTACAAATTTCCTGTAGTGCTAGGGCTATCCGGGAAGCCTGCTAAGTCTGGATGACCTTTATTTTGACCTTCAGAATCTGGGGTGAATTAGAGGAGGATCTTTTATGGTTATTGTAAACACTATACCTCCGGGTTAGAAGTGTTTACACTTCTCATAACTGATCCAAGTCTGAGGATCCTTGTTCTAGAACATTACATGTGATAGGGTTGGGTTGTTTACAGGTTTTGCAGGAACCCTGGACCACATCATACCCAGTTACTAGTATTGTTTTATGAATGCATCACTTTGGACAGTTCTTGTGATTAACCCTGGATATGTGACTCTTTATTTGAGTCCCCCACCTTGGTTATTGGATTTCTGAGCCTCCATTCGGACCTTTTAACATACATGGACCTTATACCAACACAGATAATCAGATCCAACTCTTGATCACAAACCCTTGCATATCATTTGCATATATCATCATTGCATCATTTAACATTTGTTTATTTGTTTTTCAGGGCATCCATCATATCATATATGGTTTGGTTTTGACCCCTTCTACTGCTTAGACCTCTGCTTCAGTTATCTTCTTCAACATCTGCTTCAGTTATCTCCCTCAGCACCTGCATCAGTCTGTCAGAGACTCACCTTCAGCTTCTCAGTCTGTGATCTGCATCAGCATTTGTCTTCAGATCCTTTATCTGTACTCATGGATGTTCCAAGGAAAATCAACATATCTTACCACTTCTTTGAGCCCTCCTTGACTGGTATCAGGCAGGTCCAGTCACTTATCACACCTGACCACATCCCACTGTTTAGAGAGCACTATGGGGGTATTTTGGACATGGTTGTGGATCTTGATTCTTCTCAAAGAAGCATGATCCACACATGCCTGCAGTTTTATGACCCCCCACTCAGATGCTTCACTTTTCCAGACTTTCAGATGGGGCCTCTGTTGGAAGAGTTTTCTTTGTTGATTGGAGTGCCTATCAGAGGAGGGATTCCCTTCAACCCAGAGATGACTGCTCCCAGAAGTGAAGAGATAGCAAGGGCATTGCACTTGGAGCCTGCCCTTATTGAGCAAAACATGACGACAAAAGCTGGGATTCCTGGTTTACATCTGGACTTCTTAATTTCTCAGGCCATCCTGAAGGCTACAGTGGGAGAATGGAGGGCAGTCTGTGCATTATTAGCCCTCAGCATATATGGGGCTATATTGTTTGCAGATGAGCCCAAATTTGTGAGTAAGAATGCCATCCACTTGTTTCTACTCAGGAACCCAGTGCCTACATTGCTAGGAGATTTTTACTACTCCATCCATCAGAGAAATGAAAAGCAAAGGGGGAAGCTAGTTAAATGTTGTGCTCCCTTGTTCTACTCTTGGCTACTCAGGCACCTGCCTAAATCAGATGCTTTCTTGAACCCACACCAGCAGAAGAATTTATCCAAGAGATTCATTGCCTTAACATCAGATGATATCAAATGGTGCACCCAGAGCACCAAAGGCAAGGATATTATTACCAGCTGTGGGCAATAACCTAATGTGCCTCTAATAGGAGTAAAAGGTTGCATCAATTACAACCCTTTAATGTTTAAGAGACAATTGGGATATGCCTTGGTTCACCCTCCCAGAGGACAGGATTTAGCTGAGACCCTATACTGTGAAGTTCAACCTAATTCAGCTGTTGTCAGGAAAGCTGCCTGGGCTTGGGACAACATCCAGACCAAAGGGACAGCCATCCTTGGATGATGTAACAATGTTGCTTCAGCCCAGTATTCTGACTGGTCCCGTACTAGAGCTCAGATTAACAGGATGCCCTTCACCTTGGAAGACACACCTGGACCATATACAGTACAACCTGCAGCAACTGTTAGCCTGGAGGAATTTGAAAAGCTGAAAGAGAGGAATAATCAGCTATCTGAGGCCTTGAAGAAGACTCTTTGGGAAAGAAATGACGGTTGTCTGGACATTGAAAGATTGGAAAGACTCAAGACTGAGCATCTGACCAAGATTGAAAGGACAGATGACTACATAAGGAAAGCAAGAGTCGGGGAACAGATATTGAAGAATGCCTGCAAGGAGGCCAAGATTCAGAACGCTAGGGCTGAGCATTATCTGGAGGAAAGCCAGGCTAGGTGGATCAGGATCACCGAAGCCCGTGCACAAGAAGACCAGAGGACTCAGGCCAAGATTGAGCAGCTGAAGGCCAATGTGAAGAAGCAGTAGGAGGCTTTGTTGGCAGCTCAGAAGGAGATATCAGAATTGAAACTCCGGGCGGGGTTAAAGAGATCAAAGGATCAGGACAGGCATAAGAAGCTGACTAATGCCATTGCTACTAGGAACCTCCTCATTAGGACCATTACAGAGCGCCCAGCTGGTCCAGTGACTGAGGCACTCCTGAAGGAAGTCAGGGAAGATGACTATGGATTGGATGTCTGATTCCTCTTTGCTTGTATTTCTTTTTTTGATGTACTTTTTCTTTTGATTGTTGTATTTCTGACCCACCATGGGCATATATTGTAAACAGACTATGTATTTTCATCATTTGTAATATATCAGTTTGTTTTATTTTTGGTGGGCTTTCTCTCGACATCATCAAGCATCTCCTCGAGGTCTGGAAAGGTCAAAACCAAGAACCAAACCGGATACCTTGGAAAACAAATAAGCATACTGCATTGCATACTAACATTTTCTTTGTTTTGTAGGTTTTTGTTTGTTATTTTGTTTCTCACTTTGTTGTGGTTTCAGGAAACATTGCTTGTCGCCGAGTGTTCCCTGTCAACCGTACACACCGGTACCCAACGCGAAACAACCTTCCAGGCATTCAAATGGATCAGGTACAGCAGGACCTGAATGAAGTAAGGAATCAAATGGAAAATTAAAGGGTCGAGATGAGAAACCAAATGACCCAGTTTATGGCTGTGATGACTGGCTTAGCTCAGAGCCAGGAAAGGCTGAGAGAGCTGGTAGAAAGACAGACACCTGAAGAGCCACACCCTGGAACGGGAGGAACCAACAATAATGAACGCGGGCAGCCTCGCATCGACCCACCAGAGTTTGGGCCCCATTTGAACCCAAATGTTAATATCCCAAGGAATATTCAAGGAAACACTGCTGCAGGCAGGATCTTGCAAGAAGATCCTCAGGAGGAGCAGTTCACAGTTATTGGGGCTGGGGATGAGGTGTATGACCGAAGACTGGATGAGATTGCTGAAAAGGTGAGGTCCTTGGGATCCCAGAATTCTCTAGGCTTTGACGTAATGGATATGGGGCTGGTAGATGGGGTGAGAATTCCCCACAAATTCAAACCCCCTTGCTTTGAAAAATATAATGGTACCTCTTGCCCGCGTACTCATCTGCAATCTTTCTTAGGAAGACTCAAGGCTTATACCATGGACGAGAAGTTATGGATGTTCTATTTTGAGGACAGCCTGACTAGAGTATCCAGAGAATGGTATTCGCATCTGACAAGGGCCACTATAAGATGTTGGAAAGACTTGGATGAATCCTTCATCCGGCAATACCAGTACAACCTAGACATGGCCCCCAATAAAACTCTTCTAATGGGCATGTCTCAGTCTTCAAAGGAAAGCTTTCGGGATTATGCTCAAATATGGAGACAGTTTGCCGCTGCTGTCCAACCACCCATGTCTGAACGGGAAATGGCTGATATGTTTATGAACACCCTGCATGGAACTTATATTGATAGACTTGTTGCTTTCTCTTCCACCAATTTTTCCGATGTAGTTATAGCTGGTGAGAGAATTGAAAGTCTTTTGAAGATGGGCAAAATCTATGACAACGGTGCGAGTTCCTCCAACAACCCCAGAAAACCTTTTTTATGACCCCCGAAGGGCGGGTGAAACAAATGCCATCCATGCAAGCAGGGGCAGACCCCAATATTCTCATAGATCAATAGCAGCCATTACTATCCCGGCTCCCGCTCCACAACAACCACTTTTTCCACAACAGCAACAACAACAGCACTATCAACAACAATATCATTTTCCGCAACAAAGAACTTACAGCAATAACAACAACAACCAACAACAACGTCCCTTTCAACAGAGGCCATCTCAGGAAAATAGGGTAATCGATCCCATCCCTATGCCTTATGCCGCTCTACTGCTACAACTCCTGAAGCTCAACCTGGTTGAGTTAAAGACGTTGGCTCCACCAGATCCTCTCAATCTCCCAAAGAATTATGATGCTAGTGCCAGGTGTGCTTTTCACTCCAACGCACCTGGTCAATTTACTGAGAAGCATAGAGCCTTGCAAATGAAGGTTCAAGATTTGGTCGATTCCAAAGCTCTCAATTTTGCACCTCCTCTGAATGTTAACAGGAATCTTATGCCTAATCATGGTGGGCCCAGGATTAATGACATAGAAGAGGATTGACCATCTGCAATGATTGACAATGTTGCACAGATTAAAACCCCATTGGAAGAAGTCAAAACTCAACTCCTGAAATGCCAAGTGTTCCCGGGCTTTGAGGCCTGCTGCGAATTGTGCAAGATTGCTATTAAGTGTTGTGAGAGGCTAAGGTTTGGCATAGATGGCCTTATCAAAGATGGAATTTTGTTAATTACCACAACGGCTCCTACAACATCAACAACTCTTCCTTCAACAACAACATATCCCCTTACAACTGCAACAACTATCATTCCCACTGATTCATCCACAACTCTAGCAATCACTCCATCAATTATTTCAACAGATCAAAGTTCAGCAACATTTACTTCTACAACATCAGCACCCATTTTATCAACGGAATCGCCTAAAACACCAGCAAACATTAATGAAGATGTCTCAACGGTCACGATCTATTATGACCCGACAAATGTTCATCCCAGTCACAATCTACTACGACCCGCATACCATCACAGTTCCTTCCGCTGCAGCAATCAGTCCAGTCACCATTACGGTGCCTGGACCTGTTCCTTATGAAAGCAATAATTCCATACCTTGGCATTACGGCTCTGATCTCTACTGCGACGGGAAGAAGATCACTCTAGATTCAGCAACCTCTTCACCACAAGTTGACAATGTTGGGGGAGGCGGAGGCTATACCATAAGCGGACACCTTTTTGCCTCACAAACACCGAGACCCAATGCTGAAGCAGAAACTGCTACTAAAGAAAAAGGGAAGAATGTGGTACTTGAAGAGCCAACTGTTAAAGAAACTCCGAAGACGTCTTTTGAACAAGAAGTAGATGAGTTCATGAGAATAATAAAAAAGAGTGATTACAAAGTGGTGGACTAGCTTCATCAGACACCCTCCAAAATCTCTATATTATCATTGCTAATGTGTTTCGAAACCCACAGGAACGCATTGTTGAGAGTCCTGCACGCAACATATGTGTCGGAAGAGATTACGGTTAATCAGCTGGAAACAGTGGTTGCAAATGTTAACACCAGTCATGGACTAGGCTTCACAAATGCTGATTTAACAATGGAGGGACGCAACCATAACAAGGCTTTACATATCATCTTAGAATGCAAAGGTGTTGTTCTTTCTCACGTACTGGTAGACATTGGGTCTTCACTCAATGTCCTCCCAAAGAAAGCCTTGGTGAAGCTGGAGTATGATGGTTTGGCTTTACGTCCAAGTAACTTGGTGGTGAGAGAATTTGATGGCTCTAAGAGATCCGTGCTTGGAGAGATTGATTTACCTGTGTTGATAGGCCCACAGACCTTTAAAACTACCTTCTTCGTGATGGACATACAGCCGGCCTACAGCTGTTTGTTGGGTAGACCCTGGATTCACGCCGCTGGTGCTGTTACATATACCCTTCACCAGAAGTTAAAATTTGAGTGAAAAGGCCAGATCATCACAATCTGCGGGGAGGAAGACATTTTCGTTAGCCAGCTGGCTACTTAAAAGTATATAGAGATGGATGGGGAGATCCATGAGACTATGAGTCAGGGGTTTGAGGCCCTTAACATCAATGAAGCAATTGCTGTGTCTGGAACTTCCATCACTTAATATCAACAAGCCCGAAAGGTTGTTGAGGAGGGTACCGCTCAAGGCTGGGGCAAGCTGCTGCCAGTTGAAAAGAAAGAAGACAGATCCGGGTTGGGTTACAGACCAAC
Source organism: Lathyrus aphaca (assembly GCA_963966055.1). NCBI lineage: Eukaryota > Viridiplantae > Streptophyta > Magnoliopsida > Fabales > Fabaceae > Lathyrus > Lathyrus aphaca. The sequence goes on from OZ014523.1 coordinate 443,242,799, forward strand.
TCGACAAGATCAACCGGAGGCTGCAACGGAGCCCAAATTTGTCAGCGGGGGAATGCTTACCCCGGATGCTGTGAACAGTCTGGAAGACGAGGAAGAAGAAGAACGCAACCTGGAAAGCTGGATACGTCCAAGGATCCAGGGGAACCAAGTCTCTAACTGGTCTTCCCAGGAAATTATAAGAGTTACTCCTGCAGAGTAATTATTATTTCCTGTCTTTTAGCATGCATCAAGTCCTGCATCTTGCCCAAGATGTCAGGATTCATTTTGTAATTGGGCCATCTTGTATTTTGTGCAAACGATCAATTAATGAATATCAGGACATCTTTTGCAAACGAGTCTCTCTTTTCCGTTCACTATTTTTCATTTTTCATTTTTTGTACAAAAATAAAATGGCAATGCTTTCAAAATAATAACTTCATTTTCACTTTTTCTAAATAAGATAAAACTGATCACTAATATGAACCAATCTAAACCCTTGTAGAAAGTTCCCTCCAGATTGCACCGACAACAACACTCCTATGACTTCGTATGACTTCGACAATCTGATTAATCAAGCCGATGAAGGGGTTGAAGAAGATTATGAGCTACCTGAAGAACTAGCCAGATTGTTAAGACAAGAGGAGAAGTTCATCACTCCTCATCAGGAGGAAGTGGAGACAGTTAATCTTGGTACAGAAGAAGACTTGAAAGAGGTAAAGATCGGGGCCCGTCTGCAAGATTCCGTGAAGGAACAACTTATTGACATGCTGCGAGAGTACGTTGATGTCTTTGCTTGGTCTTACCAAGATATGCCGGGTCTGGTGTCGCTCCCCGGATTTCCATCCTGGTACAAACGCGAAAGTGGCACGGAAAAAGATTAGAGTCGCCAGCCAGGCATTTTTATCCCGAAGAAAGGGAATGGTAATGCTGCACAAACCAGAAGAAAGAAGAGGAAGGAAACGGGTCCTGCGAACCAAAGAGACTGAGTTCGGGAGTCGGTTACGAGCTGGGAAGGTATTAGCACCCAGATCGTCCGCCGTACCCGACGGGATCCACACTTGCGAAAGAAACTGTTTCAAAGGGTGAGGGTGGGAAAGCTGCAGCAAAAGAAAAGAAAAGAGACTGGAAAAGAAACTTGAGAAAAGGACTGAATAAGAAATGAAAGGAAAAATGTAGGGAAAATAAAGATTGTGCTCGAACGGGCCCTACCCCGCTGCCTACGTACCTCATCAGGATAATGAGGATCAGAGACGCCGTAGTTCCCCTAACTAGGGGTGGAAAAGATTGCTTGTGTCTTAAGGTTTGAACTGCCTATACCAATGCTCAGGTGTTGCAGGCTCGAACGACGAGTGTGTTACCGTCTTGCAAAGTGACAAGTAGTGACAAGTTCGCACGAGGAGAGTGAAGGTGATGAGAAGAGAAGTCCCGAAGGAAAGACGCTTATTGTTTGTTTGGTGTTTTTTAGAAGCTTTTATGAGTGGAAGTTTGCATATGTAAGTGTACCTAAGTCTTACTCAATGGGATGTGTACATCTCACATCATCCCGAAATGGAATGCGCAAGAGGCACACCTATCTATGGAGGAAATCCCCAAAGCTAGTCCCACAAGTGAAGGCTTAAGCACACTGGCCTATTACCATTATTAAGTATTTTTGTGGTTTTTGGTTAAGAAGTGTTTTTTAGCTTTTCTTTGTGAAGTACTCATGCTAAGATCTATCCACCACGAGTGATGACTCACACCTCGCCCCGAAACGGAACGCGTACGAGCATCTCATAGCAAAGTCTCATGTCACATGGAAGTACTCAACCTTTATTAAGTGGATTAAAATTAGGTTTGAAGATGAGAAGAGAGAGCACCAAAGGATCTCAAAGGAAAAAATTCTAAAGGGGGACTAAAATAATCCTAAGTGTTAACATGCATGGTTGTCCTAAGGGTTAGTGAGGTTTCTATCCTAATGAAGAAGGAAAGAAAAAGAGAAGAAGATAGAAGAAGGGATGAGAAAAGCCTAAGCCCAACAACAAAGGGTTAACTCACACAAACATAAGAGGAAGAGATGAGAATTGGAGATGTGGAACTCAATTTCCACATCTCACACTTACCATAGCCCCTGCAAGGTTAGTATGCATACAAATGAAATAAAATGAGTAAGATAACATGCTAACGTCAAACAATCAGAAGTGACATGATATGAACAAATACACAATGCAAATTCAACTCAGAGAAATGAAGATAAGGGACTTATGACTTAAAAGGATGCAACATGAATACGTATGGAAACAAATGCGCACTTATGAAATATGCAAAAACAAAATACACAAAATAAAACCCAAAGCTCAAGACCAGAACCAAAATGAGATGAATAATGGCTTAGTAATCCAGCAAGATGAAGAGAAACAAGATACAAGACCAAACAAAGCCAAATGGGAGCAAGAGAAACCAAAAGATGAAGTTAAAACACTTAAAGAATCAAATGACTTAAAGAAGAAGAAAACTAAAGAATTCAGAAGACACAAGACCTATCCTAGGACTGGGAAGGTACCCATACCCCAAAGGAACCCCAAATGAGAAGAAGAAATGGGCACGAGTGGTTTTTTAGGCTTATGAGAGGCTTAAAGGTTCAAAGGAAGCAAAATAGGACAAGGTTCAAGATAAAATCCACAAATAATCAACCAGCCATCTAAAAATTCCACAACTGAAACCAAATGGTCTACAAACATTTTATATCAACTAGCCAAAAGGATTTGCAAAAATTAAGAAAGGAACTAAGTCAAATGAAGTTAAGAACACAAGTTAGGACAGAAACCTTACATCACAAGTTTCCAGACCAATACTAAATAAATAAATTTCTAAAAATTCAGAGAAAAATCACATGAAAAGTACAAGATCTCAGAAACACAATGCAAAAATAATGGGACCAAAACTCCAAATATTGAAGGCTATGTAAAATAAACAATGAAAAGATAAAATAAAAAATATGACAAAATATTAGAGACATAAAGGAAGGTCCATGATTTTTTTTGGGAATTTTTAGGTGACTAAAACTATTTTTAATGGATTAAAAGCAAACTGATTAACAAAAGAAATTAAAATGGAAAGAAAATAAAAATGAACTTGAGGAGAGGTGTGTGAAGCAAATGTGGTATACTGAATTTGAATGGGCTGGGTATGGAGGAGGTGCGAATAGCACCTAGTAAAGCCCAAAACGCGCTAGCACATGCTATTACACTTTTTATACTCTTAATAATAATAAACACAATCAAATAGCAGCACAGCAAAAGAATAAACAAGCAAAGTAAATCGTCCTTCTCTCTCTCGGCGCCCTGTTCATCATCTTCTTCTTCTCTCCTCTAACCTAGCCGCCGGCACCGCTCAATCTCACCGTCCAACCACCTAACGTGAAATCATCCAAAACAAACCTTACTCAAATTTCCTCCCTCATCTCAAATCTACCATTAATTTCTCCTAAAACTCTCTCAAATGACCAGATCGAAAACTCAGAAAAAAGCAACACTAAGAAACTCTTACAAAGCACCACACGCAATACATATGCATACAAGGGTTCAGAGTCGCACCTGTAAATCGAAGCTGATGACTCCGAAAGTACACCTGCGAATACGCCTTCGGTTCGTGTTTGTTCGTCTATCAATTCTGCTCGCTCCTATTAATGGAAGATCCTTGAAGCTACCCCGATAGAACTGGAAGAATAAAGATGATGAGTTTGATGTTATGCCGATGGTGTGTTGAAGGACACTCAGCCGAGATCACGATGACCGATTGAAGTCCGAAGAAGATTGCAGATGATGGTGATGTTTCCGTTAAGCTCTGTGGAAGGATTTGCGCGTTCGAAATGTTACGGAATTGTCAACAGTCAAAGCTTCGTAACGAAATTGTCCGATGCGGTGGATTAAGAAAAGCCTTCTTGATGATGATTGGGACTCTACAAATTGTTGAAGTTGATTCGGTTTTTGTGTGATGATGAAGTGAGATTCTACTATGGTGAAGAGGTGTAATGATGAATGAAGTTGTGATGATGGAGAATTCAATTTTTTATTATGATGCAAGATGGAAAATCTGTTTATGCTATGGCAATGGAGAGCGATGCAAGATCTTGGAAGATTGTCTCAGAGAGAGTTTTTTTTATTTTTGTCATTAATCCGGAAATTTTGCTGATGGTGAGAGAAGTCGTTTTTGTAACAAACTTCTCCTTTTCTCTCCATTCTGTTATGGATTTTTTTTTCTTTTCATTTTTCGGTTTCACTGCGATTTTGGTAATTGGATCATGCGTTTTGCCTCATGCTTGTTGCGTTTTAAGTTATATTCTTCTGCGTTTTGGCTCAAAAAACACTTCACGCGTGGTATTGTTGACTGGCTGGGGAAGTATGTGAGGCGTGACTTCGCGTGGGGCCAACAAGTGCGTTTGCAAGTTTTTCCTTTTTGTGATAATTTTCTCGTGACATGGCTAAAAGAGGTTTTGGAGATTGGCACTGTAGCAATTCCGAATTCATGATGTGGCTTCATTGTTTTCTTTTTATTTTTTCTCTTCAATGTATCTTTCTCATAAAACAACATGGAATGGGCTTAAATCAAAATGATGGGTTTTGATGGGCTTAGTGTAAACACCCCAAATTTGCCCTCACCCATTCACACCATGGCTTGTGATCATTTCATATGCATAAACACAATCATACCATCTCATATCACATTTTTGATTCACTGCATAGATTCTAAGTCATCTGCATCTAGGGTTTGTGATCTGAGCAATCCAAGAGCTTCTTGAGCCACTCCAAAGGCCATAAATCACTTCAAAGATGTCCATGTGTGTTCAAGTATCATATTATATCCCCTCAAAGTCAAGAATGTCAAATAATCACAAGAACTGGGATTTGTATGGAAGCAGAGCCAGGCTTGACTGCATAGATGACCTAGAATTAGGGTTTTGGTTTCAGAGGCCATAACTCCAAATTTTTTGGTCATTTTTGTTTCTATTGGTTTCTATATGGTATAGGGAGTATGCATATCAATTTTCATGAAGAAATTCCATGGGGAAGTCATTTGATCAAGAGTTGACTTTTCAGACAAGTCAGTGCAAAATCAGGGCATCTGAGGCCCCCAATGACCCAACCAAGGGGTGATCTTCATCATTTTGATTGTATATGATCTTTATTTGATCATAGAAGAGGTTGGAAGTTCACAAAATTGAAGAATTTGAAGTCTTTTGCAAAGTTGACTTTTTGGGCAAGTTTGACTTTTAATGAAAATGTCATTTTATGCAACTTTTTCAACCCTTACTTTTTGATTCAAAAAGGCTCCAAATGGAAAAACTTTGGTCATGAAAGTTTTAGAATAGATCATTCCCTTTTCAAAAAGTACAAGAACATGACCTAATTCATTTTGGATCAAAAGTTATGGTTCATCAAAGTTGGCAAAAATCACTAAATTCCAAGTTATGCACCAAATGGGAAACTTGCAAAATCTTGTATCAAGGCAATTTGTGACTTCTAATTGATGTCAAACCATTACACAAACATCACACAAGTCTTAAAAATTAGAATGGGCTAAGAGTTTCTCATATTGTTTGGTCTTTGGAGCAAGATATTTTCATGAAAAGCAAAGGCAAGCCAAGTTGCAAAATCCATCATAACACCTCATCCACTTGCTGCCTTGGTTGCTGAACCACCCTAGCCCTCTCCTCACCTCATGCTGCGCAGCCCACACCCCTTGTACTTGGCTAGAACATGACCCATGCTTTCTCTTACACAAAGTTGACAAATTGCAAAAGTAACCATACCTATCACAAAAGGACATGTCACATCCTCTGACCAATAGGATTAGTTTATACAAACAAAATGCAAGCTAAACATCACAAGACACAAGCCTGAAACAAGCAAGAACTCAGCATTCTCATTTTCCACCCTTGGAGCAAAAGCATTCGAAACTCTTCATAGAACTCACAAACACACAAACAAACTTCATAAACCTTCTCAACACATCACCCTGATCACAAAGCACCCCTAAAATCAACCTGAAACTCAAAGAATCAAGAACACGATTCTCACCTGAGCTTGAACAGAACCTGCTCAAACTCTCAAACCAGCCAACATAAATCATTTCTAAGCATCAAGGGTTCATCAGGAGCACAAAAGGAGTTGGTTGCACAAAGAGAAGAGGCCAGAAAGTTGCAGATTGAAAAGCTTCAAACTCAGGTAGCTTCATGAACATTTTTTCCAGAAATGGATTTTTAAGTTCTTAAGTTGTTCTTCATGATTCACTGATTGCTCTGATGTCTTTGGTTTTGAAAATGGTGAAGAAATACGAGTTTAATCGTGTTCTGAAACTTCCTGACCTAAAAATGTTTTGTTTCGATTCATGTGATTGAGGAAAGATAAATGAGTTTTAGCCTAGGGTTTTGATTCAGTGAGGTGTGGGAAGGATTTATGTTCTTTTAGATTTCATTTTAGTTGCGTTTTGAGGATTTTAGGAATTTTCAGGTGGGGTTCCCACCGGAGAAGACGACCGGAGGTCTTCTCCGGCCACCTGAAAATAATTAGGGTTTAATCCCTGTCATTAGTGTAGTTTGAATGCTGAGCGTTGGATCCCTTGACTTCGTTGACTTGGCGCGTGATTGTCTGGCCCAGATGCATCCATTTTGCCCTAATCCTCATTTATTAGTTTAATTAATTATAATTAGGTTAATTTAATCAGGATAAGCCTCAGCCCTTGGATGACGCGCCAGTCAACCAATTTCACCCCAGTTTGAATACCAGCCCTCAGATCTGCTTACTTCTTCATTTATTTATTTTTATTTTCATTTTTCCCCCTTTAATTTGTACATTTATTTAAAAATAGTAAATTCATTCAAAAATTCTGAAATTTTTTATACAAGTTATTATTTAATTTCAGAACACAAAAATATTTTTATTTTTATTTTTTGCATTTAAAAAGTATTTTTAAATATTTAAAAGTTTATTTTTGATTAATTAATGAGAATTAATTAATTAAAAATACTTTTAGGTATTTAAAAATCACCAAAAAATTCATGAAACACTTAGAAACATTTAGAAACATTGTCCAACCCTCAAACCAAATTTCTTTTTTGATCTTGATGCAATTTGAGAATTTTTCATGGAATTAAAATCATTTTTATGCATTATTTTGATCCAAACTTCCAAAAATCATTTCTGCCTAACCATTGAGAGTTGGACTTTGATTCTTCTTGCATTGCATCTTGTTTGGCATGTAGTTTGTTGGATTAAATGGCCATGATTTGATCTCTCATTTTCCATTTGTTTCGCAATTTTCTTGTTAAGGAACCCTAAAACCCTAGAAAACTTAGGAAAATCATAACTTGAATTAGGTTAAGAGTTGGAACTTCTCCTTTGGGCAGTGAGTTAGTATAGGTTTAGGGATCCTTTGAATGCATTTTCAATTTTTTATATTGACGTTTGCTTCTGATTTTGGTTTTTGTTTGATGCTTTGATCATAAACCCTAATTTGGGTTTCCATATGCATCCATCTTGCATTTGCATTCATACCTTGACTTGCCATAGCATTTTGTGTATCCATTTGATTCATTTAACATTTTAAGACATATTGAAAGCATGTTTGATCATTGCATCTTGCATTTGCCATGTTGTATGCCATATGCATTTCATAACTTTTCATGTATGTTCATGTGTTTTAGCTTGCTTCATTTGCATCCATGAGCTTATATGATCATCACCATGCCTTATCTCATATTTGCATCATCTCATCGCATCATTATCATCCCATATATGCTTCTGGTTTTGTTTCTCATCATGCCATTTCATTCCATTTGGCATTGCATTGCATTTCTTTCACTAACTTTTCAGGTGGTAAGCAACTTTGAGAAGTGAATTTGCCTTCACTTCTCACAATTTCTTTTCATCTCTCTTATGCATCCTTTCTGCATCTTGTCTTGTGTTTGAGATTGAGCTTGCTCTTTCTTCTCCTTCTTACTTTCTTTCTTTAAGTGACTTGTCTTCTTAAGTGAAGCAAGTTACTTTGCTTCTCCTGGCTCCTTTCATCTGCTTCCTGGTGGTTCTTTTGAAGATGTTTCTTGTAAACCTCACAAACCCTAGGAACAACCAAGCATGAAAATGACTAGGGTTTTGATTAGTTCCCCACTCAGCTTTTTACCTTTGTGTCTCATTGAGTCTTCTCTTCTCACCTCATAATCAGGGACTAAACCCTAAAGGCTTTAAGGCTTTGTGATTAAGCTTATGCCTGCATCCTTCTATTAGGATGGAGTGTATAACTTTAATCCTAAGTGTTAAACCCTTAATGTGTTTAACTCCTTTAATCAATCCACTTAATAATCATCAAGACATCACACTTGTAACTTGGGCCTTGCATTAGGGTTCTAATTCTTCCTTAACTGGTTAAGAAGGACTAACCCTAGTGTTAATGGACAAGTCCCCCTCAAGTTGTCTTACAAACCCTAAAAATCACTTCATCATCTTATCATTAATTAAAATCCACTTAATAAAGGCTTTGTTTTGTCATGAAGTTAATCCCTAATCATGGATTAAGTTGAGGAGCTTTCCTCAGCTTAAACATTCTCATCTATTATCCTTCTATTAGGATGGTGTAATGAGTCTGTTTAATCTTTGATTATGGCTTAACCTCATTACTTAACACTAAACAAAAACACCAAAAACATCTAAATAATCACAAGTGAGTTAATGATCTTAATCCTACACCAAAGGTGATTAAGTGTGAGAATCTGACTTCACACTTAAGGTATTCTCATTACCCCTAATCAGAGGGAAGATGTGATGAGTTTACTAACCCATTGATTTAGGCTTAAGCTCATTAGCTTATGACAAACTTTCAAAAGCAATAAAAGACTGAAAACTCAAAAACAAACAATAATCGTCTCCTCCGGAATTCTTTTTCTCATCTCATTCATTCATAAACGAGAACTCGCTTCTTCCGTCCAATGCAAGACAGTTAGCACCTGAGCCAGACAAGTCATACACTTGAGCATAGACAAGTAAGCAGTTCACAAGTCAATTCATCTTTCAGTCTCTTTGGGTCGAACTACGGTGTTCTGACTTCCTCATTGCACGAGAGGATACGTAGGCATAACTTAACAGTTATCGAACAAAAGTCTCTGTATATCCCCCCTCCTTCTAGCATTCTTCCTTTAGCCTCATGATCTTGAGCATTTCATTCTCATTCTTACACTGACACTTTCATACTTCATATCACTTATACACTACACACTGACACCTGTACATCTTTTCCAGCTCTTTTATACACAAATTGCACTGACACTACCCCTTTAAAACACAAATCTTTTAAGCGTGGATCCCATCGAGTACGACGGACAATCTGGGTGCTAATACCTTCCCAGGTTGTAACCAACCCCCTTTCTCAGTCTCTCTGGTTCGCAACCGTCTTATCCATATCTTTCTAGGTCTATGCAGCATTGCCTTTCCTTCGGGATAAAAATGCCTAGCTGGCGACTCTATTCATTCCCTGTGAGTTCACTCCTATGTGTTCTCACATCCTCCTTTCGCCGACCGTTCGCGTCTGTACCTTTATCTGGGCCATTTCCCATTTATCGGGAGCGATAGCTTGGCGACTCTGCTGGGGACCCTTATACTGCAACCAGGGCTTCTAGTTCTTTTTGTGGGTTCCTCCTAGCGCTTGTTTGATTTGTGTTTACTGGGGTGTTATGTGTTATTTGTGTTTGTATATTTGTTTTATTTATTGCTTTATGTACAGTTGTTTTATTACTTTCTTTATAGCTTTACATATATCATACTGTCATACTGTGCTGGCTGGATCTGTTTTGTTGCTTTGGTGGGTGGGTGTTCTATTGAGAGTTGAGGTCCTATACCTGGGACCTGAGTGACACCTAGGCTAGAGTGGTTCATGTTCTTTCCCATTCCATTTCGGTCTGGTGCGGGAATATGAAACACGGTTCAGATATGGGTTTCTTCTTGAGAACTCTGTGCTACAAATTTCCTGTAGTGCTAGGGCTATCTGGGAAGCCTGCTAAGTCTGGATGACCTTTTTATGACCTTCAGAAACTGAGGTGAATTAGAGGAGGATATTTTATGGTTATTATAAACACTGTACCTCCGGGTTAGAAGTGTTTACACTTCTCATAACTGATCCAAGTCTGAGGATCCTTGTTTTAGAACATCACTTGTGAGGGGGTTGGGCTGTTTATAGGTTTGCAGGTACCCTTGGCCTCAACATACCCTGTTACATTGTTAAGAGTACTCCATTTTGGAACAGTTCTTGTGATTTTAACCCTGGACATGTGACTCTTTATTTGAGTCCCCCACCTTGGTTACTGGACTTATGAACCTCCATCTGGATTTCTTGAACATACCTGGACTTATATCAGAGCACTTGATCAGATCCAGCTCAGTCACAAACCCTTGCATATCATTTGCATAGATCCTCATTGCATCATTTTAACATGTGTTTATTTGTTTTTCAGGGTATCCATCCTATCATTTTGGCTTGGTTTTGACCCCTTCTTCAGCTTAGACCTATCTTCATCAGCACTTGCTTCAGCAATCAACCACCTGCTTCAGTCATTTGCATCCTCAATCTCAGCCTATCAGTGGCCCATCTTCAGTGTTGTCCTCAGTCATCATCATCAACACCTATTCTTCAGCAGCATGGCACCTAAGAAAAGTAACGTCTCCTATCACTTCTTTGAGCCTGAGCTAGTTAGCATCAGGAGGATTCAGACCCTGATTACTCCAGACCATATACCACTTTTTAGAGAACATTATGGAGGAATCCTTGATGTGGTTATGGATTTGGACCCTTCACAGAGGAGCTTGATACATACTTGCCTGCAGTTCTATGATCCACCTCTGAGGTGCTTCACTTTTCAGAATTTTCAGTTGGGACCCTTGTTGGAGGAATATTCATCATTGGTTGGTGTGCCTATCAGGGGTGGAATCCCCTTCAACCCTGAGATGGATTTCCCAAGTAATGAGGAGATAGCAAAAGCATTACATCTGGAACCAGTTCTGATTGGGCAAAATCTGACAGCTAAGGCTGGAGTCTCTGGTTTTCATCTAGATTTCTTGACTTCTCAGGCTATTCTGAAGGCCTCCTTGGGGGAGTGGAAGGCAGTCTGCGCTCTGTTTGCCCTTAGCATATATGGGGTCATACTCTTTGCAGATGAGCCTAGGTTTGTTAGCAAGAATGCAATCCATCTTTTCATCCTAAGAAACCCAGTGCCCACCTTACTGGGAGATCTTTACTACTCTGTCCATCAAAGGAATGAAAAGCAAAGGGGAAGATTAGTGAGGTGCTGTGCTCCTTTGTTCCATACTTGGCTGCCCAAGCATTTTCCAAAGACTGATGCATTCCTGAACCCTCACCAGCAGAAGAACTGGGCTAGGAGGCTTGTTGCTCTAACCTCAGATGATATCAGGTGGTGTACTCAGAGCACCAAGGGCAGAGACATCATTACTAGTTGTGGGAAATTTCCCAATGTACCTCTGATTGGAGTGAAGGGTTGCATCAATTACAACCCTCTGTTATTCAAGAGACAACTGGGCTATGCATTAGTCCACCCTCCTAGGGCACAGGATCTGACTGAGACTCTTTATTGTGAAATCAAGCCTAATCTGGCTATTATCAGGCAGGCATCCTGGGCCTGGGACAATGTACAGACTAAGGGGGTAACCATTCTTGGGAGATGCAATAATGTAGCCTCAGCCCAGTACTATGAGTGGTCTCATACCAGAGCTCAAATTAATGGAATGCCCTTCACTGTTGAAGATATGCCTGGACCTTCCACAACACCACCTTCAGCAACTGTCAGCTTAGAGGAGTTTGAGAAATTGAAAGAGAGAAATGAGAAGCTGACTCAAGCTCTACAGAAGACCCTCTGGGAGAGGAGTGATGGTAGGTTGGATATTGAGAGGTTAGAAAAGCTGAAGGTGGAGCATTTGGCTAGAATTGAGAAGTCAGAGGATTACATTAAGAAGTCTAGGGCTGGAGAACAGATCTTGAAGAATGCCTGCAAGGAAGCTCAGTTCCAGAAGGCCAGGACTGATTTGTATCTAAAGGAGAGTCAAGCTAGGTGGGTCAGGATCACCGAAGCTCGCACTCAGGAGGATAAGAGGACTCAGGACAAGATTGAGCAGCTGGAAGCTAGTGCAAAAGAGCAACAGGAAGCCCTGGCAACAGCCTAGAAGGAGATCTCAGAATTGAAGATTAGAGCTGGTGTAAAGAGGTCAAAAGACCAGAGCAGACACAAGAAGCTAACTGTTGCTGTTGCCACCAGGAATCTTCTCATCAAGAACCTCACGGAGCGTCCGGCTGATCCAGTAACTGAAGCACTTCTAAAGGAAGTTCGGGAGGATGAGTTTGGTCTTGGTGTCTGACTTTTGCTTGTTGTTGCTTTCATTTCATGTACTTTTCTTTTCATGTTGTATTTTGACCCCTCAGGTGCATGAATTGTAAAAAACAAACTATGTATCATTCACATTTTGTAATATATTTATTAGTTTGTTTTATCTGAGTTCTTTCAAGCAACACCAAAAGCATCTTCCTCAAGGGTCTGGAAAGGTCAAAACCAAATGCCAAGCCGGATACCTTGGAGACAAATAAGCATACTGCATTGCATACTAACCTTTTGTTTTGTTTTGTAGGTTTTGTTTGTTTTTGTTACTAACTCTGTTGTGATTCAGGAACTATTGCTCGACGTCGAGGGTTTCCACTCAACCGTCCACACAGATATCCCACCCGCAACAATCTTCCGGGCATACAGATGGACCAAATGCAGCAGGACCTTACAGAGGTCAGGAATCAAATGACCAACGAGAGGTTGGAAATGAGGAATCAGATGACACAATTTATGGAGGTGATGAACAATATGGCTCAAAGCCAGGAGAGGTTAAGAGCACTAGTAGAAGGGAGGAATCAGGAAGACCATCATCCAGGGACTGCTGGGACAAGCAACAATGAGAGAGTACAACCTCATGTTAATCCCCCAGTCTTTGGACCCCACCAGCATCCAGAGATCAACATCCCTGTCAATGTGCAAGGGACTGCCACAGCAGGTAGAGTACTGAAAGAAGACCCCCAGGAAGATCAGTTCACAGTGATGGGAGCTGGGGAGGAAGCCTATGACAGAAGGCTAGAAGAGATTGCTGAGAAACTAAGATCTTTGGAGTCCCAGAATTCTTTAGGCTTTGATGTCATGGACATGGGTCTAGTGGACGGGGTCAGGATTCCCCACAAATTTAAACCACCATGATTTGAGAAGTATAACGGGACTTCCTGTCCCCGGACCCATTTACAATCCTTTCTGGGGAGGCTGAAGGCCTATACCATGGACGAAAAGCTATGGATGTTTTATTTTGAGGATAGCTTAACTGGAGCTTCGAGGGAATGGTACTCTCATCTGACCAGAGCAACCATTAGATGCTGGAAGGGCCTGGCAGAGGCCTTTATCAGACAGTATCAGTACAATTTGGATATGGCTCCCAACAGGACCCTTCTGATGGGAATGTCACAATCATCCAGGGAGAGCTTCCGAGAGTACGCTCAAAGATGGAGACAGCTTGCTGCTGCTGTCCAGCCACCTATGTCAGAGAGGGAGATGGCAGATATGTTTATGAACACCCTCCAAGGAACATACATTGACAGGTTGGCTGCCTTTTCTTCCACTAGCTTTGCTGACGTGGTCATAGCCGGGGAAAGAATTGAAAGCCTATTAAAAATGGGTAAGATTTCTGACAACGGTGCTAGCTCATCCAGCAACCCAAGAAAGCCTTTTGTAGGCCCAAGAAGAACTGGCACGACCAATGCTATCCATACCAGCAGGGGCAGACCCCAATATGTTCATAGGTCTGTGGCAGCAGTCACCATTCCCGCTCCAATTCATCCTCAACCAGCTTATCAACCTCAACAACAAAATTACCAGCAGCAAACTCAGTATCCTCCTCAGAGAAATTATAACAACAACAACACCAACAACAACAATCAGCAAAGACCACTTCAACAGAGACCTTCTCAGGCCAATAGGGTGATCGATCCGATCCCTATGCCCTATGCCACATTACTGCCACAACTCCTGAAACTCAACCTGGTTGAGCTAAGGACATTGGCACCTCCGGATCCTAACAGTCTGCCCAGAAATTACGACGCCAGCGCCAGATGTGCTTTTCACTCAAATGCACCTGGTCATAGTACGGAAAAGTGCAGAGCTTTGCACATGAAAGTGCAGGATCTAGTGGATTCCAAAGCTCTGAACTTTGCACCACCACCAAATGTCAACAAGAACCCTATGCCACACCATGGGGGTCCCCGAATCAATGCTATTGAAGAAGACAAGCCGTCTTACTTGATAACCAGTGTGGGTCAGATTCGGACACCCTTGGTGGAAATTAAGGCTCAACTCCTTGAATGTCAAATGTTCCCGGGATGCGAGCTAGGGTGTGCTTACTGCAACATTTCAGTGAATGGTTGTGATAACTTGAGGAATGGCATAGATGGTCTCATCCAGAGTGGCCTGCTTCAAATCACAACATCAGTACCTACCAACTCAGCAATCTCCTTAACAACGGTTCCGGAATCTCCTACAACTGCAACAACCATTGTTCCGAACAACTCTTCAATATCATCAACAAATGCTTCATCTGTTACTTCAACGGACCAGATATCAGCAAACATCCCTTCTACAACTTCAGCACCCCTTCATTCAGAGTCTCCTACAACAACAACACCCATCCTTCCAACAATGTCTCCTACAACATCAGCAACCAACAATGCAAGTGTCTCAACAGTTACAATTTATTATGATCCCACCAATGATTCTGCTTACAACTCACAAAATGCCACTCCTACCAGAGCACCAGTCACAATATATTATGATCCACAGACTATCACAGTCCCTTCTGCAGCTGCCATCAGTCCAGTCACTGTCACAGTGCCTGGGCCAGTACCTTATGAAAGCAGTAATGCCATCCCTTGGCATTACGGCTCTGACTTATACTGCGAAGGACAGAAAATCACTTTTGAATCATCAACTTCTTCACCACAAATAGACAATGTGGGGGGAGGCGGAGGCTTTACTCGAAGCGGACGTCTTTTCGCCCCACAAATTCAATGACCCACTGCCGAAGCAGAAGCTGCTGCCAAGGCAAAAGGGAAGAGCATGGTGCAAGAAGAGCAAATTGCTAAAGAAGCTCTGAAAGCACCTTTTGATCAGGAAGTTGATGAATTCATGAGAATCATCAAGAAAAGTGATTACAAGATAGTGGACCAGCTTCACCAGACGCCTTCCAAGATCTCCATTCTATCATTGCTTATGTGCTCCGAGGCACATCAGAACGCACTACTCAAAGTCTTGCACGCAGCTTATGTGCCAGAAGAGATCACCGTCAATCAGTTGGAAGCTGTGGTTGGAAATGTTAATGCTAGTAATGGACTAGGATTCACCAACACTGATTTGACTACGGAAGGCCGCAATCATAACAAGGCTTTGCACATTACCATGGAATGTAAAGGTGCAGTTCTTTCACATGTATTGGTAGACACAGGATCATCCCTCAATGTCTTGCCTAAAAAAGCCCTTGTGAAGCTGGAATATGAAGGATTGGCATTACGACCCAGTAACTTGGTAGTAAGAGCTTTTGACGGCTCTAAGAGGTCAGTTCTGGGAGAAATTGAGTTGCCTGTAACGATTTGCCCACAAACTTTCAAAACGACCTTCTACGTGATGGACATTCAGCCTGCCAACAGCTGTTTGTTGGGTAGACCATGGATTTATGCCGCTGGCGCAGTAACGTCTACCCTTCACCAGAAGCTAAAATTTGAGTGGGAAGGTCAAGTCGTTACTATCTGTGGAGAGGAGGATATATTTGTTAGCCATCTGGCTACTTACAAATATATTGAGATGGATGGGGAGATCCACGAGACAATGAGTCAAGGGTTTGAGGCCTTGAATATTAATGAAACCTCTGCTGTACTTGGGACTTCCATGACATCCTATCAGTAAGCCCGGAAGGTGGTGGAAGAAGGAAACGCTCAAGGCTGGGGCAAACTGTTGCCTGTGGAGAAGAAAGAAGATAGATTTGGGTTGGGTTACAAACCAACTCAAGAAGATCAAGCAGAGGCTGCTAAGAAGCCCAACTTTGTTAGTGGGGGGATGCTCACCCCCGATGCTGTCAACAACTTGGAAGATGAGTCGGAAGATGAACGCAACCTGGAAAGTTGGATTCCTCCAAAGATCCCGGGGAGCAGTATCTCAAACTGGTCTTCCCAGGAAATTATAAGAGTTACTCCTGCAGAGTAATTATTATTTCCTGTATATTTTAAGCATGCATCAAGTCTTGCATCTTGCCCAAGATGACAAGACTCATTTTGTAATCGGGCCATCTGTAATTTTTGTGCAACAAGATTAATCAATGAAATATCAGACATCTTTTGCAAACAAGTCTTTTTCTTTTCCGCTCACTGTTTTTTTCCATTTTTCTTTTTGTACAAAAAAATAAATGGCAATGTTTTCAAAATGACAACTTTATTTCACTTTTCTAAACAAGATTAAAATCAATCACTAAAATAAACAAACTGAACCCTTGCAGAGAGTGCCTTCCAGACAGCACCGACAACAGCACGGCTATGACTTCGTATGACTCCGACAATCCGATCAATCAAGCTGATGAAGGGGTTGAAGAAGATTACGAGCTTCCTGAAGAGCTAGCTAGGCTGTTGAGACAAGAGGAGAAGGTTATCACCCCTCATCAGGAGGAGGTAGAAACAATTAATCTTGGTACAGATGAAGATGTGAAAGAAGTTAAAATCGGGGCCCGCTTACAAGACTCAGTGAAGAAACAACTGATTGACCTGCTTCAAGAATATGTGGATGTGTTTGCTTGGTCTTATCAGGATATGCCAGGGTTGGACACCGATATTGTTATGCACAAGCTGCCTTTGAGAGAAGAATGCCCACCGGTTAAACAGAAACTGCACCGTACTCGCCCAGACATGGCAATGAAGATCAAAGAAGAGGTACAAAAGCAGTGGGACGCCGGGTTCCTTGCTGTACCTAGCTATCCGCCGTGGGTTGCTAATGTAGTACCTGTGCCTAAGAAAGACGGCAAAGTAAGGATGTGTGTTGATTACCGGGACCTGAACAGAGCTAGCCCGAAAGATGACTTCCCATTACCTCACATTGACGTATTGGTTGATAATACGGCTCAGTTCTCGGTATTCTCCTTCATGGACGGATTTTCAGGATACAATCAGATTAAGATGTCACCTGAAGACATGGAGAAGACAACATTCATCACACCCTGGGGCACGTTCTGTTACAAGGTGATGCCATTCGGACTGAAGAATGCAGGTGCAACATATCAACGGGCTATGGTAACATTATTCCACGATATGATCCATAAGGAAATCGAGTGTTATGTGGATGACATGATTGCCAAGTCCCTTACAGAAGAAGACCACTTGGTGAATCTGCTGAAGCTATTCAAGCGTCTGAGGAAGTACCAACTGAAGTTGAACCCCAACAAATGCACATTCGGGGTACGATCTGGTAAGCTGCTGGGCTTTATTGTAAGCGAGAAAGGGATTGAAGTGGACCCTGATAAAGTGAAAGCCATTCAAGAGATGCCTGCACCGAAAACTGAGAAAGAAGTTCGAGGGTTTCTGGGTAGATTGAACTACATTTCACGGTTCATATCTCACCTTATAGCAACCTGTGAACCCTTGTTCAAGCTGTTAAGAAAAGAACAGACGGTCAGGTGGAATGAAGACTGCCAGAGGGCTTTTGACAAGATCAAGGAATACCTGCAAGAACCACCAATCCTCATGCCTCCAGTTGAAGGAAGACCTCTGATAATGTACTTGACAGTATTAGAAGAGTCAATGGGGTGTGTGCTGGGCCAGCATGACGAGTCTGGTCGAAAAGAGTATGCAATATACTACCTGAGCAAAAACTTTACCGACTGTGAACAACGTTATTCACTGCTCGAGAAAACTTGCTGTGCTTTAGCGTGGGCTGCTCGCCGACTGAGACAGTATATGCTGACCCACACTACTTTATTGATCTCTAAAATGGACCCAGTTAAGTACATTTTCGAGAAGCCAGCTCTTACCGGACGGGTTGCAAGATGGCAAATGATCCTCACAGAATATGACATCCAGTACACCTCTCAGAAAGCCATCAAGGGCAGTGTATTGTCTGAATATCTTGCTGAGCAACCTATTGATGACTACCAGCCTATCAGATTTGACTTCGCTGATGAAGACATCATGTTCATAAAAGCGAAAGATCATGAAAAGCCTATTCACACTGAAGGGCCTGACCCGGAGGAAGAATGGACTATGATGTTTGATGGGGCTGTTAATATGAATGGTCGTGGTGTTGGTGCAGTACTCATTACACCCAAGGGAGTTCACATGCCTTTCTCGGCAAAACTCACCTTCAACTGCACTAACAACGAAGCTGAATACGAAGCTTGTATTATGGGTCTTGAGGAAGCCATTGACCTCAGGATCAAGACTTTAACCGTATTCGGAGATTCAGCTCTGGTAGTCAATCAAACCAACGGCAAATGGTACACACACCAGGATCATCTGATACCTTACAGGGATTATACAAGGAGGTTATTGACTTTCTTCACAACAGTCAAGCTTGAGTATATCCCTCGGGACGAGAATCAGTTTGCAGATGCTCTGGCTACCATTTCATCTATGATCAAAGTTCAAGCTGCCAACTTTGTACCTCAGATTTCAGTATCCAGACTTGACAGACCAGCATATGTATTTGCAGCAGATGTTGTCAAAGATGATAAGCCTTGGTTCCATGACATTAAGTGCTTCTTGGAGGATCAAACATACCCACCTGGGGCATCTTCCAATGATAAGAAGACTTTGAGAAGGCTTGCTGGTAGTTTCTTTCTGAACACTGATGGTTCCCTGTACAAAAGAAACTTTGATATGGTACTCCTCAGATGCGTTGATAAAACAGAAGCGGACTTGTTGATGCACGAGGTGCACGAAGGATCCTTTGGTACCCATGCTGGAGGGCACGCCATGGCTAAGAAACTGCTAAGATCAGGTTATTACTGGATCACAATGGATGCTGACTGTTGTGCCTATGCCAGAAAATGCCATAAATGCCAGATTTATGCGGATAAGGTGCATGTGCCTCCCAATCCTTTGAATATAATGTCTTCACCCTGGCCCTTTGCCATGTGGGGCATTGATATGATTGGCAAGATTGAGCCGACTGCTTCAAATGGCCACAGATTCATCCTGGTAGCCATTGACTATTTCACCAAGTGGGTTGAAGCAGCCTCATATGCAAATGTTACAAGGCAAGTGGTAGCTAGATTTATGAAGAGAGATATCATCTGTCGATACGGAGTTCCCGAGCGAATCATTACTGATAATGGTTCCAACTTGAACAACAAAATGATGGCAGAACTATGCCGGGACTTCAAGATCCAACACCACAATTCTTCTCCTTACAGGCCAAAGATGAATGGCGCTGTTGAGGCAGCTAATAAGAATATCAAGAAGATTGTGCAGAAGATAGTAGTTACGTACAAAGACTGGCATGAGATGCTGCCGTTTGCCCTGCATGGGTACCGCACGTCAATCAGAACATCCACTGGGGCAACACCGTATCAGCTTGTGTATGGTATGGAGGCAGTCCTACCTGTTGAAGTTGAATTACCCTCCTTGCGAGTACTGATGGATGTTAAGCTGAACGAAGCAGAGTGGGTCCGATCCCGATTCGAACAACTGAGTCTGATTGAAGAGAAAAGATTGGCCGCAATCTGTCATGGACAGCTGTACCAGAAAAGAATGAAAAGAGCCTTCCATCAGAAAGTCAGGCACCGAGAGTACCAAGTGGGAGATCTCGTGTTGAAAAGAATCCTTCCTCCTCATACAGACCACAGGGGCAAATGGACTCCAAACTATGAAGGACCATTTGTAGTAAAGAAAGTTTTCTCTGGTGGAGCACTGATGCTCAGCACCATGGATGGTAAAGATTTCCCGTCCCCTGTGAATTCAGATGCAGTTAAAAAATACTTCGCATAAAAAATGACCCGCTGGACATAAAAACAGAATGTAAGTCCAGGCAAAAATAGGGCATCCCGGCGAGTCAAAAACAGAATAAAAGACTCGGGCAAAAATAAGGGAAAATAAACAAAAAATGTACACCCGCTGAGTTGAAAAGCCGCATTGGACAACTCAGGCAAAAATGGGTATCCCGATGGATTGAAAACCCGAAAGGGCGATCCATGCAAAATAAGGGAATAAGCGAACAATTGCAGTATGGATTCGTCTGTATCACCTACAACTCGGTAAGATTCGAAAGGATCAGGCTTCTGTCAGAATCAGCCTTCTTCAGAAAGCAAGACGAGAAGAACGTCAAAAGTCATACGAGTCATGGCAAGAGGAAGCTCCTTAAAGCGTCATCAACGTTGCCAGCATTTTGTTTCTCAATTTGTAACAATCTCCTCATTCCAGGGGATATGTTTCTTTGACTGTATCTTGCCAATTCAGGGCACATGAATTAATAAAATCATATTTTTCAGTCATGTTTCGTCTTGTATATTTTTGTTTGCAAAGAATGTCTGATGTCTTAAGAAAAACTGATCGCATGAATACAGATGTTATCCTTAAAAATAAAGAAAATAAAACACATGCTTGTAGGGAATATACTTACTCTCAGGGTTGTCTAAACTCCTATGACGGAATCCGGTAAGGGATACCTCGGGATTACTTGTGCGTTTCTTGCCTTTGCAGGATTGCAGGTACCCGAAGCGCAACATGGGGCATAAAACTTCATCCCAGCAAGCTGGCAAATCAACACTCACTCAGCCTTAGCATTCCAAGTACTTTCTCCCCAGCTGAGTTGCCACTTGTTGCTTCTCCCAGCTGAGTTGCCACTTGTTGCTTCTCCCAGCCGAGTTGCCAATCATTCTTTCTCAGTCAAGTACAAAGGCCAGGGAATCATCTCCCCACAGAATTTCAGCCTCTATTCAGAAGAGCGATGTACGAAGGAATCACAACAGAGTGAAGAAAGCTTCTACAAACCCCCAGCTGGGTCCTTCATTACTGGAAAAGGCCTATCATTGGCCCATTTCCCCAAGCAGAATCATTTCATCAGATCTACCAATGATCTCATCCCCAGCTGGGATGTTCACTTCAAGCGAGATTGACCAGAGATCTACACAACATTGGGATCCGAATCCCGGATCGGTATCTTTTGTATAATCATAGCATTTGCATCATATTCACCAAATAAAGCGTAGCATTCCGTCTTAAAAACGGAGCATTACGGCAAAAATCAAACATATAGCATAATCATAAGTCATGACCTGAATCAAACACTTGTGAATATTATCAACTCATCAACAATATGCAGAATCCCTCCCCAGATTCCCCAGCAAGAACAGTTGCCTCACAAATACATACTCCTTGTGGCACCCGTCCGTGTCATATCCCCAGCAGAAAGCCAAAGATATCCCCTTTGCACTCACAGATACTTGTATATATGTAACTTTCTTGATATCCATCCATGTCATTTTCCCAGCACAGTAACATAAACACTTTGTATATCAGATATTTGTTATACTATACTCTACTCCTTTTGACACTCGTCCGTGTCACACTCTCCCCAGCAGATTGAACACTCATATCACTCATACTTTCTGCTCATACTTATACAGATACTCGTCCGTATCTTGTATACACCATTTACATCCCCACAGATTCGACCCTAGTCCTTGTTCTTTGTTAACCCGTTGGTACTCGTCCGTACCATCATCACAGAACATGCGTCAAGCGTTTGTTTCTACCTGATGCTCGTCCGTATCATAGTCTTAAGGATGCTCGTCCGCATCTTTAATCCATACACCGTGTCAAACACTTACGTCCTCTTGAATATAGACATTCGTCTGTGTCTACTGTTCCCCAGAGGAGTCCCTTCAGATTCAACACTCGTCCGTGTTCTCTGTTAACCAGTTGATACTCGTCCGTATCATCATCTCTGAACGCACGTCTATATCTGTTTCTACCTGATACTCGTCCGTATCATAGTCTTAGGGATGCTCGTCCGCATCTTTAATCTATACACAAATATCCAAACACTTATACCTTTTGTTTCTTGGATATAAACACTCGTCCGTGTTTACTATTCCCCAGTAAATCGCCAACAAAGCAATTTCTTTTATCTGACATTCATCTTATGTCATGATAAACCCTGAGAGCAGCCGTACCCTGCTAGGTGGTCGTCCTCCAACTCTTGATGGTCGTCCTCCGTCATGCTCATCCGATGGCCGTCCCCATCGTTGACCTTTTATCCGACATTCGTCCTATGTCGTGATATTTAGCAGCCGTCCCCTGCTAGGTGGTCGTCCTCCACCTCTTGATGATCGTCCTTCATCATTTTATCCAATGGCCGTCCCCATTGTTGATTTTGGTTATCTGATATTCGTCCTATGTCATGACAAACCTCGAGAGCAGCCGTCCCCTGCTAGGTGGTCGTCCTCCACCTCTTGATGGTCGTCCTCCATCATGCTCATCCGATGGCCGTCCCCATCGTTGACCTTTTATCCGGCATTTGTCCTATGTCGCGATATTTTCGGCAGCCGTACCCTGCCAGGTGGTTGTCCTCCACCTTGGATGACCGTCCCTCATCTTAACCCCAACAGAGCAGCCGTCCCCTGCTAGGTGATCGTCCTTCACCTTTGATGACCGTACCTCATCATCTGTTTATTTCATTTATTCTTTAACCCGATGGCTGTCCCCGTCGTGGTCCCTTTTCTTTTTAGCCCGATGGCCGTCCCCATCGTTGGTTGCTTTGCTTTATGAACTTGATGGCCGTCCCCGTCATGTTTCATCAATCCCCAGAGAATCTTACAACTCTATCTTGATGGCCGTCCCCATCATAATTCTTTTATCCCCAGCATGTCGGCCGTCCCCGTCATTGCTTTATTTCCCGCACTCTTCCCCAGCATGTCGGTCGTCCCCGTCATTGCTCTTTACCCAGCAGTCGTCCTCTGCTCGACGGTCGTCCTCCGCCGCCCATACTTTACAATATAATTTATTTGTCCTTTTACAATCTATATCCCTTTTCTTCTTCATTCTGTGAGTGCAAATTTTGGACTGTCTTTGGTATTCAACCACAAGTTATCTTGTTTGCTTGTTAAGCCGTTGCTTACATCCTGCACAGCTAACTCATGTTTGAATAGGGGCAGCTGTAAACACCCCAAATTTGCCCTCACCCATTCACACCATGGCTTGCTATCATTTCATATGCATAAACACAATCATACCATCTCATATCACATTTTTGATTCACTGCATAGATTCTAAGTCATATGCATCTAGGGTTTGTGATCTGAGCAATCCAAGAGCTTCTTGAGCCACTCCAAAGGCCATCAATCACTTCAAAGATGTCCATGTGTGTTCAAGTATCATATTATATCCCCTCAAAGTCAAGAATGCCAAATAATCACAAGAACTGGGATTTGTATGGAAGCAGAGCCAGGCTTGACTGCACAGATGACCTAGAATTAGGGTTTTGGTTTCAGAGGCCATAACTCCAAATTTTTTGGTCATTTTTGTTTCTATTGGTCTCTATATGGTATAGGGAGTATGCATATCAATTTTCATGAAGAAATTCCATGGGGAAGTCATTTGATCAAGAGTTGACTTTTCAGACAAGTCAGTGCAAAATCAGGGCATCTGAGGCCCCCAATGACCCAACCAAGGGGTGATCTTCATCATTTTGATTGTATATGATCTTTATTTGATCATAGAAGAGGTTGGAAGTTCACAAAATTGAAGAATTTGAAGTCTTTTGCAAAGTTGACTTTTTGGGCAAGTTTGACTTTTAATGAAAATGTCATTTTATGCAACTTTTTCAACCCTTACTTTTTGATTCAAAAAGGCTCCAAATGGAAAAACTTTGGTCATGAAAGTTGTAGAATAGATCATTCCCTTTTCAAAAAGTACAAGAACATGACCTAATTCATTTTGGATCAAAAGTTATGGTTCATCAAAGTTGGCAAAAATCACTAAATTCCAAGTTATGCACCAAATGGGAAACTTGCAAAATCTTGTATCAAGGCAATTTGTGACTTCTAATTGATGTCAAACCATTACACAAACATCACACAAGTCTTAAAAATCAGAATGGGCTAAGAGTTTCTCATATTGTTTGGTCTTTGGAGCAAGATATTTTCATGAAAAGCAAAGGCAAGCCAAGTTGCAAAATCCATCATAACACCTCATCCACTTGCTGCCTTGGTTGCTGAACCACCCTAGCCCTCTCCTCACCTCATGCTGCGCAGCCCACACCCCTTGTACTTGGCTAGAAAATGACCCATGCTTTCTCTTACACAAAGTTGACAAATTGCAAAAGTAACCATACCTATTACAAAAGGACATGTCACATCCTCTGACCAATAGGATTAGTTTATACAAACAAAATGCAAGCTAAACATCACAAGACACAAGCCTGAAACAAGCAAGAACTCAGCATTCTCATTTTCCACCCTTGGAGCAAAAGCATTCGAAACTCTTCATACAAGTCACAAACACACAAACAAACTTCATAAACCTTCTCAACACATCACCCTGATCACAAAGCACCCCTAAAATCAACCTGAAACTCAAAGAATCAAGAACACGATTCTCACCTGAGCTTGAACAGAACCTGCTCAAACTCTCAAACCAGCCAACATAAATCTTTTCTAAGCATCAAGGGTTCATCAGGAGCACAAAAGGAGTTGGTTGCACAAAGAGAAGAGGCCAGAAAGTTGCAGATTGAAAAGCTTCAAACTCAGGTAGCTTCATGAACATTTTTTCCAGAAATGGATTTTTAAGTTCTTAAGTTGTTCTTCATGATTCACTGATTGCTCTGATGTCTTTGGTTTTGAAAATGGTGAAGAAATAAGAGTTTAATCGTGTTCTGAAACTTCCTGACCTAAAAATGTTTTGTTTCGATTCATGTGATTGAGGAAAGATAAATGAGTTTTAGCCTAGGGTTTTGATTCAGTGAGGTGTGGGAAGGATTTCTGTTCTTTTAGATTTCATTTTAGTTGCGTTTTGAGGATTTTAGGAATTTTCAGGTGGGGTTCCCACCGGAGAAGACGACCGGAGGTCTTCTCCGGCCACCTGAAAATAATTAGGGTTTAATCCCTGTCATTAGTGTAGTTTGAATGCTGAGCGTTGGATCCCTTGACTTCGTTGACTTGGCGCGTGATTGTCTGGCCCAGATGCATCCATTTTGCCCTAATCCACATTTATTAGCTTAATTAATTATAATTAGGTTAATTTAATCAGGATAAGCCTAAGCCCTTGGATGACGCGCCAGTCAACCAATTTCACCCCAGTTTGAATACCAGCCCTCAGATCTGCTTACTTCTTCATTTATTTATTTTTATTTTCATTTTCCCCCCTTTAATTTGTACATTTATTTAAAAATAGTAAATTCATTCAAAAATTCTGAAATTTTTTATACAAGTTATTATTTAATTTCAGAACACAAAAATATTTTTATTTTTATTTTTTGCATTTAAAAAGTATTTTTAAATATTTAAAAGTTTATTTTTGATTAATTAATGAGAATTAATTAATTAAAAATACTTTTAGGTATTTAAAAATCACCAAAAAATTCATGAAACACTTAGAAACATTTAGAAACATTGTCCAACCCTCAAACCAAATTTCTTTTTTGATCTTGATGCAATTTGAGAATTTTTCATGGAATTAAAATAATTTTTATGCATTATTTTGATCCAAACTTCCAAAAATCATTTCTGCCTAACCATTGAGAGTTGGACTTTGATTCTTCTTGCATTGCATCTTGTTTGGCATGTAGTTTGTTGGATTAAATGGCCATGATTTGATCTCTCATTTTCCATTTGTTTCGCAATTTTCTTGTTAAGGAACCCTAAAACCCTAGAAAACTTAGGAAAATCATAACTTGAATTAGGTTAAGAGTTGGAACTTCTCCTTTGGGCAGTGAGTTAGTATAGGTTTAGGGATCCTTTGAATGCATTTTCAATTTTTTATATTGATGTTTGCTTCTGATTTTGGTTTTTGTTTGATGCTTTGATCATAAACCCTAATTTGGGTTTCCATATGCATCCATCTTGCATTTGCATTCATACCTTGACTTGCCATAGCATTTTGTGTATCCATTTGATTCATTTAACATCTTAAGACATATTGAAAGCATGTTTGATCATTGCATCTTGCATTTGCCATGTTTTATGCCATATGCATTTCATAACTTTTCATGTATGTTCATGTGTTTTAGCTTGCTTCATTTGCATCCATGAGCTTATATGATCATCACCATGCCTTATCTCATGTTTGCATCATCTCATCGCATCATTATCATCCCATATATGCTTCTGGTTTTGTTTCTCATCATGCCATTTCATCTCATTTGGCATTGCATTGCATTTCTTTCACTAACTTTTCAGGTGGTAAGTTACTTTGAGAAGTGAATTTGCCTTCACTTCTCACAATTTCTTTTCATCCCTCTTATGCATCATTGATGCATTTTGTCTTGTGTTTGAGATTGAGCTTGCTCATTCTTCTTCATCTTACTTTCTTCCTTCAAGTGACTTGTCTTCTTAAGTGAAGCAAGTTACTTTGCTTCTCTTTGCTCCTTTCATCTGCTTCCTGGTGGTTTCTCTGAAGATCTTTATTGTAAACCTCACAAGCCTTAGGAACAACCAAGCATGACAATGATTAGGGTTTTGATTAGTTCTCCCCACTTAGTTTTACCTTTGTGTCTCATTGAGTCTTCTTTTCTCATCTCATAATCAGGGACTAAACCCTAAAGGTTTTGAGGCTTTGTGATTAAGCTTATGCCTGCATCCTTCTATTAGGATGGAGTGTATAACTTTAATCCTAAGTGTTAAACCCTTAATGTGTTTAAATCCTTTAATCAATTCACTTAATAATCATCAAGACATCAAGCTTGTAACTTGGGCCTTGCTTTAGGGTTCTAATTCTTCCTTAATTGGTTAAGAAGGACTAACCCTAGTGTTAATGGACAAGTCCCCCTCAAGTTGTCTTACAAACCCTAAAAATCACTTCATCATCTTATCATTAATTAAAATCCACTTAATAAAGGCTTTGTTTTATCATGAAGTTAATCCCTAATCATGGATTAAGTTGAGGAGCTTTCCTCAGCTTAAACATTCTCATCTATTATCCTTCTATTAGGATGGTGTAATGAGTCTGTTTAATCTTTGATTATGGCTTAACCTCATTACTTAACACTAAACAAAAACACCAAAAACATCTAAATAATCACAAGTGAGTTAATGATCTTAATCCTACACCAAAGGTGATTAAGTGTGAGAATCTGACTTCACACTTAAGGTATTCTCATTACCCCTAATCATAGGGAAGATGTGATGAGTTTACTAACCCATTGATTTAGGCTTAAGCTCATTAGCTTATGACAAACTTTCAAAAGCAATAAAAGACTGAAAACTCAAAAACAAACAATAATCGTCTCCTCCGGGATTCTTTTTCTCATCTCATTCATTCATAAACGAGAACTCGCTTCTTCCGTCCAATGCAAGACAGTTAGCACCTGAGCCAGACAGGTCATACACTTGAGCATAGACAAGTAAGCAGTTCACAAGTCAATTCATCTTTCAGTCTCTTTGGGTCGAACTACGGTGTTCTGACTTCCTCATTGCACGAGAGGATACGTAGGCATAACTTAACAGTTATCGAACAAAAGTCTCTGTATATCCCCCCTCCTTCTAACATTCTTCCTTTAGCCTCATGATCTTGAGCATTTCATTCTCATTCTTACACTGACACTTTCATACTGCATATCACTTATACACTACACACTGACACCTGTACATCTTTTCCAGCTCTTTTATACACAAATTGCACTGACACTACCCCTTTAAAACACAAATCTTTTAAGCGTGGATCCCGTCGAGTACGACGGACAATCTGGGTGCTAATACCTTCCCAGGTTATAACCAACCCCCTTTCTCAGTCTCTCTGGTTCGCAACCATCTTATCCATATCTTTCTAGGTCTATGCAGCATTGCCTTTCCTTCGGGATAAAAATGCCTAGCTGGCGACTCTATTCATTCCCTGTGAGTTCACTCCTGTGTGTTCTCACATCCTCCTTTCGCCGACCGTTCGCGTCTGTACCTTTATCTGGGCCATTTCCCATTTATCGGGAGCGACACTTAGTATGTACTGGTTTTCTTTTAAAATGTAGTAGTTCTAAAGAAAATGTGGTCTTAAAAAAAATGAACAATGGATAGAATCCTAAAAATGTAATTTGATATGAAATAATGAAAAATAAAAATAGAACATAGAAAATAAACTCGGAAATTTGGTCTTGGATTAATAGACATTAATTTCGACCAGTTGATATGGATTAGAAATAATTCGGTAAACAAATAATGGATGACGAGATGGATATAGACAATGGATTTTGAATATTTGTATGAAATGGATAACGAATAATTGGTGATATAATAATAAATGCGTATTAGAAATGACTGGACGTGAGAAGGGATTTAAATGATATTTAAAAAAAAAGGGAGAGATTGAAATATGGACACTGGTTGAGAAATTGGTTAGAAATGGATATAAAACAAATATTTTTGTAGGACGGATCCATTACCACTAACATGCACATATCCCCGAAACATTAATCCCAACCAACTTTGCATCGCTTCCACAGAAATCACCGATCTTCTGGACAAAATTACCCTCTGAACATATGATCAAATGAACTTAGAATCAATTACCTCAGATTGATCTGAATCGCTCTCTGGAAAAATAAATCCACAGATGCACACAAATGAATATATAGTCACGATAAGCTTAAATCTCTGAATCCAAAACCATCGCATGAACCACTGCTTGGCAAATAGGTGACCTTTGTACGCAACATGACCCGACTTTGAAACACGCTGCCTGAGAAATAGCCACCAACGCAAATGATTTGCAGTTGAGATAATCCTTCGATAGTTTGACCAAGGTTAGGTCAAAGTCCCTCTGAATCGAATCAATGAACTGAAATCACTGCCAGCTTATGCTATGATTCAACAATGAATGTCATGCTTCATTTTTCTATGCTAATGATGCCACGCGAAATATGAAAATGGTATGAGTATGATGAATATGATGTGATATGATGCTTAAAAAGAAGAGGGCAAATTTGGGGTGTTACAGCTGCCCCTGTTCAATCATCAGTTAATCTGAAAAGGACGATAGTACGGGCTATCGACCATTCAGGATAAACTGTGGTTGAATACCAAGAAGACCAGAAATTTGCACTCTGATGAAGAATGCAACACCGGGAAATAAACTCAATCAGATGACGCTCTGGGGACTGCAGGAGAGAAAAAAGCAGACGAGCTTCTTCCGAGTTGAAACTAATATCTAGAATAAGAACATGCTGACATACGAGTCTTCAAACAATCCTGTGACGCCAGGAGCTGGACATACGAGTCCTCAACACTACATATACCATGAGACAGACGAGCCTCCTTCGGATTTACCTGTTACGCCAGGACCGGTAATGCACTTAAGTCTGTGGGATAGACATGAAATCAAGGTAGACGAACCTTCTTCATATATTATCCGCGGATATATGGTATAAGACAGACGAGTCTTCTTAGCAAATCTGTTACGCCAGGTGCAGCAACAATAATTGGTGCTTGAGACAGACGAGCCTCCCTCGGATTTACCTGTTACGCCAGGACCGGTAACCATTTTGACATTAATTCCCACTGTCAGGATTCGAAACCTCTTCAATACAGACGAGTATTGGATGATCATCAAGATAACACAGACGAGTGCCATAAGTCAATGATACAGACGAGTATCAGACGATGATCTGAGAAACACAGACGAGTGCTTCAGGCAATGATACAGACGAGTACCAGCCACTGGTATATACGAATACCAGAAATTCAAACACAGACGAGCATTTGAAGCAGCAATAGAAGAATATCAGTAAAACAACAAATCCTTACAATACAGATATAAGCTAGCACAGACGAGTGCCGGGGATGATACAGACGAGTATCCGAGCTTCAGAACACATACGACTTCTGGGGAGTAAAAGCAGACGAGCTTCAAACCAACACAGACGAGTGCTGGACAGTTGCAGACGAGCAAAATCAGAAAATACATATCAAGGCACAGACGAGTGCAACAAAGGATCCAACACCAAACACATATGAGTGTTGGGAAGTTGCAGACGAGCAACAACAAATATCAAATCAGAACACAGACGAGTGTTGAGGAGTTGCGGACGAGCAACAGCAACTATCATAACCAAACACAGACGAGTGTTGGAAAATTGCAGACGGGCAATATCAAGGTAATCATAAGCCAATGTTGGGGGAAAGCGGGCGAGCAATACCATAGAGCCAACACAGACGGGTGTTGAAAGATGCAGACGAGCAACAATAAAGCAGTAATACCAATGCTGGGGAGAACTCCGTTTAGGGATAACACAGACGAGTGTTGACAAACGCAGACGAGCGGTAGCCAAATGCCGGATTGGCCACAAGAGTTACAACTCCGCAGGGGAGACAAGTCAAGAGGTCTGAACACTCAACTCTGACTGAGGTGATGAATACCTGGCTGCATCACCAAATACCCAAAAGTATGGTAACTTTGCTGGGAAATATTCCACTGACGGAAGTGAAAATCAAATATGAACTCTGTGGGGACAGGATCATCTTCAGACTTGGCTGGGGGAAGCTGCTTAAATCAATACTCTGACTAGGGAGAGCATCTGCCGATTCAAGACTCTGATGGGACTCTTGCGGAGGATAGAATACTGATAACGGCAGGCTTTCAGGTACCTGCTAGGCATACTCCACTGGGGAAGAATGGAATATTACTTCACTGGGGAAGAAGAAACTGCTTGGGCTACTGCCAAGGCTTAACTGAATGACATCTCTGCTGGAGATGTCAGACTGTCAGATACCTGCTGTTGGAAGAAACCTCTGCTTGGGGAGATACTCTATTGGGGAAGAGTAAATTGCTTAAGAATGTGACGCCATCCTGCAACCTACAACAACAGAAAACACAAGTGTGCCCCGGGGATTTGCATGGTATGATCTGTTCGTCCATCGTCACCCGACACTCAAAGTGGGTTACAGTTTCCCTGCACGTCAGTTTTTTCTTTTCAAAATTATCACCATGTTTAGATGCAATGCTATTTTTGCCGAAAATTCAGGACATTTTGCAAACAAAAATAAACACACACAGCTTTTTGACTGAATATTCTTTTTTATTGAACAACCTCCGAATAGGCATAGATTTACAACAGGAAGCAACCACCTGGAAAGAGGTAGCCACTATAAAATTGAGAAAACAACTATCCTATTGGCAATGTACACGGCATTCCAAGGAGTTCCATTTCTGCTATAACCTGCATGTCTTCGATACTTTCCATTCTGCCTTGGCTTTCTGAGAGGATGAGGGGACTGTTTCCTACCCTTCTGATATTGTCAAGTTGTATGAAACGATGATGTGGTTCAGGTAACTCGGATCGCAGTTGTTCGCTTGTTCCCTTGTTTTGCATGGATCGCCCTTTCGGGTTTTCAATCCACCGGGATACCCCTTTTTTGCCTGAGCTGTCCAATGTGGCTTTTCAACTCAGCGGGTGTACATTTTTTTATTTATTTCCCTAACTTTTGCCCGAGCTTTTTATTCTATTTTTAGCTCGCCGGGATGCCCTTTTTTTGCCTGGACTTTTATTCTGTTTTTGTGTCCAGCGGGTCTCTTTATGCAAAGTATTTTTTATCTGCGTCCGAGTTAACAGGGGACTGGAAGTCATCTCCATCCATAGTGGTGAGCATCAGCGCTCCTCCTGAGAAGACTTTCCTCACTATGAATGGTCCTTCGTAGTTTGGGGTCCACTTGCCCCTGTGATCTGAACCTGGAGGAACGATCCTCTTCAACACAAGCTCTCCCACTTGGTACTCCCGAGTATGTATTCGTTGGTCAAATGCACGCTTCATTCTCCTCTGATAAAGATGACCATGACATATAGCCACTAATCTCTTTTCCTCAATTAGACATAGCTGATTATAACGAGCACGCACCCATTCAGCCTCATCCAGCTTGACATCCATCATCACGCGCAGTGAAGGAATCTCTACTTCAACAGGCAGGACTGCTTCCATGCCATACACTAGAGAGAAGGGAGTTGCCCCTGTTGACGTCCTGACTGACGTTCGGTACCCATGTAAAGCAAACGGTAACATCTCATGCCAATATTTGTAGGTGACAACCATTTTCTGCACAATCTTCTTGATATTCTTGTTAGCTGCCTCTACCGCACCATTCATCTTTGGTCGGTAAGGAGAAGAATTGTGATGCTGTATCTTGAAGTTCCGACACAATTCTGCCATCAACTTGTTGTTCAAGTTAGAACCATTGTCGGTAATGATCCTTTCGGGAACTCCGTATCTGCATATGATATCTCTTTTCAGAAATCTTGCCACCACTTGACGAGTGACGTTGGCATAAGACGCTGCTTCTACCCATATGGTAAAGTAATCAATCGCGACCAGAATGAAGCGATGACCATTCGAAGCAGTTGGCTCGATCTTCCCGATCATGTCAATGCCCCACATGGAAAAGGGCCAAGGAGATGACATGACGTTGAGCGGGCTAGGAGGTACATGCACTTTGTCTGCATATATTTGGCACTTGTGGCATTTACGAGCGAATGAACAACAGTCTGCATCCATTGTCATCCAGTAATACCCTGATCTCAGCAATTTCTTTGCCATAGCATGCCCTCCCGCATGGGTACCGAAAGATCCCTCGTGGACTTCCTGAATCAACAGGCTTGCTTCGTGTCTATCCACGCACCTGAGCAAGACCATGTCGAAGTTTCTCTTGTACAAAACCCCGTCTGTGTTCAAGAAGAAGCTAGCAGCAAGTCGCCTCAAGGTATTCTTGTCATTGGAAGATGCCCCAGTTGGGTACTCTTGCTTTTCCAGGAATAACTTGATATCAAAATACCAAGGTTTCTCGTCAGACACGGCATCTACAGAGAAGACATAAGCTGGAGCGTCAAGCCTGGATATATCAATTCTGGGCACATAATTCCAACACAAGACTTTAATTGACGAAGAGAGAGTGGCCAATGCGTCGGCAAACTGATTTTCATCACGTGGTATGTATTGAAGTTTAACTGTTGTGAAGAACGTCAACAGTTTTCTAGCATAATCCCTGTATGGAATTAGATGCTCTTGGTGCGTATACCACTTGCCGGTAACTTGGTTAATGACGAGGGATGAATCTCCGAATATATCGAGGTTCTTAATCCGAAGATCAATAGCCTCCTCTATTCCCATTATACACGCCTCGTATTCCGCTTCATTGTTGGTGCAGCCAAAAGTAATTCTGGCAGCGAAGGGTAAGTGAACACCTTCATGAGTAATGAGTACGGCACCAACTCCACGACCATTGATATTGACGGCCCCATCAAACATCAACTTCCACTTGGATTCAGGGTCTGGCCCCTCCTCCGAAAGTGGTTCCTCATAATCATTCGTTTTGAGGTACATGATGTCCTCATCAGGGAAATCAAACTTCATCGGCTGATAATCATCTTCAAGAGGTTGTTGTGCAAGGTAATCCGACAATACACTTCCCTTGATGGCTTTCTGAGAAGTATACTGGATGTCGTATTCAGTTAAAATCATCTGCCACCTAGCAACCCTTCCGGTCAACGCTGGTTTCTCAAAGATGTACTTGACAGGATCCATCTTGGAAATGAGCAATGTGGTATGAGTCAACATATATTGCCTCAGTCGGCAAGCAGCCCATACCAAAGCGCAGCAAGTTTTCTCGAGCAGCAAGGTAATAAATGGCGTACTCTTTTCGACCAGACTCGTCATGTTGGCCGAGCACACACCCCATTGACCCTTCTAGCACGGTCAAGTACATGATTAATGGTCTTCCTTCCACTGGAGGCATTAGAATTGGAGGCTCCTGCAAATATTCTTTTATTTTGTCGAAAGCTCTTTGGCAGTCATCATTCCACCTGACCGTTTGCTCCTTTCTTAGCAATTTGAATATTGGTTCGCACGTGGCTGTTAGATGAGATATGAACCGAGAAATGAAGTTCAACCTCCCTAAAAACCCGCGCACTTCTTTTTCTGTCCTCGGTGCCGGCATATCTTGAATAGCTTTTACTTTAGCAGGATCTACCTCAATTCCTCTTTGACTAACAATGAAACCTAGGAGTTTTCCGGAACGCACTCCGAAAGTGCACTTGTTCGGATTCAACCTCAGCTTGTACTTGATCAGTCTATCAAATAGCTTCTTTAGTTTGACCAGATGCTCCTCTTCGTCTCGGGACTTTGCAATCATATCGTCCACATAACATTAAATCTCCTTGTGGATCATGTCATGGAACAATGTGACCATCGCCCGCTGATAAGTAGCCCCGACGTTCTTCAAACCAAAGGGCATGACCTTATAGCAGAATGTCCCCCACGGGGTAATGAACGTTGTCTTCTCCATGTCTTCCGGCGCCATCTTTATCTGATTATATCCGAAGAAGCCATCCATGAAGGAGAACACCGAGAATTGAGCAGTATTGTCCACCAACACATCAATGTGTGGCAACGGAAAATCATCTTTTGGGCTTGCTTTGTTCAAATCCCGATAGTCAACGCACATCCGGACCTTGCCGTCCTTCTTAGGTACAGGAACAATGTTAGCTACCCAATGTGGGTAACTAGTCACAGCAAGGAACCCGACATCCCACTGCTTCTGAACCTCCTCTTTAATCTTCATCGGCATGTCAGGGCGAGTTCTTCTCAATTTTTGCTTTACAGGAGGACAGTCCTCTCTCAGAGGTAGCTTATGCATTACGATGTCGGTATCTAACCCTGACATATCTTGATATGACCAAGCAAAGATATCCACATACTCTCTCAGCATACTGATCAACTCTTTCTTGACGTTGGCCTGCAGATTGGCCCCAATTTTGATTTCTTTCTTTGCATCTTCACTGCCAATGTTGATGATATCAATCTCTTCTTGATGAGGCTGAATAACCCGTTCCTCTTGTTTCAACAATCTGGCTAATTCTTCAGGGAGGTCACAGTCTTCCTCAACCCCTTCATCAGCTTGGTAGACTGGATTGTCAAAGTCATGCATAGTCATAGCAGGAACATTTATCCGTGGAATCCGGATGATCAACACTGCACAGATGATGTGCTTATTCAGAATCTGCTTATTTTGAATAAGAGACGCTAACACAAAGCAAAAAAAGGAAAACACATTGCCATTTTATATTTTCTTGTAAAAAGTTTAAAAACAAAGAAAGAGAACACAGTTTTTCTGAAAATGTCCTTTTATTTCATAGCAAAATAACGATGCAATACAAAACATGGTGGCCCGATACAATGGATCCAAGCATCTTGGGCAGAATGCTGGATTTGACAATGCAGTATGCTAATAAAAGGAAACAAAATAATTACTCTGAGAGCCAGGTGACTTGAACAATGTCTTCTGCAGACCAATTTCCTAGCTCCTCGCCGGGCGCACACGGGTGGATCCAATTGTTGTCCCAATCTCCGTCACTATCCCCATCTTGGCTTGCTGTACATATCTGATCGTGGTTGAGCAACCCAGCCCTTGTGAACGTGATAGCCTTACCACCTGGAGTAGATCTACCAGGCTGATACCCTAAGCCGAACTTATCATCTTTCTTTTCCAGCTCCAAGAGCTTGCCCCAGCCCTGGACACTGCCTGATTGAACAACTTCTTTTGCCTCCCTGTAGGAATGGATGGACGTACCCTCTTTCTCATTGCTCTTCTCCACAGGAGTCAGGATGTTGACGTCTGCTTCAAAAGCTTGGCATAAAGTCTCATGGATTTCTCCATCCATTTCTACGTACTTGAAAGTCGACGGGTGACTGACGAATATGTCCTCCTCCCCACAAACTGTGATGACCTGGCCGTCAACCATGTATTTAAGCTTCTGATGCAGGGTTGAAGTAACGGCTCCAGCAGCATGTATCCACGGCCTTCCCAACAAACAGCTATATGCAGGCTGGATGTCCATAACATAGAAAACACTTTTGAAGACTTGAGAGCCTATCTTGACGGGCAGCTCAACCTCTCCAAAAACTGATCTCCTCGATCCATCGAAAGCTTTAACCACCAGATCACTCGGCATCAGGACAATCCCATCAATGTTAAGCTTCATCAACGCCTTCTTCGGAAGCACATTCAAGGAAGAGCCTGTGTCTACAAGAACATGAGACAGCACAGCGCCCTTGCACTCCATTGTGATGTGTAGTGCTTTGTTGTGGTTTCTGCCCTCTGACGTGAGGTCTCTGTCAGTAAAGCCTAAGCCATGGCTTGCATTTACGCTTCCAACAACAGCCTCAAGTTGGTTGACAGTAATTTCCTGAGGAACGTAAGCCATTTGCAGGACTTTCAGTAAGGCCTCTCGGTGTGCGGGAGAGCACATCAGCAGTGACAAGATGGATATCTTTGAAGGCGTTTGGTTCAGTTGATCAACCACTTTCTAGTCACTCTTTTTAATAATCCTCATGAATTCCTCGACTTCTTTTTCAAACGTACCCTGCCCCGCCACAGGAGTACTTGACTCATCATTCACAACCTGCTTTCCTTTGGCCTTGGACGGAGCTTCGGCCTCAGGATCCCCTCTCAACGCAGGGGGAGCGAATAACCTACCACTACGGGTGAAACCCCCGACACCCCCGACATTCTCTACAGTCGGGTCAGCAACAGATCTGCTCTCCATCTTCTGTCCAGCTACATATACCTCTGAGCCATAATGCCAGGGAATGGCTCTATCATCTGTGTACGGAACCGGCCCAGGTACGGTGATAGTCACGGGACTAATCTGAGGAGCATAAATTGTAACCAGCTCTCTTCTAACGGGTATGTCAGCTTCATCGTAGAAAATAGTAATGGTTGACACATCATCAGCTTCTTCATTACCAACTTTACTGAACTGCAAGGATCCAGCATCAATCAAACCCTGCAAACCCATCTTCAATTTCTCACAGCCATTCTCAGCATTCATACAATATTCACAATCAAAACAACAACCAGGAAACACCAGCCCCTTCAACAGTATCTCTTTCACTACCCTCAAAGGTGTCTTCACTTCATCAACACTCAGCACAAGACTCAACTTTTCCCCATCCTCAACAGCACTAACTCTTGCCCCTCCATTATTAGGCATAGGGTTCGAGTTGACATTCGGCGGCGGCGCAAAGTTGATTTCCTTAGAATCTACAAGATCTTGAACCTTGTGATGCAAAGCCCTACACTTCTCAGTCGAGTGCCCGGGTGCTCCAGAGTGGAAAGCGCATCGTGCATTGACATCATAACCAACTGGAAGCTCTCCAGGAAGTGGTGGTGCCAAGGTCCTCAGTTGAATCAGGTTCAAATCTAACAGTCTTGGAAGTAAGGCAGCATACGTCATCGGGATAGCCTCAATCACCCTATTAGCCGGGCGAGTTGGCCTTGGCTGATATGGTCTCTGTGATAGTTGGTTCGAGGTTGTTGTTGTTGATGTTGTTGTGGAGGAGGTAGCATCTGTTGTACTGGAGCTGTAGGAATGGTGATAGTAGCCACATGTTCATAGGGTCTTCTATAACCACGGCCCCGACCTCGACCAAATACAGCGTTTGTCTCGCCCTCTCGCCTTCTAGGAGGTCCACTGAAAGTTTTCCTTGCTCCATTAGAGCTGCTAGCACCAAGGTCTTGTATCTTCCCCATCTTCATCAATGTTTCAACTATTTCTCCAGCAATAACAATATCGTTGAATTTAGTAGCAGAGCTGGACGCTAGTCTCTCGAGAAATACACCCTGCAGAGTACCCATAAACATGTCATCCATTTCGTTCTCTAGCAGCGGTGGTTGCACCCTGGCAGCTAGCTAGCGCCACCTCTGGGCATATTCTTTGAAACCTTCTTTTGCCGTCTGAGCCATGTGCTGCAACTGCGTGCGGTTCGGAGCCATGTCCAAGTTATATTGATACTGCCTCATGAAGGCTTCAGCTAGATCCTTCCAACTCTTGATGTTGACCCTACTGAGCTTCATGTACCATTCAAGAGAAGCTCCTACCAAGCTGTCTTGAAAATAATACATCCAGAGTTTCTCATCATCTGTGTGAGCGGCAATTCTCCCAACAAATGATTGCAGATGGGTCTTCGGGCAAGCAGTACCATTATACTTCTCAAAGGTTGGAACTTTGAACTTGTACGGGATCCTGACCCCAGGAACCAAGCCCAAATATGTTATGTCAAATCCCAAAGAGCTCTGGGACTGAATAGCTTTGATTTGCTCAGCCATCTCTTCGAACCTCTTGTTCATCTCTGCTCCTTGACCTTCAGCTTCATCAAGTAGATTGAACTGGTCGTCATGATTATCCATCTGAATGTTGTTCAACCCATCATTGATGATTGTCACTCCTGCTTGAGCAATAGGAATTTCAACCTGACGTGCGCCCGCACCGGTACGATTGTCAGCAGTAGCAGCAGCAACAGTGTTCCTGTTCTGATTCTCAATCATCTCCCGCAGACGCTCTTGGTTCTGCCCCATGCCGGCCATCAATGTCATAAAGTTATCCATTCTCAGTCTCAGATCTGCCAAGTCCGCTTGCATCTGGTCTATGGCTCGTTCTCTGTTAATCTTTGTCGGATACCGATGCGCTACTGGTTGTTCCCGAACTTTACGGGGAGTTATAGTGCCTGTAACACAAAACACGTTAGTAACTGAGACAACACCTGCAAAAAAACAAAACACGTTATATGGATGCAATGCAGTTGTTTATGTTTCCAATCCTAGGTCATTCATGCCCCGGTTCCGGTATTTAGCAAAGAAAACCAGATGGGCACTGATCCTCGACTTTCAGAAACCTTTGCGAGAAACCACATTCAAGCCATAACAACAAGCAAACCAAGAAATGGTGAAAAAGAAGACATAACATAAATCAACCCATTAGGAAAATAAAACAGAATCTCGTAGGGTATAAGTTCTTACAGAAGAAAAACAAACAGCTAGAACTCCTACAACATGCCTGTAGGTAATCCAGATACAAGAAAAGCAAACTAAGAAGCAAAACCACCGTCTGAGGACCCTGAAGCTCCATCACTAAACCCCATATCATATCTGACCCTCTTGACTCCAGTCATCAACTTGAGGTCTTCAATCTCTTTAAGTGCTGCTTCGAGAGCTTGTTGACTGTCTGCGAGGTGTTGGGTCTTCTCTCTGCGAATCTTGTGGACTTGCTCCACCTCTTCTTTTTTGTAAGCCATCTGAACTTCAAAGAACTCTTCTTTTTCTTTATATTGCTTCAGCTCTTGCTCTCTCTGTCCCTTCAACCATACAACAGACTGGCGAGCATCTTTGAGGATCTTTGAATTCTTCTTGCGCTCAGCCTCTCTTTGGGCTTCCATCATCCCTAACCTGCGGAAATGGGCTTCTCTACCAGCAAAGTCCTTCTCCTTGGCCTCCAAGGTAGCCTGCATCTTCAGCAACTTCTCTTCAGCTTCAATCTTGGCCCTGTTGGCTTGGTGATACAGGCTTACCATCTCAGTATTTTAAACTCTAACTGCCTGTAGCTGGGCTTCCAACTTCTTGAACTCCTCAAAAGACACAGTATCAATGGACTCAGCAACTGGGGGAACTGGTGTTGAAAATGGCAACAAAAATCTTCTAGCTCTGTCTTTCAACCAAGCTTCATACTCTGGGAATGTCTGATTGTTGAACTTTCCAAAGCTAGCTATCCATTCTCCCTTAATGCACTTCCAGGCTCCAGCCACCTTCCTCACTAAGGGCATATTATCTTTCACTGAGAAGTAGAAAATAGGGGTCAGCTTCAAATCTTCAGGCACCTCTCTCAAAGCGTATCCCAATTGTCTTCTTAACAAGATTGGATTGTAATTAATCCCTCCAATTACTCCCAATAAAAGCACACTAAGATAACTTCTGCAGCTAGTGACGAAACGTGCACCTTGCAGCCTTTGGGTAAACCATCTGACATCCTTGGCAAGCAAATTTTCCAGCTTCTGAGCCCATACCAAGGTGTGGTCACTAAACACTCCCGTACTAGGAAGATGCCTCATGAACCACATGTGAAATAAGGGAGCACAACAGCGAACCAGACCTCCCCTCTTCTTCTCAGTCTTGTAATGCACTGAGTAATACAAGTCACCGAGTAAAGTAGGCACATGATTCTTCAGCAAAAAGAGATGTATGGCATTCACATCTATGAACTTCTCCATATCAGCAAACAAGATAATGCCATAGATAGAAAGAGCCAAGATAGCACAGACAGCATCCCATTCTTCCTCAACAGCTAACTCTTCCGCCTTCTTCACCAGAGCCTCCAAAGAAAACCCAGGCACACCTCCTTTAATGATGGTCAAATACTTCACAACAGAAGGGCTCAAATAAAGAGCCTTAGCAATAGCCTCAGGTGTAGGTCTACTCATCTCGGCATTGAAAGGAACCTAGTCTCGAACCGGCACACCCAGGATCAGAGCATACTTCTCCAGCATAGGGACCAACTGAAAATCAGGAAACGTGAAGCAACGGAGCTTAGGATCATAATACTGAAGCAATGTATGAATGGCACTCCTCTCGGAAGGATCTAGCTATACCACCACATCAAGAATACTCCCGTAAGCTTTTCTGAATCTCTCCACATGGTTGGGTGTAATCAGTTTTACCATCTTCTTCAATAGGCCAACCTTGATGTCAAAGAACTTGAAGTGAATATTCTGCTTACGAGGATCTTCCATCTTTGAAGAGGATACCGGAAGCGGAAGCGGAGATATGAACCTGTGAATGAAAAACAAAACAATGATTAATGATGCAATGATGCAATGCAGATGCAAATGCAAAGACATATGGTCATCTGGGACTGTCTGGAGTCTGGACACTGACAAGGCCCCCTCTGAATAACAGACAAACCAAAAGTCCACTGAGTCACACTCTCTGATAATCACAACTCTCTGAAGAAGATCTCAGGACCACAATATCAAGAATACCAGAACAAGAAAACCAGAACTCCGGAACCAAAGTAACTGTATCATAACATGAACTGTACTGGTAACAAGGGTATGATGAGGTCGAGGGTTCCTGCAAACCTGTAAACCCATCCCCAATCTCACAGGTGTGCTCCGGGTCAAACATCACGGACTCTCAAAGCCGAATAGCAATAATACTTTCACCATCTCCGAGAAATGGTTCATGACCAAATCAGGGAATCGGTTAGGCATTATATACTACGCAGGGAGGCCTCAGCTGAGTCCGGGAAAAACAAGCATCCCCTATAGGTTCCCAGCTTCAAGCGCTGAAATCGAGAAACAATAGTACATTCAGCCCGTAGGATACAATACTAATGTCATACGACCAGATGCTTTGACTGAGTTCCTAAAAGAGAACCAGGCCATCCTATGCGAGTCCCCCAGTGGACCCTCGGGTGCGAATGGGTTTGCCACAAAATGTGGTCTGCCACTGCCACCACTGGAGAGGGTTGTTTCCACAAAGGTTCTCAATGATCGGTCCCCAGATGCACATAACTATCAAGGTCCTATCCCGAAGTGGAGGAAATCCCCACACAAGATATTTCCAAGACGGTCGCAATCTGGGCGTGAAACACATCGCCACTCATC
The DNA here is from genome assembly GCA_963966055.1 of Lathyrus aphaca. Classification (NCBI taxonomy): domain Eukaryota; kingdom Viridiplantae; phylum Streptophyta; class Magnoliopsida; order Fabales; family Fabaceae; genus Lathyrus; species Lathyrus aphaca. The sequence continues at coordinate 443,284,483 of OZ014523.1, forward strand.
ATGTCACATGCGAGTACAATATGTCCACTCTAATCCTAGGGTGCACTCAAGCCGGGTACTTGGCTTATCTCTCAGAAATAGTATCACCCGAGCCCACCAAAAAGAAAACCAGTCCAGACAGTCCAGTATGATATACATGATGCGGAAAATAAATACTGAAACTGTAAATAAAGCTGTAAATAAAGCTGTAAACAAACAACAATAAAATACAACAAGCCATATCAAACAAACATCACCCAATGAAACAGAAACACACAAGCGCTAGGAGAGACTCATAGGGGAACCAGAGATTCTGGGTTCGGTCCCCAGCAGAGTCGCCAGCTGTCGCTCCCCGGATTTCCATCCCGGTACAAACGCGAAAGTGGCGCGGAAAAAGAATAGAGTCGCCAGTCAGGCATTTTTATCCCGAAGAAAGGGAATGGTAATGCTGCACAAACCAGAAAAAAGAAGAGGAAGGACACGGGTCCTGCGAACCAAAGAGACTGAGTTCGGGAGTCGGTTACAACCTGGGAAGGTATTAGCACCCAGATCGTCCGCCGTACCCGACGGGATCCACGCTTGCGAAAGAAACTGTTTCAAAGGGTGAGGGTGGGAAAGCTGCAGCAAAAGAAAAGAAAAGAGACTGGAAAAGAAACCTGAGAAAAGGACTGAATAAGAAATGAAAGGAAAAATGTAGGGAAAATAAAGATTGTGCTCGAACGGGCCCTACCCCGCTGCCTACGTATCTCATCAGGATAATGAGGATCAGAGACGCCGTAGTTCCCCTAACTAGGGGTGGAAAAGATTGCTTGTGTCTTAAGGTTTGAACTGCCTATGCCAATGCTCAGGTGTTGCAGGCTCGAACGACGAGTGTGTTACCGTCTTGCAAAGTGACAAGTAGTGACAAGTTCGCACGAGGAGAGTGAAGGTGATGAGAAGAGAAGTCCCGAAGGAAAGACGCTTATTGTTTGTTTGGTGTTTTTTAGAAGCTTTTATGAGTGGAAGTTTGCTTAGGTAAGTGTACCTAAGTCTTACTCAATGGGATGTGTACATCTCACATCATCCCGAAATGGGATGTGCAAGAGGCACACCTATCTATGGAGGAAATCTCCAAAGCTAGTCCCACAAGTGAAGGCTTAAGCACACTGGCCTATTACCATTATTAAGTATTTTTGTGGTTTTTGGTTAAGTGTTTTTTAGCTTTTCTTTGTGAAGTACTCATGCTAAGACCTATCCACCACGAGTGATGACTCACACCTCGCCCCGAAACGGAACGCGTACGAGCATCTCATAGCAAAGTCTCATGTCACATGGAAGTACTCAACATTTATTAAGTGGATTAAAATTAGGTTTGAAGATGAGAAGAGAGAGCACCCAAGGATCTCAAAGGAAAAAATTTTAAAGGGGGACTAAAATAATCCTAAGTGTTAACATGTATGGTTGTCCTAAGGGTTAGTGAGGTTTCTATCCTAATGAAGAAGGAAAGAAAAAGAGAAGAAGATAGAAGAAGGTATGAGAAAAGCCTAAGCCCAACAAAAAAGGGTTAACTCACACAAACATAAGAGGAAGAGATGAGAATTGGAGATGTGGAACTCAATTTCCACATCTCACACTTACCATAGCCCCTGCAAGGTTAGTATGCATACAAATGAAATAAAATGAGTAAGATAACATGCTAACGTCAAACAATCAGAAGTGACATGATATGAACAAATACACAATGCAAATTCAACTCAGAGAAATGAAGATAAGGGACTTATGACTTAAAAGGATGCAACATGAATACGTATGAAAACAAATGCGCACTTATGAAATATGAAAAAACAAAATACACAAAATAAAACCCAAAGCTCAAGACCAGAACCAAAATGAGATGAAGAATGGCTTAGGAATCCAGCAAGATGAAGAGAAACAAGATACAAGACCAAACAAAGCCAAATGGGAGCAAGAGAAACCAAAAGATGAAGTTAAAACACTTAAAGAATCAAATGACTTAAAGAAGAAGCAAACTCAAAAATTCAGAAGACACAAGACCTATCCTAGGACTAGGAAGGTACCCATACCCCAAAGGAACCCCAAATGAGAAGAAGAAATGGGCACGAGTGGTTTTTTAGGCTTATGAGAGGCTTAAAGGTTCAAAGGAAGCAAAACGGGACAAGGTTCAAGATAAAATCCACAAATAATCAACCAACCATCTAAAAATTACACAACTGAAACCAAATGGTCTTCAAACATGTTATATCAACTAGCCATAAGGATTTGCAAAAATTCAGAAAGGAACTAAGTCAAATGAAGGCAAGAACACAAGTTAGGACAGAAAACTTACATCACAAGTTTCCTGACCAAGACTCAAGAAATAAATTTCTAAAAATTCAGAGAAAAGTTACATGAAAATTACAAGATCTCAAGAACACAATGCAAAAAGAATGGGACCAAAACTCCAAATATTGAAGGCTATGTAAAATAAACAAGGCAGACTGGTCAAGAAATGAAGCAAAAGAAGCTATGTGCAATGGATAATTAATTCTGGAACATGAACCAATGAAAAGATAAAATAAAAAATATGACAAAATATTAGAGACATAAAGGAAGGTCCATGATTTTTTTGGGAATTTTTAGGTGACTAAAACTATTTTTAATGGATTAAAAGCAAACTGATTAACAAAATAAATTAAAATGGAAAGAAAATAAAAATGAACTTGAGGAGAGGTGTGTGAAGCAAAGGTGTTGTACTGAATTTGAATGGGCTGGGTATGGAGGAGGTGCGAATAGCACCTGGTAAAGCCCAAAACGCGCTAGCACATGCTGTTACTGTGGTCTGGCGTACGTGGAAACGGAACAGAAAGGCCCTACCGGACGGTGACAAGTGTCACCGCCGGTATGGGCAGGACTCTCAAAAAAGCTACCGCAGGCTTATCCTTATCTCATTGGTTTCTTCATCAATTTCCAACAAATCTTAACAAATCCTAATAAATCTTAATAAATTTATTACACTTTTTATACTTTTAATAATAATAAACACAATCAAATAGCAGCACAGCAAAAGAACAAACACGCAAAGCAAATCGTCCTTCTCTCTCTCTCGGCGCCCTGTTCATCATCTTCTTCTTCTCTCCTCTAACCTAGCCGCCGGCACCGCTCAATCTCACCATCCAACCACCTAACGTGAAATCATCCAAAACAAACCTTACTCAAATTTCCTCCCTCATCTCAAATCTACCATTAATTTCTCCTAAAACTCTCTCAAATGACCATATCGAAAACTCAGAAAAAAAGCAACACTGAGACACTCTTACAAAGCACCACACACAATACATATGCATACAAGGGTTCAGAGTCACACCTGTAAATCGAAGCTGATGACTCCGAAAGTACACCTGCGAATACGCCTTCGGTTCGTGTTTGTTCGTCTATCAATTCTGCTCGCTCCTATTAATGGAAGATCCTTGAAGCTACCCCGATAGAACTGGAAGAATAAAGATGATGAGCTTGATGTTATGCCGATGGTGTGTTGAAGGACACTCAGCCGAGATCACGATGACCGATTGAAGTCCGAAGAAGATTGCAGATGATGGTGATGTTTCCGTTAAGCTCTGTGGAAGGATTTGCGCGTTCGAAATGTTACGGAATTGTCAACAGTCAAAGCTTCGTAACGAAATTGTCCGATGCGGTGGATTAAGAAAAGCCTTCTTGATGATGATTGGGACTCTGCAAATTGTTGAAGTTGATTCGGTTTTTATGTGATGATGAAGTGAGATTCTGCTATGGTGAAGAGGTGTAATGATGAATGAAGTTGTGATGATGGAGAATTCAATTTTTTATTATGATGCAAGATGGAAAATCTGTTTGTGCTATGGCAATGGAGAGCGATGCAAGATATTTGAAGATTGTCTCAGAGAGAGTTTTTGTTATTTTTGTCATTAATCCGGAAATTTTGCTGATGGTGAGAGAAGTCGTTTTTGTAACAAACTTCTCTTTTTCTCTCCATTCTGTTATGGATTTTTTTTTCTTTTCATTTTTCGGTTTCACTGCGATTTTGGTAATTGGATCATGCGTTTTGCCTCATGCTTGTTGCGTTTTAAGTTATATTCTTCTGCGTTTTGGCTCAAAAAACACTTCACGCGTGGTATTGTTGACTGGCTGGGGAAGTATGTGAGGCATGACTTCGCGTGGGGCCAGCAAGTGCGTTTGCAAGTTTTTCCTTTTTGTGATAATTTTCTCGTGACATGGCTAAAAGAGGTTTTGGAGAGTGGCACTATAGCAATTCCGAATTCATGATGTGGCTTCATTGTTTTCTTTTTATTTTTTCTCTTCAATGTATCTTTCTCATAAAACAACATGGAATGGGCTTAAATCAAAATGATGGGTTTTGATGGGCTTAGTATGTACTGGTTTTCTTTTAAAATGTAGTAGTTCTAAAGAAAATGTGGTCTTAAAAAAAATCAACAATGGATAGAATCCTAAAAATGTAATTGGATATGAAATAATGAAAAATAAAAATAGAACATAGAAAATAAACTCGGAAATTTGGTCTTGGATTAATAGACATTAATTTCGACCAGTTGATATGGATTAGAAATAATTCGGTAAACAAATAATGGATGACGAGATGGATATAGACAATGGATTTTGAATATTTGTATGAAATGGATAACGAATAATTGGTGATATAATAATAAATGGGTATTAGAAATGACTGGACATGAGAAGGGATTTAAATGATATTTAAAAAAAAAGGGAGAGATCGAAATATGGACACTGGTTGAGAAATTGGTTAGAAATGGATATAAAACAAATATTTTTGTAGGACGGATCCATTACAACTAACACGCACATAGCCCCGAAACTTTAATCCCAACCAACTTTGCATCGCTTCCACAGAAATCACCGATCTTCTGGACAAAATTACCCTCTGAACATATGATCAAATGAACTTAGAATCAATTACCTCAGATTGATCTGAATCACTCTCTAGAAAAATAAATCCACAGATGCACACAAATGAATATATAGTCACGATAAGCTTAAATCTCTGAATCCAAAACCATCGCATGAACCACTGCTTGGCAAATAGGTGACCTTTGTACGCAACATGACCCGACTTTGAAACACGCTGCCTGAGAAATAACCACCAACGCAAATGACTTGCTGTTGAGATAATCCTTCGATAGTTTGACCAAGGTTAGGTCAAACGTCCCTCTGAATCGAATCAATGAACTGAAATCACTGCCAGCTTATGCTATGCTTCAACAATGAATGTCATGCTTCATTTTTCTATGCTAATGATGCCACGCGAAATATGAAAATGATATGAGTATGATGAATATGATGTGATATGATGCTTAAAAAGAAGAGGGCAAATTTGGGGTGTTACATCTAGATACCGACATTGTTATGCACAAGCTACCTCTAAAAGAAGACTGTCCTCCAGTAAAACAGAAGTTGCGCCGTACTCGTCCGGATATAGCCATGAAGATAAAAGAAGAAGTACAAAAACAGTGGGACGCCGTTTTCCTTGCTGTGACTAGTTACCCGCCGTGGGTTGCTAACATTGTAACAGTACCTAAGAAAGATGGCAAAGTACGGATGTGTGTGGATTACCGGGATCTGAATAGAGCTAGCCCGAAAGATGACTTCCCATTACCTCACATTGATGTATTGGTCGACAACACGGCTCAATTCTCGGTGTTCTCCTTCATGGATGGATTTTCAGGATATAATCAGATCAAGATGTCACCTGAATACATGGAGAAGACAACTTTTATCACACCCTGGGGCACATTCTATTATAAGGTGATGCCATTTGGATTGAAGAATGCGGGGGCCACTTATCAACGGGCTATGGTAACATTATTCCACAACATGATCCACAAAGAAATTGAACGTTATGTGGATGAGATGATTGCCAAGTCCCTCACAGAAGAAGACCACCTGGTAAATCTGTTAAAGTTGTTTAAGGTCCTGAGGAAGTATCAGCTAAAGCTAAACCCCAACAAGTGCACATTTGGGGTACGATCCGGTAAGCTGCTGGGATTTATTGTAAGTTAAAAGGGAATTGAAGTTGACCCTGACAAAGTCAAAGCCATTCAAGAGATGCCTGCACCAAAGACTGAAAAAGAAGTTTGGGGGTTTCTAGGTAGATTGAACTACATTTCACGGTTCATATCTCACCTTACTGCAACCTTGAGCCCTTGTTCAAGTTGTTAAGGAGAGAACAAACGGTCAGGTGGAATGAAAACTGCCAGAAGGCTTTTGACAAAATCAAGGAATACTTACAAGAACCTCCAATCCTTATGCCTCCAGTTGAAGGAAGACCTCTAATAATGTACCTGACTGTATTAGAAGAGTCAATGGGGTGTGTGCTGAGCCAGCATGACGAGTCTGGTCGAAAAGAGTATGCAATATACTACCTAAGCAAAAATTTTACCGACTGTGAACAACGTTATTCACTGCTCGAGAAAACTAGTTGTGCTTTAGCGCGGGCTGCTCGCCGACTATGGCAGTATATCTTGACCCACACTACCTTGTTGATCTCAAAGATGGACCTAATCAAGTATATATTTGAGAAGCCATTACTTACCGGAAGGGTTGCAAGATGGCAAATGATTCTGACAGAATATGACATTCAGTACACATCTCAAAAGGCCATCAAAGGTAGTGTACTGTCTGACTATCTGGATGAGCAACCCATTGATGATTACCAGCCAATGAGGTTTGACTTCCCTGATGAAGACATCATGTTCATAAAAGCAAAAGATCATGAAGAGCCTGTTCACACTGAAGGGCCTGACCCAGAAAAAGAATGGACAATGATGTTTGATGGGGCTGTCAATATGAATGGTCGTGGAGTTGGTGCATTGCTCATCACACCTAAGGGAGTTCACATGCCTTTCTCGGCAAAATTCACCTTTAACTGCACCAACAACGAAGCTGAATATGAAGCCTGTATCATGGGTCTTGAGGAGGCCATTGACCTCAGGATCAAGACTTTAACTGTGTTCGGAGATTCAGCTCTGGTAATCAATCAAACCAACGACAAATGATACACTCACCAGGAGCATCTGATTCCATACCGAGACTACATGAGGAGGTTACTAACCTTCTTCACTATAGTTAAACTTGAGTATATCCCTCGAGATGAAAATCAGTTTGCAGACGCTCTGGCTACCATTTCCTCCATGATCAAAGTTCAAGCTGCCAACTTTGTACCTCGAATTTCGGTATCCAGACTCGACAGACCGGCATATGTATTCTCTGTGGACATTGCTAAAGATGACAAGCCTTGGTTCCATGACATCAAGTGCTTCTTAGAGGATCAAACATATCCACCTGGGGCATCATCCAATGATAAGAAGACCTTAAGAAGGCTGGTTGGTAGTTTCTTCTTGAATGCTGATGGTTCGTTATACAAGAGGAGCTTTAACATGGTGCTTCTCAGATGTGTTGACAAGAAAGAGGAAGACTTGTTGATGCACGAGGTGCATGAAGGATCTTTTGGTACCCATGCTAGAGGACATGCGATGGCAAAGAAATTACTACGGTTGGGTTACTACTGGATCATAATGGATGTAGACTATTGTGCCTATGCTAGAAGGTGCCATAAATGCCAGATTTATGCGGATAAAGTGCATGTGCCTCCGAATCCTTTGAATGTAATGTCTTCACCTTGGCCCTTTGTCATGTGGGGCATTGACATGATCGAAAAGATTGAGCCGACTGCTTCGAATGGCCACAAATTCATCCTGGTGGCCATTGATTATTTCACCAAGTGGGTTGAAACGACTTCATATGCAAATGTCACCATGCAAGTGGTATCCCGATTCCTGAAGAGAGACATCATCTGTCGATATGGAGTGCCCAAGCAAATCATTACTGATAATGGTTCTAATTTGAACAACAAAATGATGGCAGAACTGTGCCGGGACTTCAAAATCCAACACCACAACTCTTCTCCTTACAGGCCAAAGATGAATGGCGTTGTTGAGGCAGCTAATAAGAACATTAAGAAGATTGTGCAAAAGATGGTGGTCACCTACAAAGACTGGCATGGAATGCTACCATTTGCCTTTCATGGGTACCGTACATCAATCAGAACGTCCACTGGGGCAACACCGTATCAGCTTGTGTATGGTATGGAGGCAGTCCTACCTGTTGAAGTTGAATTACCCTCCTTACGGGTACTAATGGATGTCAAGCTAGATGAAGCAGGATGGGTCCGATCTCGGTACAATCAACTGAATCTAATCGAATAAAAGAGATTAGCTGCAATATGTCATGGGCAATTATATCAGAAGAGAATGAAGAAAGCCTTCGATCAGAAAGTCAGGCTTCGGGAATACCAAGTAGGAGATCTTGTGCTGAAAAGACTCCTTCCTCCTCATACAGATTACAGGGGCAAGTGGACTCCAAATTATGACGGTCCATTCATAGTAAAGAAAGTTTTCTCCGGTGGAGCACTGATGCTCACCACTATGGATGGTGAAGATTTCCTGTCCCCTGTGAATTCAGATGCAGTTAAAAAATACTTCGCATAAAATGACCCGCTGGACATAAAAACAGAATGTAAGTCCAGGCAAAATAGGGCATCCCGGCGAGTCAAAACAGAATAAAAGACTCGGGCAAAATAAGGGAAAATAAAGAAAAAAAATGTACACCCGCTGAGTTGAAAAGCCACATTGGACAGCTCAGGCAAAAATGGGTATCCCGGTGGATTGAAAACCCGAAAGGGCGATCCACGCAAAGCCACATTGGACAACTGTATTCTGAAAAGCCACATTGGACAACTGTATTCTGAATTCGTCTGTATCATTCATGATACGGCAAGTTTCGAAAGGTCAAAGCATCGGTCAAAATTAGCCCTCTTCAGAAAGCAAGATGAGAAGAACGTCAAGGTCATACAAGTCATGGCAAGAGGAAGCTCACTGAAACGTCATCAACATTGCCAGCACCTTCATTTTTCTCAATTTGTAACAATCTCCTCTTTTCAGGGGATTTGTTTCTTTGATTGTACTTGCCAATTCAGGGCACACAAATTAATAAAACCAGAATTTTCATTCACATTTCGTCTTGTACATTTTTATCTCGTTTGCAAAAAATGTCTGATATCCCTGATATAATGTTTGCATGAAAAACAACTATGCCTTTATAATCACATGCTTGCAGGAAAGATATTTTCACTTCCAGGAATGTCTAACTCTTATGATGGAATCCGGTAAGGGATACCTCGGGATACTGGCGCGTTTTTTTTGTTATAACAGGATTGCAGGTATTCAAAGCGCAACATGGGGCATGAAAGTTTTACCCCAGCAAAGTTGCCAAATCATTATTTCCTCAGCACATCCTCCAAACAGCACCAGAAGTGTTTTCTCCCCATCAGAGTTGTCAGGCATCATTTCTCCAGCACATTTTCTTCAGAGCAGCATCAGAAGGTGCTCATTTCCCTGACTGAGTTGTCAGATATCACCATCCTCAACAGGATCCCCACAGAAATCTCTAGGAAGTTCGTGCAGTGGTCTTTCCTTCCCCAACAAAGTACTAGATAGGGAACAATCTCCCCACAAAGCTCCAGCCTCCTCCCAGAAGAGCAATGTCTGAATTTCCCGCACAACAAAGTGAAAAAAGCTTCCACACCCCTAGCTGGGCTTCTCATTACCAAGATAGGCCTATCAGTGACTTATTTCCCAAAGCAGGGCCATATATCAGATCTGTAGATGTTTAGAATTGGCAGAATTTTTGACCAACAAGAAATATTGAATTCAGTTCAGAATGTCCTATCAGATGTTGGGACATTATCAAACAGAGTATAAGAACTTATTTCAGGATGTCACACCAGATGTTGGGACATTGTGTAAATGACTTAAGTTCAGTTTTTCAGGATGTCCCAACAGATGTTGAGACATCTCAAACCTGATACCAGAATTAATTATTGACTAACTGATCTGAGATATTTAAGGAGAGTTATCTGGAATTAATTATGGATGGATAAAAACAGAACAAGGTGCATCTGTAGGGAGTTTTATTATGAGGATTCAGTTTAAACAGAAGAACTAAATCACCTAGAATCTAGGAAGTAACAAACCCTAATTCTAGGTGGAAGCTGATGTGTTTTAGGACTGGATTAACCTACAGAAAGCCCAAATTACAAACACCTATTTAATCAACAGAAACTCACAGAATTGAGTACGAATTTCAGAAGACAAAATAGGGTGTTGTGTCTTTAATAGCAGGTTGTTTTTATTGTACCACTTTATGAGCTTTTAAGCAAAAGTGCATTTGTGACTTGATTGAAACTGTGAAGTAAGATCAAGCTGTATTGTTTGAAGAATGTCTTCAATTTTATTAAACTTGTAAACTTGATCACTGTGTGATTGAGGGGGAGTGAGTTGGTACTCATATCTAAGTAGTGACTTAGGTAGAAATTGCATTGGGTAGATATTAAGTGAAAGATTAAACTGGGTTGTTTAAGTCTAGAATTAATATTACTTATAGTGGATTTCCTCCTGGCTTGGTAGCCTCCAGATGTAAGTGTGGTTATACACTGAACTGGGTTAACAAACTTCTGTGTTGTTTAATTTTCTTGCACTTTAAGTTTTGGTTAAATCTGTCAAGTGTTGGGACATCTCATAGGACATCTCATACCTGATCACAGAATTTCAATTGGCATCAGAGCAGGCACCCTGCCTGTTTATACTGGGTGAGATCTAGGGAATACAAATTCTGGAAACATGGACAGAGATATAGGATCAGTAAATAGACCACCTATACCGGATGGATCTAATTATGACTACTGGAAACCAAGAATGATTGCATTCTTAAGATCACTTGACAATAGGGCCTGGAGAGCAGTCAACATTGGATGGGAACATCCTATCCAAGACACCAAAGATGGATCAAAAGTGTTGAAACCTGAAGAAGAATGGAGTAAGGAGGAAGAAGATTCAGCACTAGGCAACTCCAAGGCCTTAAATGCTCTATTCAATGGCATTGATAGGAACATCTTTAGACTTGTGCATCACTGTGAGCTAGCCAAAGATGTGTGGGATACTCTCAAAACAACTCATGAAGGAACATCAAAGGTAAAGATGTCAAGACTTCAACTTCTCACCACCAAGTTTGAAAACTTGATTATGAAGGAAGATGAGACAGTTCATGAATTCTACATGAACATCTTAGAAGTAGCTAATACTTCTGGAGCTTTGGGAGAAAAGATGACTGATGAAAAGCTTGTAAGAAAGATCCTCAGTTCTTTGCCAAAAAGATTTGACATGAAAGTCACAGCAATAGAAGAAGCTCAAGACATATGCACTATGAAAGTTGAAGAACTCATTGGTTCCCTTCAAACATTTGAGATGGGAATGAATGACACAAATGTTAAGAAGAACAAAAGCATAGCCTTGGTGACAAATACTGATGAAGAAGAAGATGATGAATCAGATATTAGTAAAAGCTTATCAGACAACATTGCTATGCTTGGAAGACAATTCAAAAAGATTCTCATAGGAATGGAAGGCAAATCCAAACCCAGTGGAAGATACACAAACTCTTCTGAGAACAAGAGGCCTTATGATGCTAACAGAAGGTCAAATTATGATGAAAAGACCAGTCAAGAAAAAGGAGTCAAATGCCATGGATGTGAAGGATATGGACACATTAGGAATGAATGTCCTACCTACTTAAAAAGGCAAAAGAAAGGACTCTCTGTGACCTGGTCTGATGAAGACTCAGGAGGTGATTCAGAAGAAGAATCAGCTAAGCTTATCACTGCTTTAGCTGGACTATGTGAATCTGAAAGTGATTCCAGTGATGGGGAGCTTACTGTTGAAGAACTTGAGCAAGCCTACAAAGATCTATACAAAAGAAGTACTGAAATATGCAGTGAGGTTATAAAGCTAAAGAAGCTGAATGAGGCACTAGAAGATGAAAAAGCAAGTGATCAAGAGATCATTGACACCTTGAAAAGTGAAGTAAGTCTTCTCAACTCCAAATTGGAACACATGTCCAAATCTGTTAGAATGTTGAACAGCAGCTCAAATACACTGGATGTTATTCTCAACAACAATAAGCATTCAGGGGATAAAAGTGGACTGGGATTTAACAGAGTACATAAAGATGAAGCCAGCTCTAGCAAAACTACTTCAAAATCCATACAGTCAAACAAGATGTCCCAACAGATGCTTCAACATCAGGAAAAGAACACAAAGTCAAACATAATGTTCCAACAGATGTCTCAACATTCTGGAAAGAACAAAATGAAGAAGAAGTATCAAAGATGGAGATGCCATCACTGTGGAAGATTTGGACATATCAAACCTCATTGTTATAAGCTGAATGGATATCCAAATTAGATGTATCAGCAACCTTCTAAGCAGAAAATAGAAGTTACCAAGAAAGTGCTGCATAAACATCAAAGAAATCAGCAACCTCCTAAGCAGAAGACAGAAGTCATCAAGAAGGTATGGAGACCAAAAGCTAGCATTCAGGCTGATCAAAGCTACATACACAAGAACAAGATCAACAATCAATCTTGGATATCTACTAATGAACAACACACAGGGCAGAGGCATCAAAAGAAATCTCAACTCAAATGGTCAAAGAAAAGTGCTGCATATATAGCACATACATCACTAAGAGTATCAGCTAAAGAAGACTGGTACTTTGATAGTGGATGTTCAAGACACATGACTGGATTGAAGAATCTGCTAGTAAACTTAAAGTCACATTCATCCAGGTATGTAACCCTTGGAGATGGAGCTAAAGGAGAAATCAAGGGAGTTGGGACCTTGGACTGTCAAGATGTTCCAAGACTAGATGATGTGCTGCTAGTTAAAGGTTTAACTGCTAACCTGATCAGCATAAGTCAATTATGTGATCAAGGGTACAGTGTAAACTTTACTAAAACTGAATGCATAGTGACTAACAAAGAACAAGAGGTTATCATGAAAGGAGCCAGATCTAAAGACAACTGTTACATGTGGGAATCTCAAGACTTCAGTCTTACTTCAACTTGCTCCTTAGCTAAAGAAGAAGAAGTGAAACTATGGCACCAAAGGCTAGGTCATCTTCATTTCAGAGGCATAAAGAAGATAATATCTATGGATGCTGTAAGAGGTATTCCTAAACTGAAGATTGATGATGGTAAAATATGTGGTGAATGTCAAATAGGCAAGCAAACCAAGATGTCCCATCCAAAGCTCCAACAACTGACAACTTCCAAAGTTTTGGAACTATTGCATATGGATCTTATGGGACCTATGCAGGTTGAAAGCCTTGGTGGCAAGAGGTATGCCTATGTGGTGGTTGATGACTTTTCCAGGTATACATGGATAAATTTTATCAAAGAAAAGTCTGATGTATTTGATGTATTCAAAGACTTATGCCAAAGAATACAAAGGGAAAAAGCCAGCTGTGTGATCAGAATAAGAAGTGATCATGGAAAAGAATTTGAGAACCAAAAGTTCTTAGATTTCTGTTCTTCAGAAGGAATCAATCATGAATATTCTTCACCAATCACTCCTCAACAGAATGGGATTGTTGAGAGGAAGAATAGAACTATTCAAGAATCAGCAAGAGCTATGATCCATGCTAAAAAGTTACCTTTGTACTTCTGGGCTGAAGCTATGAACACAACTTGTTACATCCACAACAGAGTTATTCTAAGAAAAGGAACTTTGTCCACAATCTATGAAGTCTGGAAGGGAAGAAAACCCACAGTTAAGTACTTCCATGTGTTTGGAAGTAACTGTTATATTCTGGCAGATAGGGAGCAAAGAAGAAAAATGGATCCTAAAAGTGATGAAGGGATTTTTCTTGGATACTCTATAAACAGCAGAGCATATAGAGTATTTAATTCTAGAACCAAGGTTATCATGGAGTCTATAAATGTGATAATTGATGATGCTCCTACAGATGTCCCAGAAGATGTTGGAACATCTGCTGATATCAAGATTGAAGCTGAAGAAAAGAGTGATCATTATGACTTCACTCAAACTAATGCAAGGACAGAACAATCCAGCAAACCTCCCTCCATCAGAATACAGAAGGATCATCCCAAAGATTTGATAATTGGTGATCCCAACAGAGGTGTGAGCACTAGATCAAGAGAAGTGATTTCAGGTTCTTGTTTTGTTTCTAAAATAGAACCTAAAAACATCAAGGAAGCTCTTACTGATGAATACTGGATTTGTGCTATGCAAGAAGAATTAGGTCAATTCACAAGGAATGAAGTGTGGAATCTTGTTCCTAGACCTGATGACATAAATGTAATTGGAACAAAATGGGTGTATAAGAACAAGTCAAATGAACAAGGAGTTGTTACAAAGAACAAAGCTAGACTTGTAGCTCAAGGATACACACAAATTGAAGGAGTAGACTTTGATGAAACCTTTGCACCAGTAGCAAGGCTTGAATAAATCAGACTACTTTTGGGAATTGCTTGTATCTTAAAGTTCAAGATATTTCAAATGGATGTGAAAAGTGCCTTTTTAAATGGTTATCTTAATGAAGAAGTATATGTAGAACAGCCTAAAGGATTTGTTGATCCAAGCTGTCCAAATCATGTATACAAACTAAAGAAGGATCTTTATGGTCTGAAGCAAGCTCCAAGGGCATGGTATGAAAGATTGACTACTTTTCTTATCAAGCAAGGGTACAGGAAAGGTGGAATTGACAAAACCTTGTTTGTTAAAGATGAAGAAAGAAATGTCATGATTGCTCAAATATATGTAGATGACATTGTCTTTGGTGGGATGTCTGACACGATGGTCAAACATTTTGTCAACCAGATGGAATCTGAATTTGAAATGAGCCTAGTAGGAGAATTAACCTACTTTCTTGGTCTGCAAATAAAGCAAATGGAAGACTCCATGTTCATTTCCCAAAGCAAGTATACCAAGAACATAGTCAAGAAATTTGGAATGGAAAATTCTACTCATAAGAGAACTCCTGCCCCCACACATTTAAAGCTGACTAAAGATGAAAAGGGTGAGAATGTAGATCAAAGCATATACAGAAGCATGATTGGAAGCTTGTTATATTGGACTGCTAGCAGACCAGACATAGCATTTGCAGTAGGTGTATGTGCAAGATATCAAGCTGATCCAAAAGTCAGTCATCTCAATCAAGTCAAGAGAATTCTTAAATATGTTAATGGTACTTGTGACTATGGCATAATGTACTTTCATGGATGCAAACCAATTCTCACTGGCTTCTGTGATGCTGATTGGGCTGGAAGTGCTGATGACAGAAAAAGCACTTCAGGAGGATGCTTCTTTCTAGGAAACAATTTGATTTCTTGGTTCAGTAAGAAACAAAATTGTGTATCCTTATCTACAGCTGAAGCTGAATATATAGCAGCTGGAAGCAGTTGTTCTCAGTTGGTTTGGATGAAGCAAATGCTCACTGAGTACAATGTCCCACAGGATGTCATGACATTGTACTGTGATAACTTAAGTGCAATCAACATATCAAATAATCCTATCCAACATAGCAGGACCAAGCATATTGATATCAGACATCATTTCATCAGAGATCTTGTAGAAGAAAAAGTGATTTCATTGGAACATGTAGCTACAAATCTGCAGTTGGCTGATATCTTTACCAAAGCATTGGATGCTACACAATTTGAGAACTTAAGGGGCAAATTGGGAATCTGCTTATGTGAGATTTAGCAGTTATGGAGATGTGCCAACATGTCATATGACATTGTGTGGCATAAGCACCAGATGGCAACACCAGTCTGGTCAAGAACCTTGTGTATTCCATTCCTAATAATTTGCAATGTAACGACTACTTATATAATAACAGTTTATAATCAGCTATCCATATTCTCATCATGCTATCAAAAGCGAATCACATTATCTAGCTGTTCTTCAGAAATCATCATCCCTAAAACTCTTCATCCATCTTCTTTGACAATGTCTCAAAACCCTAACATTCCTGAAGAAATTCTCAACAAAGAAGATGTGGTTCATGCAACCCCTATTTCTGTGGTACCCATGGAGTCAACCCCATTGGACGAAATAAGAGGAAGTGTTCCTCATGCTAAAAAGCCAAGAACTCCAAAAAGGGCAAAAGATCAAGTCTGCAGCAAATCTAAAGGCATTCCTTCACCAGCAAACATGCCTCAGAAATCTTCTGAATATGTGGATGCTTCCAAAAAGGAGTTGGTTACCAAGATCCTTTCTGAACAGAGAGTGGTTAGTGGCATTTCTATTCCTCTGAACACCATGCCTGCCCCTCAAGAAGATCAAACTCAAGCTGCAAAGGACACTCCTGCTCAACAGGATGTCCCAATAGATGTTGGAACATTTGAGGATGAGAAAAAGACCTCATCTGATGCTGATGTTGAAACAACTGAGGACCAGAAAAAGGCCTCAAATGAAAGTGATGAAGAAGAATCTGAGGATCAGACCAAAGCCTCAACTGAAGAACATATCTCTGCTGATCAACCAGCTGAAGAGGAGACAGCTCAATCTCCTCCTGTGGTAAATCTAGAGCAGGATTCTGATACAGAGATCATTGCCTCTGTAAGACCTAGCATAGCCAAAAGGCTCAGGACTAGGAAAGGAAAGATGCAAGCAGGACATGCAGTTCCTGAGAAGAAGAAAGCTACCCCAAAGAAAGACAAGGCCAAAATTGTCTTTGGTCCTACAAAGCAATGGAGCAAAGTCCAAACACAAAAGAGGAAAGCTGTCACCCCATCAGACTCAGATGTTGAAGCAGATGTCCCAACATCTCCTTCAAAGAAGAAACCAGCACCCTCTAGGGCTTCAACTGCTGTTCCAGAAGCTCCCTTGGACAACATCTCATTTCATCATGTTTCAAGTGTAAACAGATGGAAGTTTGTGTACCAAAGAAGGGTAGCCCTTGAAAGAGAGTTGAGCAGTAATGCACTTGAGTGCACTGAACTAATTGATCTCATATCTGCTGCTGGTCTCTTCAAAACAGTCTCCAACCTCTCTCCCTGCTATGAGCTTCTTGTCAAAGAATTCATAGTCAATCTTCAGGAAGATTGTGCCAATGGTAAGTCTTCTGAATTTAGAAAAGTTTTTGTTAGAGGCAGGTGTGTAGAGTTCTCTCCTCAGATCATCAACCAATACCTTGGAAGAGAGTCTGATGGACCAAATGAGCTAGGGAAGACTGATAACCAAGTCTGCAAGGTTATCACTGCAAACCAGGTCAAGGCTTGGCCAGTTAAAGGAAAGCTCTCAGTGAGCATGCTGACAAGAAAATATGCCATGCTGAACAGGATTGGTACAGCAAACTGGGTGCCTACCAATCACACATCTTCAATATCCACTGGCTTGGGCAGGTTTATTTATGTTGTGGGCACTCAGACTAAGCTGGATTATGGAGCCTACATCTTTGATCAGACCTTGAAGCATGCTAGCTCATCTGCCACAAAGCTGCCAATAGCTTTTCCTTCCTTGCTGTGTGGTATAGTGCTAAGTCAATACCCTGGGATCCTCACTGAGAAGGACACAGTCTGCAAAAGAGAAAGCCCTCTGGCCTTTCACTACAAACTGTTCCTAAGTCATCATGCAGCAGATGTTGAAGCACCCTCTGGGACATCTGCAGGTCCTTCAACTGCCAAGACTCCAATCTCCAAGGCTGCATTGATTGCTGAACTGAAGAGCACTTGCAAAGAACTTGAAGCAAGGAAGCTGAAGCTTGAAGAAATCATTCAAAGGCTGGAAAGTGAAGGTGATCAGAAAGCTGCTTCTGATGAAGAAACTGAGGAAGATGAAGAAACTGAATGTGATGAATCTGAGTGATCATTGTATGTGAGGCAAATGTAATGACAGCACTGCATTTTATTTCTGGATTAGTGTCTTTGGCCCCAAAATTTGTGTCTAACAAGGGGGAGAACAACAACAACAAAATGTAATGTTGTTTAATTATGAATGAAAAATCTGTTTGTTTGTGTCTGAACTGAATCAGTGTGTTTTGATAAATATTTCTGTTGCAACAAGAATGGATACATGTATGTTTGAGGGGGAGTACTCTCAAATATGATTCAACAGAAAAGTAATGTTATACTCTGATAAAAGAACTTCTGCTGCACTCTGATAACCAGAAAAGATGTTAGCCAAAAATTAGCCAAAGGGGGAGTTTGTAGATGTTTAGAATTGGCAGAATTTTTGACCAACAAGAAATATTGAATTCAGTTCAGAATGTCCTATCAGATGTTGGGACATTATCAAACAGAGTATAAGAACTTATTTCAGGATGTCACACCAGATGTTGGGACATTGTGTAAATGACTTAAGTTCAGTTTTTCAGGATGTCCCAACAGATGTTGAGACATCTCAAACCTGATACCAGAATTAATTATTGACTAACTGATCTGAGATATTTAAGGAGAGTTATCTGGAATTAATTATGGATGGATAAAAACAGAACAAGGCGCATCTATAGGGAGTTTTATTATGAGGATTCAGTTTAAACAGAAGAACTAAATCACCTAGAATCTAGGAAGTAACAAACCCTAATTCTAGGTGGAAGCTGCTGTGTTTTAGGACTGGATTAACCTACAAAAAGCCCAAATTACAAACACCTATTTAATCAACAGAAACTCACAGAATTGAGTACGAATTTCAGAAGACAAAATAGGGTGTTGTGTCTTTAATAGCAGGTTGTTTTTATTGTACCACTTTATGAGCTTTTAAGCAAAAGTGCATTTGTGATTTGATTGAAACTGTGAAGTAAGATCAAGCTGTATTGTTTGAAGAATGTCTTCAATTTTATTAAACTTGTAAACTTGATCACTGTGTGATTGAGGGGGAGTGAGTTGGTACTCATATCTAAGTAGTGACTTAGGTAGAAATTGCATTGGGTAGATATTAAGTGAAAGATTAAACTGGGTTGTTTAAGTCTAGAATTAATATTACTTATAGTGGATTTCCTCCTGGCTTGGTAGCCTCCAGATGTAAGTGTGGTTATACACTGAACTGGGTTAACAAACTTCTGTGTTGTTTAATTTTCTTTCACTTTAAGTTTTGGTTAAATCTGTCAAGTGTTGGGACATCTCATAGGACATCTCATACCTGATCACAGAATTTCAAGATCTACCAATGATCTCATCCCCAGCTGGGATATTCATACAAGCAGATCAGTCGGAGATCTCCATAAACAGCGGGATCCGAATCCCGGATCGGTATCTTTTGCATAATCATAGCATTCGCATCATTTCCCCCCAGAGCGTAGCATTCCATCTAATACGGAGCATTACGGAAAAAATCAAACATATTGCATAATCACAAGTCAAGTTCGAGCCAGTCACTTGTAAATACCAACAATACCTCTTCAACAATATACAAAATACATCCCTTACACATAAAAGCCAAAGTGTCCCTTTGCACCCTTAAGTACAAATACTTGTCCATAACATGTTCTTCTCGACACTCGTCTGTGCCATCTCAATCTCCCCACAAAAAGCCAAAGCATCCCCTTTGCACTTTCCAACAAATACATGTTCATATATACCCTTTCCGACACTCGTCCGTGTCATATCATTCCCCTGCAAATATAAGCCACAAACATCTTCTGTGATTACAGATACCTATACATTCTCTTGACACACGTCTGTGTTACCATTTTTCCCAGCATGGTTGCCTAAACACTTGTTGCAAACCAAACACTTGTTTATAATACACTCTCATCGACACCCGTCCGTGTCATCCTATCCCCACAGGTTTCCAGAATACCCTTTTACACTCATGAGTTCATAACTTATACACTTTCTCTTCTGACACTTGTCCGTGTCACACCTTTTCCCAGCAAGTTGAACACTCGTCCGTGTCTTATTCCTACCTCACAATACTTACTCATACTTATACAGATACTCTTCCATATCTTGTATACATCACTTATTTCCCTTCAGATCTAACACTCGTCCGTGTTCTTTTTTAACCAGTTGGTACTCGTCCGCACCATCATCTCTGAACATGCGTCAACGTTTGTTTCTATCGATACTCGTCTGTATCATAGTCTTAAGGATGCTCGTCCGCATCTTTAATCTATACACAGTGTCAAACACTTGTACCTTTCATTTCTTGGATGTAAACACTCGTCCGTGTTTACTATTCCCTAGCGAAGTCCCCAGCAAAACTTCTTTTCTATCTGACATTCGTCCTATGTCATGATACTTTCGGCAGCCGTACCCTGCTAGGTGATCGTCCTTCACCTTTGGATGATCGTCCCTCATCCTTCTCCCAGCGGAGTCTCCATTATTGGAACCCTTTTATATCCGACATTCGTCCTATGTCGTGATATTTAGCAGCCGTCCCCTGCTAGGTGATCGTCCTTCACCTTTTTGATGATCGTCCTTCATCATTTTATCCGATGGCCGTCCCCATCGTTGATCTTGTTATCTGACATTCGTCCTATGTCATGATAAACCCCAAGAGCAGCCGTACCCTGCTAGGTGATCGTCCTTCACCTCTTGATGATCGTCCTTCATCATGCTTATCTGATGGCCGTCCCCATCGTCGACCTTTTTTTATCCGACATTCGTCATATGTCGTGGTAAAGAACAATCGTCCCCTGCTAGGTGACCGTCCTTCACTTTTGATGACCGTCCCTCATCATTATTTCATTTATTCTTTGAACCGATGGCCGTCCCCATCGTTGCTTACCTTACTCTGCAAACCTGATGGTCGTCCCCATCATTTCCTTTACTTTAATCCCCAGAGAATCTTATTCCTTTGCTTGACACGTCCCTATCATGATCCCTTTATTTCCCCAGCATGTCGGTCGTCCCCGTCATTGCTTTATTCCCAGCAGTCGACCTCTGCTCGATGGTCGTCCTCCATCGCCCACACTTTATAATCATACAATATTGTCTTTTACAATCTATATCCCTTTTCTTCTTCTCCCTAGTGAGTGCAAATTTTGGACTGTCTTTGGTATTCAACCACAAGTTATCTTGTTTGTCTGTTAAGCCAGGCGCTTACATCCTGCACAGCTAACTCATGCTTGAATAGGGGCAGCTGTAAACACCCCAAATTTTCCCTCACTAAGTTCACACCATGGCTTGTGATCTTTCATTTTTTGTATAAGTTTAAGCATATCACATCATATTGCATTTTTGCTTCACTGCATTAGTTCAAGTTCATCTGCATCTAGGGTTTGTGATCTGAGCAATCCAAGGATCCATATGAGCCACTCCAAAGGTCTCCATTCATTCCAAGAGGGTCCATGTATGTTCAATCATCATATTTTATCCTCCAAAGATCAAGGAAGTCAAAGAATCACAAGAATTGGCAAAGCATGGAAGCAGAGCTAAGGTTTAACTGCACAAATGACCTAAAATTAGGGTTTTGGTTTCAGAGGCCATTACTCCAATATTTTTTGGTCATTCTTGTTTCTATTGGTCTCAATATGTTATAAGTATCATACATACCAAGTTTGATGAATAAATTCATTATGGAAGTCATCTGATCACTGGGTAGCTTCTTTGAGGCCCCCAAAAGTATCATACATACCAAGTTTGATCAGGGCATTTGAGGCCCCCATCAATGGACCCAAAGTGGATTTTTCATCAAATTGAAGTTATATGATCTTTATTTGATCATTAAAGTGCTTAGAAGTTCATAAAATTGAAGAAAAATGAGCTAAACCAAAAGTTGCCAAAAATGGAAATGACTTGTAATGTAAACTTTCGATTTTGGGAAAGTTTTTCAACCTCTTCTTTCTCAACCAAAAATGCTTCAAATGAAAAATTATTGGTCATGAAAGTTGTAGATTGGATCATTCCCTTTCCAAAAAGTACAAGAACAAGTTCTAATTCATTATAGAACTCAAGTTATGGCTTGTCAAAGTTGGCAAAAATCACATAATTTTCAAGAATGCACCAAAGAGGGATTTTTGCAAAACCTCTTGCCAATTCATTTTGTGACTTCAAACACACTTCTAATCATCATACAAACCTTGTTCATTGTCTAAAACTCATAATTTACCAAGAAATTGCAAGATCACATGCCTTGAACATCAAGATTCCACAAAAGGGCCAAACTTTGTCAAAATTGCAAAACACCCCATAACTTATTTCCCACATGCTGAATTGCCTCAAAGTGAATTCCATGGACCTCCTTGATCCTTTCTGAACCAGACATGCCCTTGTACCACCTCTGAACCAGCCCATACCTCAAGGACAAGAACTTTTGACTTTTGTGCAAGAAGGCCATACCAATCACAATAGGGCACAACCACTCCACAGACCTATCATAAGTTGATATGTGGATCAAACCCAAGCCATAACACACAAGAACACAACCTGAAACCTCAACATTCTCAAGTTACCAAAAACTCTCCCTCTTGCAAAAGCTTTCGAATCTCCCAACCTAGCCACTCAATCTTCAAACAAACACCACCATTCATCTCTAAATCATTCACTGACCCAAAACCACCCATCAAAACAGCCAAGAACACACTACAAGCCAGATAAGATTTTCTGACCAGTGAAGTAGAAACTCACAAACCAGCCTTCCTCAAAGCTCTCCAAGCCTCAAAGCTTCTTCAGGGAGGTCATTGGAGACATTTTGCACCAAGGAAGCAGTCAGAAAGCTCAAGGGTTGAAAGCTCCATCTCAGGTAGCCATTCGAATTAATTTTTCCAGAACCTTTATTTTATGTTACTAAATGATTAAGCATGTTTCACCGATCACACTGAACTTGGAATTATTGAAAATGATGAAGAAATGAGAATGTATTGCTTGTCTGAAATTTTTGCCATATTTGTTGTTTTATTCGAATCATGAGATTGAGTGAAAAGAAATGAAGTTTGAGGTTGGATTTAGGTTCAGGGGAGGGGGAGGAGTGAATCTGGAGCTTTAGAGCTCCAGAGAGTGCCTAGGGAAGAAGATGGCAATTTTCAGGCGAAGGTCTGGCCGGAGAAGATGACCGGAGGTCTTCTCCGGCCACCTGAGAGTAATTAGTGACTTAATTAGGGTTAGGGAAAACTTTGAACGTGGACCCTTTAATCTGTCTTCCCGCGCGTGTTTGAGTGGCTAGGATCTTCCCATTAATTGTTAAACTGGATTAATTAATTAATTAATTGAGTTTAATGAAATTTGAATTATGTCCGTTAGATAGCGCGCCAGGTCAATCTCTTTAAACCCATAATCAATCCAGGCCATCCATTCATCATACTTTGTTTATTTTAATTTTCATTTCATATTTTTTCTATTTGTTTTGTACGAATTATTTAAACTAGTTAAAAAATGCCAAAAATATTTGTATTCAGCAATTTAATTCCAAATAATTTTATCACCCCAAAATATTTTTATTTTTTATTTTTTGCATGAGAAAATCATTTTTTAGACATTTAATTGTTTATTTTAATTAATTAATGAAAAATAATTAATTAAAATATCATTTAGGTTTCTAAAAAATCCCAAAAAATTCATATTGCATCTTTAAACATTTAGAGACATTGTCATACTATCCACACAAATTTCTTTTTGGTTTCGAATCATTTTGACATTTTATTCTTTGAATTTAGGGTTCATAAAATCCCATTTCTGAACCTTAACTTCAAGAATTATTTTCTGCTTAACCAAGAATGGTATAACCATGGTTCTTTTTGCATTGATCTTCATTTGAAGTGTATTTTCTAGCATAATTTTGTCATAATTTTCTTCTACCTTTTTGAATTGATTTGCATTTTTACCCTTTAGGTACCTTAAAACCCTAGAAAACTTAGAAAATCATAACTTCCTTAGGGTTAAGAGTTAGGTCTCCTCCTTTGGGGTGTGAAATCATATGGGGTTAGGGTTCTCTTGATTGTATTTTCAATTTTTTATCTTGTCATTTGATTCTGTTTTTGACTTTTGCATCTCATGTTGCATGAAAACCCTAATTTCTCATCTTCCTTTGCATACATCTTGCATAAGCATTCATATAAAAACTTGCCATGACATTTTATGCATTCACATGACTTCTAAGACATATTAGGACACATTAGACTCAATCTTGATCATTTCCTCATCCATTTGCTATTCTATGCATCCACGTCATTTCATGTGTATCCATGAACTTTCATGCTTCTTTCATGTTTCATTTACATTCTCATCACTTGTATGAACATTCATATCACTTGACATGCCTTTGCATCATCTCATAACATCATTTGCATCATGTATGTGCTTCTAGTTTTGGTTTGCATCCATGCATACATTTCATTTTCATTTCATTTCATGTTCTTATGCTAACTTTTCAGGTGGTAAGCGTTTTTTGAGAAGTGAATTTGCCTTCACTTCTCATGATCTCTTTTCATCTCTCTTATGCATCCTTGCTGAATTTTTTATTTATATTAGAGTGAGCTTGCTCATTCATGTTCTCCATTCACTTTCTTTCTTCAAGTGACTTATCTTCTTAAGTGAAGTAAGTTAACTTGCTTCTTCTGCTTCTCCTCCTTCCATCTTGTCTTTTCCTTGGTGGCTCTTCTTGAAGATCTCTTGCAAGCCTCATAAACCCTAGGAACATCCAAGCATGTTAACAATTAGGGTTTTATTAGTCCCCCCATTAGTTTTGCCTTTGTGTCATCTTTTGTGTCTTCTCTTCTCATCTCATAATCAGGGACTAAACCTTCAAGGTTTTAAGGCTTTGTTATTAAGGTTATGCCTGCATCCTTCTCTTAGGATGGAGTGTATAACTTTAATCCTAAGTGTTAAACCCTTGATGTGTTTAAATCTCTTAATCAATCCATCTAATAATCACTAAGACAATAAGCTTGTAACTTGGGCCTTGCATTAGGGTTCTAATTCTTCCTTAATTGGTTAAGAAGGACTAACCCTAGTGTTAATGGACAAGTCCTCCTCAAGTTGTCTTACAAATCATAAAATTCACTTCTTAATCTTACCATTAACTAAAATCCACTTTAATAAAGGTTTATTTTGTCATGAGGTTAATCCCTAATCATGGATTAAGTTGAGGAGCCTCCCTCAGCTTAAATGTTCTCATCTATCATCCTTCTATTAGGATGGTGTAATGGGTCCATTAAATCCTCGATTATGGCTTAAACTTATTACTTAACACTAAACAAAAATACCAAAAACATCTAAATAATTGCAAGTAGGTTAATTATCTTAATCCTACATCATGGTGATTAAGTGTGAGGTGTTTACTTCATACTTAAGGTATTCTCATTACCCCTAATCAGAGGGAGGATGTGATGAGTTTACTAACCCTTGGTTTAGGCTTAAGCTCATTATCTTATGAAAAACTCCAAAAAGCAATAAAAGACTGAAAACACAAAAAAAAATAGTAATCGTCTCCTCCGGGATTCTTTTCTCACCTCATTCACTCATAAACGAGAACTTGCTTCTTCCGTCTAATGCAAGACAGTTTGCACCTGAGCCAGACAGGTCATACACTTGAGCATAGGCAAGCAAGCAGTTCACAAGTCAATTTATCTTTCAGTCTCTTTGAGTCGAACTACGGTGTTCTAACTTCCTTATTGCACGAGAGGACACGTAGGCATAACTTAACAGTTATCGAACAAAAGTCTCTGTATATTCCCCCTCTTCTAGCCTTATTCTTTTAAGCCTCATTATCTTGAGCATTGCACTCTTTTCTTACACTGACACTCCTTTTCTTCACTTCACATCTCTTTTGCACTGACACCTGTATTTTCTTTTCCAGCTTTTGCACACAGAATAGCACTGACACTACCCCTTTAAACACAAACTTTCAAGCTTGGATCCCGTCGAGTACGACGGACAATCTGGGTGCTTATACCTTCCCAGGTTGTAACCAACCCCCTTTCTCAGTTTCTCTGGTTCGCGACCGTCTTATCCATCTTTTCTTAGGTTTATGCAGCATTACCTTTCCTTCGGGATAAAAATGCCTAGTTGGCGACTCTTTTCAGTTCATCATCATGTTCTCTCTTTCATTGACCGTTCGCGTCTATACCCCTTCTGGCCCTGTGTCATTTGGTGGGAGCGACAATACAATTCCATGCATCCATTATTATTTCCACAATCGCTCCCGACTTAACCAAATTTTCACCTTCAGACTCTACTTGTTTCACCCTACCGCGAGTTTAACCTGACTTCTCACATTCTTTGTTATGTGATATTTACAAAGTAATGCATAAGAAGAAAGAAATATCGTTGCAACCACATTCATCAACGCGGTATCGCGGTTGGTAACAACCGCTTTAAGCATGTCACCTTTGTAACACCCCCTTTATATACCCCCAAATAAACAATTGAATCACTTAGGTACATATTAAAAATTTCATCAGAGTATATTCGAAATATGGTATAAAAGAGCAATGCCACATTAAACTTGAAATCAAACCACGTTACACCTGCTCATAATAGATATGCAACAATAGGGTAATTTCCAAACGATAAATAATTATACAACGGAAACATTTCAACAACATCAAACATATATATTTCCATCTATATATATATATATATATATTTATATATATCAACAAGTTTGATGCCAACAACAATATTCATGTCTATACAAAACATCCATCTAAAAGATAAATGTACACAATGCATCACAAAAATGGTGCTAGGCCAACCTAACTACTCGGTGCTACATATCAGAGCCGACCGACCAAAAGATGAAGGCGAGCTTCACAAAAAAACCATCTAGCATCCTACTCTGTAATGCCTCGTAGAGCATCATAAAACGGAAGAAGGGTGAGAAACATTATCATAATAACATTGCATATAATTATATATCTCAACATGTAAAATACACATAAAACATATTCTCACCACAATTCATACCTCATCACCTATACACATCGCAACGTGTACATACACAAAATCAAGCATATTCATCATGCACCAATTCACTAATTCACATAAACTTACTTTATTTATGTTTATTCCTCAATTCTATTCGTTCCGCATAAACATACGTCTAGCTATGTTTAATAACACATATAGATTAAAAATGTATAATTCACATACATATACATATATCAAACATGCATATATAAAAACAAGTATGTTTCATCACACATACTATCATCTCCATGATACTTCAAATAAACATATGCACATTCATGTTTATTTCTGTATATCATAATTAAAATGATAAAATGCAAGACATAGAGACTGACACACGACTCTATGCAGATGCAATGCGGTACCGACTCAACATTTCAGCAGGTTCACTCAGGAACCAAATGGAATCAACGCTTGTTACCTAAAGTAACTCCCCGTCGGGAACACGATGTTCCCCAATGCTCACACCCCACATGGGCACACAATTTTTATGGATTGCTCACACCCCACACTGGCACACAATACGATTGCTCACACCCCATACGGGCATACAATCAATGTGAATAAATCACCCATCGCTCACACCCCACACGGGCACACGATGTTTTTGGATTGCTCACACCCCACACGGGCACACAATCCAATCGCTCACACCCCACATGGGTACACGATCTTGTTGTAGTCATTGCTCACACTCCACATGAGCACACGATGCTACAACGGATTCATAAGGAACCCCACTGCACAAGAATGCATACATTATACTTTACATGCAAAATGACACACAACATTTTTTAAAATGCATACGTTATTCACAACATAATTATGCATTCATCTTATTCAATTAACATACATTGACATTTAATTCAAACAATGTATTCATTTGCCAAACGGCCATAACATCACATCAAGCTCATAATTTCCATAATTAACTTATTTACGTTTTATCGGAAAAGTCGGTGAAAGTCGGCTAAACATTTCATTTCCTAGCATCATTATTTTCTACACGTTTCTAGCTTCGAGTCGATATAAGGAACACTCAAAACGGATACCCGAAACTAAAGCTACGGATTAAAACACCATTTCCTCAAAAACCTACAGGCTCGCTGAGCGCCCTTTCGCTCGCTTTGTGAGGAAAACCCTGGAACTTTCGCTGAGCGAGAATAGCTCGCTGAGCGACCACTACGAATTCCAGAATTTCCAGCTGCGAACAGTCAACTCCAAACACCCCAAATCTCCAAAATTCTTCCATAAACATGATCTAAAGCATATATCTAACATCATACTTCGATTATAACGATTTCTAACCGATTAATCTACCAATTTCTCACATTTTCTCTAAAACCCTAACTATTCATCTTCTCTAAACTTCCATCAAAACCAAAACTCAACCAATCAAACACATACATAATCACACACAATATTAAGATAAAAATTCTTATCACCCTTACCCGATTATACCGATTCCTAGGAGCAATCTTGAATCTTTTCCAACTTTCCCTCTTTTCTCTTCTTTTTCTCTTCTCTCCTTTTCTTTCTTCTCTTTTTATTTCTATTCTTACCAACTTTCTATTTCACTCTTTCTCACTCTCTTATATTCTATTTCTTTCTATTTCTATTTTCTACTCTTTCCAACCAAATATCATTCTCTCACAAAAATACCAATTCTACTAATTTCTAACTTATCACTAATTAACAAATATCTAAAATATCCTCCAATCCAATTTTACCCGAAAATTCCAAAAACGGTAAAATCAAACAACACATCATATCATAATGATAATTTCACAAATAAAACTATTATCATACAAATAAAATAAAAGAATCCACAAAAATTTGGGAAAATCGAATCGGGGCGTTACAACTCTCCCCCACTTTAGAATTTTTTGTCCTCGAAAATATTACATGATCCCAACAACTCCGGATATGACTCGCGCATCCTACTCTCCAATTCCAAAGTCAAATTGCCTTCCGCAGCACCTCCCCATGCCACTTTCACAAGCACAATATCCTTGCCTCTTAGCTTCTTAATTTCATGTTCCAAAATCCTAACCGGCAAAGCTTCCACCGTAAGGTTATCTCTTACTTCGACCTCGTCCATATGAATAACATGTGACGGATCCGGAACATACTTCCGAAGTTGCGTAACATGGAACATATCATGCAAATTCGAAAGATTCGGAGGCAACGCCACATGATAAGCCACTTCACCCACTCGTGCAGTAATCTGATACGGTCCAATAAAACGAGAAGTCAACTTCTTCGACTTCAAAGCACGATCCACACCCGTAACCGGTGTAACTCTCAAGAACACATGGTCGCCTTCCTGAAACTCAAGATCCTTTCTTCTCTTGTCATGATAACTCTTTTGTCTACTCTGAGAAGCTCTCATCTTCTCCCGAATAAACTTTACTTTTTCCGTCGTTTGTTGTACCATTTCCGGTCCAACTACCATTCTCTCTCCGGTCTCATGCCAACACAAAGGTGTTCGACATCTCCGTCCATATAAAGCCTCAAATGGTGCCATACCAATACTCGAATGAAAACTGTTATTATAGGTGAACTCAATCAACGCTAAATAACTATCCCAAACACCACCTTGTTCTAGCACACAAGCATGCAACAAATCCTCCAACGATTGAATTGTCCTCTCGGTTTGACCATCCGTTTGCGGATGGTAAGCTTAGAACCCAAAGCCTTTTGCAAACTTTCCCAAAACCTCGATGTAAATCTAGGATCTCTATACGATACAATACTCTTAGGAACTCCATGTAACTTCACAATCACAAAAACATAAATCTCGGCTAGCTTCTCCAAAGAATAACTAATATCAATAAGAATAAAGTGAGCATATTTAGTAAGCCTATCCACAATTACCCAAATAGAATTATGACCTCTTTGCATATTCGGTAAACCCGTAACAAAATCCATCGATATACTATCCCATTTCCATTCGGAATATCCAACGGTTGCATCAGACCACTAGGCTTCTGATGTTCCACCTTAGACTTCTGACAAGTCAAACACGCATAAACAAAATGAGCTACATCTCTCTTCAATCCGGACCACCAAAAGATCTTCTTCAAATCTTGGTACATCTTATTCGCTCCTGGATGTATACTTAAATTATTCTGGTGTCCCTCTTCCAATATCATATTTTTCAACTCCTCATCATCGGGAATACAAATACGACCACGGAATCTCAAAACTCCAAAATTATCAACCTTGAAATCCTCATTCTCATTCATCATCAAATCAAAAAAATTCAAATCCAACTTTTGCTTTTCACAAACGGTTGTAAGAAAATCATTCGTAACACGTAGCATACAAAGTCTCACGCTTCTCGGCGTCAACTCGCAAACCAAACTCAAGTCTCTAAAATTCTCCTAAAGTTCCCATTCCCTTGTTATCAATGCGGACATATGTAATAACTTATGACTCAAGGCATCGGCCACCACATTCGCCTTACCCGGATGGTAATTCAGACCAAAATCATAATCCTTCAAAAGTTCTAACCATCTCCTTTGTCTCATGTTCAAATCCTTTTGATCGAATAAATACTTCAAACTTTTGTGATCACTAAAAACTTAGAACCTTCCACCATAAAGATAATGCCTCAAAATTTTTAGAGCAAAAACCACAGCCGCTAATTCCAAATCATGCGTAGGATAATTATTTTCATGCACCCTCAATTGTCTTGAAGCATAAGCTACAACTTTTCCATCTTGCATCAAAACACCACCTAACCCAAACAATGAAGCATCACAAAACACCACAAATGGTTCCGTCGGATTTGGCAAAATCAAGATCGGAGCCGTTGTTAACCTTCTCTTAAGTTCCATGAAACTCTCTTCACACTGAATATCCCAAATGAAAGCCTTTCCTTTACAAGTAAAATGCGTTAACGGAAGTGCCAACTTTGAAAATCCTTCAATAAACCTCCGATAATAACCCGCCAAGCCTAAAAAGCTTCGAATCTCTGTAAACGATCTAGGAACTTCCCATTACATTACCGCATCAATCTTGGATGGATCAACACTAATACCACCATCGGAAATAACATGCCCAAGAAAACTTACCTTCGACAACCAAAACTCGCAATTTGACAACTTAGCATACAATTGCTTCTCTTTCAAAATCTGTAACACAATCCTTAAATGCTCTTCATGTAGATTCAGAGTACGCCTAAGAGGGGGGTGAATTAGATGTAATAAAATTTTATCGATTATTTTCTTGATGGATGGATTCTTCTCTTTTACTTGTTTATGGTAGGAAAGCGATAAAGCAAGAAATAAAAGAGACACGACAATTTATCCTGGTTCCCTTCATAGTCCGAAGGTACATCCAGTCCCCTTTCCAACACGAAAGAGATTTTCCATTAGTTTTTAGATTGTACAACCTATCGCACCATCAATCGGTGAGGCCTACTTTCTAAACAACTAAACAAAACCTAGTGTGCAAGAACAATCCTCTTGCAAGCATTATCCCTTGTGTCCAAAAATCCTGGATCACAAGTCACAATAGAAAAATTTTATAATTCTTCGTAATTTTGAGAGTAGTACAATATGTGATATCAATATAAGATTGTTCTTCTCCTTTGATCAAAATCCACTTCTCAATTTCAATACAAGTGTTCAACTTATGAATATGAAATGTTATGAATCAATATGAACACTTTTGAATGTTTGAAAATATATGGAAATAAGTGAATTTGATTAAGTGATTTTTTATGAAAAATTCTAGGAGGTGTTTTTGAATTTAAAAAAAATTCAGAATATATAATATTCAAAACACCCTTTCAAAAAGGTATGAAAAATTATGAAAAATAATTATTTGAAAAGGTATAACTAAAAGAAAAAAATTGAATTTTAAAAGGAATTTTTTTTTCAAAAACCTTCAGTGTTAACCGGTTAACCAAATGGTTAACCGGTTAACGCATGTAAAAGTTAACACATATTTTAAATTTTGAAGCCGTTAACCGGTTAACCAAATGGTTAACCGGTTAACACTGTTAAAAAACAGAAAAATATTAATTTTTAAGAGTGTTAAACCAGATTAGAAATCTTCCAAAGTTTGTATGCATCATGATAAAATATGAAATGATAACTTGAGCACTTGTATATCAATCTTAAAGAGATTTGATGTATACCTCAACATGTGTATCCAAGCCTTGAAATAAAATGAATGTGAATATGACGTTTGATCATAATGCCAAAAGCTTGTTGCTTGATCATGTTGGAAGCTCTTAACTTTTTGCGAGTATGAAGTGCATGAGTCGTGTTGTCTTCATCAAAATCCTCGAGGTTGAAGGCATGCTTCTACATTCTCCCCCTTTTTGATGATGACAACCAAAAATTCTGCGAGAGCTTTGATCGACGTTTCTCTAAGAAGATCCTCCCCCTAAGGATAACAATCCCCCCTTAAATAATAGCGGCAAGAGCAAAAGAAATTCTGCATCGAGAGGCATTAGAGAAACAAAGTCTTCTCCCCCTTTGGCATTAGCAAAAAGGAAGAGACTAACAAGCATAGATATGAAAAAAAATCACCATAGAAGCATCGAATAGAAATACACATTAAGTAAACATGCAAGTTGAACACACATATAAGCATAAACATAATTCAACATAACCAACAAGTGTACGAACATAATGCGAAAACTTAATACAAGGAAACCAAAAGTGCCTAATTAACTTAGGACTTATGTTTGAAACATCAAAACATAAACTAGACTTAAATCAACATAAGAAACATAGTAAAAAACATAGAAAAATGGTCCTCAATCCTCATCCGACACATCCTCATCATCTTCTTCCTCCTCTTTGCTACCGTCCTCATCCTCATCAACAAACTCGGTGGAGTTTCGGGAGCTTAAAACTAAGTTCCTAAGGCTTTTGAAGGCACATATAGTTTCATGATGGTTTGAAATGATGGTAGCATAGAGAAAGTCATTTGTGATGCTGGTTTCCGGAATAGGTGGGATGGAGGCAGAGGATCCGTCGTCATACTTGTAGGTTCCATCATTGCTTTGAATTATGTCGGTGTTTTTGATGATAGTTACTCCATTAATCTCATTAGCCGTTGTAGACATAGCAATAAAAGGCTCTCTACCGATTTCCATATCGGTAATTTCGAAGATTCTTGAAATGAGGCGGCCATATGGTAATCTTCTCTTTAGAGAAAGTTGTTGCTTCAGATGATACATCATAGTAGGAAGCCAATTCACTCTAATCTTGTTCTTGACAGCAAACAGTACTTGCATTTCCAAATTATTGATCTGAGACAAGTTGGAATCCTTGGGCAGCAAAACATGACAGATAATATAGTGTAACATCCGATCATCCACAGATAAATTCTTAGCATAACAGAGTACCCGAGAGGTACGTTGACCGGACACCACATCTTCCTTTGGAAACCTACAAATCTGATAATAGTATTCCATTTTGTCATAGTCAACCCATTTTCCTTCATCATGGTTTACCCTTTTTCGGAGAAAAACACCCGAATATGGGATAGACAAAGAAGCTGCAAGAGTACATAGGTCAACTCCAATCTCACAGTCTCTCACAACAGCAAACAATTGGTGTTTCTCCTTATCATCACAGTTAAGAGACATGTTGTTCATAAAATATTTTACCAAATCCAGATACACTTTTCCGTTATCAGCAATAAAGTCAAGCATCCCCTGATATTCTAACAAAGCCGAAAACTTAAAGGTTTCAAAGGATTTCAGGTTCACATACTTACCCTAAAGAAGATGGCGAACCCGGACACGAAAATCCATTCTTCGCTTCTTGGTAGATTCTGTAACACCCCAAATTTGCCCTATTCTTTTTAAGCATCATCATCATATCATAATCATCATAAGCATATCATATATTTGGCATCTTTGCATGAAAAAGTAAAGCATAACATTCTCATGTTCTAGCATTAGGCATATGATCAACTATTGGTGGATTTGAGGCATTACAAGCTATAGCAAGAGTCCCAGTGGACTTGTCCAAGTCCCATGAAGAGTCTACATGATATTCACAAGTCCAAGATTCTTTACAAAAAGTCCAAGGGGTTGGGAGATCATCAGGGAATCCAAGTTAGGGCAAGCTCCTACACAATGGTTCCCAAATTAGGGTTTCACTTTCAAGCATGAATTCTTTGTGACTTTGGCCATTTCATGTGGGCAAAGTCTTTCATATGATAAGAGGATCCTAGGGATGAAATTTGGTGAGAAAATTCCTTGTGGAAGGCAGTTATTTCATCAGTTTCTTGCATAAGAAGAAATTGGTCAACTGTGCATTTTAAAAGTCAACTGTGAGAATTCAAGGGGTCCAACCCCATTTTTCAAGTCAAGGGATGTCCTTAAGATCTTAGAAGAGGTTTGGCAAAGTCAAAGATCAAGAATCAAAGGTTTTTGAAGAAGTTTCCATTTTTGGCATATGGTTTGTTATGAAACTTTCCATTTTTGGCAACTTTTGCCCTAATTTTCAAAGGCTTCTTTCATGGTGAAGATGATCTCAAATGAATTTCCAATTAACATGAAAGTTGTAGGGTAGGTTCTCCCATTTTCAGAAAGTACAAGTACATTTTCATAGCCCTCATGGATCAAGAGATATGGCCTTCGAAAGTTCACTTGTTTTTTAGGGTTTACCTCAAAATTCAAGTTTCCACCAAGAGCAAAAACTCACATAGCTCAATTGCAAGTTGTTTTATGTGCAAAGTAAGGTCACAATACCATAAGGGATTACATGAGACACATTTTGCTCCAAAGAAGTCACTAAATTCGTGCATGGGAAGTGAGTATTTAATAAGATGCAAAAAGTGCCTGAACATTCAAAAAAGCATGATGCATTCATCCAAGGGCCAGAATTGTTTCATTTTTGGATTAGTGGATCAAAGGGGATCAACATGTGTAAATTAGGAAAGGAAAGCACGAGTAAATAGAGGGATCACACACTTCATGCCAATTTTGAAAATTATTTCTCCCACTCATTCCTCACGTGCATTCCCTCTCATTTTCTCATCAGTGTTCATTGACATCATATATAAGCAGCTAGGGTTTCCATTTGCTGAGGATTCATCACATTTTCATCACTCTCAAGTTTTTGCATCTCTTGCATTTCTCTTCGAATCCTCTGATTCTCTCACTCATTCACCAAACAAACTTCATATTCTTCATCCTTGAACTCTAAGGATCATCAATTCACCATCAATTCAAGCTGAAACTCAAGATTTCATAAGGTGCAGTTCAGGTGCAGTTCAGTTCGAATTTCAAGATCTATAGCAATTCAAGCTCTCTCTTGTATTTATTTTGCAAGGAGAGGGTAGAGGAGGTAGATATGCAACATTGGATGCTTTCTCTTGACCTAATTTGAGCTCTGCTAATTTCAGGTTAGCTTCAAATTCGTGGATCTAGAAATTGTTTAAATTATGTGCATCGTGGATCTAGAAATTGTTTAAATTGTTTTTTTCATGATTAATGTGAATTTCCATGGTAATATTATACTCATGCGCATGATCCACTGGGCTCAGAGTGCTATTCGCACACCTCCCTCTCTCAGGCCCATTTATATTGAACTGATTTCATTGTTAATTGCACCCCTGACTCTTCCCTTTTATTTTTTTATTTCATTTTGTTTGTAGTTTGATTTTTAATTTTTAAAAATAGGAATAAGTTCACAAAAATTCCAAAAAAATTCATGTATGATATTTTGAGTTTTCCTTAATTTTTGACATTTTTATTTTTCATTTATTTCCATTTTCCACGCTGGAATTAATTTCCTCTTTTATTAATTGCTTTTATTTCACTTTTAAAGCATGCTGTCTTGTACAATTTCTATCTTGACCATTAATTTGTATTTTGAATTGATTCTTTTTGCTCTGGATTCATATTGAAATGTAGTTTGTTGATGATTGTTCTCCAGTTGTTTAGAATTTTGCTTGATTATATTTGATCCTTAACTTGTGCATGAAGTTTCATAACCCTAATCCATGTTTAGGCCCATGTTTGACTTGCTTAGCTTCTGATTTTGATTATTTCCTTTTCAAATGGTAATATTGTACGTTTGAAGAGTCTTTGTGCAAGTTTGTGGAATATTTGGATGTATGCTTTATTTGTTTTGAATTTTGTTCTTTGCTTATCCTCTTTTGCACCCTTTTTGGTCATATGTTTAATCCTTAGGTTGGGAGGGCACTTGTGCCAACTCCCTTAGGTTTTTTAGAGCCCATTTAGGATGTGGATACCTCTCTGGTCTTGGATTGATGTTTGAACTTTAAGAAATTTTGTGGTTGTTTACTTTTGAAGTTCATTCACTTGTGTACATATTCACCTCATCTCTTATGCTTCTTTGTTTTTCATGATAACATTGTTAAGTTTGTGTGCTTCTACTCTTCATCTCTTGTGTTGCTTAGGCACATTCTTGACATGTAAGGGTTTTGGTCTTGAAGTTTGTGATGTTGTTTTTCTTAGTTTGCTTTGTGTTATCTCATGTTTGTTTGGCTTTGTCATGATAATCCATAATGCTTCATGTTAAACTGTATAGTCCATTTCTCATTCTTGTGTTGTGTGTTTGCATTTGACATTTGTAAGTGAGATTCCAATTCTGGTTGTGTTGCTTTGGTTTGATCTTATGCCCATTTGGTGTTTCATTTGTTATCATTTGTTTTTGTCATGATGCTTTCTTATGCTACTAACCATTTCAGGGGCTCTGGTAAGTGAGAGGTGTGGATGTGATTCCCACATCTCCAAGTCTCATATCTTCTCTTTTCATGATATTCTCTTACTTGTGTTTGTTGGGGCTTAGCCCTTCCTTAATTCTTCTTCTCTTCTTCATTCTCCTCTTTCTTTTCTTATCTCTTCCTTCTTTAGGATAGTAAACTGATGTACGAAGACCTAATGTGTCTAACGGTATCTAAACTGCAAGTGCACAGCCTATCGCAATAGTAATAAAAGGATGTCGAACCCACAGGGACTTTATAATCACTCTAGTGCTAGAAGATTTGCTAGTTTAGCTAAGGCGGAAATTAGTCACGGTTATGGTTTTAGGGATTTAAAAACGGGAAACTAAACTTAATTAAAGAAATAATGATAAGGCGGTCGGTATGTAATAATATTAACCTATGCGGATCAATCTAGTCTAAGCTTATAAAGATGTTTCACTTAAATAATTCTGTAGAGATTACCAGTTTAAAAATCCTCGACTCACACTCTCGTGGTCTTATCTCAGATCATACTCCTAAAGCCCTATGTCTGCTCTCGCTAGCCCATAAGTGTTTAGAAAATAATTTTTGAAAACTTAATAAGTCTAACTCGTTTTAAAGCGCTCTCGCTGTATTTAAATCGAATGCTTAACTTTAGCTATCCGGTTAAAATCTTACACTCTCGTAACAAAAAGCTTGATTTTAATTATAAAAAGTCACAGCCAGAATATAAGTTCGTAAATGTTTTTAGCTTAGATTCGAATCATCCGTTTGGTTGCTTTATTACATACCGACTCAGTTAATTTAGCTACTCATATTAATTAAAACAACAGACAAACACAAAATGAAATTAATAGACATTAAAACATGCATTATATAATGACGACAGGAACTTGCATTAAATAAATAAAACTTAATATTAATTGAAAATTAAAACCTGAACAAATAAACTCTATGGCTCCTTCTTCCACAATCTGGCAAGCTTGGAGCGTCCAAATTAAAATAGAGTAACTAAATTCTGAGGCTAAAAGAAAATAAATGCGATAACAATTTCCTGATGTTGGAAATTGTTATTAAGGTAAGGGAAATTAAACTAAAGTAGAGAAAAAAACAAATACTGCAAAAATGGGTGTAGAAATTGGCAGAGCTTTCGCACAAATTTGGCAATCAAAAACTCCGTGTCGCTCCCGATAAATGGGAATGACCCTGATAAGGGTACAGACGCGAACGGTCGGCGAAAGAGGGATGTGAGAACACACAGGAGTGAACTCACAGGAAATGAAAAGAGTCGCCAGCTAGGCATTTTTATCCCGGAGGAAAGGTAATGCTGCATAGACCTAGAAAGATATGGATAAGACGGTTGCGAACCAGAGAGACTGAGAAAGGGGGTTGGTTACAACCTGGGAAGGTATTAGCACCCAGATTGTCTGTCGTACTCGATGGGATCCACGCTTAAAAGATTTGTGTTTTAAAGGGGTAGTGTCAGTGCAATTTGTGTATGAAAGAGCTGGAAAAGGATGTACAGGTGTCAGTGTAAGAGAAGTGAAGTGTAATATGTATAGTGTCAGTGTAAGAACAAAGATGAAATGCTCATGATAATGAGGCTAAAGAATAAGGCTAGAAGGAGGGGGAATATACAGATACATTTGTTCGATAACTGTTAAGTTATGCCTACGTATCCTCTCGTGCAATGAGGAAGTCAGAACACCGTAGTTCGACCCAAAGAGACTGAAAGATGAAATGACTTGTGAACTGCTTACTTGTCTATGCTCAAGTGTATGACCTGTCTGGCTCAGGTGCAAACTGTCTCGCATTAGACGGAAGAAGCAAGTTCTCGTTTGTGAGTGAATGAGATGAGAAAAGAATCCTGTAGGAGACGATTATTGTTTGTTTTTGTGTTTTCAATCTTTTATTGCTTTTGAAAGTTTGTCATAGATTAATGAGCTTAAGCCTAATCCAATGGGTTAGCAAACTCATCACATCTTCCCTCTGGTTAGGGGTGATGAGATCACCTTAAGTGTGAAGTCAGCTTCTCACACTTAATCACCTTTGGTGTAGGATTAAGATCATTAACCTACTTGTGATTATTTAGATGTTTTTGGTGTTTTTGTTTAGTGTTAAGTAATGAGATTAAGCCATAATCAGGGATTAAACAGACTCATTACACCATCCTAATAGAAGGATAATAGATGAGAATGTTTAAGCTGAGGAATGCTCCTCAACTTAATCCATGATTAGGGATTAAACTCATGACAAAACAAAACCTTTATTAGATGGATTTTAATTAATGGTATGATGAATAAGTGTTTTTTAGGGTTTGTAAGACAACTTGAGGAGGACTTGTCCATTAACACTAGGGTTAGTCCTTCTTGACCAATTAAGGAAGAATTAGAACCCTAATGCAAGACCCAAGTTACAAGTGTGATGTCTTGATGATTATTATGTGGATTTATTAAAGGAGTTAAACACATTAAGGGTTTAACACTTAGGATTAAAGTTATGCACTCCACCCTAATAGAAGGATGCAGGCATAAGCTTAATCACAAAGCCTTAAAGCCTTTAGGGTTTAGTCCCTGATTATGAGATGAGAAGAGAAGACTCAATGATGACACAAAGGTAAAACTAAGTGGGGGGGACTAATCAAAACCCTAATCATTGTCATGCTTGGTTGTTCCTAGGGTTTGTGAGGTTTACAAGAAAGATCTTCAGAGAAACCACCAGGAAGCAGATGAAAGGAGCAAAGAGAAGCAAAGTAACTTGCTTCATTTAAGAAGACAAGTCACTTGGAGAAAGAAAGTAAGAAGAAGAAGAAAGAGCAAGATCAATCTCAAACACAAGATAAAATGCAGCAATGATGCATAAGAGAGATGAAAAGAAAATGTGAGAAGTGAAGGCAAATTCACTTCTCAAGGTTACTTACCACCTGAAAAGTTAATGAAAGGAATGCAATGAAATGCAAGATGAGATGAAATGACATGATGCAAATCAAAACCAGAAGCATATATGAGATGATGATGATGTTATGAGATGGTGCAAACATGAAACAAGGCATGGGGGTGATCATACAAACTTATGGATGCAAATGAAGCAAGTTTAGAACCATGAACATACATGAAAAGTTATGAAAGGTAAATGACATACAACATGACAAATGAAAGATACAATGATCAAACATGAATCTAACATGACTTAAGATGTCTAATGAATCAAATGGATGCATAAAATGTCATGGCAAGTCATGGTATGCAAGCAAATGCAAGATGAATGCAAAAGGAAGCCCAAATTAGGGTTTATGATCAATGCACCAAACAAAAACCAAAACCAGAAGCAAACATCAAGATAAAAAATTGAAAATGCATTCAAAGGGACCCTAAACCTACACAAACTCACTGCCCAAAGGAGGGGATCCAATTCTTAACCTAGTGAAAGTTATGAATTTCCTAAGATTTCTAGGGTTTTAAGGTACCTTGTCAAGAAAAATGTCAAACAAATTGAAAATGCAAGATGAAATCATGCCAATTTAAACCTACAAACTACATGATATGCAAGACACAATGCAAAAAGAATCAAAGTCCAACTCTCAATGGTTAGGCAGAAATGAATTTTGGAAGTTTGGGACAAAATATTGCCTTGAAATGATTTTAATTCCATGGAAAATTATCAAAAGTCATCAAGATCAAAAAAGAAATTTGGTTTGAGGGTTGGACAATGTTTCTAAATGATTTTAAAGGTTTCATGAATTTTTTGGTGATTTTTAAATACCTAAAAGTATTTTTAATTAATTAATTCTCATTAATTAATTAAAAATAAACTTTTAAATGATTTAAAAATATTTTTTTATGCAAAAAATAAAAATAAAAATGTTTTTGGTTTCTGAAAATTAATAAAAGTTTGTATAAAAATTTTCAGAATTTTTAAATGATTTTTACTATTTTAAATAAAATGTAGAAAACAAATGAATAAAAATAGAAAATAAAATGAATTTAAATGAAAGTCAGCGCATCCAATGGCCAGGGTTTGAACTCAGGAAGGAGGGAAAGACTGCGCGCCAGATCCAAGGGTTGTCATTCAAACTGGCTAAAACGAATTAATTAATTTAATTAATTGAGATTAGGGCTAAGTGGAAGATCTGGACCATTGAGCACGCGCGGGAATTGACTAAGTCAGCAACATCTACGCTCCACATTCAAACTGCACTTAATTACAAGGATTAGCCCTAATTACTTTCAGGTGGCCGGAGAAGACTTCCGGTCGTCTTCTCCGGCAAGACCCTCACCTGAAAGTTGCTAAAATCCCCAAAACTTCATGAAAATGAAAACTAAAAGCCCAGAAATCATCCCCATTCGAAACTAAACCAAAACCCCCAAACAAAAATCATTTTTCATTCATCAATCAGCCAAATCGAAGCAAAACAATTCTAGGGCAAAAACGTTTCAGAGCATCCATACATCCTGGTTTCTCAACCATTTTCAAAAATAATCATATCCCCATGATCAGGGGAGTGCATAGAAGCATTTAAGAACTTAAAATGGAGTTTCTGGAAAAAAAGTTTGAGATGGCTACCTGAACTGAAGCTTTGGTTTCTGGTACTTTCTGGCTGGTTTCTTGCTCCCAATCAACTCCACTGGACCCCCTGAGAAGCTTTCAATGCTTGTTTGAAGTTTATAATGGATGGTTTGAGAGATGGAAGAAGTTCTGTTCAAGATGGGGTGGAAATCCTATTTCTGATTCAGGGAGTTTTAGGCTATGGTGATGGGTGCTTTTTGATCAGTGAGGTATGCTGAGTTGATTTGTGAAGTTGGTTTGTGTGTTTGCAGCTTGTGGAGAGTGTTTCGAAAGCTTTTTCAAATGGGGTGGAAAATGAGAATGCTGAGTTCTGGATGCTTTTAGGCTTGTGTTGTATGTGCTTTGGCTTGCTTTTTGTTTGCATAAACTAATGGGATCGGTCAGATGAGTTGATGTGTGCTTTAGTGATTGGTATGGCTCAAGTTGCCAAAATGTAAAAGTTGTGTAAGAGAGGCATGGGCTACTTGCTAGCCAAGGACAGATGGGGTGTCCTGCGCAGCAAGATGTGTGGAGAACCCTTGGATTGTTTGTGAAGTCAGCCAGCAAGTGGATTCACACTTGAGTGAGTTTTTGCAACTTGCCTCACTTTTGCTTCTTATGAGATTTCTTGCTCCATAGGCCATAAAAATGAGTGATCCCTTGGCCCATTCTGAAATTTAGAGGTCACATGATCATGTTGTGTGGAAATGATACACATTTGAGGCCTTTTAAACACTTGAACAAACCATTTTGCAAAATGTCCCTTTGGTAGAAAACTTCAAATTTTGTGATTTTAGCCAACTTTGACAAGCCATAACTTTTGATCCAAAATGAATTAGGTCATGTTATTGTACTTTTTGAAAAGGTAATGATCCATTCTACAACTTTCATGACCAAAGTTTTTCCATTTGAAGCATTTTTGAATCAAAAAGTAAAGGTTGAAAAAGTTTCCTAAAATGGCAATTTCCTTAAAAGTCAAACTTTCCCAAAAAGTCAACTTTGCAAAAGACTTGAAATTCTTCAATTTTGTGAACTTCCAACATCTTCCATGATCAAATAAAGATCATACACAATCAAAATTATGAAGAATACCCTTTGGTTGGGTCATTGGGGGCCTCATATGCCCTGATTTTACACTGACTTGCTTGAAAAGTCAACTCTTGATCAGATGACTTCCCCATGGAATTTATTCATGAAAATTGATATGCATACTCCCTATACCATATAGAGACCAATAGAAACAAGAATGACCAAAAAAATTGGAGTTATGGCCTCTGAAACCAAAAACCTAATTCTAGCTCATCTGTGCAGTCAAACCTGGCTCTGCTTCCATGCCATTCTCAGTTCTTGTGATTCTTTGACATTCTTGACTTTGAGAGGATATAAAATGATGCTTGAACATACATGGACCCCTTTGAAGTGATTGATGACCTTTGGAGTGGCTCAAGAAGCTCTTGGATTGCTCAGATCACAAACCCTAGGTGTAGATGACTTTGAACCAATGCAATGAATCAAAAATGTGGTATGAGATGCTATGATTGAATTTATGCATATGAAATGATCACAAGCCATGGTGTGAATGGGTGAGGGAAAATTTGGGGTGTTTACAGCTGCCCCTATTCAAACATGAGTTAGCTGTGCAGGATGTAAGCAGCGGCTTAACAGGCTAACAAGATAACTTGTGGTTGAATACCAAATACAGTCCAAAATTTGCACTCACAGAATGAAGAAGAAAAGGGATATAGATTGTAAAGGAAAACAAAGTATATTATAATGTGTGGGCGACGGAGGACGACCGTCGAGCAGGGGACGACTGCTGGGGAAAAGGCAATGACGGGGACGACCGACATGCTGGGGAGAGGGTACGAAGTAAAGCAATGATGGGGACGGCCGACATGCTGGGGATAAAAGGGATTATGATGGGGACGGCCATCAAGTAAAGCTGTAAGATTCTCTGGGGAATATGTAAAAGTAAGTGATGAGGTACGGTCATCAGGTTCATAAAGTAATGTATGCAACGATGGGGACAGCCATCGGGCTAAACTGATGAAGGACGGTCATTAGGAAAAGGAAAAGGGACCACGACGGGGACGGCCATCGGGTTAAAGAATAAATGAAATAATGATGAGGGACGGTCATCAAAGGTGAAGGACGATCACCTAGCAGGGGACGGCTGCTCTGAGGGGATAAGATGAGGGACGGTCATCTAAGGTGAAGGACGATCACCTGGCAGGGTGCGGCTGCCGAAAGTATCGCGACATAGGACGAATGCCGGATAAAAAGGTCAACGATGGGGACGGCCATCGGATGAGCATGATGAAGGACGATCATCAAGAGGTGAAGGACGATCACCTAGTAGGGGACGGCTGCTCTCAAGGTTTATCATGATGCAGGACGAACGTCAGATAACAAGATCAACGATGGGGACGGCCATCGGATAAAATGATGAAGGACGATCATCAAAAGGTGAAGGACGATCACCTAGCAGGGGACGGCTGCTAAATATCACGACACAGGACGAATGTCGGATAAAAGGTCAACGATGGGGACGGCCATCGGATGAGCATGATGAAGGATGATCATCAAGAGGTGAAGGACGATCACCTAGCAGGGGACGGCTGCTCTCGAGATTTATCATGACATAAGACGAATGTCAGATAACAAAGAAATTTTGCTGGCGGCTTACTGGGGAATAGTAAACACGGACGAGTGTTTATATCCAAGAAATAAAGGTATAAGTGTTTTGACGCTGTGTATAGATTAGAGATGCGGACGAGCATCCCTAAGACTATGATACAGACGAGTATCGGGTAGAAACAAGTACTGACACATGTTCAGAGATGATGATACGGACGAGTACTAACTGGTTAACAAGGAACACGGACGAGTGTTGATTCTGAGGGGACTCTTCTGGGGAAAAGTAGACACAGACGAGTGTCTAAATTCAAGAAGACAAGAGTTTTTGACACAGTGTATGGATTAAAGAGGCGGACGAGCATCCTTAAGACTATGATACGGACGAGTATCAGGTAGAAACAAACGCTTGACGCATATTCTGAGATGATGGTACGGACGAGTACCAACAGGTTAACAAAGAACACGGACGAGTGTCGAATCTGCGGGGATATAGATGGTGTACACAAGATACGGACGAGTATCGGTATAAGTAAAATAAGTATGAGTGGTGTATAGATGAGTGTTCAACTTGCTGGGGAAGGTGACACGGACGGATGTCAGGAAAATTATATATATAAGTATCTGTGAGTGCAAAGGGGACGCTTTGGCTTTATACTGGGGATATGACACGGACGGGTGTCAAGAAATATCTGTAATACGGATGGTCTGTTTGTAAAGAGTGCTCGGGCGACTTTACTGGGG
This sequence comes from Lathyrus aphaca, assembly GCA_963966055.1. NCBI lineage: Eukaryota > Viridiplantae > Streptophyta > Magnoliopsida > Fabales > Fabaceae > Lathyrus > Lathyrus aphaca. The sequence continues at coordinate 443,328,827 of OZ014523.1, forward strand.
AATGATGACACGGACGGGTGCCAAAAGGAGTGTGTGTTCGTATTGGTGAATGTGAGGCAACTGCTTTAGCTCTTTGCTGGGGAATCTGGGGAGCATTCTGTATATTGTTGATGGATTGTCATTATTCACAAGTGTTTGATTCAGACCACGACTTATGATTATGCAACATGTTTGATTTTTGCCGTAATGCTCCGTATTAGACGGAATGCTACACTTTGTTTGGTGAATATGATGCGAATGCTATGATTATGCAAAAGATACCGATCCGGGATTCGGATCCCGTTGCTGTGAAGATCTCTGGCCGATCTGTTTGAAGTGGACATCCCAGCCGGGGATGAGATCATTGAGATGTATCTACTTGGGGGAATAGGTCACCGATAGACCCATTCTTGGTGATAAGGGACCCAGCTGGGGTTTGTAGGAGCCTTCGTTACTCTGTTGTGATTCCTTCATGTGTTGCTCTTCTGGATAGAGGCTGAATCTCTGTGGGGATATGGTTCTCTGCCTTGGCTGTGGAGGAATAGTAAATGGTAACTCGGCTGGGGAGAAATAACAAGTGGCAACTCAGCAGGGGAGAAAGCACTTCTGGTGCTAAGGCTGAGTGAGTATTGATTTGCCAGCTTGCTGGGAGTGAAGTTTTTATGCCCCATGTCGTGCTTTGAATACCTGCAATCCTGCAAAGATAGGAACGCACAAGTAATCCCGAGGTATCCCTTACCGGATCCCATCATAGGAGTCTAGACACTCCCGGGAGTAAACATATTTCCTGCAAGCACGTATTTTAAAAGAAGCATCTGTATTTATGTAATCAGTATCTTATTGACATCGGACATTTTGCAAATGAAAATAAAATGTGCGAGACGAAACATGACTGAAAATCTGATTTTATTAATTTATATGCCCTGAATTGGCAAGATACAGTCAAAGAAACAAATCCCCTAAAATGAGGAGATTGTTACAAATTGAGAAACAAAATGTTGGCAATGTTGACGACGCTTCAAGGAGCTTCCCTTTTGCTATGACTCGTATGACTTCTGACACTCTTCTCGTCTTGCTTTCTGAAGAAGGCTGATTTTGAGTGAAGCTTGATCCTTTCGAAGCTTACCAAGTTGTAGGGGATACAGATGAATTCAGATTGCAGTTGTTCGCTTATTCCCTCATTTTGCATGGATCGCCCTTTCGGGTTTTCAATCCATCGGGATACCCATTTTTGCCTGAGTTGTCCGATGCGGCTTTTCAACTCAGCGGGTGTACATTTTTTATTTATTTCCCTTATTTTTGCCCAAGTCTTTTATTCTGTTTTTGACTTGCCGGGATGCCCTATTTTTGCCTGGACTTACATTCTGTTTTTATGTCCAGCGGGTCATTTTTATGCAAAGTATTTTTTAACTGCATCTGAATTCACAGGGGACGGGAAATCTTCACCATCCATCGTACTGAGCATCAGTGCTCCACCAGAGAAAACTTTCTTTACTATGAATGGACCATCATAATTCGGAGTCCACTTGCCCCTGTGGTCTGTATGAGGAGGGAGGGGTCTTTTCAGCACAAGATCTCCTACTTGGTATTCCCGAAGCCTGACTTTCTGATCGAAGGCTTTCTTCATTCTCTTCTGATATAACTGCCCATGACAGATTGCAACCAATCTTTTCTCTTCAATCAGACTCAGTTGTTCGTATCGGGATCGGACCCATTCTGCTTCGTTCAGCTTAACATCCATCAGTACCCGCAGGGAGGATAATTCAACTTCGACAGGTAGGACTGCCTCCATACCATACACAAGCTGATACAGTGTTGCCCCAGTGGATGTTCTGATTGACGTGCGGTACCCATGCAAGGCGAACGGTAGCATCTCATGCCAGTCTTTGTAGGTGACTACCATCTTCTGCACAATCTTCTTGATATTCTTGTTAGCTGCCTCAACAGCGCCGTTCATCTTTGGCCTGTAAGGAGAAGAATTGTGGTGTTGGATTTTGAAATCCCGGCATAGCTCTGCCATCATTTTATTGTTTAAGTTGGAACCATTATCCGTAATGATTCGCTCGGGTACTCCGTATCGACAAATGATATCTCTCTTCAGAAATCGGGCTACCACTTGCCTTGTAACATTTGCATAGGAAGCTGATTCAACCCACTTGGTAAAATAGTCAATGGCAACCAGGATGAATCTGTGACCATTCGAAGCAGTCGGCTCAATCTTGCCAATCATGTCAATGCCCCACATAGCAAAGGGCCAGGGTGAAGACATCACATTCAAAGGATTGGGAGGCACATGCACCTTATCCGCATAAATCTGGCATTTATGGCATTTTCTGGCGTAGGCACAACAGTCCGCATCCATTGTGATCCAGTAATAACCTGATCTCAGCAATTTCTTGGCCATTGCATGTCCTCCTGCATGGGTACCAAAGGATCCTTCGTGCACCTCGTGCATCAGCAAGTCTGATTTTGTTCTGTCAACGCATCTAAGGAGTACCATATCAAAGTTTCTCTTGTACAGGGAACCATCAGTGTTCAGAAAGAAACTACCAGCAAGCCTTCTCAAAGTCTTCTTATCATTGGAAGATGCCCCAGGTGGGTATGTTTGATCCTCCAAGAAGCACTTAATGTCATGGAACCAAGGCTTATCATCTTTGACAACATCTGCTGCGAACACATATGCTAGTTTGTTGAGTCTGGATACTGAAATCTGAGGTACAAAGTTGCCAGCTTGAACTTTGATCATGGATGAAATGGTGGCAAGAGCATCTGCAAACTGGTTCTCGTCCCGAGGGATATACTCAAGCTTGACCGTTGTAAAGAAAGTCAATAACCTCCTTGTATAATCCTTGTAAGGTATTAGATGATCCTGGTGTGTGTACCACTTGCCGTTGGTTTGATTAACTACCAGAGCCGAATCTCCGAATACAGTCAAAGTCTTGATCCTGAGGTCAATGGCTTCCTCAAGACCCATAATGCAAGCTTCGTATTCAGCTTCGTTGTTAGTGCAGTTAAAGGTGAGTTTTGCCGAGAAAGGCAGGTGAACTCCCTTAGGCGTAATGAGTACTGCACCAACACCACGACCATTCATATTAACAGCCCCATCAAACATCATAGTCCATCCTTCTTCCGGGTCAGGCCCTTCAGTGTGAACAGGCTCCTCATGATCTTTTGTTTTTATGAACATGATGTCTTCATCAGGGAAGTCAAATCTCATAGGCTGGTAATCATCAATAGGTTGCTCAGCAAGATAATCAGACAATACACTGCCCTTGATGGCTTTCTGTGATGTGTACTGGATGTCATATTCTGTGAGGATCATTTGCCATCTTGCAACCCGTCCGGTAAGTGCTGGCTTCTCGAAAATGTACTTAACTGGGTCCATTTTTGATATCAACAAAGTAGTGTGAGTCAACATATACTGTCTCAGTCGGCGAGCAGCCCACGCTAAAGCACAACAAGTTTTCTCGAGCAGTGAATAACGTTGTTCACAGTCGGTAAACTTTTTGCTTAGGTAGTAAATTGCGTACTCTTTTCGACCAGACTCGTCATGTTGGCCCAGCACACACCCCATTGACTCTTCTAATACTGTCAAGTACATTATCAGAGGTCTTCCTTCAACTGGAGGCATAAGGATTGGTGGTTCTTGCAGGTATTCTTTAATCTTGTCAAAAGCCCTCTGGCAGTCTTCATTCCACCTGACCGCCTGTTCTTTTCTTAACAGCTTGAACAAGGGTTCACAGGTTGCAGTAAGGTGAGATATGAACCTTGAAATGTAGTTCAATCTACCTAGAAACCCTCGAACTTCTTTTTCAGACTTTGGTGCAGGCATTTCTTGAATGGCTTTGACTTTATCAGGGTCAACCTCAATCCCTTTCTCGCTTACGATAAAACCCAGTAGCTTACCAGATCGCACCCCGAATGTGCACTTGTTGGGGTTCAATTTCAGTTGGTACTTCCTCAGACGCTTGAATAGCTTCAACAGATTCACCAGGTGGTCTTCTTCTGTGAGGGACTTGGCAATCATGTCATCCACATAACATTCGATTTATTTATGGATCATATCATGGAATAATGTTACCATAGCCCGTTGATATGTTGCACCTGCATTCTTCAGTCCGAATGGCATCACCTTATAACAGAAAGTGCCCCAGGGTGTGATGAAGGTTGTCTTCTCCATGTCTTCAGGTGCCATTTTGATCTGATTGTATCCTGAAAATCCGTCCATGAAGGAGAATACCAAGAACTGAGCCGTGTTATCAACCAATACATCAATGTGAGGTAATGGGAAATCATCCTTTGGGCTGGCTCTGTTCAGATCCCGGTAGTCAACACACATTCTCACTTTGCCGTCTTTCTTAGGCACAGGTACTATGTTAGCAACCCACGGCGGATAGCTAGTTACAGCAAGGAACCCGGCGTCCCACTGCTTTTGTACCTCTTCCTTTATCTTCATTGCCATGTCTGGGCGAGTACGGCGCAGTTTCTGTTTAACCGGTGGGCAATCTTCTCTTAAAGGCAGCTTGTGCATGACAATGTCGGTGTCCAACCCCGGCATATCTTGATAAGACCAAGCAAACACATCCACATATTCCTGAAGCAGGTCAATCAGTTGTCTCTTCACTGAGTCTTGTCAGCAGGCCCCGATTTTAACCTCTTTCACATCTTCATCTTTACCAAGATTAATCGTTTCGACTTCCTCCTGACGAGGAGTGATAACCTTCTCCTCTTGCCTCAACAACCTGGCTAACTCTTCAGGTAGCTCATACTCTTCTTCAACCCCTTCATCAGCTTGATTGATTGGATTGTCAAAGTCATACGAAGTCATAGCCGTGCTGTTGTCAGTGTGGTCTGGAAGGCACTCTCTGCAAGGGTTCAGTTTGTTCATTTTAGTGATTGATTTTAATCTTGTTCAGAAAAAGTGGAATGAATTTTATCATTTTGAAAACATTGCCATTTTTATTTTTTGTACAAAAAGAAAAATGAAAAAAAAAACAGTGAGCAGAAAAGAAAAAAGACTCATTTGCAAAAGATGTCTGATTATCATTGATTGATCTGTTTGCACAAAATTACAGATGGCCCGATTACAAAATGAGTCTTGTCATCTTGGGCCAGATGCAAGACTTGATGCATGCTTAAAATATACAGGAAATAATAATTACTCTGCAGGAGTAACCCTTATAATTTCCTGGGAAGACCAGTTTGAGATACAGCTCCCCGGGATCCTTGGACGTATCCAGCTCTCCAGGTTGCGCTCATCTTCCGACTCATCTTCCAAGTTGTTTACTGCATCGGGGGTGAGCATCCCCCCACTGACAAAACTGGGCTTCTTAGCAGCCTCTACTTGATCTTGTTGAGTTGGTTTGTAACCCAACCCAAATTTGTCCTCTTTCTTTTCCACAGGCAACAGCTTGCCCCAGCCTTGAGCATTCCCCTCTTCAACAACCTTCCTGGCTTGCTGGTAGGATGTCATGGAAGTCCCAAGTACAGCAGATGCTTCATTGATGTTTAGGGCCTCAAATCCCTGACTCATGGTTTCATGGATCTCCCCATCCATCTCAATGTATTTGTATGTAGCCAGATGGCTAACAAAAATGTCCTCTTCTCCACAAATAGTAACGACTTGGCCCTCCCACTCAAATTTTAACTTCTGGTGAAGGGTTGAGGTCACGGCGCCAGCGGCGTGTATCCATGGTCTACCCAATAGACAGCTGTAGGCAGGCTGTATATCCATCACGAAGAAGGTCGTTTTGAAAGTCTGTGGGCCAATCGTTATAGGCAACTCAATTTCTCCCAGAACTGATCTCTTAGAACCGTCAAAGGCTCTTACTACCAAGTTGCTGGGGCGTAATGCCAATCCTTCATACTCCAGCTTCACAAGGGCTTTCTTAGGTAGGACATTGAGGGATGACCCTGTGTCCACCAATACATGAGAAAGAACTGCACCCTTACACTCCAAGGTAATGTGCAAAGCCTTGTTGTGATTGCGGCCCTCCGTCGTCAAATCAGTGTTGGTAAATCCTAGTCCATGACTAGCGTTAACATTTCCAACTACAGCTTCCAACTGATTGACGGTAATCTCCTCTGGCACATAAGCTGCGTGCAAGACTTTCAATAGTGCGTTCCGATGAGCCTCGGAGCACATTAGCAATGATAAAATGGAGATCTTGGAAGGTGTCTGGTGAAGCTGGTCCACTATCTTGTAATCACTTTTCTTGATGATTCTCATGAATTCATCAACCTCTTGATCAAAAGGGGTCTTTAAAGCTTCTTCAGCAACTTGTTCTTCCTGCACCATGCTCTTTCCTTTTGCCTTGGCAGCAGCTTCTGCTTCAGCAATGGGTCTTGGAATTTGTGGGGCAAAAAGACGTCCGCTTCGAGTGAAGCCTCCGCCTCCCCCCACATTGTCTATTTGTGGTGAAGAAGTTGATGATTCAAGAGTGATTTTCTGACCTTCGCAGTATAGATCTGAGCCATAATGCCAAGGAATGGCATTACTGCTTTCATACGGAACAGGCCCAGGTACCGTGATGGTAACCGGGCTGACTGCAGTAGAGGAGGGTGTTGCAATAGTATGTGGATCATAGTAGATAGTAACCGGTGATATGGCAGGGGATGCCACTGCTTCTCGTTGAAAATTATTGTTCGGAGGAATACTTGACGGATCATAATAGATAGTGACTGCTGAGATATTTGCTGGTGTTGTAGGAGAAGATTCTGAATAGAGGGGTGCTGATGTTGTAGAAGTAATGTTTGTTGATAGGTGGCTTGTTGAAGTGATGAATGAAGCATTTGTTGATGAAACTGAAGAATTGTTTGGAATAATTGTTGTTGCAGTTGTAGGAGACTCTGGAACTGTTGTAGGAGAGATTGCCGGATTTGAAGGTATTGATGTTGTGATTTGAAGTAGACCATTCCGGATTTGAAGGTATTGATGTTGTCACATCCATTTACCGAAATGTTGCAATAACCGCACCCGAGCTCACATCCAGGAAAAATCTGGCATTCAAGGAGTTAAGCTTTAATCTCTACCAGGGGTGTCCTAATTTGCCCAACACTGGTTATCAAGAAAGACGGCATATCTTCCTCAATAGCATTAATTCTGGGCCCTCCATGGTTGGGCATAGGGTTCTTGTTAACATTTGGCGGGGGTGCAAAGTTTAAAGCTTTAGAGTCTACCAGGTCTTGCACCTTCATCTGTAAAGCTCTGCACTTCTCTGTACTGTGGCCAGGTGCGTTGGAGTGAAAAGCACATCTGGCATTGGCGTCATAATTTCTTGGCAAACTGGAAGGATCTGGTGGTGCCAACGTCCTTAACTCAACCAGGTTGAGTTTCAGGAGCTGTGGCAGTAAAGTGGCATAAGGCATAGGGATTGGATCAATCACCCTATTGGCCTGAGACGGTCTCTGTTGAAATGGTCTCTGCTGACTGTTATTGTGGTTGTTGTAGTTTCTCTGAGGAGGATACTGAGTTTGTTGCTGGTAATGGGGATGTTGCTGTGGTTGATATGCTGGTTGCTGAGGAAGTGGAGAGGGAATGGTGACTGCTGCCACTGACCTATGATCATATTGTGGTCTGCCCCTGCTGGCCTGAATAGCATTAGTCTCACCGGTTCTTCTTGGACCTACAAAAGGTTTTCTGGGGTTGCTGGATGAGCTCGCACCGTTGTCAGAAATCTTGCCCATCTTTAATAGGCTCTCAATTCTTTCCCCGGCTATGACTACGTCAGCAAAGCTAGTGGAAGAAAAGGCAGCTAGCCTGTCAATGTATGTCCCTTGGAGGGTGTTCATAAACATGTCGGCCATTTCCCTTTCCGACATGGGTGGATGGACAGCAGCAGCAAGCTGTCTCCACCTCTGGGCGTACTCCCGGAAGCTTTCCCTAGATGATTGAGACATTCCCATCAGGAGGGTCCTGTTGGGAGCCATGTCCAAGTTGTACTGGTATTGTCTGATAAAGGCCTCAGCAAGGTCCTTCCAGCATCTGATGGTTGCTCTAGTTAAGTGAGAGTACCATTCCCTTGAAGCTCCTGTTAAGCTATCTTCAAAATAAAACATCCATAGCTTTTCATCCATGGTGTATGCCTTCAGCCTCCCCAGAAAGGATTGTAAATGGGTTCGAGGACAGGAAGTTCCGTTGTACTTCTCAAAGCACGGAGGTTTAAACTTGTGGGGAATCCTGACCCCGTCCACTAAACCCATGTCCATAACATCAAAGCCCAACGAATTCTGGGACTCCAGGGATCTCAATTTCTCAACAATTTCATCTAGCCTTTTGTCATAGGCTTCATCCCCATCTCCCATGACAGTGAATTGATCCTCTTGGGGGTCTTCTTGTAGTACTCTTCCGGCAGTAGCATTCCCTTGTACATTAGCAGGGATGTTGATCTCTGGATGAAGGTGGGGTCCATAGACTGGAGGATTAACATGAGGCTGAACCCTCTCATTATTGCTTGTCCCCCCAGTCCCTAGATGGGGCTCCTCCTGGGTCGGCCTTTCTACTAAGGCCCTTAATCTCTCTTGGCTCTGTGCCAATCCATTCATCACCTCCATAAACTGGGTCATCTGATTTCTCATTTCCAGTCTCTCATTGGCCATTTGAGTCCTGACCTCTGTAAGGTCCTGCTGTACTTGGTCCATTTGTATACCCGGAAGGTTGTTGCGGGTAGGATATCTGTGCGGACGGTTGAGTGGGAACACCCGACGTCGAGCAATAGTTCCTGAATCACAACAGAGTTAGTAACAACAAAACAAAAACCTACAAAACAAAACAAAAGTTAGTATGCAATGCAGTATGCTTATTTGTTTCCAAGGTATCCGGCTTGGCATTTGGTTTTGACCTTTCCAGACCCCGAGGAAGATGCTGTTTGATGTTGCTTAGGAGAGAGAGATTCAAGTGAAACAAACTAATGAATATATTACAAAAAAGTGAATGATACATAGTTTGTTTTTTTACAATACATGCCCTCTGAGGGGTCAAAATACAACATAAGAAAAAGAAAAGTACATGAAATGAAAGCAACAACAAGCAAAAGTCAGACACCAAGGCCAAACTCATCCTCCTGAACTTCCTTTAGAAGTTCTTCAGTCACAGGATCAGCTGGATGCTCTGTGAGATTCCTGATGAGAAGATTCCTGGTGGCAATAGCTGCAGTTAGCTTCTTGTGTCTGCCCTGGTCCTTTGACCTCTTCACACCAGCCCTAATCTTCAACTCTGAGATCTCTTTCTGGGCTGCTAATAAGGCTTCCTGTTGCTCCTTTGCATTAGCCTCCAACTGCTCAATCTTGTCCTGAGTTCTCTTATCCTCCTGAGTGCGAGCTTCAGTGATCCTGACCCACCTAGCTTGACTCTCTTTCAGATAGAGATCAGTCCTGGCCTTCTGAAACTGAGCCTCCTTACAGGCATTCTTCAAAATCTGCTCTCCAGCCCTTGACTTCTTGATGTAGTCTTCTGACTTCTCAATCCTGGCTAGATGCTCCACCTTTAGCTTTTCTAACCTCTCAATGTCCAGACGACCATCACTCCTCTCCCAGAGGGTCTTCTGTAGAGCCTGAGTCAGATTCTCATTTCTCTCTTTTAGCTTCTCAAACTCCTCCAGGCTGACAGTTGCTGGAGGTGGTGCTGTGGATGGCCCAGGCACATCTTCAATGGTGAAGGGCATCCCAGAAATTTGAGCCCTTGCATGAGACCACTCATAATACTGAGCTGAGGCCACATTGTTGCATCTCCCAAGAATAGCCATCCCTTTGGTCTGGACATTGTCCCAAGCCCAGGATGCTTGCCTGACAATAGCCAAATTAGGCATGATCTCACAATAAAGGGTCTCAGCTAGATCTTGTACTCTAGGAGGGTGGACCAATGCATAGCCCAGTTGTCTTTTGAATAGCAGAGGGTTGTAGTTGATGCAACCCTTCACTCCTATCAGGGGTACATTGGGGAACTGCCCACAACTAGTAATGATGTCTCTGCCCTTGGTGCTCTGAGTGCACCACCTGATGTCAGCTGAGGTTAAAGCAATGAGTCTTCTAGCCCAATTCTTTTGCTGGTGAGGATTCAAGAATGCATCAGTCTTGGGCAAGTGCTTGAGCAGCCAGGTATGGAATAGGGGAGCACAGCATCTCACCAATCTTCCTCTTTGCTTTTCATTCCTTTGGTGAACAGAGTAGTAGAAATCTCCCAGTAAGGTGGGCACTGGGTTCCTCAGAATGAAAAGATGGATTGCATTCTTGCTAATAAACTTAGGCTCATCTGCAAATAATATAACCCCATATATGCTAAGGGCTAATAATGCACAGACTGCCTTCCATTCCCCTAAGGAAGCCTTCAGAATAGCCTGAGAGGTCAAGAAATCCAAGTGTAGACCAGAGATTCCAGCCTTTGATGTCATGTTCTGCTCAATCAGAACAGGTTCCAGATACAATGCCTTTGCCAACTCTTCATTACTACGAAAGGCCATCTCAGGGTTGAAGGGGACTCCACCCCTGATAGGTACACCAATCAGTGATGAATACTCTTCCAACAAAGGTCCCAACTGAAAATCCTGGAAGGTGAAGCACCTCAGAGGGGATCATAGAACTGCAGGCAAGTATAAATCAAGCTCCTCTGGGAAGGATCCAAATCCATAACCACATCAAGGATGCCTCCATAATGCTCTCTGAATAGTGGTTTATGGTCTGGAGTCAGGGCCTGGACCTTCCTGATGCCAGCCAACTCAGGCTCAAAGAAATGATAGGAGATGTTCCTCTTCTTGGGTGCCATGTTGCTGAGGAAAAGCTGAAACAGATGCTGATGATGATGACTGGTACTAGAAGATGGGCCACTGACAGGCTGAGACTGGTGATGCAAGTGACTGAAGCAGGTAGCTGATGAGGATAGCTGAAGCAGATACTGGTGAAGATAGGTCTATGCAGATGAAGGGGTTAAAACCAAGCCAAAATAATATGGATACCCTGAAAAACAAATAAACAAATGTTAAATGATGCAATGATGATGTATGCAAATGATATGCAAGGGGGTTTGTGATCAAGCTTGATCTGATTAACTGCCTTGATATAGGTCCATGTATGTTCAAGAAATCCAGATGGAGGTTCATAAGTCCAGTAACCAAGGTGGGGGAATCAAATAAAGAGTCACATGTCCAGGGTTAAAATCACAAGAACTGTTCCAAGATGAAGTACTCTTAATCAAAACAAAATAACAGGGTATGCTGAGGTCAAGGGTACCTGCAAACCTGTAAACAGCCCAACCCCCTCACAGGTGATGTTCTAAAACAAGGATCCTCAGACTTGGATCAGTTATGAGAAGTGTAAACACTTCTAACCCGGAGGTACAATGTTTACAATAACCATAAAAGATCCTCCTCTAATTCACCTCAGTTTCTGAAGGTCATAATAAAGGTCATCCAGACTTAGCAGGCTTCCCAGATAGCCCTAGCACTACAGGAAATCTGTAGCACAGAGTTCTCAAGAAGAAACCCATATCTGAGCCGTGTTTCATATTCCCGCACCAGACCGAAATGGAATAGGAAAGAACATGAACCACTCTAGCCTAGGTGTCACTCAGGTCCCAGGTATAGGACCTTAAACTCTCAATGAAACCCCACCCACCAAGACAAAACCAGATCCAGCCAAACACAGTATGACAGTATGATGTATATAAAGCTATAAAAGGAAGCAATAAATAACTGTACATAAAGCAATAAATAAAACAAATACACAAACACAAATAACACATAACACCCCAGTAAACACAAATCAAACAAGCGCTAGGGGGAACCCACAAAAAGAACCAGAAGCCCTGGTTACAGTATAAGGGTCCCCAGCAGAGTCGCCAAGCTGTCGCTCCCGATAAATGGGAATGACCCTGATAAGGGTACATACGCGAACGGTCGGCGAAAGAGGGATATGAGAACACACAGGAGTGAACTCACAGGAAATGAAATGAGTCGCCAGCTAGGCATTTTTATCCCGGAGAAAAGGTAATGCTGCATAGACCTAGAAAGATATGGATAAGACGGTTGCGAACCAGAGAGACTGAGAAAGGGGGTTGGTTACAACCTGGGAAGGTATTAGCACCCAGATTGTCCGTCGTACTCGACGGGATCCACGCTTAAAAGATTTGTGTTTTAAAGGGGTAGTGTCAGTGCAATTTGTGTATGAAAGAGCTGGAAAAGGATGTACAGGTGTCAGTGTAAGAGAAGTGAAGTGTAATATGTATAGTGTCAGTCTAAGAACAAAGATGAAATGCTCATGATAATGAGGCTAAAGAATAAGGCTAGAAGGAGGGGGAATATACAGAGACTTTTGTTCGATAACTGTTAAGTTATGCCTACGTATCCTCTCGTGCAATGAGGAAGTCAGAACACCGTAGTTCGACCCAAAGAGACTGAAAGATGAAATGACTTGTGAACTGCTTACTTGTCTATGCTCAAGTGTATGACCTGTCTGGCTCAGGTGCAAACTGTCTTGCATTAGACGGAAGAAGCAAGTTCTCGTTTGTGAGTGAATGAGATGAGAAAAGAATCCCGTAGGAGACGATTATTGTTTGTTTTTGTGTTTTCAATCTTTTATTGCTTTTGAAAGTTTGTCATAGATTAATGAGCTTAAGCCTAATCCAATGGGTTAGCAAACTCATCACATCTCCCCTCTGGTTAGGGGTGATGAGATCACCTTAAGTGTGAAGTCAACTTCTCACACTTAATCACCTTTGGTGTAGGATTAAGATCATTAACCTACTTGTGATTATTTAGATGTTTTTGGTGTTTTTGTTTAGTGTTAAGTAATGAGATTAAGCCATAATCAGGGATTAAACAGACTCATTACACCATCCTAATAGAAGGATAATAGATGAGAATGTTTAAGCTGAGGAATGCTCCTCAACTTAATCCATGATTAGGGATTAAACTCATGACAAAACAAAACCTTTATTAGATGGATTTTAATTAATGGTATGATGAAGAAGTGTTTTTTAGGGTTTGTAAGACAACTTGAGGAGGACTTGTCCATTAACACTAGGGTTAGTCCTTCTTGACCAATTAAGGAAGAATTAGAACCCTAATGCAAGACCCAAGTTACAAGTGTGATGTCTTGATGATTATTATGTGGATTGATTAAAGGAGTTAAACACATTAAGGGTTTAACGCTTAGGATTAAAGTTATGCACTCCACCCTAATAGAAGGATGCAGGCATAAGCTTAATCACAAAGCCTTAAAGCCTTTAGGGTTTAGTCCCTGATTATGAGATGAGAAGAGAAGACTCAATGATGACACAAAGGTAAAACTAAGTGGGGGGGACTAATCAAAACCCTAATCATTGTCATGCTTGGTTGTTCCTAGGGTTTGTGAGGTTTACAAGAAAGATCTTCAGAGAAACCACCAGGAAGCAGATGAAAGGAGCAAAGAGAAGCAAAGTAACTTGCTTCATTTAAGAAGACAAGTCACTTGGAGAAAGAAAGTAAGAAGAAGAAGAAAGAGCAAGCTCAATCTCAAACACAAGATAAAATGCAGCAATGATGCATAAGAGAGATGAAAAGAAAATGTGAGAAGTGAAGGCAAATTCACTTCTCAAGGTTACTTACCACCTGAAAAGTTAATGAAAGGAATGCAATGCAATGCAAGATGAGATGAAATGACATGATGCAAATCAAAACCAGAAGCATATATGAGATGATGATGATGTTATGAGATGGTGCAAACATGAAACAAGGCATGGGGGTGATCATACAAACTTATGGATGCAAATGAAGCAAGTTTAGAACCATGAACATACATGAAAAGTTATGAAAGGTAAATGACATACAACATGACAAATGAAAGATGCAATGATCAAACATGAATCTAACATGTCTTAAGATGTCTAATGAATCAAATGGATGCATAAAATGTCATGGCAAGTCATGGTATGGAAGCAAATGCAAGATGAATGCAAAAGGAAGCCCAAATTAGGGTTTATGATCAATGCACCAAACAAAAACCAAAACCAGAAGCAAACATCAAGATAAAAAATTGAAAATGAATTCAAAGGGACCCTAAACCTACACAAACTCACTGCCCAAAGGAGGGGATCCAATTCTTAACCTAGTGAAAGTTATGAATTTCCTAAGATTTCTAGGGTTTTAAGGTACCTTGTCAAGAAAAATGTCAAACAAATTGAAAATGCAAGATCAAATCATGCCAATTTAAACCTACAAACTACATGATATGCAAGACACAATGCAAAAAGAATCAAAGTCCAACTCTCAATGGTTAGGCAGAAATGAATTTTGGAAGTTTGGGACAAAATATTGCCTTGAAATGATTTTAATTCCATGGAAAATTATCAAAAGTCATCAAGATCAAAAAAGAAATTTGGTTTGAGGGTTGGACAATGTTTCTAAATGATTTTAAAGGTTTCATGAAATTTTTGGTGATTTTTAAATACCTAAAAGTATTTTTAATTAATTAATTCTCATTAATTAATTAAAAATAAACTTTTAAATGATTTAAAAATATTTTTTTATGCAAAAAATAAAAATAAAAATGTTTTTGGTTTCTGAAAATTAATAAAAGTTTGTATAAAAATTTTCAGAATTTTTAAATGATTTTTACTATTTTAAATAAAATGTAGAAAACAAATGAATAAAAATAGAAAATAAAATGAATTTAAATGAAAGTCAGCGCATCCAATGGCCAGGGTTTGAACTCAGGAAGGAGGGAAAGACTGCACGCCATATCCAAGGGTTGTCATTCAAACTGGCTAAAACGAATTAATTAATTTAATTAATTGAGATTAGGGCTAAGTGGAAGATCTGGACCATTGAGCACGCGCGGGAATTGACTAAGTCAGCAACATCTACGCTCCACATTCAAACTGCACTTAATTATAGGGATTAGCCCTAATTACTTTCAGGTGGCCGGAGAAGACTTCCGGTCGTCTTCTCCGGCAAGACCCTCACCTGAAAGTTGCTAAAATCCCCAAAACTTCATGAAAATGAAAACTAAAAGCCCAGAAATCATCCCCATTCGAAACTAAACCAAAACCCCCAAACAAAAATAATTTTTCATTCATCAATCAGCCAAATCGAAGCAAAACAGTTCTAGGGCAAAAAAGTTTCAGAGCATCCATACATCCTGGTTTCTCTACCATTTTAAAAAATAATCATATCCCCATGATCAGGGGAGTGCATAGAAGCATTTAAGAACTTAAAATGGAGTTTCTGGAAAAAAAGTTTGAGATGGCTACCTGAACTGAAGCTTTGGTTTCTGGTACTTTCTGGCTGGTTTCTTGCTCCCAATCAACTCCACTGGACCCCCTGAGAAGCTTTCAATGCTTGTTTGAAGTTTATAATGGATGGTTTGAGAGATGGCAGAAGTTCTGTTCAAGGTGGGGTGGAAATCGTATTTCTGATTCAGGGAGTTTTAGGCTATGGTGATGGGTGCTTTTTGATCAGTGAGGTATGCTGAGTTGATTTGTGAAGTTGGTTTGTGTGTTTGCAGCTTGTGGAGAGTGTTTCGAAAGCTTTTGCAAATGGGGTGGAAAATGAGAATGCTGAGTTCTGGATGCTTTTAGGCTTGTGTTGTATGTGCTTTGGCTTGCTTTTTGTTTGCATAAACTAATGGGATCGGTCAGATGAGTTGATGTGTGCTTTAGTGATTGGTATGGCTCAAGTTGCCAAAATGTCAAAGTTGTGTAAGAGAGGCATGGGCTACTTGCTAGCCAAGGACAGATGGGGTGTCCTGCGCAGCAAGATGTGTGGAGAACCCTTGGATTGTTTGTGAAGTCAGCCAGCAAGTGGATTCACACTTGAGTGAGTTTTTGCAACTTGCCTCACTTTTGCTTCTTATGAGATTTCTTGCTCCATAGGCCATAAAAATGAGTGATCCCTTGGGCCATTTTGAAATTTAGAGGTCACATGATCATGTTGTGTGGAAATGATACACATTTGAGGCCTTTTAAACACTTGAACAAACCATTTTGCAAAATGTCCCTTTGGTAGAAAACTTCAAATTTTGTGATTTTAGCCAACTTTGACAAGCCATAAATTTTGATCCAAAATGAATTAGGTCATGTTATTGTACTTTTTGAAAAGGGAATGATCCATTCTACAACTTTCATGACCAAAGTTTTTCCATTTGAAGCATTTTTGAATCAAAAAGTAAAGGTTGAAAAAGTTTCCTAAAATGGCAATTTCCTTAAAAGTCAAACTTTCCCAAAAAGTCAACTTTGCAAAAGACTTGAAATTCTTCAATTTTGTGAACTTCCAACATCTTCCATGATCAAATAAATATCATAAACAATCAAAATTATGAAGAATACCCTTTGGTTGGGTCATTGGGGGCCTCAGATGCCCTGATTTTACACTGACTTGCTTGAAAAGTCAACTCTTGATCAGATGACTTCCCCATGGAATTTCTTCATGAAAATTGATATGCATACTCCCTATACCATATAGAGACCAATAGAAACAAGAATGACCAAAAAAATTGGAGTTATGGCCTCTGAAACCAAAACCCTAATTCTAGGTCATCTGTGTAGTCAAACCTGGCTCTGCTTCCATGCCATTCTCAGTTCTTGTGATTCTTTGACATTCTTGACTTTGAGAGGATATAAAATGATGCTTGAACATACATGGACCCCTTTGAAGTGATTGATGACCTTTGGAGTGGCTCAAGAAGCTCTTGGATTTCTCAGATCACAAACCCTAGGTGCAGATGACTTTGAACCAATGCAATGAATCAAAAATGTGGTATGAGATGCTATGATTGAATTTATGCATATGAAATGATCACAAGCCATGGTGTGAATGGGTGAGGGAAAATTTGGGGTGTTTACACTCCGTCCTTTCTTCATCTGATTCTTTGATATTTATAGAGGAGAAATTGATAGTTGAAGAATAAGAACGTGGGCTTCGGTTCTTCAGTTGTTGAGAAAATCCAGGAAAACATGCTTTACTTGGTTCAGTTGGAGGAGATAAATACGGAGTCAACAAAGACTTCCTTCAATGCACGCCTTCAGTTATATTCAAATTAATTAAATAAGCCTACGATCATGACATGTGTGTAACGGGAAGAATTCCAATGTTTAGCGCGTCACGGTCGTAAGACCCTTGTGACGATCGTAATACCTTAAAAAGGCGCGTCACGGTCGTAAGACCCTTGTGATGACCGTGATAACAACAAATTCTGCAGTTTTAGTAGAATTGAGTTCTTCTCTTTTCTTTTCATGCTAAATTTTGTTCCTTTGATCTTTTTCCATAATTTTGGCTCTAGACATATTGTACCTGCAATGTGGCATATAAACTCGAAACAATCGGGAGTTAAAAGTACTAATGTATGATAAAAACGGACTAAAAACATAGTAATAATACGATGCGATTTCTCGTTATCAAACTCCCCCATACTTAAACCTTTGCTTGTCCTCAAGAAAATAATCAATTGAAAAATGATCGGACAAATTTCATCAGACGCATACACATAACATACCATTGGTTTTCTCCGAAACATATACGAGAAATCATTAGTTAGATAGACCGATACTAGAGTAGAACACTGTAACACCCCAAAATTTGCCCTCTCATATTTAGCATATCACTTTGCATTTTGCATAGCATTTAGCATACATAAATTCGTAAAATAATCAAAGACATTGCATCATAACCATCACAGCAGGGGCATAGGTTTGTGATCAATGAACAAAGCAACTGAAGGCTATACAAAGGCAATCAAAGGGGAACAAAGCTTCTCAACCTTGTGCAAATGGTCCAAAAAATCCCACAAGTATTCACTTGAAGCCACAAGTCCTATACAGAGGTGCTTTGATCAAGGGAGGCAAGCAGTGCAACATTTCCCAGCAAAAAGGAGTCAGATGAAGGTTTCTAATGAACTGGGCTTATCAATGAGAATTTGGTCCAAGCATGGTTTCATGGTTCTCTACATGATGTCAAGTACCTATGGTTCAAATTTCACCATTGGACTCGTTTTGGAAGGCCCTCAATTGTTCAGTTGATTGAAAATCAGAAAATTGGAGAAAAGTCAACCAGGATGAATAAAAAGTCAACTCTTGAATTTTTGGGATCAAAATCATGAAATTATGGTCACAAGGCTCTTAGGGACCAATTTGGATCAAGAAAGAATGGAAAAAAATCAAGAAAACTAAAACTTACCATTTTTGGAATGTTTGGGTTTCCAAAAATGGCAAGTTTTGGTCATCTTTGTAGCCACTTCAAGAGAGGTTTTTTCCCAAAATAAGAGTCCTATGAAAATTATACCTTGATAAAATGAAAGAGGACATCCTAAGCTTCAAAACCATATGTGGAACTCCTTCATAGGATCAAAATTGAGAAAGATATGGTCGTTCAAAGTTTGGGCAAAAAACAAGGCAATGCAGCAGGATGAATCGATTCATCGTGTTATGAATCGATTCATAACTATTATGAATCGATACATCCATGTATGAATCGATTCATAATGTGTTTTTTTGCTGAAATTAGCTTTCTCTTCAGTATGAATCGATGCATAACCTTATGAATCAATTCATGATGCTGTTTTTTGCCATTTTGCTGCTGTTTTTGATGCAAAACAAGGGGGAATGCTATGCTATCTTTGGGGTTGAACGTGGAAATGATTGGTACACATCCTATAGCTCATTTAGCTTCACTTTGGCCTCAATTCAAGCTTCACCATTGCTGCTACATCAAAGTGGTCTTCACCACAAGTGTTCATGAGCTAGTATACTAAAGAAAGTTCTAGAAGAGCCAGCTCACCCTCTTCTACCACATTCTAGAGTTTTCTACAACCTTCCAAGGAGTTCTAGAATTCTCTAGAATCCCAACTAACTCCTAACCTAAGCCAACTCCTAAGCTACCTCCAAGCCCAAACCTCATGCCAAACCAATGCATTATATAAATCCATCTCCTCCCAAAGCTAAGGGTAATCAACGATCACCACAAATCACTCTCTCCCTCATTCTTCACTCAATCACCATTTTCACAATCTCAAATTCATCACTTTCTCTCCCACTTTTCCACCATTTTCACCATAGCTTTTCAACAAAAGTTCTTCAAGTTTCACATTGAAACTTGAAGGTCTTAAAGCTTAGCCTCCATCCTCCATTGAATTGAGCATTGTGGAATAAGAAGCTACTGGTTTTTGGTGGAGATTGCGACTTATCGGAAGTGATTAATCGAGAAGCGTCAAGACCGAATAACATTTATTTTGCATTCGCGGATTCTCCGGTTTTCTTCTCCATTCGCACTCCGATTCATTGCAACAATTACCGAAACACTCCTCCGTTTCGTAGGTTGGTGATTTAACCATTATGCCTTAATTTATCCTCTTCATCTCGCCTTAACGGGATTCTCCGCATGATTTTCGATTATGTTTGCGTTGTCCCTTTCATTTTCGTTTTCGTTGCTTTCTTGCTTGCAATTTGCATTTGGATTATTAGGAATTAGATTTGTAGTCTAATCTAGGCCCTAGTAGGTGTAAAGAATCCCTTGTAAATAGGAAAAACGGTTCTCGTCGTAGGAATTTAGATTTTAGCTTATTTGATAGCTTAGTCTTAATTCTTCATGCCTATCACCCCCCATACATGTTTAGGTACTGATTTTAGGGAATTTTTAGGTCCATTTCTAGTAGCTAATTCCCCCATTTCGAGTCGTTTCGACACGATTCCGTTCATGTCGCGTATTAGGCATTTTTGTGCTTCTTTGTGCATAGTTTAAGTTCTTGCATTTTGTTGCCATGTTCATGCACCATTAGGCATATAATAATCATGTTGCATTCTGTTTTTACATGTTTGCATTGCCTCAAATCATTATGTTGATGTATGTTGCATTTTGCATAATCATATGTAGGTGCATTTGGTTGCATTTTGTTGCATATTTGATCACATCATCCATATCAATTCAATTCTGAATTTTTGCATTGAGTTTAGCATGTTTGTTGAGCTATCATGTTGCATGTTCATAATCAATAATCATCATGTTCAAATGCCATGTTCATATGCATGTTTATGTGCTACTTTGTGCATTTACTTGTTGCATAATCCATGAGATGCATGCTTGCATAATCATTCAATAATGTTCATGTTTTTGCATTGGTATATGTTGATTTAAGTTCAAATACATATTCATGATGATATTAGTCATTTTTTCATTGAGTTTGTGCATAAAAAATGAAAATAATCAATTCTGGATTTTGCATTACATAGCTGTTTTTTTGCATAAGTGCTGTAAAATGTGTGCTGTTTGTTAAGTGTACATGCTGTTTGTAATCTTTTACACCTACTTTTTCATGCTGCATGCTGGCTGTAAAAAGCTGGTTGGTGTTAGGCTTAGTTTCATAGCTGTTTGGGTATTGGGGGGCTGTAATATGTAATGTATTTTTGTCCTAGCTTTTTCTAGTTCCTTTAAACTATAGATTGAGTCTAGTTTAAGTCCAAGAGCCTTAAGATTTAATTGTTGTGTGTTTGCTTTATTATTTTTTTAATAAAATGCACACTAATCATTTGTTTTGTAGTGGGGAAGATTGAGGTAAGTTTCCTTCACCCAATCCTTTATTTTTATGCATTTCTTTTATGCATTTTAAATTCATTTTTCCTTCCATATTTGTCTTTGGTAGGATCCCCCTTTGTTTGGACCAACTTACCTTCCTTAGGAAGTAAGTTGTATCCTATTTCTTCTTTCTTTTCCTTTTGCTCCTTAGGATTAGAAAACCTCACTAACCATTAGGACTTCCCTTTTTGGCATAATAAACAACTTAGGGTTGGTCTTAGTCCCCCTTAGTTTTTCCTTTTTCGATTTCAGTCTCTTTCTCATCCCATAAAGACAAACAATAAAACGCACCTAATAAAGGTTAAACGTTCTCATACGACACGAGACTTTGTTGCGGAGTTCTTATACACGTCCTGTTTCGGGGCGAGGTGTAAGTCCCTACCACAATGGATAAGTCTTAGTATGAGAATGTTCACAAACAATAAACTCCAAAACACTTCTCATAAAAGAAAATAAACCAAGACATCGCGTCTTCTCTTCTCATCTCATACTCTTTGCGGACGAATACGACTTGCCTCGACAGTTCAAACAGCGATACGGTAAACACCCTCGAGTCAGAGCCGGTAACACCTGAGCTAGAGCTATGGCAACGTCAGCTTAAAAAATACAAACAAGTTCCCGCCTTTGTTAGGCGACGTCGACTCTGATCCTCATTATCCCGATGAGGTACGTAGGCAGTGGGGTAGGGCCCATTCGAGCACTTTCTTTATTTTCCCTACATTTTCCCTCTTCAGTTCTTTCTCTTTTCCAGTTCCTTTCTCATTCCCATTCCAGTCAGCAGTTTTATTCAGCAACAATTATATTTTTCTCACCCTTTGAAACAACAAGCAAGCGTGGATCTCGTCGGGTACGGCGGACGATCTGGGGTGCTAATACCTTCCAAGGTCGTAACGGACTCCCGAACCCAGATCTTTGGTTCGCAAGGCCTCGTCCTTTCCTTCTTCCTCAGGTTTGTGCAGCATTACCTTTCCCGTTCCTTCGGGATAAAAATGCATGGCTGGCGACTCTACCTTTTCCGCGCCACTTTCGCGTTTGTACTAGGATGAAAATCCCGGGAGCGACAGCTGGCGACTCTGCTGGGGACTTTTTAGAAATTCTAATTTCCCCTTTGAGAGTCAATCCTAGCGCTTGTCTGTTTCTGTTTTCTTTGGGTGTTTATTCGTTTGTTGTTATGCTTTAGTTTAGCTTTACTGTTTTGTTTACAGTTTATCGCTTTCCTTTACATCTTTACTTTACAGCATTTATTTACCGCTTTCAGTATTTTATTTTCCATGCATCATATTATACTGGACTGTCTGGCTGTGCTGGTTTTCATTTTTTCTATGGGATGGGGTTACTGTGAGATGAGCTCGTAACCGGGGCTCGAGTGAACCCTAGGACTTAGAGTGGTTCCACTTTGGCTTCATGGCATCTTGCTATGTTGGTAGTAGTGAGTTCCACACCTTGACTTGCGACCTTCTCGGGAATTTATTGATTCCGGAATCTTTCTGGGGCAATACGCTACCTTGATAGTTATGTGCAGTCAAGGGACCGATCATTGAGAACCTTAGTGGAAACAACCCTCTCCAGCGATGACAGTGGCAGACCACATTTGTTGGCAAACCCACTCGCATCCGAGGGCCCACTGGGAACTCGCATAGGATGGCCTGGTTCTCTCATAGGAACCCAGTCAAGGCAAACTGTTCGTATGACGATAGTATTGTTCCCTTTGGGATGAATGTACTATTGTTTCTCGATTCAGTGCTTGAAGCTGGGGACTTATGAGGGATGCTTGTTTTCCCCGTACTCAGCTGAGACCTCCCTGGTTAGTACATAATGCCAAACCGATTCCCTGATTTGGTCATGAGCCGTTTCTCGGAAATGGTGAATGTATTATTGCTATCCGGCTTTGAGAGTCCGTGATGTTGACTCGGTATAGCATACCCGTGAGATGGGAGGGGTTTACAGGTTTGCAGGAACCCTAAAAACTTCCAACAAACCCCACTTTGCCAGCACATGGTCCTTTGGTTTTGAAATCCGGGATTTCGGTGGTACTGTTATTACGACTCTTCACCAGCACATGATTGTCTTCTCGACACCAATGTCAGACCAGTGATCGCCAGACCTTTGATCACACACCAGTGCATTGCATAACATCCTCTGCATGCTTGCATTACTAACACATGGTTACTCATTTGCAGGGCCGCATGTCACATCCTCATGAACATATCATACACATTTACTGCATGATTTGCATATTTTGCATTTTTTCAGGTCATTCGGACTTCCTAACTTATTCAACTTTAGGAAATATAGCTGGTCAACACGTTCATCGGTATCCAACAAAAAGAAACCGAGTGAGAATGGCTGAACGAATGCAAACTGATCTTAATGAGCTCCGGCAGAGGATGGATCAGTTCATGGACATGATGACCGGCATTGCTCAGAATCAAGAGCGTCTCAGATTGATGGTTGAGCAACCCCGTGGGAATGCTAATGCTGGAACACCGACTAAGAATGTGGATCCTAACGCTGCCCGTGACGGAGGGCCAAATCTAAATGGGACCGCGGCCCGTAATGAAGACACTCAGGAAGACCAGTTCACTCTACTGGATGCTGATATGGGTAATATGAATGAGGTCAACAATCGAAGGTATGAAGAGCTAGCGGAGAAGATTAAGGCCATGGAATGTCAGAATTCCCTGGGCATCGATGTAACCAGTCTTGGGTTAGTGCCAGGAGTCAAAATCCCTCCTAAGTTCAAGGTGCCATCATTTGACAAGTACAATGGCAGCACGTGCCCTAGAACTCATATTCATGCATACTTTGGAAAAATCTCGGCTCATACTGATGACGAGAAACTTTGGATGCATTTCTTCCAAGATAGTCTATCTGGAGCTTCATTGAGCTGGTACATGAAACTAAGTCGGGTCTCTATCTGACGCTGGAAAGATTTAGCTGAAGCTTTTCTCAAGCAGTATCAATACAATATTGATATGGCTCCAAACCGCACCCAGTTGCAGAACTTGTCTCAAGGACCCAAGGAAAATTTTAAGCAGTATGCCCAGAGGTGGCGTGAGCTGGCAGCACAGGTTCAACCCCCGTTGCTGGATCGGGAAATGGCCGACATGTTTATGGGCACCTTGCAAGGTGTTTACTTGGATCGTCTGGCCGCCTGCCCGTCCATTGGTTTTTCTGATATTGTCATTGCTGGAGAAAGGATAGAAAACTTCCTGAAATTAGGTAAGATTCAGGATGCAAGCAGTGCTAGTTCATCTGGTGTGAAGAAACCTTTTGGCAATGGCCAAAGGTGAAGAGAAGGTGAGACCAATGCCGTGTATAGGGGCCGAGATAGAGGTCATCCTCAAGGTTACTACCAAGAAGCTGCAGTGACTATTACTCCACAGGTTCAACCACAACCTCAAGGTCAGCAATATCAAGCGCAGAGACCAAATCAGGAAAGGACAATAGCGAGAAACCGCAGACTTGATCCCGTCCCATGCCCATATGCTGTATTGCTCCCAGAACTGCTAAAGTTGAACCTGGTCGAGCTTCGTACCATGAGATCCCCTGCTCCTGATAATCTACCTCAGAACTTCGATGCAAATGCAAGATGCGAATTCCATTCAGGAGCCCAGGGGCACAGTATTGAGAAATGTTGGGCTTTTCAGAACAAGGTACAAAACCTAATTGAATCCAAGGCGATCAATTTTGCGCCTCACCCAAATGTACTCCAGAATCCGATGCCTAATCACAACGGAACCGGTGTCACGGTTATTTTACCAGATGGTCCACGTTAAGCTGGAATCTTCAGGAAGAAAATAAAGCCATCAGTATCCAGATACTCTCAGCAATGGCAACTGTTTGTTTGTGTTTCTTCAATGCTTTTTTTCATCCCTATTAAGGGGAACTACGTCGCTCTGTTTCTTCATTGGTTTTTGATCAATGGAGATACGTAGGCAGAAGATCATCAGGTCTTTCCGAGCAACCTTATGGGACAACTTTACTCCCCAGCTTCACTTTTTACTTCAGACGTCTCGTATCAGAGTCAGAATAAACCAGAAGAAGAGGTATGATTGCCATGGTTGAGTATACGGATGCAACTAGAAGATTACAAGTCTGTGAAAGAGCTATTGATCACTGATAGTATCCAAGACTGACAGGTCCAGACAGAGTCAAACCTCCTCAACGACGGCAATATTCAGCTTCTTTACTGCATTTCCATTTGTAGTTATTTTATTTGCTAAACATTTGTATACATGTATGAAAGTTGTTTGCTTTTGAATGTTATCGATAATAAAACTCACATGTTTTTCTTGAAGTAATTCATTTGTCAATTTAATTCTGCATGTTTACATTGCAATACCAATTATTGTGCTTAAACTCTATGATGGAGAATGACGAAACAAAAAACGCAAAAATCTCTAATGGTGTCCTCTCGAGTAAGACCCTGTTGACGATGTACAGGCTTTGTTTCAAATCCCTAAACACTGGAGATATAAGGGAGATAGACCCTTGCTAACCCCCTTGAGCCTTGAAGTAGGAGTTTCTTCTTTCATGAATAACCCTCACATGTAACCCAGGGGCAGGGTAGATGTCAGCTAGTCGGACCAAGCGTTCAGGCTTTCATAAAGGAGTGTATTTGAGGATCCATTACATTCCACTATGCTAATCAAGAGGTCCAAAGACTGAAAACCACAATGGTTATCCTTCATCGACCAAAGAATGAGGCAGTCACAACCCTTGTAAAGCAATCAAGACAAACAGTGTCACACGATTTGTTCAGGAAAAAAAATGAAATGAAAAGCCCGCTAAGTCGAAACTTGAAAACAAGTGACTTAGGCAATCAAAGATTCACAAGAATCAGTCCAGGAAAAAGTTAGGGATAAGCAAAATAACGCAAAAGCGAAAATGCAGAAAGGATTACACAAGAAAGATCCTTAAGCAAGAACAAAGTCGTGTGACACAAACACGAAAGACAAAGGGGTGACTGACTCCCAACGACAACCTGATTGGTGCTTGAACCGATAGCAGCAATGGTTCCTCAACCGACACGAAACCCTTATGAAAGGTGAATGCTTGCGAAAACTAGCTGAATGTAGGAATGGAGAACATCACGAAGAGTGGGTGGGCACAAATAAATTTCGAGCTTGTATCCTTTGTTTCTATAAACCGTGAACCAGGCCACGATGCAACCCTTAAAAGTCCTAACTGAAACATGGTTAATTTGAGAGCGTGCTACTGCGAGACCGCGTTCCTGACTCCTATGAGTTACTGCTAAAAGACATTTGTTGGTATTGCATGTACATACTTTCATTCAAAATTAATGTCGTATTTCAACCAGTGATTTGCTCACAAAGGTTTACGACACTTTTTCAAAACTTCGAGATTAACATGTGTGTTGCATTAGAATTTTCATTCTAAGAATAAGCATTTTTCTGCTTGCATACATCTGTTTGGCATCATAAAAAGCTCACATGAGGAAATTCAGTCCAGAAGCTTAAGCTTGCCAAGTTGAGAAGTCTAAAATTCCTGAAAGACAGTCACGTCGAGGTGCACTTTTCCGAGAAAGCTCCATTGAGTAAGGACGTTCCCGACCATTCATGGTAAGAGCCAACCAATCTGGGGAAGTTATGTCAAGAGTCAGCCAATCTGGGGCAATTACCTCGAGATTCAGATCTCTCCCAAAGCAATTGACCAAAGATTCATACTGGGGTAAGCCACCCAATCACATGAGGATTCATTCTTTCCCGAAGACAAATAATCGGAAGTTCAGAATACCGAAGCAATTATACTCCTAAAGAGTTTAAAGACACCAAGTCTTTTGTAAAATCCTCTTAAGGTAAAGCCCAAATCAAAGCGAATGATCTCTAACACGAGACTATTTGAAATCTTTCCTCCTCAACAGGACGCGTTTCAATTTCGTTATCCCTAACAAACGCATGGAAGTTATCCCAGTAAAGTCGTCAAGTATTTCTCCAGCAGGTTTCCTTGATTTTATTTCCCAGCAGATATCAAATCAAATCCTCTCTTCCCCAGCAAAGAAATAAGGATCATCTCTATCAAGAGTTGTCTTCCCGTAGTGAAGCACTTCTTACAAGAATCCAGAAATTCCCGGAAGTTAGCTGAACGATCCCTTTCCCCCACAGAGGTTTAGAAAATTCAGGTAGACAAGAGAGTTCTCCTCAGTAGAGCCTTGATATGTCTTCCCCCAGCTAAGTCAAAAAGTTGTTGATTCCCCAGCGAAATCGGTGAGGTGAGATTCAATCCCCAGCAGTTGAGGCATCCCCTAGAAGGGTCTTCAAATCTAAAGTCCAATTTATTTTTGGCAAAGGTATTAAGTCGAGACAGACTAGTCAAGCTCTTCTCCAGCAGAAATATCGACAATCATCTGTATCCCCCACAGAGTCAGCAAAGATTTGTTATTTCCGCGTCAAGAATTCCCTTTGTGCCTATCCCCCAGTGTCATGGGGCATCATGTCATACAATTCAGCATGTGTATTAAATCCAAGGTTGATATCCAAAGTCCACCCGCAGCGTGGCAATTCTCAAAGTCCACCCGTAGCGTGGCAATTTATTCAAAGTCCACCCGCAGCGTGGAAATTCTCAAAGTCCACCCGTAGCGTGGCAATTCTCAAAGTCCACCTGTAGCGTGGCAATTTATCCAAAGTCCACCCGTAGCGTGGCAATTTACCACAGGTCCACCCGTAGTGTGGCAAATTCTCAAAGTCCAACCGCAAATTGGCCAAAGTCCATCCTCTGGGTGGCGAATTCTTGAAGTCTCCCGTAGTGAGCCAAAGTCTCCCGTAGCGAGCAGCAGCCCCCGTAGTGTGGCAAGAAATCAAATTCTCCCGTAGTGAGCAGAAGTCTCCCGTAGTGAGCAGAAGTCTCCCGTAGTGAGCCAAAGTCTCCCGTAGCGAGCGGCAGCCCCCGTAGTGTGGCAAGAAATCAAAGTCTCCCGTAGTGAGCAGAAGTCTCCCGTAGTGAGCAGAAGTCTCCCGTAGTGAGCCAAAGTCTCCCGTAGCGAGCAATGGTCCCCCGTAGTGTGGCGAATCATCAAAGTCTCCCGTAGCTGAGCAATGTGGCCCGTAGGGTGGCGAAGTTTCTGGAAGTCTCCCGTAGTTGAGAAATGTGCCCCCGTAGTGTGGCAAGATTTCCAAAGCCCCCGCAGTGTGGCTGAATATCCCCGCAGAGTGAGCAAAAGGTATCCAAAGTCTCCTGTAGCGAGCGGCGACCCCCGTAGTGTTGTAGAGCATTCAGAAGACCACCCGTTGTGTGGCATGTTATTAATATCCCAGCAAAAGTCCACCCGTAGCGTGGCAAATCAGAAATCTCCCGACATTATTCCGAAACATTCACAGATTCACTACTCTTCACATCCAAGTTCTCCCCAAGCAGAGTTCAGATGGTTGGGTTTATTTCCCTTTTCTCTTCCATCGAGTGCAAATTTTCTGGTTGTTTTTAGTATTCAATCCCTGCATACTTCAAACGTCTGAAAGCGACTGCTATCATCCATTCAAGTCTACAGTGATTGAATAGGGGCAGCTGTAACACCCCAAAATTTGCCCTCTCATATTTAGCATATCACTTTGCATTTTGCATAGCATTTAGCATACATAAATGCGTAAAATAATCAAAGACATTGCATCATAACCATCACAGCAGGGGCATAGGTTTGTGATCAATGAACAAAGCAACTGAAGGCTATACAAAGGCAATCAAAGGGGCACAAAGCTTCTCAACCTTGTGCAAATGGTCCAAAAAATCCCACAAGTATTCACTTGAAGCCACAAGTCCTATACAAAGGTGCTTTGATCAAGGGAGGCAAGCAGTGCAACATTTCCCAGCAAAAAGGAGTCAGATGAAGGTTTCTAATGAACTGGGCTTATCAATGAGACTTTGGTCCAAGCATGGTTTCATGGTTCTCTACATGATGTCAAGTACCTATGGTTCAAATTTCACCATTGGACTCGTTTTGGAAGGCCCTCAATTGTTCAGTTGATTGAAAATCAGAAAATTGGAGAAAAGTCAACCAGGATGAATAAAAAGTCAACTCTTGAATTTTTGGGATCAAAATCATGAAATTATGGTCACAAGGCTCTTAGGTACCAATTTGGATCAAGAAAGAATGGAAAAAAATCAAGAAAACTAAAACTTACCATTTTTGGAAAGTTTGGGTTTCCAAAAATGGCAAGTTTTGGTCATCTTTGTAGCCACTTCAAGAGAGGTTTTTTCCCAAAATAAGAGTCCTATGAAAATTATACCTTGATAAAATGAAAGAGGACATCCTAAGCTTCAAAACCATATGTGGAACTCCTTCATAGGATCAAAATTGAGAAAGATATGGTCGTTCAAAGTTTGGGCAAAAAACAAGGCAATGCAGCAGGATGAATCGATTCATCGTGTTATGAATCGATTCATAACTATTATGAATCGATACATCCATGTATGAATCGATTCATAATGTGTTTTTTTGCTGAAATTAGCTTTCTCTTCAGTATGAATCGATGCATAACCTTATGAATCGATTCATGATGCTGTTTTTTGCCATTTTGCTGCTGTTTTTGATGCAAAACAAGGGGGAATGCTATGCTATCTTTGGGGTTGAACGTGGAAATGATTGGTACACATCCTATAGCTCATTTAGCTTCACTTTGGCCTCAATTCAAGCTTCACCATTGCTGCTACATCAAAGTGGTCTTCACCACAAGTGTTCATGAGCTAGTATACTAAAGAAAGTTCTAGAAGAGCCAGCTCACCCTCTTCTACCACATTCTAGAGTTTTCTACAACCTTCCAAGGAGTTCTAGAATTCTCTAGAATCCCAACTAACTCCTAACCTAAGCCAACTCCTAAGCTACCTCCAAGCCCAAACCTCATGCCAAACCAATGCATTATATAAATCCATCTCCTCCCAAAGCTAAGGGTAATCAACGATCACCACAAATCACTCTCTCCCTCATTCTTCACTCAATCACCATTTTCACAATCTCAAATTCATCACTTTCTCTCCCACTTTTCCACCATTTTCACCATAGCTTTTCAACAAAAGTTCTTCAAGTTTCACATTGAAACTTGAAGGTCTTAAAACTTAGCCTCCATCCTCCATTGAATTGAGCATTGTAGAATAATAAGCTACTGGTTTTTGGTGGAGATTGCGACTTATCGGAAGTGATTAATCGAGAAGCGTCAAGACCGAATAGCATTTATTTTGCATTCGCGGATTCTCCGGTTTTCTTCTCCATTCGCACTCCGATTCATTGCAACAATTACCGAAACACTCCTCCGTTTCGTAGGTTGGTGATTTAACCATTATGCCTTAATTTATCCTCTTCATCTCGCCTTAACGGCATTCTCCGCATGATTTTCGATTATGTTTGCGTTGTCCCTTTCATTTTCGTTTTCGTTGCTTTCTTGCTTGCAATTTGCATTTGTATTATTAGGAATTAGATTTGTAGTCTAATCTAGGCCCTAGTAGGTGTAAAGAATCCCTTGTAAATAGGAAAAACGGTTCTCGTCGTAGGAATTTAGATTTTAGCTTATTTTATAGCTTAGTCTTAATTCTTCATGCCTATCACCCCCCATACATGTTTAGGTACTGATTTTAGGGAATTTTTAGGTCCATTTCCAGTAGCTAATTCCCCCATTTCGAGTCGTTTCGACACGATTCCGTTCATGTCGCGTATTAGGCATTTTTGTGCTTCTTTGTGCATAGTTTAAGTTCTTGCATTTTGTTGCCATGTTCATGCACCATTAGGCATATAATAATCATGTTGCATTCTGTTTTTACATGTTTGCATTGCCTCAAATCATTATGTTGATGTATGTTGCATTTTTCATAATCATATGTAGGTGCATTTGGTTGCATTTTGTTGCATATTTGATCACATCATCCATATCAATTCAATTCTGAATTTTTTCATTGAGTTTAGCATGTTTGTTGAGCTATCATGTTGCATGTTCATAATCAATAATCATCATGTTCAAATGCCATGTTCATATGCATGTTTATGTGCTACTTTGTGCATTTACTTGTTGCATAATCCATGAGATGCATGCTTGCATAATCATTCAATAATGTTCATGTTTTTGCATTGGTATATGTTGATTTAAGTTCAAATACATATTCATGATGATATTAGTCATTTTTTCATTGAGTTTGTGCATAAAAAATGAAAATAATCAATTCTGGATTTTGCATTACATAGCTGTTTTTTGCATAAGTGCTATAAAATGTGTGCTGTTTGTTAAATGTACATGCTGTTTGTAATCTTTTACACCTACTTTTTCATGCTGCATGCTGGCTGTAAAAAGCTGGTTGGTGTTAGGCTTAGTTTCATAGCTGTTTGGGTTTTGGGGGGCTGTAATATGTAATGTATTTTTGTCCTAGCTTTTTCTAGTTCCTTTAAACTATAGATTGAGTCTAGTTTAAGTCCAAGAGCCTTAAGATTTAATTGTTGTGTGTTTGCTTTATTATTTTTGTAATAAAATGCACACTAATCATTTGTTTTGTAGTGGGGAAGATTGAGGTAAGTTTCCTTCACCCAATCCTTTATTTTTATGCATTTCTTTTATGCATTTTAAATTCATTTTTCCTTCCATATTTGTCTTTGGTAGGATCCCCCTTTGTTTGGACCAACTTACCTTCCTTAGGAAGTAAGTTGTATCCTATTTCTTCTTTCTTTTCCTTTTGCTCCTTAGGATTAGAAAACCTCACTAACCATTAGGACTTCCCTTTTTGGCATAATAAACAACTTAGGGTTGGTCTTAGTCCCCCTTAGTTTTTCCTTTTTCGATTTCAGTCTCTTTCTCATCCCATAAAGACAAACAATAAAACGCACCTAATAAAGGTTAAACGTTCTCATACGACACGAGACTTTGTTGCGGAGTTCTTATACACGTCCTGTTTCGGGGCGAGGTGTAAGTCCATACCACAATGGATAAGTCTTAGTATGAGAATGTTCACAAACAATAAACTCCAAAACACTTCTCATAAAAGAAAATAAACCAAGACATCGCGTCTTCTCTTCTCATCTCATACTCTTTGCGGACGAATACGACTTGCCTCGACAGTTCAAACAGCGATACGGTAAACACCCTCGAGTCAGAGCCGGTAACACCTGAGCTAGAGCTATGGCAACGTCAGCTTAAAAAATACAAACAAGTTCCCGCCTTTGTTAGGCGACGTCGACTCTGATCCTCATTATCCCGATGAGGTACGTAGGCAGTGGGGTAGGGCCCATTCGAGCACTTTCTTTATTTTCCCTACATTTTCCCTCTTCAGTTCTTTCTCTTTTCTAGTTCCTTTCTCATTCCCATTCCAGTCAGCAGTTTTATTCAGCAGCAATTATATTTTTCTCACCCTTTGAAACAACAAGCAAGCGTGGATCCCGTCGGGTACGGCGGATGATCTGGGGTGCTAATACCTTCCCAGGTCGTAACCGACTCCCGAACCCAGATCTTTGGTTCGCAAGGCCTCGTCCTTTCCTTCTTCCTCAGGTTTGTGCAGCATTACCTTTCCCGTTCCTTCGGGATAAAAATGCATGGCTGGCGACTCTACCTTTTCCGCGCCACTTTCGCGTTTGTACTAGGATGAAAATCCCGGGAGCGACAAACACTAACGATACACTAATGACACAAGCAACAAGCTAAGTCGTCGAATTCCCTCTAAACGAAACATTCAGTAATTCTATTATGATTCTACCTAGAGTCCCTCGTTCTTATTTCACCAGGTTTCGTTCTAGCGCAATCACATTAAGCCCTTTGTCTTAGCACGCACGTGGTGGAGTAGCCGGTTAGTGACTTTGATCCTTTATTAGCACGGGGTCTGGTACACGAATGTGGCAACCCTTTACATGTTATCCAAATTGGAGGTTGTGGGGGATCGAGCCGTAGCACGCCCTACCAAGTTCAGAACCAGATACCTCTGAACCAACCAGCAATGGACTCCTTCTTCTATTACTCATCTCTTATATGCGACCGTGTACTTTGGTGTAAATTCTCTTTTTATGGCAGCGAGATATGAAGGATTGTTTATAGACTAGGCATCAAAAGCTTATGTTCATCGGCTCCCCATGTGGTTTGTGTCTAGACGGTGCTGACTGCTAGTATAAACTACTAGGGGTTACTTTAGAACTAAGACTTAAGATATAGGCATAACAATTATCGAAATGGATTGCTTAAGTAGGAAGTCTAAGGTGTCAAGACTGTATTGATCTTGTTGGATCTTTCTCAGCTTCCTAACTACGATTTCATAGGTATGTCGAGTTATGCGAAGATAAAGCAATTTTTTTTGTATGGCTAATTAAAGCGGGGAAGAATTGAAACTTAAGAAATATCATAAATATTACTTGTTCAATTGAAAATGCGGAAAGGGAAAATACAAGGAATGGAAAACGGAAAGGTACCTCTCCCACACTATATCAGACATTGTTCTCAATGTTGTGATATAATAGCGGGGAAATACGATACAAAAACAGAATGCAAAACTAAAAAGAAAAACTAATGCTACTACCGACCACGGCCTCGGCTTCTGGTGCGGGAACGTCTGGTAGGAGTGGAGGAATTAATGGTGATTATGGGTGGTTACGGGAGAGAAATGGGGTAATGGACGGTTAGAGTGATTTGGAAAATAGAAGTGGAGAAAGGAAGAAGAACGGCCTCTATAACTCAGAGGTCGTGCATTCAGGTCGTCACGATCGTGAAAGGTGGGTTACGACCGTAATGTTAACAAAGTTTGAAATTCAAGCAGAATATTCACCTCATTTCAATCCATTTATAATTCATATAACATTAATTAATTAATTCCAACATAAAAACATAACAATGAATCAATATATAACAACATTTAAATTTCATCACACACACATTCATCAAAATATCCAGCAATCAATTTGAGATATGAAGTATCAGTATATGTTATTACTGATAGTAACAAATTACACATAGTACTAATCAAACATGCAGTGGGAATTTTGGTAAATGCACTAAATTATGAAAACACGTAAATAGACTGAATGAAAAATTGCATTAATTGAAATACTTTGTTCTTGACAGAAACATAAAGAAATTGCAGAAACTTAAATGTGCAGTAATAAAAATGAACTTTGAAATGTTACAGAAATTTAAAACTAATTGGAAACAAAGAAACAAAAAGTAAAATTAAGCAAATCACTACAGCTCATCAAAGTCGTTTCTTGAGGTCTTCAAGTGCGGAATTCATATGGTAAAACTGTTCACATGTTAAATCAGTTAGGCCTATAATGTCCAATCTCATGCTCTTAACTTCATCCTTAACAACATTAATGTCAGCTTGGTATACTTCAAGAGTCGTCAAAATTTTGTTCAAGCTTTCAGCATATCCTACTTTGTTGATTTCAGGGGTATCAATATCTTCATCAATGTGGTTGATGTCATGGTAACCAGGAGGGGTCTCAGGGTCACTCTCTTCATCAGTCATCATATCATCCCTAATTTGGTAGGATTGTGGTGTCTCAGGTGTTGTTGGATGGTCAGGAGGAGTAAGCTCATAAAGCCAATTATCTCTGTTGTGAACGCTGACTTTAGCATGGTTTGGCAAAGTGAACAAGGTTACGATTTCATTCCTAATCAGGTACTCGAATGGTGGTTGTCCTATGTTTCCTATTATTCGGCGGTTAAAGTAGAAATTCAAATTCATAGGGCGAATGGTACCGAAACGGGTGCACTTGTGTAACTGATATCTAAGTCCGAGGGCGTTAGAAATCATGGTGACTAGGCCTCCTACCATTATTGGTAGATTAGGTTCCTCCTGGATGCGGGTAAAGGTCTGCATCATGAAGGGTACAACATTTACGGGTTTGCCTTGGGTCAAACAGGACATTATGAATATCTCGTCCTTAGATACTTCAGTAAGGTTCTCTTCCTTTCCAAACAAGGTGTGGGCAAGGATTTTGTGAAAATAGCGGATAGCGGGGTTGTGTATTTAATTATTTTCCATGCTATCCGGCTCAGGGTGGTAGTTTCCTGTTAAAGTTCCCCGGAAGAAATCTAGCTCAATATCCATCAGTTCCACCTGGGTGGTAGTAAAGGCAAAAGGTCCGCTAGGAAATCCTAGTAGGTCAGCCAGTTCATTGTGGTTATAGACATATTCGATACCGAATAGTCGGAAACCAATAAATCCTTTCCGTGGTCCAAATCCGCGCTCAGGTAGGTAAACTAGGGAGCTTAAAAATTCAAGGGTGACATCGCGGTAAGTCACAAACTTATATTTTATGAGAGCTTCCTCCCATCCAAGCTGGTTAAACATGTATAGGATGCTATCATTGATACCTAAGGTTTCCATAGTTTGTTCATCATAATACAGAGTCAAGTCCATGTGTCTCTGTGATAATTCTTCAAATTTCCTCCTTTGGTTCCTTCCTCTAAATATAGTTTCCATGAAATTCCTTGGTTGGTTAGCCATAGTTAGTGTTAAAGCGGGAGAAACAAATCAGGGGAGAAAGAGGTAAGGTAGAAAAGACTTTTAGAAAATCTGTAGCATGGCAATTTTAAAAATGATTTAGAAAACGAAAGTTAAAAATAAAGAAAATAAGGAAAGAAATAGATAAATAAAGTCAATAATAAAAATGAAATAAAACAATAAAATGGGTTGCCTCCCACTAAGCGCTGTTTTTATCGTCATAAACCTGACGTAGTGCTTAGTGCTAGATTAATCAGGAAAGTTAGTGAACAACTCTAAAAGTTTGAAATTATTCGCATAATCTCTGTTTTCAATATTATGGTAGTGTTTTAATCGTTGTCCGTTTACTGTGAACGGTTCACTATTCCTACCCTTAATTTCTATTGCTCCGCTTGGGAACACTTTAGTAATTTCAAAGGGTCCTGACCATCTAGATTTTAGTTTTCCAGGAAAGAGCCTAAGTCTTGAATTGAAGAGGAGCAAAACGTCTCCCACACTAAATTCTTTCCTAGACAGGCGCTTATCGTGCCAACGCTTGGTTCTTTCTTTGTATATCTTAGCATTCTCGTATGCGTCCAACCTTAATTCTTCCAATTCATTAATGTCGAGGATTCGCTTTTCTCCAGCGGCAGTGTAATTTATATTGAGTGTTTTAATCGCCCAATATGCTTTGTGCTCTAGTTCAACTGGGAGATGACAGGCCTTCCCATACACTAGTTTGAAGGGTGTAGTTCCTATGGGTGTCTTGTAGGCTGTCCTATAAGCCCATAAAGCTTCATTAAGTTTAGATGACCAATCCTTCCTAGATATGGCGACAATCTTCTCTAGATTTGTTTTATTTCTCTGTTCGAGACTTCAACCTGTCCACTTGTTTGCGGATGATACGGTGTTGCTACACGATGTCTGACTCCATACTTAGATAGTAATTTGTCGAATATTTTCGAAATGAAATGCGAGCCACCGTCACTAATGACAAGTCTAGGCACACCAAATCTTGGAAATATTATATTCTTGAAAAGCTTAATTACTACTCCTGTGTCATTTGTAGGAGAAGCTATAGCCTCGATCCATTTTGAAACATAATCGACAGCTACGAGTATGTACTTGTTACCGAAAGAGGATGGGAATGGTCCCATGAAATCTATTCCCCAGACATCAAAGACTTCTACTTCTAATATTCCTCTTTGAGGCATTTCATCTCGTCTTGAAATGTTACCGGTGCGTTGACACCGATCGCAATTTATAACAACGATGTGGACATCTTTCCATAGATTAGGCCAAAATAGGCCGGCTTGTAAGATTTTTGCACAAGTCTTGGAAGTGCTTGCGTGTCCGCCATAAGGAGATGAATGACAATGAGCAATGACATCTTATATTTCTTCTTCGGGTATGCACCGACGAAAGATTCTGTCAGGTCCTCTCTTAAACAATAATGGTTCGTCCCAAAAGTAATACTTGAGATCATGGATGAATTTCTTTTTCTGCTGATAGGTTAAGTTCGGTGGAAGTGCTCCTGCAGCTAAGTAGTTGACAATGTCAGCGTACCATGGCAGTCCTACGGTAGTTTGGATTGCTTCCATGGCTTTTGGTTCATTTATGTCTAACCGAGCTGGGTCGCTTCTTATTTGTGCTATCAGCTGTTCATACGGAAAATCGTCGTTAATTGGCACTTGTTCGGGTTTAATACCTTCTATTCTAGATAAATGGTCCGCTACGACGTTTTCAATGCCTTTCGTATCTTTGATTTCGAGATCAAACTCTTGTAAGAGTAAGATCCATCTCAAGAGTCTTGGTTTGGCATCTTTCTTGGTTAGTAAATATCTGATAGCAGCGTGGTCTGTGTAGATGATTATTTTTGCTCCAACTAGGTAGGAACGGAATTTATCAAGCGCGAAGACAACTGCTAACAACTCTTTTTCAGTAGTGGCGTAGTTCAATTGAGCAGAATCTAAAGTTCTACTGGCATAGTAAATTGCGTGAAGTTTCTTGTCCTTCCTTTGTCCTAGAACTACGCCTACAGCATAGTCACTCGCATCGCACATGATTTCGAAAGGTAATCTCTAGTCAGGTGGTTGCATGATTGGTGCGGTGATGAGGGCTGTTTTTAGAGTTTCGAATGCTTTAAGACAATCTTTATCAAATATGAACTCAGCGTCTTTCATTAATAAATCGGTAAGAGGTTTAGTGATTTTCGAGAAATCTTTGATGAATCGTCGGTAGAAACCGGCGTGTCCTAAAAAGCTTCGTATTTCTCGAACGGTCTTAGGGGGTTGAAGATTTTTTATGACTTCTATCTTAGCTTTATCAACTTCAATTCCCTTGTCAGATATAACGTGTCCTAGTACGATTCCTTCTCTGACCATAAAATGGCATTTTTCCCAGTTAAGTACGAGGTTTACTTTTACACATCTTTCTAACACCATTTCTAAATTTGATAGACATCCTTCAAAACTTTGCCCGCATACAGAGAAGTCGTCCATGAACACTTCCATGATATTATCTATGAAATCTGCGAAGATTGACATCATACATCTTTGAAAGGTTGCAGGAGCGTTACATAATCCAAAGGGCATTCGTCTCTAAGCGAACGTTCCATAAGGACATGTGAAAGTAGTCTTCTCTTGATCATCTGGGTGAATAGGGATTTGGAAAAATCCTGAGTAACCATCTAGATAACAGAAATACGAGTGTTTGGCTAATCGTTCTAACATTTGATCTATAAAAGGTTGTGGGAAATGATCTTTTCGAGTGGCTTTGTTTAGTTTTTGATAATCGATGCACACTCTATGTCCGGTCACTACTCTTTGTGATATCGATTCGCCTTTAGCGTTTTTCACAACAGTGATACCTCCTTTCTTTGGTACTACATGTACTGGACTAACCCATTGATTATCAGAGATTGGGTATATTATTCCAGCGTCTAGTAGTTTCTTAACTTCATCTTTTACTACAGTGCTAAGGATTGGATTAATTCTTCTTTGAGATTCTCTAGAGGTTTTGCAATCTTCTTCTAGCATAATACGATGCATACAGATTGAAGGACATATTCCTTTGAGATCAGATATGTTATATCCTAATGCAGTTGGGTATTTCTTTAAGACATCTAAAAGTTTCTTCGTTTCAATTGTTCCTAAACCGGAATTGATTATAACTGGTCGCGTACATTCAATGTCTAGGAATTCGTATCTTAGGTTCTTAGGTAAGGTTTTTAACTCTAATTGAGGTTTCTTCTTGCTTGGCATGGGGTCCGGTGTAATTGCTAAACTTTCTCTTAGACTATCATCTTGATACGGTGCACGCCAATTGTCATCTTCGAAAATCGGAGGGATTTGAATTTTTTCATAATTTCAGAATAAGTAGTTTCTTTCATTCCCATCTCTCTTACACACTCGTCAATGACATCTAATAAATAGCATGTCTCCTCTATAGCTGGTGATTGTAAGAATTGTGTTAAAATAAATTCAACTTTCTCTTCACCTACTTCAAAGGTTAGCTTTCCTTTCTTTACATCTATAATAGCTCCAGTGGTAGCTAAGAATGGTCTTCCTAGTATGATAGGTGTAGTGGAGTCTTCAATGATGTCCATGATTATAAAATCAGTAGGGATGTAGAATTGACCTATCCGTACTGGGACATTCTCTAGTATGCCTACAGGATATTTAATAGAGCGGTCGGCTAATTGAACGGACATTTTAGTAGGTCTTAACTCTCCCATATCTAGCCTTTTGCAAATTGTTAAGGGCATAACACTGATACTGGCTCCTAAATCGCATAGAGCTTTGTCAATGACAAATTTTCCAATTACACAGGGTATAGAGAAACTACCTGGATCTTTCAACTTAGGGGGCATATTGTTCTGAATGATTGTGCTACACTCAGTAGTAAGTGTAACGGTTCTGTTATCCTCTATCTTCTTCTTATTGGATAAGATTTCCTTTAGAAATTTAGCATACGAGGGCATTTGAGTGATAGCTTCTGTAATCGGAATAGTAATATTTAACTGTTTCAGAAGTTCAACAAATTTCTTAAACTGGCCCATCGTCTTGGAATTGGTTAATCTCTGAGGGTACGAAATCGGTGGTTTATAAGGTGGTGGAGGCACATAAGGCTTCTCTTTCTCCACTTCCTCTTGATTATTATCTTCCTTTTCTTCTGGTTCATTCTCCTTTTCAGTCGGCTTATCCTGCTTTTGGTACATGCCTGGATTGTCAAGTCTTGGATCAGCAGGTCCGTCAAGTTCTTTACCACTTCTTAGTATCACAGCATTGGCCTGTCCTTTTGGGTTAGGTTGGGGTTGTCCAGGAAATACTCCAGCTGGGGCAGCGGTAGGGGCTTGTTGTTGAGCTACTTGTGAAATCTGAGTTTCAAGCATTTTGTTATGTGCAGCTAATGCATCTAATTTTCTCACCAATTGCTTAATATGCTCGCTAGTGTGTATATTTTGGTTCAAGAATTCCTTGTTTGTTTGAGATTGGGTAGCTATGAAGCTCTCCACCATTAATTCAAGGTTTAATTTTCTAGGAACATTAGGAGCAGTCTTTTGATATCCTGGTGGTGTTGTCGGCGCTTGTCCTGGTGCGTATAAAGCATTGTTGTTCTTATAAGAGAAGTTCAGATGATTCTTCCAACCTGGGTTGTATGTGTTCGAGTACGGGTTTCCTTGAGCATAATTCACTTGATCTGTGGGAATTCCTGCTAATAGTTGACAATCAGGGACAACATGTCCTGGAACTCCATATAACTCACAATTAGGTGTTACAGTAGCCACGGTGGCTGTTGGTGTTATGGCCAAGTTGTCGATCTTTTGATTAAGTGCATCAAACTTTGCATTAACTTGGTCCATACTACTCACTTCGTACATACCTCCTTTCGTTGGTTTCTCAGTTGCGACTCTCTCGATTCCCCATTGGTAATGATTCTGAGCCATACTCTCGATAAGTGTATAAGCTTCGTTATATTCTTTGTTCATCAATGCGCCGCCCGCGGCAGCGTCTATTGTCATTCTTGTGTTGTACAAGAGACCATTGTACAAGAGACCAATTAACTAAACCATGATGTGGACAAAGTCTCAGCATATCTTTGTATCGTTCCCAAGCTTCGAAAAGTGACTCGTTTTCCTTTTGCTTAAATCCGTTGATTTGAGCTCTTAGCATAGCCGTCTTGCTAGGTGGGAAATATCTTGCTAAGAAAACTTTCTTCAGTTCCTCCCATGTAGTTACTGAATTTGAGGGTAGAGATTGAAGCCAGGCTCTTGCTCTGTCTCGTAGCGAGAAAGGAAAAAGGCGTAATATGATTGCTTCTTGGGTAACTCCATTAGCTTTTACTGTATCAGCGTACTGCACAAATATCGAAAGATGAAGGTTTGGATCCTCGGTAGGATTTCCGGCGAATTGGTTTTGTTGCACGGCTGATATCAGCGAAGGTTTCAACTCGAAATCGTTTTGGTTGATAGCTGGCGCGGCAATGCTGGAATGCGGTTCAGCTTGTGAAGGACTAGCGTAATACTTGAGCAGATGATTTGGTTCTTCAGCCATTTCTGCGTCCTTCGATGTTCCAACTGGTTCAGGTGGATCAACTTGAAGATCTGGAATGTTGTATTTTTTTTGATATTCTAATATTCGTCTTCTTAAATGTAAGAAGCGTTCTAATTCAAGGACTGGAGGCTGCAAGTCTTCGCCTTGAGAGTGAATACTCGGCATACACTCAGTAAATTAGATTAGGGAAAATAAATTGTTGCCTTAGTCTAGACAGTGCTACTCTAATAGTGCACTACTGACTAAATTAAAATCCCTGGCAACGGCACCAAAAACTTGATGTACGAAGACGTAATGTGTCTAACGGTATCTAAACTGCAAGTGCACAGCCTATCGCAATAGTAATAAAAAGATGTCGAACCCACAGGGACTTTGTAATCACTCTAGTGCTAGAAGATTTTCTAGTTTAGCTAAGGCGGAAATTTGTCACGGTTATGGTTTTAGGGATTTAAAAAAGGGAAACTAAACTTAATTAAAGAAATAATGATAAGGCAGTCGGTATGTAATAATATTAACCTATGCGGATCAATCTAGTCTAAGCTTATAAAGATGTTTCACTTAAATAATTCTGTAAAGATTACCAGTTTAAAAATCCTCGACTCACACTCTCGTGGTCTTATCTCAGATCATACTCCTAAAGCCCTATGTCTGCTCTCGCTAGCCCATAAGTGTTTAGAAAATAAGTTTTGAAAACTTAATAAGTCTAACTCGTTTTAAAGCGCTCTCGCTGTATTTAAATCGAATGCCTAACTTTAGCTATTCGGTTAAAATCTCAAACTCTCGTAACAAAAAGCTTGATTTTAATTATAAAAAGTCACATCCAGAATATAAGTTCGTAAATGTTTTTAGCTTAGATTCGAATCATCCGTTTGGTTGCTTTATTACATACCGACTCAGTTAATTTAGCTACTCATATTAATTAAAACAACAGACAAACACAAAATGAAATTAATAGACATTAAAACATGCATTATATAATGACGACAGGAACTTAACATAAATAAATAAAACTTAATATTAATTGCAAATTAAAACCTGAACAAATAAACTCTTCGGCTCCTTCTTCCACAATCTGGCAAGCTTGGAGCGTCCAAATTAAAATAGAGTAACTAAATTATGATGCTAAAAGAAAATAAATGCGATAACAATTTCCTGATGTTGGAAATTGTTATTAAGGTAAGGGAAAATAAACTAAAGTAGAGAAAAAAACAAATACTGCAAAAATGGGTGTAGAAATTGGCAGAGCTTTCGCACAAATTTGGCAATCAAAAACTCCGTCCTTTCTTCATCAGATTCTTTGATATTTATAGAGGAGAAATTGACAGTTGAAGAATAAGAACGTGGGCTTCGGTTCTTCAGTTGTTGAGAAAATCCAGGAAAACATGCTTTACTTGGTTCAATTGGAGGAGATAAATACGGAGTCAACAAAGACTTCCTTCAATGCACGCCTTCAGTTATATTCAAATTAATTAAATAAGCCTACGATCGTGACATGTGTGTAATGGGAAGAATTCCAATCTTTAGCGCGTCACGGTCGTAAGACCCTTGTGACGATCGTAATACCTTAAAAAGGCGCGTCACGGTCGTAAGACCCTTGTGACGACCGTGATAACAACAAATTCTGCAGTTTTAGCAGAATTGAGTTCTTCTCTTTTCTTTTCATGCTAAATTTTGTTCTTTTGATCTTTTTCCATAATTTTGGCTATAGACATATTGTACCTGCAATGTGGCATATAAACTCGAAACAATCAGGAGTTAAAAGTACTAATGTATGATAAAAACGGACTAAAAACATAGTAATAATACGATGCAATTTCTCGTTATCATAAACCTCACTAACCTAGGTTTTCCTTTGCATGATAACATTAGGATTGGTTAGTCCCCCATTAGATTTTACCTTTAAGATCTCTTTGGTTCTCTTCTCTTCTCATCTCAAAACAAAAACCTAAAAAGCATATAATAAGGATTGAAGTGGTCTCATGTGCAATAGCCTTATTCCATGAAACACTTGTAGTTTTCCCATCTTGGGATAGTACAAGCTTGTCTCATGATGCACAAGTCTGATCATGAGACAATCTTCATCAAGAAAATCATAAAAAAGACTTCTTCATTCAAAAATACAAAAAACACTTAATAAATTCAATGAGTTGGTGAGCCTAAGCCCTAATCTTTGGGATCAAGTTTTGGGGATCTTCTCCTTACTTGAGTGTGCTTGTTCTATTATTCCATCTTGGAATGTAGTAGAAAGTACACATTCCATGGAAAAGAGTTTGAGTTCACTTCCTTGTGACACACTCATAAAAAACATCTAAAAAACACAAACAAACAATAATTGTCTTTCCTTCGGGAATTCTTTTCTCATCTCCT
Organism: Lathyrus aphaca; assembly: GCA_963966055.1. Classification (NCBI taxonomy): domain Eukaryota; kingdom Viridiplantae; phylum Streptophyta; class Magnoliopsida; order Fabales; family Fabaceae; genus Lathyrus; species Lathyrus aphaca. Next base: position 443,371,656 of record OZ014523.1, read on the forward strand.
TCGCTCCGTCCGCGAACTTGCTCCTACTTGTCATTTTGCAAGACGGTAACGCACTTGTCGTCCGAGCCTGCAACACCTGAGCATTGACATATGCAGTTCAAGCCTTAAGACACGAGCAATCTTTTCCACCCCTAGTTAGTGGAACTACGACGACTCTGATCCTCATTGTCCAGATAAGGTACGTAGGCAGCGGGGTAGGGCCCGTTCGAGCACAATCGTTATTTTCCCTACATTTCTCCTTTTCATTTCTTTTTCAGTTCCCTTTTCGTTTCTTTTATCCAGTTCAGTTCATTTCCTTTGCAGCAGCTTTCATTCCTTCACCCTTTGAAACAAATTTCTTTGCAAGCATGGATCCCGTCGGGTACGGCGGACGATCTGGGTGCTAATACATTCCCAGATCGTAACCGACTCCCGAACTCAGTTTCTTTGGTTCGCAGGACTCGTGTCCTTCCTTTTCTTTTCTTCTGGTTTGTGCAGCATTACCATTCCCGTTCCTTCAGGATAAAAATGCCTGGATGGCGACTCTACCACTTTCCGTGCCACTTTCGCGTTTGTACCAGGATGGAAATCCAGGGAGCGACAAATTCCATGGGCATTTCTTCTTCACTGCTGGATTTTGACACTGACACTAGAGCCTTTCCTTTTCTGGGAGCCATTGAAGACAAGTTGAAGCTTAGAGTTTAGGGTTTGAAGAGGTATTTTCGGATTAGGGTTTGTTGGAGTGGAGAGTGAAGTTTAGAGGGTAGAGTTTATAATGAGAGTTTTAGTGGAGTGGGTTTTAATGGAGTATTGATGGAGTGTTTATGGTTTTAGAGAAGAGAGTTTGAATATGAGATAGTGGTGTTTTGTGGTGAGTCAAAGTAGGAGGAAATGAGTTATGAGGTGTTGGACAGAGGTACCATGAACCATTTAACACACATACCAAAAGACATAAAAGGAGAAAAATAAAACACACAAAAAGTATGACAGACACGTGACCCATAATTGCTTTAAGGGAAGCGTTAACCGGTTAACCGATCCGTTAAACGGTTAACGGGCCAAAATTTTCAAAAAAATTTTAAAAAACAGCAGCAGTTTTGGGGCTATGTGGAAAAAAAATTTGACAAAAGTTTTTTTACAAAGTGTTAGCATATATCACAACACAACTTTTGATCAAAAAATATTTTAAAAATGATACTTTTCGGATAACCGAAATAGTGAAAGATCAAAAACGGCGAAAAGTGAGTGCTAGCCTTTTGTAACACAAAGTGAACAAAAAAAACATATATTATGCAACAAATACATACAACAAGCAATTTTTAAGTTAAGGTTAGATGTCACCTTCATTGAGAATACCAAGTTCTCGTCGATTTTGAAGAATTGCTCCTTAGCCAATGGTTTAGTGAATATATCGACGAGTTGATTGTGTGTATCCACGAACGTAACATTTACATCTCTGTTTAGTACATGATCTCGAAGGAAGTGATAACGGATATCTATATGCTTTGTTCTTGAATGCATGACCGGGTTCTTCGTGATATTGATGGCACTTGTGTTGTCACATCGGAGAGGGATACAACCAAGATCTATACCGAAATCAAGGAGTTGTTGTTTAAGCCACAATATTTGAGCACAACAACTTCCTGCTGCGATGTACTCCGCTTCGGCCGTGCTAAGTGCAACGTATGCTTGCTTCTTACATGCCCACGACACTAGTGCTTTCCCAAGAATGTGACAAGTACCACTTGTACTTTTTCTATCGGTCTTACATCCTGCATAATCAGCGTCAGAATAACCAATTAAAGAACATGTGCTACCTTTTGGATACCATAGTACGACGTGTGTTATTCCTTTGAGATACTTCATGATCCTCTTCACGGTGGTGAGATGTGATTCCTTCGGATTAGCTTGAAATCGGGCACACAAACAAACACTAAACATAATGTCAGGACGACTTGCCGTCAAATATAATAGTGAACTGATCATACCTCGATACTTTATAATATCAATTGAAATGCCGGATAGATCTTGATCAACATACGTTCCGGATCCCATAGGAGTAGACATCACGTTGCAACTATCCATATAGAATCTTTTCAACAATTCCTTGCAGTACTTGGATTGGTTGATGAAGATGCCATCCTTTGTTTGCTTGATTTGTAATCCAAGGAAGTAGTTCATCTTTCCCATCATGGACATCTCGAATTCTCCTTGCATCATAAGAGAGAATTCTTCGCAAAGGTCTTTGTTTGTTGATCCGAAGATGATGTCGTCGACATAAACTTGAACTAGTAAGGTGTTGCCCTTGAAATTCTTGATGAACAAAGTCTTGTCAACCTTTCCTTTTGTAAAACCCTTCTCACATAGGAAGTTGCTAAGGCGATCATACCATGCTTTTGGTGCTTGCTTTAAGCCATAAAGAACCTTCTTTAACTTGTAGACATGAGAGGGATTCTTGAAGTCTTCAAAGCCTGGAGGTTGTTTGACATAGACTTCTTCATTGATGTAACCATTCAGGAAAGCGCTTTTGACATCCATCTGGTATAACTGAAAATTCATGGAACAAGCGTAAGCAAGTAATAATCTAATTGCTTCTAACCTTGCTACCGGAGCGAACGTTTCATCAAAGTCAATTCCTTCTTCTTGGTTGTAGCCTTGTGCGACCAATCTTGCTTTGTTATGAACTATGGTTCCATTCTTGTCAAGTTTGTTTTTGAACACCCATCCTGTTCCTATGATGTGTTTGTTGTCCGGTCTTGATACAAGATTCCAAACTTGATTCCTTTCTAATTGGTTAAGTTCTTCTTGCATTGCTACTATCCATTGATCGTCGCCTAAGGCTTCATCGATTTTGGTTGGTTCAATTTAAGATACAAAAGCCATGTTGAGACAAGCATCCTTGAGATTTAGTCGAGTTGCAACGCCTTGGCTAATATCACCAATAACGTTATCTATCGGGTGATCTCTATGAGTTCTCCATTCTTTTGGAAGATCTTGATGTTCTTCAATGATTGGTGAGTCATATTCTTGTGATATTGCTTGGTCTTTTGATGTCTCCTTTTGTTGTTGTGACATATCTACTATATCGTCATCATCATCCACAATAATATTATCCTCTTTCGAGGGGTTAGTCTCATCAAACGAAACATGAATAGATTCTTCAATAGTAAGTGTTCGTTTATTGAAAATTCTAAAAGCTCTACTCGAGAGGGAATAACCAAGGAATATACCTTCGTCGGACTTCTCATCAAACTTACCAAGATTGTCCTTGTCGTTGTTGAGAACGAAACATCTGCATCCGAATATGTGGAAAAATGATATGTTTGGTTTCCTACCCTTGAACAACTCATACGGAGTCTTCTTGAGAATTGGTCGAATATTGACACGGTTGCTTATAAAACAAGTTGTGCTAACCGCATCCGCCCAAAAATATTTAGGAAGATTTGAGTCGCTAAGCATTGTTCTTGCAAGTTCCACCAATGCCCTATTCTTCCTTTCTACGACACTATTTTGTTGAGGAGTCCTTGGTGGGGAAAAGTTGTGAGAAATTCCATGCTCTTCGCAAAAATCTTCAAAGGATGAGTTTTGGAATTCTCCACCATGGTCGCTTCTAATGGAGACTATTGTGAGTGACTTCTCGTTTTGAATTTGCTTTGCATACTTCTTGAATTCTTTGAAAGCATCATTTTTCTGCACTAACTAAAGCATTTTTCTTCATCAACAATAACTAAAGCATAAACGTTACCTCCGAAGCTTTTTGGTCTTGATGGACCGAAAAGATCCATATGTAACAATTGTAGTGGCCTTGAAGTAGATATCACTTTCTTGGACTTGAAAGATGTCTTGGTTTGCTTCCCTTTTTGGCAAGCATCACATAACTTATCCTTGATGAACTTTATCTTCGGAAGACCAACAACTAGGTCATGCTTTATTAACTTGTTTAAATGCTCCATGTGAATGTGAGCAAACCTTTTATGCCAAAGGCATGCCTCGTTGTTGTTTGCCATTAAACATTTTACCTTCAAGGAAGAGTCGTCAAAAGAAATCATGAAAATGTTATTAAATCTTTTACCTTTTAGCAAGAGGTCATGGGTGACTTCATGTTCTATCAAGCATTCCTCCTTTGTGAAGTTGATTCGGAACCCTTTGTCACACAATTGACTTATGCTAAGTAGGTTGTGTTTAAGGCCTTCCACATAAAGAACGTCTTCGATGATTGTATGAGGAGGTGCACCAACGGTTCCTACTCCAAGAATCTTTCCTTTATTATCATCACCGTAAGTAATGTATCCTTTGGCCTTTAGTGATAAACTTGAAAATTTGTTGATGTCGCCCGTCATGTGCTTTGAACAACCGCTATCAAGATACCATTGAGTAGAAGTTGTCTTCAAGCATACCTACAAAACAAAATCAAGTATTGTTAGGTACCCAAATTGCTTTGGGTCCTTGGTAGTTAGTACCCTTTTCAACCCACACATAATGCCCTTTAGCAACACCAATGTTGCGCACATAGAAAGCATTAGGTGTATGGCCTTTGATTCCACAATTAAAACAAGTAGGTTGAAAGTGACTTTTATATCTAGGAACATACTTTTGTTTCTTAATGATTCTTTTCTTTTTATGACTTTGATGCATAGTTTTAGAATTGTTTTCCTTTTCTTTAACAACCTGTTCACTAGCTTTTACAAAAATGGTTTCATTTGTGCTTGGTTTGGAAAACTTAGAATATCCTAAACCACTTTTGTCATTAGGATATCTTTGGTTCCTAAGAATTTCCTCCAAGCCAATTTTACCTTTTTCATATCTTTCTAAAACTCTTTTAAGTTGAACAATTTGAAAAGATAATGACTCACAATTTTCGCATACAAGACTTTGTTTTTCATCCATCAATTTTTGTTTTTCATTTTCAATGTATTTTCGAAAAGCGGTATTTTGTTCTTCTAAAGATAGAATTCGTTTCTTTTGGGATGAAATGTTTTTATACAAAGTCTTTCATTCTAATAGAAGTTCATCTATAACTTCTTGTGCATCATTCTCGTAAATTGAAAAGTTGCTACTAACCTCGTCATTTTCTTCATCGGAGTGATGTGAAGCCATTAGAGCCATATTTGCACATTCATCGCTTTCCGATTCCGATGAGGAACTAATTTTATTATCGTCCCAAGCAACATAAGCCTTTTTATTCTTGAAATCCTTCTTGCCTTTGAATCCTCCTTTCTTTGCAAGTCTTGGACAATCCGGCTTTATGTGACCTTGCTTCCAAAATTCATAACATGTGACTTCTTGAACCGATGTGGATGCATCCTTTTTCCTGAAATGTTTATTCTTTTTAGGAAAAGAGGAATTTTTATTTTTGTTGAAAAACTTACCAAGCTTCTTAACAAGAAGCATGAAGTTCTCATCTTCATAAGTCTCGTCGTCTTTGTCATCCTTCGTGTCAATCTTCAAAGCAATTCCCTTGTACTTTTTCTCTTGACTTTCGTGCTTCTCGAGCCTTCCAAGTTCCAATTTGTGCTCTTGAAGTTTGACAAATAGGGATGCGGATGTCATCGTTGAGAGACTCTTCTTTTTCGAAATAGCGGTCACTTTCGGTTGCCATTCCCTTGTCAAGGATCTTAGGACTTTCAAGTTGAGATCGTCGTTGGTGAAGGTCTTCCCGAGAGCAATCAAGTGATTTGTTAGATGAACGAATCTTTTTTGTAAGGCAACAATAGATTCCCTGGGCTGCATACGGAACATCTCATATTCTTGACTCAAAGTATTAAGCCTTGATCTTTTTACTTCTGTTGTTCCTTCATGCGTTTCTACCAAGGTATCCCAAATCTCCTTTGCCGATTTACACTGTGATACGTGGAAGAACTCGTCCATACTGAGAGCGCTTTGGAGTATGTTTATTGCCTTCTTCTCATTTAGAATCTTTTTCTTATCATCTTCATCATAAGTATTTTTTAAATTTGCGGTTCCAACTCCATTGATCAAGTTTACAGGATTATGTGGACCTTCTTTGATTGCTTCCCATATACCTTCTCATTGGGCTTCAAGATGTGCTTTCATTCTGATTTTCCAAAAGTCAAAATATTCCCTGTAGAAGAGTTGAGGCTTATTGCTACTTCCACCATCTTTGAAAACAGGATTCGAGTTTGCGGAAGCCATAAAGGATCTTGTAGGAACATGTTACCTAAACCTGCTCTGATGCCAATTGTAGATTCAAAGTACGCCTAAGAGGGGGGGTGTGTCGCTCCCACCAAATAAGACCTGGTCAGAAGGGGTACAGACGCGAACGGTCGGCGAAAGGATGAAATGAAAAGAGTCGCCAGCTAGGCATTTTTATCCCGAAGGAAAGGTAATGCTGCATAAACCTAGAAAGATATGGATAAGACGGTTGTGAACCAGAGAGACTGAGAAAGGGGGTTGGTTACAACCTGGGAAGGTATTAGCACCCAGATTGTCCGTCGTACTCGACGGGATCCACGCTTAAAAGATTTGTGTTTTAAAGGGGTAGTGTCAGTGCATTTTGTGTGTAAAAGAGCTGGAAAAGGATGTACAGGTGTCAGTGTAAAAGAATGGTAAAGTGTATAAATGAAGTGTCAGTGTGAGATCAGGAATGAAATGCTCATGACCATGAGGCTTAAAGAATAAAGCTGGGAAGAGGGGGAATATACAGAGACTTTTGTTCGATAACAGTTAAGTTATGCCTACGTATCCTCTCGTGCAATGAGGAAATCAGAACACCGTAGTTCGACCCAAAGAGACTGAAAGATAAATTGACTTGTGAACTGCTTGCTTGTCTATGCTCAAGTGTAAGACCTGTCTGGCTCAGGTGCAAACTGTCTTGCATTAGACGAAAGAAGCAAGTTCTCGTTTGTGAGTGAATGAGATGAGAAAGGAATCCCGGAGGAGACGATTATTGTTTGTTTTTGTGTTTTCAGTCTTTTATTGCTTTTTGTGTTTGTCATAAGAAAATGAGCTTAAGCCTAAACCAAGGGTTAGTAAACTCATCACATCCTCCCTCTGATTAGGGGTAATGAGAATGCCTTAAGTGTGAAGTCAGCTCCTCACACTTAATCACCATGGTGTAGGATTAAGATCATTAATCTACTTGTGATTATTTAGATATTTTTGGTGTTTTTGTTTAGTGTTGAGTAATGAGATTAAGCCATAATCAGGGATTAAACAAACTCATTACACCATCCTAATAGAAGGATAATAGATGAGAATGTTTAAGCCGAGGAATGCTCCTCAACTTAATCCATGATTAGGGATTAAACTCATGACAAAACAAGGCCTTTATTAAGTGGATTTTTTTTAATGATTAGATGATGAAGTGAGTTTTAGGGTTTGTAAGACAACTTGAGGGGGACTTGTCCATTAACACTAGGGTTAGTCCTTCTTAACCAATTAAGGAAGAATTAGAACCCTAATGCAAGGCCCAAGTTACAAGCTTGATGTCTTGATGATTATTAAGTGAATTGATTAAAGGATTTAAACACATTAAGGGTTTAACACTTAGGATTAAAGTTATACACTCCATCCTAATAGAAGGATGCAGGCATAAGCTTAATCACAAAGCCTCAAAACCTTTAGGGTTTAGTCCCTGATTATGAGATGAGAAAAGAAGACTCAATGAGACACAAAGGTAAAACTAAGTGGGGAGAACTAATCAAAACCCTAATCATTGTCATGCTTGGTTGTTCCTAAGGCTTGTGAGGTTTACAAGAAAGATCTTCAGAGAAACCACAAGGAAGCAGATGAAAGGAGCAAAGAGAAGCAAAGTAACTTGCTTCACTTAAGAAGACAAGTCACTTGAAGGAAGAAAGTAAGATGAAGAAGAATGAGCAAGCTCAATCTCAAACACAAGACAAAATGCAGCAATGATGCATAAGAGGGATGAAAAGAAATTGTGAGAAGTGAAGGCAAATTCACTTCTCAAAGTAACTTACCACCTGAAAAGTTAGTGAAAGAAATGCAATGTAATGCAAAATGAGATGAAATGGCATGATACAAATCAAAACCAGAAGCATATTAATGATGCTATGAGATGATGCAAACATGAAACAAGACATGGGAATGATCATACAAACACATGGATGCAAGAGAAGCATGCTTAGAACCATGGATATACATGAAAAGTTATGAAATGCAAATGACATACAACATGGCAAATGCAAGATGCAATGATCAAACATGATTCTAATATGTCTTAAGATGTAATATGAATCAAATGAATGCACAAAATGTCATGGCAAGTCATGGTATGCAAGCAAATGGAAGATGGATGCAAATGAAAGCCCAAATTAGGGTTTATGATCAATGCACAAAACAAAAATCAAAACCAGAAGCAAACATCATGATAAAAAATTGAAAATGCATTCAAAGGAACCCTAAACCTATACAAACTCACTTCCCAAAGGAGGGGTTCTAACTCTTAACCTAATGAGGGTTATGAATTTCTTAAGATTGCTAGGGTTTTAAGGTACCTTGTCAAGAAAAATGTCAAACAAATAGGAAATGCAAGATCAATTCATGCCAATTTAATCCTATAAACTTCATGATATGCAAGATGCCATGCAAAAAGAATCAAAGTCCAATTCCTAAAGACTAGGCAGAAATGAATTTTTGAACATTGGATCAAAATAATGCTTTGAAATGAAATTAATTCCATGGAAAATTGTCAAAAGACATCAAGATCAAAAAAGAAATTTGGTTTGAGGGTTGGACAATGTTTCTAAATGATTTTAAAAGTTTCATGAATTTTTTTGTGATTTTTAAATACCTAAAAGTATTTTTAATTAATTAATTCTCATTAATTAATTAAAAATAAACTTTTAAATGATTTAAAAATATTTTTTTAATGCAAAAAATAAAAATAAAAATGTTTTTGGTTCCTGAAAATTAATAAAAGGTTGTATAAAAATATTCAGAATTTTTGAATGATTTTTACTATTTTAAAATAAATGAGCAAAATAAATGAATCAAAATGAAAATAAAACTGAAATTAAATGAAAGTAAGCATGATCAATGGCTGAGGTTTGAACTTGGAAATGCGCGCATTGACTGGCGCCATATCCAAAGGCTGATATTCAAACTAACCTAATTAAACTAATCTGAATTAAATAATTTAATTAAATGAGATTAGGGCTAAGCAAAGGATCTGGAACCTTGAACACGCGCGGGAGTTGACTAAGTCAGACAGATCAACGCACCACATTCAAACTACATTAATTACACAGATTAAACCCTAAACACTTTCAGGTGGCCGGAGAAGACTTCCGGTCGTCTTCTCCGGCGAGACCCTCACCTGAAAGTTGCTAAAATCCTCAAAACTCCATGAAAATGAAAACTAAATGCCCAGAATCCAACCCCATTCAAAACTAAATCAAAACCCCCAAACAAAAACCATTTTTCATGCATTAATCAGGCAAATCGAAGCAAGACATTTCTAGGGCAGAAAATTTTCAGAGCAATCATACATGCTTATTTCTCAACCATTTCAAAAAGTAAAAACATCAGAGTGATCAGCAAAGCATGAGGAACATTTTAAGAACTTAAAAACTCATTTCTGGAAAAAAGTTCTTGAGGTACCTGAGCTTGAGCTTTCTCAGTTTGCAACTTTCTGACCTCCTTTCTTTGTGCAAACCACTCCTCTTGAGCTCCTGATGAGGTCCTGATACTTGGAAGAAGTTTGTGATGGCTGGTTTGGAAGATTACAGAAGTTCTGTTCAAGGGGGGTGGTGATCGTGTTTTTGATTCAGGGAGTTTCAGGCTTGTGTGTTGGGTGGTTTCTGATCAGTGAAGCATGCTGAGTTTGTTTGTGAAGTTTATTTGTGTGTTTGCAGCTTGTGGAGAGTGTTTCGAAAGCTTTTGCAAATGGGGTGAAAAATGAGAGTGCTGTGTTCTTGGTGCTTTCAGGCTTGTGTTGTATCTGAAATGTCTTGCTTTTGGTTTGTATAAACAAATGGGATTGGTCAGATGAGTTGATGTGCACTGCTGTGATTGGTATGGCTCAAGTTGCCAAAATGTCAAACTTGTGTAAGAGAGGTATGGGTTGCTAGCTAGCCAAGGACAAATGGGGTGTCCTGCGCAGCAAGATGTGTGGAGAGCCCTAGGATTGTTTGTGGAGTCAGCAAGCAAGTGGATTCAAACTTGAGTGAGTTTTTGCAACTTGCCTCACTTTTGCTTCCTTTGAAATTTCTTGCTCCATAAGTCATGAAAATGAGTGATCCCTTGGTGCAATCTGACTTTTAGGTCTTGGTACATGCTTGTATGAAGATTAGAAGTTTATTTGATAGCTCAATTTGCCTTGGCAAGTGAATTTGCAACTTTGCCTCTTTGGTAGAAAACTTCAAATTTTGTGATTTTTGCCAACTTTGACAAGCCATAACTTTTGATCAAAAATGAATTAGGTCAAGTTCTTGTACTTTTTGAAAAGGGAATGATCCATTCTACAACTTTCATGACCAAAGTTTTTCCATTTGAAGCATTTTTGAATCAAAAATTAAAGGTTGAAAAAGTTTCCCAAAATGGCAATTTTCAATATAAGTCAACTTTCCCAAAAAGTCAACTTTGCAAATGACTTGAAATTCTCCAATTTTGTGAACTTCTAACATCTTCTATGATCAAATAAAGATCATACATAATCAAAATGATGATGAACACCCTTTGGTTGGGTCATTGGGGGCCTCAGATGCCCTGATTTTGCACTGACTTGCTTAGAAAGTCAACTCTTGATCAGATGACTTCCCCGTGGAATTTCTTCATGAAAATTGATATGCATGCTCCCTATACCATATAGAGACCAATAGAGACAAGAATGACCCAAAAATTTGGAGTTATGGCCTCTGAAACCAAAACCCTAATTTTAGGTCATCTGTGTAGTCAAACCTGGCTCTGCTTCCATACCATTCTTAGTTCTTGTGATTTTTGACATTCTTGACTTTGAGAGGATACAATATGATGATTGAATATACATGGACTTCTTTGAAGTGATTGATGACCTTTGGAGTGACTCTAGTAGCTCAGGGATAGCTCAAATCACAAACCCTAGATGCAGATGACTTTGAACCAATGCAGTGAATCAAAAATGTAACATGAGATGCTATGATTGAACTTATGCATATGAAAAGATCACAAGCCATGATGTGAAATGGGTGAGGGAAAATTTGGGGTGTTTACAGCTGCCCCTATTCAAACATGAGTTAGCTGTGTAGAATGTAAGCAACGACTTATCAGGCAAACAAGATAACTTGTGGTTGAATACCAAAGACAGTCCAAAATTTGCACTCACAGAACGAAGAAGAAAAGGGATATAGATTGTAAAGGAAGATAAAGTATAATATAAAGTGCGGGCGACGGAGGACGACCGTCGAGCAGAGGACGACTGCTGGGGAAAGGGCAATGACGGGGACGGCCGACATGCTGGAAAAAAAATGCGGGAAATAAAGCAATGACGGGGACGGCCGACAGGCTGGGGATATAAGAGATTATGATGGGGACGGCCATCAAGTAAAGCTGTAAGATTCTCTGGGGAATATGTAAAAGTAAATGATGAGGTATGGTCATCAGGTTCATAAAGTAATGCAAGCAATGATGGGGACGACCATCGGGCTAAACTGATGAAGGACGATCATCAGGAAAAGGGACTACGACGGGGACAACCATCGGGTTAAAGAATAAATGAAATAATGATGAGGGACGGTCATCAAAGGTGAAGGACGATCACCTAGCAGGGGACGGCTGCTCTGTTGGGGACAAGATGAGGGACGGTCATCTAAGGTGAAGGACGATCACCTGGCAGGGTACAGCTGCCGAAAGTATCGCGACATAGGACGAATGCCGGATAAAAGGTCAACGATGGGGACGGCCATCGGACGAGCATGATGAAGGACAATCATCAAGAGGTGAAGGACGATCACCTAGCAGGGGACGGCTGCTCTCAAGGTTTACCATGACATAGGACGAATGTCAGATAACAAAATCAACGATGGGGACAGCCATCGGATAAAATGATGAAGGACGATCATCAAAAGGTGAAGGACGATCACCTACCAGGGGACGGCTGCTAAATATCACGACACAGGACGAATGTCGGATAGAAAAGGTCAATGATGGGGACGTCCATCGGATGAGCGTGATGAAGGACGATCATCAAGAGGTGAAGGACGATCACCTAGCAGGGTACGGCTGCTCTCAGGGTTTATCATGACATAGGACGAATGTCAGATAGAAAAGAAATTTTGCTTTGCTGGCGACTTACTGGGGAATAGTAAACACGGACGAGTGTTTATATCCAAGAAATAAAAGGTATAAGTGTTTGGTGTTGTGTATAGATTAAAGATGCGGACGAGCATCCCTAAGACTACGATACGGACGAGTATCGGGTAGAAACGAATACTGACACGTGTTCAGAGATGATGATACGGACGAGTATCAACTGGTTAACAAGGAACACGGACGAGTGTTGATTCTGAGGGGACTCTTCTGGGGAACAGTAGACACAGACGAGTGTCTCAATTCAGGAAGACATAAGTGTTGACACGTGTATGGATTAAAGATGCGGACGAGCATCCTTAAGACTATGATACGGACGAGTATCAGGTAGAAACAAACACTAGACGCATGTTCTGAGATGATGGTACGGACGAGTACCAACTAGTTAACACAAAACACGGACGAGTGCCGAATCTGAGGAGTAGTAAGTAATATAGGCAAGATACGGACGAGTATCTGTATATGTGAAAACAGGAGTAATGAGTATGAGCGGTGTATAGTTGAGTGTTCAACCTGCTGGAGAGAGTGACACGGACGAGTGTCAAACGGTATATTATAAACAAGTATATGCTTAACAAAGTGTTTAGGTAATTATGCTGGGGATGGTGACACGGATGGATGTCAAAAAATTATATATATATATATGTCTGCGAGTGCAAAGGGGACGCTTTGGCTTTCTACTGGGGATATGACACGGACGGGTGCCACAAGGAGTATGTACTGGTGTTTGTGAGTATAAGGCAACTGCTTCAGCTTTAGCTCTCTGCTAGGGAATCTGGGGAGCATTATGTATATTGTTGATGGATTGTCATTATTCACAAGTGTTTGATTCAGACCATGACTTATGATTATGCAACATGTTTGATTTTTGCCGTAATGCTCCGTATTAGACGGAATGCTACGCTTCGTGGAGAATATGATGCGGATGCTATGATCATGCAAAAGATACCGATCCGGGATTCGGGTCCCGTTGCTGTGAAGATCTCTGTCCGATCTGTTTGAAGTGGACATCCCAGCTGGGGATGAGATCATTGAGATGTATCTGCTCGGAGGAATAGGTCACTGATAGACCCATTCTTGGTAGTGAGGGACCCAGCTGGGGTTTGTAGAAGCCTTCGTCACTCTGTTGTGATTCTTTCGTGTGCTCCTCTTCTGGATAGAGGCTGAGTCTCTGTGGGGAAGTGGTTCCCTGGCTTTTGTACTTGGCTGAGGAGGAAGAATGATTGGCACCTCGGCTGGGGGAAAATAACAAGCGGCAACTCAGCTGGGGAGAAAGCACTTTGGGTGCTAAGACTGAGTGAGTGTTGATTTTCCAGCTTGCTGGGAGTGAAGTTTTCATGCCCCATGTTGTGCTTTGAATGCCTGCAATCCTGAAAAGATAGAGAAACGCACAAGTAATCCCGAGGTATCCCTTACCGGATTCCATCATAGGAGTTTAGACACACCTGGGAGTAAGTATATTTCCTGCAAGCACGCATTCTTTAAAAGAGAAACCATTTGCGTCTATGCAATCAGTATCTTATAGACATCGGACATTTTGCAAATGAAAATAAAATGTACGAGACGAGACATGACTGAAAATCTGATTTTATTAATTTATATGCCCTGAATTGGCAAGATACAGTCAAAGAAACATATCCCCTAAAATGAGGAGATTGTTACAAATTGAGAAACAAAATGTTGGCAATGTTGATGACGCTTCAAGGAGCTTCCCTTTTTCTATGACTCGTATGACATTTGACGTTCTTCTCGTCTTGCTTTCTGAAGAAGGCTGATTCTGAAAGAGGCTTGATCCTTTCGAAGTTTACCAAGTTGTAGGTGATACAGGCGAATTCAGAATGCAGTTGTTCGCTTATTCCCTTATTTTGCATGGATCTCCCTTTCGGGTTTTCAATCCATCGGGATACCCATTTTTGCCTGAGTTGTCTAATGCGGCTTTTCAACTCAGCGGGTGTACATTTTTTTGTTTATTTTCCCTTATTTTTGCCCGAGTCTTTTATTCTGTTTTTGACTCGCCGGGATGCCCTATTTTTGCCTGGACTTACATTCTGTTTTTATGTCCAGCGGGTCATTTTATGCGAAGTATTTTTTAAATGCATCTGAATTCACAGGGGACGAGAAGTCTTCACCATCCATAGTGCTGAGCATCAGTGCTCCACCAGAGAAAACTTTCTTGACTACAAACGGTCCTTCATAGTTCGGAGTCCACTTGCCCCTGTGGTCTGTATGAGGAGGGAGGATTCTTTTCAGCACAAGATCTCCTACTTGGTACTCTCGGAGCCTGACTTTCTGATCGAAGGCTTTCTTCATTCTCTTCTGATACAACTGCCCATGACAGATTGCAGCCAATCTTTTCTCTTCAATCAGACTCAGTTGTTTGTATCGGGACCGGACCCATTTTGCTTCGTTTAGCTTAACATCCATCAGTACCCGCAGGGAGGGTAACTCAACTTCAACGGGTAGGACTGCCTCCATACCATACACAAGCTGATACGGTGTTGCCCCAGTAGATGTTCTGATTGACGTGCGGTACCCATGCAAGGCAAATGGTAGCATTTCATGCCAGTCTTTATAGGTGACTACCATCTTCTGCACAATCTTCTTAATGTTCTTATTAGCTGCCTCAACAGCGCCATTCATCTTCGCCCTGTAAGGAGAAGAATTGTGGTGTTGGATTTTGAAGTCCCGGCATAGCTCTCCCATCATTTTGTTGTTCAAGTTGGAACCATTATCAGTAATGATTCGCTCGGGGACTCCGTATCGACAGATGATGTCTCTCTTCAGAAATCGGGCTACCACTTGCCTTGTAACGTTTGCATAAGAAGCTGCTTCAACCCACTTGGTAAAATAGTCAATGGCTACCAAGATGAATCTATGGCCGTTTGAAGCAGTCGGTTCAATCTTGCCAATCATATCAATGCCCCACATAGCAAAGGGCCAGGGTGAAGACATCACATTCAGAGGATTGGGAGGCACATGCACCTTATCCGCATAGATCTGGCATTTATGGCATTTTCTGGCATAGGCACAACAGTCGGCATCCATTGTGATCCAGTAATAGCCTGATCTTAGCAATTTCTTAGCCATGGCATGCCCTCCTGCATGGGTACCAAAGGATCCTTCGTGCACCTCGTGCATCAACAAGTCTGCTTCTGTTCTATCAACGCATTTGAGGAGTACCATATCAAAGTTTCTCTTGTATAGGGAACCATCAGTATTCAGGAAGAAACTACCAGCAAGCCTTCTTAATGTCTTCTTATCATTGGAAGATGCCCCAGGTGGGTATGTTTGATCCTCCAAGAAGCATTTAATGTCGTGGAACCAAGGCTTATCATCTTTGACAACGTCTGCCGCAAATACATATGCTGGTCTGTCAAGTCTGGACACTGAAATCCGAGGCACAAAGTTGGCAGCTTGGACTTTCATCATGGATGAAATGGTAGCCAGAGCATCTGCAAACTGATTTTCATCTCGAGGGATATACTCAAGCTTGACCGTTGTAAAGAAAGTCAATAGCCTCCTTGTATAATCCCTATAAGGTATCAGATGATCCTGGTGGGTGTACCATTTGCCGTTGGTTTGATTAACTACCAGAGCTGAATCTCCGAATACAGTCAATGTTTTGATCCTGAGGTCAATGGCTTCCTCAAGACCCATAATGCAAGCCTCGTATTCAGCTTCGTTGTTAGTGCAGTTGAAGGTGAGTTTTGCCGAGAAAGGCATGTGAACTCCCTTAGGTGTAATGAGCACTGCACCAACACCACGACCATTCACATTAACAGCCCCATCAAACATCAGAGTCCATTCTCCTTCCGGGTCAGGCCCTTCAGTGTGAACAGGCTCTTCATGATCTTTTTCCTTTATGAACATGATGTCTTCATCAGGGAAGTCAAATCTCATAGGCTGGTAATCATCAATAGGTTGCTCAGCAAGATAATCAGACAATACACTGCCCTTGATGGCTTTCTGAGATGTGTACTGGATGTCATATTCTGTGAGGATCATTTGCCATCTTGCAACCCGTCCGGTAAGAGCTGGCTTCTCAAAAATGTACTTAACTGGGTCCATTTTGGATATCAATAAGGTAGTGTGGGTCAACATATACTGTCTCAGTCGGCGAGCAGCCCACGCTAAAGCACATCAAGTTTTCTCGAGCAGTGAATAACGTTGTTCACAGTCGGTAAACGTTTTGCTCAGGTAGTAAATTGCATACTCTTTTCGACCAGACTCGTCATGCTGGCCCAGCACACACCCCATTGACTCTTCTAATACTGTCAAGTACATTATTAGAGGTCTTCCTTCAACTGGAGGCATAAGGATTGGAGGCTCTTGTAAGTATTCCTTGATCTTGTCAAAAGCCCTTTGGCAGTCTTCGTTCCACCTGACCGTTTGCTCTTTTCTCAGCAGTTTGAACAAAGGTAAACAGGTTGCTGTAAGGTGAGATATGAACCTCGAAATGTAGTTCAGTCTACCTAGAAACCCTCGAACTTCTTTTTCTGACTTCGGTGCAGGCATTTCTTGAATGGCTTTAACTTTATCAGGGTCCACTTCAATCCCTTTCTCGCTTACAATAAAGTCCAGCAGCTTACCAGATCGCACCCCGAATGTGCACTTGTTGGGGTTCAATTTCAGTTGGTATTTCCTCAGACGCTTGAACAGCTTCAACAGATTTACCAGGTGATCTTCTTCTATGAGGGACTTGGCAATCATGTCATCCACATAACATTCGATTTCTTTATGGATCATGTCGTGGAATAGTGTTACCATAGCCCGTTGATATGTTGCACCTTCATTCTTCAGTCCGAATGGCATCACCTTATAACAGAAAGTGCCCCAGGGTGTGATGAAAGTTGTCTTCTCCATGTCTTAAGGTGACATTTTGATCTGATTGTATCCTGAAAATCCGTCCATGAAGGAGAATACCGAGAACTGAGCCGTATTATCAACCAATACATCAATGTGAGGTAATGGGAAATCATCTTTCGGGCTGACTCTGTTCAGATCCCGGTAGTCAACACACATTCTTACCTTGCCGTCTTTCTTAGGCACAGGTACTATATTAGCAACCCACAGTGGATAGCTAGTTACAGCAAGGAACCCGGCGTCCCACTGCTTTTGTACCTCTTCTTTGATTTTCGTTGCCATGTCTGGGCGAGTACGACGCAGTTTCTGTTTTACTGGCGGGCAATCTTCTTTTAATGGCAGCTTGTGCATGACAATATCGGTATCCAACCCTGGCATATCCTGATAAGACCAAGCAAACACATCCACATACTCCCGAAGAAAATCAATCAGTTGTTCTTTCACTGAGTTTTGTAGACAGGCCCCGATCTTAACCTCTTTCACGTTTTCTTCCGAACCAAGATTAATCATTTCAATCTCCTCCTGATGAGGAGTGATCACCTTCTCCTCTTGCCTTAACAGCCTGGATAGCTCTTCAGGAAGCTCATAATCTTCTTCAACCCCTTCATCAGCTTGATTGATTGGATTGTCAAAGTCACACGAGGTCATAGCTGCACTGTTGTCGGTGCGGTCTGAAAGGCACTCTCTGCAAGGGTTTAGATTGTTCATTTTAGTGATTGATTTTAATCTTGTTTAGAAAAAGCGAAATGAAGTTATCATTTTGAAAACATTGCCATTTTTATTTTTGTACAAAAAGAAAAAATGAAAAACAGTGAGCAAAAAGGAAAAGACTCATTTGCAAAAGATGTCCGATATTCATTGATTGATCTGTTTGCACAAAATTACAAGATGGCCCGATTACAAAATGATTCTTGTCATCTTGGGCAAGATGCAAGACTTGATGCATGCTTAAAAATACAGGAAATAATAATTACTCTGCAGGAGTAACCCTTATAATTTCCTAGGAAGACCAGTTTGAGATACGGCTCCCCGGGATCCTTGGACGTATCCAGCTCTCCAGGTTGCGCTCATCTTCCGACTCATCTTCCAAGTTGTTTACAGCATCAGGGGTGAGCATCCCCCCACTAACAAAACTGGGCTTCTTAGCAGCCTCTGATTGATCTTGTTGAGTTGGTTTGTAACCCAACCCAAATCTGTCCTCTTTCTTCTCCACAGGCAACAGCTTGCCCCAACCTTGAGCACTCCCCTCTTCAACAACCTTCCTGGCTTGCTGG
The DNA here is from genome assembly GCA_963966055.1 of Lathyrus aphaca. Classification (NCBI taxonomy): domain Eukaryota; kingdom Viridiplantae; phylum Streptophyta; class Magnoliopsida; order Fabales; family Fabaceae; genus Lathyrus; species Lathyrus aphaca. Next base: position 443,390,039 of record OZ014523.1, read on the forward strand.
TAAGATGTCATGGAAGTCTCAAGTACAGCAGATGCTTCATTAATGTTCAGGGCTTCAAATCCTTGACTCATGGTTTCATGGATCTCCCCATCCATCTCAATGTATTTGTACGTAGCCAGATGGCTAACAAAAATATCTTCTTCACCACAAATGGTGATGATCTGGCCCTCCCACTCGAATTTTAACTTCTGGTGAAGGGTAGACGTTACTGCGCCAGCGGCATGAATCCAAGGTCTACCCAACAAACAGCTGTAGGCCGGCTGAATGTCCATCACATAGAAGGTTATTTTGAACGTCTGTGGGCCAATCATCACAGGTAGATCAATCTCTCCTAGCACTGATCTCTTAGAGCCGTCAAATGCTCTCACCACCAAATTACTTGGACGCAATGCCAAGCCATCATACTCCAACTTCACCAAGGCTTTCTTTGGTAAGACATTGAGTGAAGACCCAGTGTCTACCAATACATGTGATAGAACAACACCCTTGCATTCGAGAGTGATGTGTAAAGCCTTATTGTGGTTACAACCCTCAGTTGTCAAATCAGCATTGGTAAAACCCAATCCATGGCTGGTATTGACATTTGCTACCACGGTCTCCAGCTGATTAACGGTGATCTCCTCCGGCACATATGTTGCGTGCAAGACTTTTAGTAATGCATTCCGGTGAGCTTCGGAACACATCAGCAAGGAAAAAATGGAGATTTTTGAGGGAGTTTGGTGAAGCTGATCCACCACCTTATAATCACTCCTCTTGATGATTCTCATAAACTCGTCTACATCTTGTTCAAAAGATGTCTTCTGTGTTTCTTTGAGAATGGGTTCTTTAGCTATTACACTCTTTCCTTTTGCTTTGGCAGCAGCTTCTGCTTCGGTATTAGGTCTTTGTGATTGCGAGGCAAAAAGGCGTCCGCTCCTGGTGAAGCCTCCGCCTCCCCCGACATTATCAATATGTGGAGAAGAGGTTGAAGAGTCAAGAGTGATTTTCTCCCCATTGCAGTAAAAGTCAGAGCCATAATGCCAAGGGATGGCATTACTGCTTTCATATGGAACAGGCCCAGGTACCGTGACGGTAACCGAGCTGACTGCAGTAGAGGAGGGTGTTGCAATAGTATGTGGATCATAGTAGATGGTGACCGGTATCCTGGCAGGAGACGCCACTGCTTGTTGTTGAAAATTGTTGTTCGGAGGAATACTTGACGGATCATAATAAATAGTGACTGCTGAGATATTTGCTGGTGTTGTAGGAGAAGATTCTGAATAGAGGGGTGCTGATGTTGTAGAAGTAATGTTTGTTGATATCTGGCTTGTTGAAGTGATATTTGAAGCATTTGTTGATGAAACTGAAGAATTGTTTGGGATAATTGTTGTTGCAGTTGTAGGAGACTCTGGAACTGTTGTCGGAGGGATTGCCGGATTTGAAGGTATTGATGTTGTGATTTGAAGTAGACCATTCTGGATAAGACTGTTTATGCCGCTTCTCAAGTTATCACATCCATTTACCGAAATGTTGCAATAACCGCACCCGAGCTCACACCCAGGGAATATCTGGCATTCAAGGAGTTGAGCTTTAATCTCTACCAGGGGTGTCCGGATCTGCCCAACACTGGTTATTAAGAAAGATGGCTTATCTTCCTCAATAGCATTGATTCTTGGTCCTCCGTGGTTGGGCATAGGGTTTTTGTTAACATTTGGCGGGGGTGCAAAGTTTAGAGCTTTAGAATCTACCAAGTCATGTACTTTCATTTGTAGAGCCCTACACTTCTCTGTACTGTGGCCAGGTGCATTGGAGTGAAAAGCACATCTGGCATTGGTGTCATAATTTCTTGGCAGACTGGAAGGATCTGGTGGCGCCAACGTCCTTAACTCAACCAAGTTGAGCTTCAGGAGCTGTGGCAGTAAAGCGGCATAAGGCATAGGGATCGGATCAATCACCCTATTGGCCTGAGATGGTCTCTGTTGAAATGGTCTTTGTTCATTGTTGCTGTTGTTGTTGTTGTTGTTGTTGTTGTAGTTTCTCTGAGGCGGATATTGAGTTTGTTGCTGGTAATGGGGTTGTTGCTGTGGTTGATATGCTGGATGCTGAGGAATTGAAGTGGGAATGGTGACTGCTGCCACTGACCTATGAACATATTGTGGTCTGCCCCTACTGGCCTGAATAGCATTAGTCTCTCCGGTTCTCCTTGGACCCATAAAAGGTTTTCTGGGGTTGCTGGACGAGCTCGCACCATTGTCAGAAATTTTGCCCATCTTTAATAGGCTTTCAATCCTTTCTCCAGCTATGACTACGTCAGCGAAGCTGGTGGAAGAAAAGGCAGCTAGCCTGTCAATGTATGTCCCTTGGAGGGTGTTCATAAACAAGTCGGCCATTTCCCTTTCCGACATGGATGGCTGGACAGCAGCAGCAAGCTGTCTCCACCTCTGGGCATACTCCCGGAAGCTTTCCCTGGATGATTGAGACATTCCCATAAGGAGGGTCCTATTAGGAGCCATATCCAAGTTGTACTGGTATTGTCTGATAAAGGCCTCAGCTAGGTCCTTCCAGCATCTGATGGTTGCTCTAGTCAAGTGAGAGTACCATTCCCTTGAAGCTCCTATTAAGCTATCTTCAAAATAAAACATCCATAGCTTTTCATCCATGGTATATGCCTTCAGCCTCCCCAAAAAGGATTGTAAGTGGGTTCGTGGACAGGAGGTTCCGTTGTACTTCTCGAAGCACGGAGGTTTAAACTTGTGGGGAATCCTTACCCCGTCCACTAGACCCATGTCCATAACATCAAAGCCCAAAGAATTCTGGGACTCCAGGGATCTCAATTTCTCAGCAATTTCATCTAGCCTTCTGTCATAGGCTTCATCCCCAGCTCCCATCACAGTGAATTAATCCTCTTGGGGGTCTTCTTGTAATACTCTGCCTGCAGTGGCATTCCCTTGCACATTAGCAGGGATGTTGATCTCTGGATGAAGGTGAGGCCCATACACTAGAGGATTAACATGAGGCTGAACCCTCTCATTGTTGCTTGTTCCCCCAGTCCCTAGATGGGGTTCCTCCTGGGTCTGCCTTTCTACTAATGCCCTTAATCTCTCTTGGCTCTGTGCCAATCCATTCATCACCTCCATAAACTGGGTCATCTGATTTCTCATCTCCAGTCTCTCATTGGCCATTTGAGTCCTGACCTCTGTAAGGTCCTGCTGTACTTGGTCCATTTGTATACCCGGAAGGTTGTTGCGAGTGGGATATCTGTGTGGACGGTTGAGTGGGAACACCCGTCGTCGAGCAATAGTTCCTGGATCACAACAAAGTTAGTAACAAATAAAACTAAAACCTACAAAACAAAACAAAAGTTAGTATGCAATGCAGTATGCTTATTTGTTTCCAAGGTATCCGGCTTGGCACTTGGTTTTGACCTTTCCAGACCCCTGAGGAAGGTGCTTTGTTGTTGCTTGAGAGAAAAAGAACTCAGATGAGACAAACTAATGAATATATTACAAATGGAGAATCATACATAGTTTGTTTTTTACAATACATGCCCTCTGAGGGGTCAATAAATACAACATAAAACTACATGAAATGAAAACAACAACAAGCAAAAGTCAGACACCAAGACCAAACTCATCCTCCTGGACATCCTTCAAAAGTGCTTCAGTCACAGGATTAGCTGGATGCTCCGTGAGGTTCCTGATGAGAAGATTCCTGGTGGTGATAGCAGTGGTTAGCTTCTTGTGTCTGCTTTGGTCCTTTGACCTCTTCACACCAGCCCTAAGCTTCAATTCTGAGATTTCCCTCTGGGCTGCTAATAGGGCTTCCTGTTGCTCCTTTGCATTAGCCTCCAACTGCTCAATCTTGTCTTGAGTTCTTTTATCCTCCTGAGTGCGAGCTTTAGTGATCCTGACCCACCTAGCTTGGCTCTCCTTCAGATAGAGATCAGTCCTAGCCTTCTGGAACTGGGCCTCTTTACAGGCATTCTTCAAAATCTGTTCTCCAGCCCTTGACTTCTTGATGTAGTCCTCTGACTTTTCAATCCTGGCTAGATGCTCCACCTTAAGCTTTTCTAACCTTTCAATGTCCAGACGACCATCACTCCTCTCCCAGAGGGTTCTCTTCAAGGCTTCAGACAAATTCTCATTCCTCTCTTTTAGCTTCTCAAACTCCTCCAGGCTGACAGTTGCTGGAGGTGGTGCTGTGGATGGTCCAGGTGCATCCTCAATGGTGAAGGGCATCCCAGAAATTTGAGCCCTGGCATGAGACCACTCATAATACTGAGCTGAGGCCATATTGTTGCATCTCCCAAGAATGGCCATCCCTTTAGTCTGGACATTGTCCCAAGCCCAGGATGCTTGCCTGACAATAGCCAGATTAGGCTTGATCTCACAATAAAGGGTCTCAGCTAGATCTTGTACTCTAGGAGGGTGGACCAATGCATAGCCCAGTTGTCTTTTGAATAGCAGAGGGTTGTAGTTAATGCAACCCTTCACTCCTATCAGAGGTACATTGGGGAACTGCCCACAACTAGTAATAATGTCCTTGCCCTTGGTGCTCTGGGTGCACCACCTGATGTCATCTGAGGTCAAAGCAACAAGTCTCCTAGCCCAATTCCTCTGTTGGTGAGGATTCAAGAATGCATCAGTCTTGGGCAAGTGTTTGAGCAGCCAGGTATGGAACAGGGGAGCACAGCATCTCACCAACCTTCCTCTTTGCTTTTCATTACTTTGGTGAACAGAGTAGTAGAAATCTCCCAGTAAGGTGGGCACTGGGTTCCTTAGAATGAAAAGATGGATTGCATTCTTGCTAATAAACTTAGGCTCATCTACAAATAATATGACCCCATATATGCTAAGGGCTAATAGTGCACAGACTGCCTTCCACTCTCCCAAGGAGGCCTTCAGGATAGCCTGAGAGGTCAAGAAATCCAAGTGTAGACCAGAGACTCCAGCCTTTGCTGTCATGTTCTGCTCAATCAAAATAGGTTCCAGATACAATGCCTTTGCCACCTCTTCATTACTAGGAAAAGCCATCTCAGGGTTGAAGGGGACTCTACCCCTGATAGGTACACCAATCAGTGATGAATACTCTTCCAACAAGGGTCCCAACTGAAAATTCTGGAAGGTGAAGCACCTCAGAGGGGGATCATAGAACTGCAGGCAAGTATGAATCAAGCTCCTCTGGGAAGGGTCCAAATCCATAACCACATCAAGGATGCCTCCATGATGTTCTCTGAATAGTGGTATATGGTCTGGAGTAATCAGGGCCTGGACCTTCCTGATGCCAGCCAGCTCAGGCTCAAAGAAATGGTAGGAGATGTTGCTCTTCTTGGGTGCCATGTCTGCTGCTGAAGAGCTGAGATAGATGCTGATGATGATGACTAACACTAGAAATGGGCCACTGACAGGCTGATACTGGTGATGCAGGTGACTGAAGCAATGTAGCTGATGAAGGTTGCTGAAGCTAATAGCTGGTGAACAAAAGGGCCTATGCAGATGAAGGGGTCAAAACCAAGCCAAATGTAATATGGATACCCTGAAAAACAAATAAACACATGTTAAATGATGCAATGATGATGTATGCAAATGATATGCAAAGGGTTTGTGATCAAGCTGGATCTGATTAACTGCCTTGGTATAAATCCATGTATGTCTAAGAAGTCCAGATGGAGGTTCATAAGTCCAGTAACCAAGGTGGGGGACTCAAATAAAGATCCACATATCCAGGGTTAAAATCACAAGAACTGTCCCAAAGTGGAGTATTCTTATTCAAAACAAAGTATCAGGGTATGCTGAGGTCAAGGGTACCTGCAAACCTGTAAACAGCCCAACCCCCTCACAGGTGGTGTTCTAGAACAAGGATCTTCAGACTTGGATCAGTTATAAGAAGTGTAAACACTTCTAACCCGGAGGTACAGTGTTTACAATAACCATAAAAGATCCTCCTCTAATTCACCTCAGTTTCTGAAGGTCATAATAAAGGTCATTCAGACTTAGCAGGCTTCCCAGATAGCCCTAGCACTACAGGAAATCTGTAGCACAGAGTTCTCAAGAAGAAACCTATATCTGAACTGTGTTTCATGTTCCCGCACCAGACCGAAATGGAATGGGAAAGAACATGAACCACTCTAGCCTAGGTGTCACTCAGGTCCCAGGTATAGGACCTTAAACTCTCAATAGAACACCCACCCACCAAAGCAACAAAACCAGATCCATCCAGAACAGTATGACAGTATGATGTATATAAAGATGTAAAGAAAGCAGTAAACAAACTGTACATAAAGCAATAAATAAAACAGATATACAAACACAAATAACACATAACACCCCCGTACACATAAATCAAACAAGCGCTAGGAGGAACCCACAAAAAGAACCAGAAGCCCTGGTTACAGTATAAGGGTCCCCAGCAGAGTTGCCAAGCTGTCGCTCCCACCAAATGAGACCTGGTTAGAAGGGGTACAGACGCGAACGGTCGGCGAAAGGATGAAATGAAAAGAGTCGCCAGCTAGGCATTTTTATCCTGAAGGAAAGGTAATGCTGCATAAACCTAGAAAGATATGGATAAGACGGTTGCGAACCAGAGAGACTGAGAAAGGGGGTTGGTTACAACCTGGGAAGGTATTAGCACCCAGATTGTCCGTCGTACTCGACGGGATCCACGCTTAAAAGATTTGTGTTTTAAAGGGGTAGTGTCAGTGCATTTTGTGTGTAAAAGAGCTGGAAAAGGATGTACAGGTGTCAGTGTAAATGAATGGTAAAGTGTATAAATGAAGTGTCAGTGTGAGATCAGGAATGAAATGCTCATGACCATGAGGCTTAAATAATAAGGCTGGGAAGAGGGGGAATATACAGAGACTTTTGTTCGATAACAGTTAAGTTATGCCTACGTATCCTCTCATGCAATGAGGAAGTCAGAACACCGTAGTTCGACCCAAAGAGACTGAAAGATAAATTGACTTGTGAACTGCTTGCTTGTCTATGCTCAAGTGTAAGACCTGTCTGGCTCAGGTGCAAACTGTCTTGCATTAGACGAAAGAAGCAAGTTCTCGTTTGTGAGTGAATGAGATGAGAAAGGAATCCCGGAGGAGACGATTATTGTTTGTTTTTGTGTTTTCAGTCTTTTATTGCTTTTTGTGTTTGTCATAAGAAAATGAGCTTAAGCCTAAACCAAGGGTTAGTAAACTCATCACATCCTCCCTCTGATTAGGGGTAATGAGAATGCCTTAAGTGTGAAGTCAGCTCCTCACACTTAATCACCATGGTGTATGATTAAGATCATTAATCTACTTGTGATTATTTAGATATTTTTGGTGTTTTTTTTTAGTGTTGAGTAATGAGATTAAGCCATAATCAGGGATTAAACAGACTCATTACACCATCCTAATAGAAGGATAATAGATGAGAATGTTTAAGCTGAGGAATGCTCCTCAACTTAATCCATGATTAGGGATTAAACTCATGACAAAACAAGGCCTTTATTAAGTGGATTTTATTTAATGATTAGATGATGAAGTGAGTTTTAGGGTTTGAAAGACAACTTGAGGGGGACTTGTCCATTAACACTAGGGTTAGTCCTTCTTAACCAATTAAGGAAGAATTAGAACCCTAATGCAAGGCCCAAGTTACAAGCTTGATGTCTTGATGATTATTAAGTGAATTGATTAAAGGATTTAAACACATTAAGGGTTTAACACTTAGGATTAAAGTTATACACTCCATCCTAATAGAAGGATGCAGGCATAAGCTTAATCACAAAGCCTCAAAACCTTTAGGGTTTAGTCCCTGATTATGAGATGAGAAAAGAAGACTGAATGAGACACAAAGGTAAAACTAAGTGGGGAGAACTAATCAAAACCCTAATCATTGTCATGCTTGGTTGTTCCTAAGGCTTGTGAGGTTTACAAGAAAGATCTTCAGAGAAACCACCAGGAAGCAGATGAAAGGAGCAAAGAGAAGCAAAGTAACTTGCTTCACTTAAGAAGACAAGTCACTTGAAGGAAGAAAGTAAGATGAAGAAGAATGAGCAAGATCAATCTCAAACACAAGACAAAATGCAGAAATGATGCATAAGAGGGATGAAAAGAAATTGTGAGAAGTGAAGGCATATTCACTTCTCAAAGTAACTTACCACCTGAAAAGTTAGTGAAAGAAATGCAATGCAATGCAAAATGAGATGAAATGGCATGATACAAATCAAAACCAGAAGCATATTAATGATGCTATGAGATGATGCAAACATGAAACAAGACATGGGAATGATCATACAAACACATGGATGCAAGAGAAGCATGCTTAGAACCATGGATATACATGAAAAGTTATGAAATGCAAATGACATACAACATGGCAAATGCAATATGCAATGATCAAACATGATTCTAATATGTCTTAAGATGTAATATGAATCAAATGAATGCACAAAATGTCATGGCAAGTCATGGTATGCAAGCAAATGGAAGATGGATGCAAATGAAAGCCCAAATTAGGGTTTATGATCAATGCACAAAACAAAAATCAAAACCAGAAGCAAACATCATGATAAAAAATTGAAAATGCATTCAAAGGAACCCTAAACCTATAAAAACTCACTGCCCAAAGGAGGGGTTCTAACTCTTAACCTAATGAGGGTTATGAATTTCTTAAGATTGCTAGGGTTTTAAGGTACCTTGTCAAGAAAAATGTCAAACAAATAGGAAATGTAAGATCAATTCATGCCAATTTAATCCTATAAACTTCATGATATGCAAGATGCCATGCAAAAAGAATCAAAGTCCAACTCCTAAAGACTAGGCAGAAATGAATTTTTGAACATTGGATCAAAATAATGCTTTGAAATGAAATTAATTCCATTGAAAATTGTCAAAACACATCAAGATCAAAAAAGAAATTTGCTTTGAGGGTTGGACAATGTTTCTAAATGATTTTAAATGTTTCATGAATTTTTTTGTGATTTTTAAATACCTAAATGTATTTTTAATTAATTAATTCTCATTAATTAATTAAAAATAAACTTTTAAATGATTTAAAAATATTTTTTTAATGCAAAAAATAAAAATAAAAATGATTTTGGTTCCTGAAAATTAATAAAAGGTTGTATGAAAATTTTCAGAATTTTTGAATGATTTTTACTATTTTAAAATAAATGAGCAAAATAAATGAATCAAAATGAAAATAAAACTGAAATTAAATGAAAGTAAGCATGATCAATGGCTGAGGTTTGAACTTGGAAACGCGCGCATTGACTGGCGCCATATCCAAAGGCTGATATTCAAACTAACCTAATTAAACTAATCTGAATTAAATAATTTAATTAAATGAGATTAGGGCTAAGTGTCGCTCCCGATAAATGGGGAATGGCTCAGATAAAGGTACAGACGCGAACGGTCGGCGAAAAAGGGATGTGAGAACACACAGCAGTGAACTCACTGGAGATGAATAGAGTCGTCAGCTAGGCATTTTTATCCCGGAGGAAAGGTAATGCTGCATAGACCTAGAAAGAGATGGATAAGACGGTTGCGAACCAGAGAGACTGAGAAAGGGGGTTGGTTACAACCTGGGAAGGTATTAGCACCCAGATTGTCCGTCGTACTCGACGGGATCCACGCTTAGAAGATTTGTGTTTTAACGGGGTAGTGTCAGTGCAATTTGTGTATAAAATAGCTGGAAAAGAATGTACAGGTGTCAGTGTATAGTGTGTAAGTGATATGAAGTATGAAAGTGTCAGTGTGAGAACAAGAATGAAATGCTCATGATAATCAGGCTAAAGAATGAAACTGAAAAGAGGGGGAATATACAGAGACTTTTGTTCGATAACTGTTAGGTTATGCCTACGTATCCTCTCGTGCAATGAGGAAGTCAGAACACCGTAGTTCGACCCAAAGAGACTGAAAGATGAATTGACTGATGAACTGCTTACTTGTCTATGCTCAAGTGTATGACCTGTCTGGCTCAGGTGCAAACTATCTCGCATTAGACGGAAGAAGCGAGTTCTCGTTTGTGAGTGAATGAGATGAGAAAAGAATCCCGAAGGAGACGATTATTGTTTTTTTTTTTGTGTTTTCAGTCTTTTATTGCTTTTGAAAGTTTGTCATAAGTTAATGAGCTTAAGCCTAAACCAATGGATTCAGTAAACTCATCACATCTTCCCTCTGATTAGGGGTAATGAGAATACCTTAAGTGTGAAGTAAGATTCTCACACTTAATCACCTTTGATGTAGGATTAAGATCATTAACCTACTTGTGATTATTTAGATGTTTTTGGTGTTTTTGTTTAGTGTTGAGTAATGAGATTAAGCCATAATCAAGGATTAAACAGGCTCATTACACCATCCTAAGAGAAGGATAATAGATGAGAACATTTAAGCTGAGGAAAGCTCCTCAACTTAATCCATGATTAGGGATTAAACTCATGACAAAACAAAGCCTTTATTAAGTGGATTTTAGTTAATGATATGATGATGAAGTGAATTTTAGGGTTTGTAAGACAACTTGAGGAGGACTTGTCCATTAACACTAGGGTTAGTCCTTCTTAACCAATTAAGGAAGAATTAGAACCCTAATGCAAGGCCCAAGTTACAAGTGTGATGTCTTGATGATTATTAAGTGAATTAATTAAAGGATTTAAACACATTAAGGGTTTAACACTTAGGATTAAAGTTATACACTCCATCCTAATAGAAGGATGCAGGCATAAGCTTAATCACAAAGCCTTAAAGCCTTTAGGGTTTAGTCCCTGATTATGAGATGAGAAGAGAAGACTCAAAGAGACACAAAGGTGAAATCTAAGTGGGGGGACTAATCAAAACCCTAATCATTGTCATGCTTGGTTGTTCCTAAGGTTTGTGAGGTTTAAGAAAGCAATCTTCAATGGAACCACCAGGAAGCAGATGAAAGGATCAGGAGAAGCAAAGTAACTTGCTTCATTTAAGAAGACAAGTCACTTGAGGAAAGAAAGTAAGAAGAAGAAGAATGAGCAAGCTCAATCTCAAACACATAATAGAATGCAGCAAGGGTGCATGAAAGAGATGAAAAGAAATTATGAGAAGTGAAGGCAAATTCACTTCTCAAACAACTTACCACCTGAAATGTTAGTGAAAGGAATGCAATGCAATGAAAAAATGGGATGGAATGGCATGATGAGAAACAAAACCAGAAGCACATACATGATGCTAATGATGCTATGAGATGCTACAAACATGAAACAACACATGGGGATGATCATACAAGCTCATGGATGCAGGTGAAGCAAGTTAAGGCACATGAACATTCATGAAAAGTTATGAAGTGCATATGGCATACAACATGGCAAATGCAAGATGCAATGATCAAACATGCTTTCAATATGTCTTATGATGTTAAATGAGTTACATGGATTCATAAAATGTCATGGCAAGTCAAGGTATGAATGCAAATGCAAGATGAATGCATATGGAAGCCCAAATTAGGGTTTATGATCAAAGCATCAAACACAAACCAAAATTAGAAGCAAACATCAATACAAAAAATTGAAAATTCACTCAAAGGACCCCTAATCCTATACTAACCCACTGCCCAAAGGAGAGGTTCCAACTCCTAACCTAATTCAAGTTATGATTTTCCTAAGTTTTCTAGGGTTTTAGGGTTCCTTAACAAGAAAATTATCAAACAAATTGAAAATGAAAGATCAAATCATGGCCATTTAATCTCATAAACTACATGCTAAACACAATGCAATGCAAAAAGAATCAAGGTCCAACTCTTTAGGGTTAGGCAGAAATGATTTTTGGAAGTTTGGATCAAAATAATGCATCAAAATGATTTTAATTCCATGAAAAATTCTCAAAATGCATCAAGATCAAAAAAGAAATTTGGTTTGAAGGTTTGACAATGTTTCTAAATGTTTTTAAATGTTTCATGAATTTTTTGGTGATTTTTAAATACCTAAAAGCATTTTTAATTAATTAATCCTCATTAATTAATTAAAAAGAAACTTTTAAATATTTAAAAATACTTTTTTTAATGCTAAAAATGAAATAAAAATATTTTTGTGTTCTGAAATTAAATAACAACTTGTATAAAAAATTTCAGATTTTTTAAAGTATTTTTGCTATTTTTAATAAATTGAAGAAATTAAGTATGAAATAAATAAAATTAAATTAAATAAATGAAGAAGTAAGCAGATCTGATGATCCAGATTCAAAGTTGAAGGGAAGTGGTTGACTGGCGCGCTAATGAATGGCCTGGATTGACTCTGGCTTTAATTAAGTTTTACGAATTAATTAAATGGATTAATTAGGTTTAATGGTGATTAGGGCAAAATGGACCCATCTGGACCACACATACACGCGCCAAGTCAACTCAAGTCAGATGATCCAACGCATGAGATTCAAATGCCATTAATGACTGGGATTAGGGTTAAGCACTTTCAGGTGACCGGAGGGAAGCTCCGGTCATCTTCTCCGGCGGGTTGAAAACCCTAAATCACGATTCAAGCCACCATTCATCAAATTAAAAGCAGGGAAATGTTCCTCTACCCAAACCCCACTCAAATCATCTCTCAAACCTAATTTATCTTGCACAAATGAAGAGAATCGAAGCCAAGAAGATTCACGGGCAAAATTTCAGAGCCCTGGTAAATCCTCATTTCTCACTCATTTTTGATTCTAAACACACCCTCATGATCAGCAAGACATACACAACCAAATTATAACTTAAAATGCAAGCTCTGAGAGAAAAAGTTCATGGCCATACCTGAGATGGAAGCTTCTGTTTCTGGGCTTTCTGGGCTACTCTTTGGTGCAAACTTACTCCACTGATCCCCCTGGTGCTAATGGCAGGCTTGGATGGAGCTTAAACAAGCTATTTTGAGAGGTCCAGTTCTGGTGTATCAGAAAATGAGGTCTGTGTGTGTGAGGTTTCAAGCTCTACCAATGGTTGATTCTGGTTCCTTTTAGTGTGTTTGATTTGTTGGTGAAGAGAAAATGGATGTTTGATGGCTGAAAAATGAGATTCGATGAAGGGAAGCTCTTTGACAGTTTTTTGTGGGGACTGAGTTCTGGCTTGCTTCAAGGGCCAATGTTGTGCTATATCATTCCCACAATGTGTGAATAGGCTGGGGAGCAGGTCAGTAGGGGTGGCTGCTTACTGTTCCATGAGTATGGGAGTTTTTGCCAAAAAGTCAAGTTGGCTTGTACTTGCAGCATGGGCTATGGCAGCAGCAGTTTGAGGTCTTGTCTTGCTTCAGCTTGGGTTAAGGATGACCCTTAGATTGCTTGTAGCTGACTGCAACATATGGATCATGAACTATGCTAGCTTTTGCAACTTGCCCACTTGTGCTTTCTTGTGATTTTATGCTATGTACATGAGGCATTTCTTGCTGAATTTTGTTACATGATGTATCAATTGGTCATGGAAATGCATAGAAATCAGTTGGTAATCAAATAGCTCTTTGGAAAATGACTTTGCCAAAAAATCCAACCTTTGCACTTGTAATGGAAAATGTCTTAAAGATCTTTGAAAACCAAAGCAAACAATGCAAAATCCCTTGGGCCAATTCTGTTTTTTAGGTTATGTATGATCATGTGGTGAAGTTTTGAAGCCATTTTGAAGTCACTAGAATGCTTGGTACATGAATTTGCAAGTTTTCCATTTGGTGCATAACTTGAAATTTAGTGATTTTTGCCAACTTTGATGAACCATAACTTTTGATCCAAGATGAATTAGGTCATGTTCTTGTACTTTTTGAAAAGGGAAAGATCTAATCTACAACTTTCATGACCAAAGTTTTTCCATTTGAAGCATTTTTGGATCAAAAAGTAAGGTTTGAAAAGTGGCCTAAATTGACAAATTCTTTAAAAGTCAAACTTGCCCCAAAAAGTCAACTTTGCAAAAACTTGTAATTCTTGAATTTTGTGAACTTCCAACTTCTTCTATGATCAAATAAAGATCATATACACTCAAAATGATGAAGATCACCCCTTGGTTGGGTCATTGGGGGCCTCAGATGCCCTAATTTTGCACTGACTTGTCCAGAAAGTCAACTCTTGATCAGATGACTTCCCCATGGAATTTCTTCATGAAACTTGATATGCATACTCCCTATACCATATAGAGACCAATAGAAACAAGAATGACCAAAAAATTTGAAGTTATGGCCTCTGAAACCAAAACCCTAATTTTAGGTCAACTGTGCAGTCAAACTTGGCTCTGCCTCCATACCAATCCCAGTTCTTGTGATTCTTTGGCATTTTTGACTTTGAGAGGATGTAATATGATATAAGAACACACATGGACCCCTTTGAAGTGATTGTTGACCTTTGGAGTGGCTCAAAAAAAAACTTTGGATTGCTCAGATCACAAACCCTAGATGCAGATGACTTTGAACCAAAGCAGTGAATCAAAAATTGTGGTATGAGATGTTATGATTGTGTTTATGCATATGGAATGATCACAAGCCATAGTGAAATGGGTGAGGGAAAATTTGGGGTGTTTACAGCTGCCCCTATTCAAACATGAGTTAGCTGTGCAGGATGTAAGCGACGGCTTATCAGTCAAACAAGATAACTTGTGGTTGAATACCAAAGACAGTCCAAAATTTGCACTCACAGAATGAAGAAGAAAAGGGATATAGATTGTAAAAGAAAATAAAGTATATGGTAAAGTATGGGCGACGGAGGACGACCGTCAAGCAGAGGACGACTGCTGGGTAAAGAGCAATGACGGGGACGGCCGACATGCTGGAAAAGTGTGGAAAATAAAGCAATGACGGGGACGGCCGACATGCTGGGGATAGAAGGTATGATGATGGGGACGGCCATCAAGTTCATAAAGCAAAGTAACCAACGATGGGGACGGCCATCGGGCTAAAAAGAAAAGGGACCACGACGGGGACGGCCATCGGACGAGCATGATGGAGGACGGTCATCAAAGGTGAAGGACGATCACCTAGCAGGGGACGGCTGCTCTGTCGGGTTAAGATGAGGGACGGTCATCTTAGGTGGAGGACGACCACCTGGAAGGGTACGGCTGCCGAAAATATCGCGACATAGGACGAATGCCGGATAAAGGTCAACGATGGGGACGGCCATCGGACGAGCATGATGGAGGACGACCATCAAGAGGTGGAGGACGACCACCTAGCAGGGGACGGCTGCTCTCGAGGTTCACCATGACATAAGGCGAATGTCAGATAACCAAAGATCAACAATGGGGACGGCCATTGGATAAAATGATGAAGGACGATCATCAAATGGGTGGAGGACGACCACCTAGCAGGGGACGGCTGCTAAAAAATATCAACGATGGGGACGGCCATCGGATGAGCATGATGGAGGACGACCATCAAGAGGTGGAGGACGACCACCTAGCAGAGTACGGCTTCTCTCAGGGTTTATCATGACACAGGACGAGTGCCAGATAAAAGGAAAATTGTTTTGCGGGCGATCTACTGGGGATGTAGTAAACACGGACGAGTGTTTATATCCAAGAAACAAAAGGTATAAGTGTTTTGACGTTAGTGTATAGATTAAAGATGCGGACGAGCATCCTTAAGACTACGATACGGACGAGTATCGGGTAGAAAAAAACTGACACGTGTTCAGAGATGATGATACGGACGAGTATCAACTGGTTAACAGGGAACACGGGCGAGTGTTGAATCTGAAGGGACTCTTCTGGGGAATGGTAGACACAGATGAGTATCTATATTCAAGAAGACACAAGTGTCTGACACAGTGTATGGATTAAAGATACGGACGAGCATCCTTAAGACTATGATACGGACGAGTATCAGGTAGAAACAAACGCTTGACACATGTTCTGAGATGATGGTACGGACGAGTACCAACTGGTTAACAAAGAACAAGGACTATTGTTGAATCTGCGGGGATATAACTGGCATATACAAGATACGGACGAGTATCTGTATAAGTATGAGTAGTATATAGATGAGTGTTCATTTGCTGGGGAGAGTGACACGGACGAGTGTCAAAAGGAGAAGAGTGTAGCATAAACAAGTATCTGATACACAAAGTGTTTATATTGTTGTGTTGGGAAAATGACATGGACGAATGTCGAAGAAATGTAAATATAAGTACATGTGAGTGCAAAGAGAGTGTCTTTGGCTTTCTGCTGGGGATGTGACACGGACGGGTGTCAAAGGGAGTATATACTGGTGTTTTGTGAATGTGAGGCAACTGCTTTTGCTGGGGACTCTGGGGGATGTTTCGTATATTGTTGGTGAGTTGTCTTTGTTCGTAAGTGTTTGATTCAAAACATGGCTTGTGATTATGCAATATGTTAGATTTTTTCCGTAATGCTCCGTATTAGACGGAATGCTACGCTTTGTGGGTGAATATGATGCGGATGCCATGATCATGCAAAGATACCAAATCGGGATTCGGATCCCGTTGCCGCGAAGATCTCTGGCCGATCTGCTCGAAATGGACATCCCAGCTGGGGATGAGATCATTGGTGGATCTGATGAGATGCATCCACTTGGGGAGATAAGTCACTGATTGACATATCTTTGTAATAAGGGACCCAACTGGGGTTTGTAGAAGCTTTCTTTACTCTGTTGTGATTTCTTCGTGCGTTGCTCTTCTGAATAGAGGCTGAAATTCTGTGGGGAAAATGATTCCCTGGCTTTTGTACTTGGTTGAGGAAGAATGATTGGCAACTCGGTTGGGAGAAGAAACAAGTGACAGTTCAGCTGGGGAGAAAACACTTTGAGTGCTGAGACTGAGTGAGTGTTGATTGGCCAGCTTGCTGGGATGAAGCTTTCATGCCCCATGTCGCGCTTTGGATACCTGCAATCCTGCAAAGATAGAGAAACGCACAAGTAATCCCGAGGTATCCTTCACTGGATTCCGTCATAGGAGTTAGACACTTTTGGGAGTAAGTATATTCCCTGTAAGCACGCATTTTTATTTTTGGAGAAAAGCATCTGTACTTTATGCAATCAGTTTTTTAGAGACATCAGACATTCTTTGCAAAATAAAAAGTGCAAGACGAAACATGACTGGAAAATCTGATTTTATTAATCTATGTGCCCTGAATTGGCAAGATACAGTCAAAGAAACAAATTTCCTAAAATGAGGAGATTGTTACAAATTGAGAAACAAAGTTCTGGCGATGTTGACGACGCTTTCAAAGGAGCTTCCTCTTTTGCCATGACTCGCATGACTTTTGACGTTCTTTTCGTCTTGCTTTCTGAAGAAAGCTGATTCTGATTGAAGCTTGATCCTTTCGAAACTTTCCAAGTTGTAGGTGATACAGACGAATTCCGAATGCAGTTGTTCGCTTATTCCCTTATTTTGCATGGATCGCCCTTTCGGGTTTTCAATCCATCGGGATACCCATTTTTGCCTGAGCTGTCCAATGCGGCTTTTCAACTCAGCGGGTGTACACATTTTCTTGTTTATTTTCCCTTATTTTTGCCCGAGTCTTTTATTCTGTTTTTTGACTCGCCGGGATGCCCTATTTTTGCCTGGACTTACATTCTGTTTTCATGTCCAGCGGGTCATTTTTTATGCGAAGTATTTTTTAACTGCATCTGAATTCACAGGGGACGGGAAATCTTCACCATCCATGGTGCTGAGCATCAGTGCTCCACCAGAGAAAACTTTCTTTACCACGAATGGTCCTTCATAATTTGGAGTCCATTTGCCCCTATGGTCTGTATGCGGAGGGAGGATTCTCTTCAGCACAAGATCTCCTACTTGGTACTCTCGGTGCCTGACTTTCTGATCGAAGGCTCTCTTCATTCTTTTCTGATATAGCTGCCCATGACAGATTGCAGCCAATCTTTTTTCTTCAATCAGACTCAGTTGTTCGAACCGGCACCGAACCCATTCTGCTTCGTTCAGCTTAACATCCATCAATACCCGTAGAGAGGGTAATCCAACTTCAACAGGCAGGACTGCTTCCATACCATACACAAGCTGATATGGTGTTGCCCCGGTGGATGTTCTGATTAACGTGCGGTACCCATGCAAGGCAAACGGTAGCATTTCATGCCAGTCTTTGTAAGTGACTACCATCTTCTGCACAATCTTCTTGATATTCTTGTTGGCTGCCTCAACAGCGCCATTCATCTTTGGCCTGTAAGGAGAAGAATTGTGGTGTTGGATCTTGAAGTCCCGGCATAACTCAGCCATCATTTTGTTGTTTAAGTTAGAACCATTATCAGTAATGATTCGCTCGGGAACTCCGTACCGACAGATGATATCTCTCTTCAGAAATCTGGCTACCACTTGTCTTGTAACATTTGCATAGGAAGCTGCTTCGACCCACTTGGTGAAATAGTCAATGGCGACCAGGATGAATCTGTGGCCATTTGAAGCAGTTGGCTCAATCTTGCCAATCATATCAATGCCCCACATGGCAAAGGGCCATGGTGAAGACATTATGTTCAAAGGGTTGGGAGGCACATGCACCTTATCTGCATAGATCTGGCATTTATGGCATTTTCTGGTATAGGCACAACAGTCTGCATCCATTGTGATCCAATAATACCCTGATCTTAGCAACTTCTTGGCCATTGCATGTCCTCCGGCATGGGTACCAAAAGATCCTTCGTGCACTTCCTGCATCAACAAATCTGCTTCCGTCTTATCGACGCATCTGAGTAGTACCATATCAAAGTTTCTCTTGTACAAAGAACCATCAGTGTTCAGGAAGAAACTGCCAGCGAGCCTTCTCAAAGTCTTCTTATCATTGGAAGATGCCCCAGGTGGGTATGTTTGATCCTCCAAGAAGCATTTAATGTCATGGAACCAAGGCTTATCATCTTTGACAACATCTGCTGCGAACACATATGCTGGTCTGTCAAGTCTGGACACCGAAATTTGAGGTACAAAGTTGGCAGCTTGAACTTTGATCATGGATGAAATGGTAGCCAGAGCATCTGCAAACTGATTCTCGTCCCGAGGGATATACTCAAGCTTGACTGTTGTGAAGAAAGTCAATAGCCTTCTCGTATAATCCCTATAAGGTATCAGATGATCCTGGTGTGTATACCATTTTCCGTTGGTTTGATTAACTACCAGAGCTGAATCTCCGAACACGGTCAATGTCTTGATCCTGAGGTCAATGGCTTCCTCAAGACCCATAATGCAAGCTTCATATTCAGCTTCGTTGTTAGTGCAGTTGAAAGTGAGTTTTGCCGAGAAAGGCATGTGAACTCCTTTAGGTGTAATAAGTACTGCACCAACACCACGACCGTTCATGTTAACAGCCCCATCAAACATCATAGTCCATTCTTCTTCTGGGTCGGGCCTTTCAGTGTGAACAGGCTCTTCATGATCTTTTGTTTTTATGAACATGATGTCTTCATCAGGGAAGTCAAACCTCATAGGCTGGTAGTCACCAATAGGTTGCTCAGCAAGGTATTCAGACAATACACTGCCCTTGATGGCTTTCTGAGATGTGTATTGAATGTCATATTCTGTGAGAATCATTTGCCATCTTGCAACCCGTCCGGTAAGTGCTGGCTTTTCAAAAATATACTTGACTGGGTCCATCTTCGAGATCAATAAGGTAGTGTGGGTCAACATATACTGTCTCAGTTGGCGAGCAGCCCACGCTAAAGCACAGCAAGTTTTCTCGAGCAGTGAATAACGTTGTTCACAGTCGGTAAACTTTTTGCTAAGGTAGTATATTGCATACTCTTTTCGACCAGACTCGTCATGCTGGCCCAGCACACACCCCATTGACTCTTCTAATACTGTCAAGTACATTATCAGAGGTCTTCCTTCAACTGGAGGCATAAGGATTGGAGGCTCTTGTAAGTACTTCTTGATCTTGTCAAAAGCCCTCTGGCAGTCTTCATTCCACCTGACTGTCTGTTCTTTTCTTAATAGTTTGAACAAGGGTTCACAGGTTGCAGTAAGGTGAGATATGAACCTTGAAATGTAGTTCAATCTACCTAGAAACCCTCGAACTTCTTTCTCAGTTTTCGGTGCAAGCATCTCTTGAATAGCTTTGACTTTATCAGGGTCAACTTCAATCCCTTTCTCGCTTACAATAAATCCCAGCAGCTTACCAGATCGCACCCCGAACGTGCACTTGTTGGGGTTCAGCTTCAGTTGTTATTTCCTCAGACGCTTGAATAGCTTCAGCAGATTTACCAGGTGGTCTTCTTCTGTGAGGGACTTGGCAATCATGTCATCCACATAACATTCTATTTCTTTATGAATCATATCGTGGAATAATGTCACCATAGCCCGTTGATATGTTGCACCAGCATTCTTCAGTCCGAATGGCATCACTTTGTAACAGAACGTGCCCCAGGGTGTGATGAATGTTGTCTTCTCCATGTCTTCAGGTGACATCTTGATCTGATTGTATCCTGAAAATCCGTCCATGAAGGAGAATACCGAGAACTGAGCCGTGTTATCCACCAATACATCAATGTGAGGTAATGGGAAGTCATCTTTCGGGCTGGCTCTGTTCAGATCCCAGTAGTCAACACACATCCTTACTTTTCCGTCTTTCTTAGGCACAGGTACTATATTAGCAACCCACGGTGGATAGCTAGTCACAGCAAGGAACCCGGCGTCCCATTGCTTTTGCACCTCTTCTTTGATCTTCATTGCCATGTCTGGGCGAGTATGGCGCAGTTTCTGTTTAACCGGTGGGCATTCTTCTCTCAAAGGCAGCTTGTGCACAACTATATCGGTGTCCAACCCTGGCATATCTTGATACGACCAAGAAAACACATCCACATATTCTTGAAGCAGATCAATCAGTTGTCTCTTCACTGAGTCTTGCAAGCAGGCCCCGATTTTAACTTCTTTCACGTCTTCATCTGTACCAAGATTAATCGTTTCTACCTCCTCCTGATGAGGAGTAATAACCTTCTCCTCTTGTCTCAACAATCTGGCTAGCTCTTCAGGAAGCTCATATTCTTCCTCAACCCCTTCATCAGCTTGATTGATTGGATTGTCAAAGTCATACGAAGTCATAGCCGTGCTGTTGTCGGTGCTGTCTGGAAGGCACTCTCTGCAAGGGTTCAGTTTGTTCATTTTAGTGATTGATTTTAATCTTGTTTGAAAAAGTGAAATAAAGTTATCATTTTGAAAACATCGCCATTTATATTTTTTTTTGTACAAAAAGAAAAATGGAAAAACAGTGAGCGGAAAAAGAAAAAAAAACTCATTTGCAAAAAGATGTCTGATATTTCATTGATTAATCTTGTTGCACAAAAAGTACAGATGGCCCGATTACAAAATGAGTCTCGTCATCTTGGGAAAGATGCAAGACTTTGATGCATGCTATAAAAATACAAGAAATAATAATTACTCTGCATGAGCAACTCTTATAATTTCCTGGGAAGACCAGTTTGAGATACTGCTCCCCGGGATCTTTGGACGAATCCAGCTTTCCAGGTTGCGTTCTTCTTCCAGCTCGTCTTCCAAATTGTTGATAGCATCAGGGGTGAGCATCCCTCCACTGACAAAACCAGGCTTCCCAGCAGTCTCTGCTTGACTTTGTTGAGTTGGTCTGTAACCCAACCCAAATTTGTCCTTCTTCTCCTCCACAGATAACACCTTGCCCCAGCCTTGGGCAGTTCCTTCTTCAACAACCTTCCGGGCTTGTTGATAAGATGCCATGGAGATTCCAGGTACAGTAGATGTTTCATTAACATTCAGGGCCTCAAACCCTTGGCTCATGGTCTCGTGGATCTCCCCATCCATCTCAATATATTTGTAAGTAGCCAGATGGCTAACAAAAATATCCTCCTCTCCACAGATAGTAACGACTTGGCCTTCCCACTCAAATTTTAACTTCTGGTGAAGGGTAGACGTTACTGCGCCAGCGGCATGAATCCAAGGTCTACCCAACAAACAACTGTAGGCAGGCTGAATGTCCATCACGTAGAAGGTCGTTTTAAAAGTTTGTGGGCCAATCGTTACAGGCAGCTCAATTTCTCCCAGAACCGATCTCTTAGAACCATCAAAGGCTCTTACTACCAGGTTACTGGGACGTAATGCCAATCCTTCATACTCCAGCTTCACAAGGGCCTTTTTAGGTAAGACGTTGAGGGATGATCCTGTGTCTACCAGCACATGGGAAAGGACTGCACCTTTACATTCCATGGTGATGTGCAAGGCCTTGTTATGATTGCGGCCTTCCGTAGTCAAATCAGTATTGGTGAACCCTAGCCCATTGCTAGCAGTAACATTTCCAACCACAGTTTCCAACTGATTGACGGTGATCTCTTCAGGCATGTAAGCTGCGTGCAGGACTCTGAGTAGTGCATTCCGATGGGCTTCGGAGCACATAAGCAATGATAGAATGGAGATCTTAGAAGGCGTCTGGTGAAGCTGGTCCACTATTTTGTAATCACTCTTCTTGATGATTCTCATGAACTCATCAACTTCTTGATCAAAGGGTGTTTTCAAAGTTTCCTTAATAGCTTGATCTTCCTGCACCGGGCTCTTCCCTTTTGCCTTGGCAGCAGCTTCTGCTTCGGCAGTGGGTCTTTGAATTTGTGGAGCAAAGAGACGTCCGCTTCGAGTGAAGCCTCCGCCTCCTCCCACATTGTCTATTTGTGGTGCAGGGGTTGATGATTCAAGAGTGATTCTCTGTCCTCCGCAGTATAGATCGGCACCGTAATGCCAGGGGATGGCATTACTGCTTTCATAAGGTACTGGCCCAGGCACTGTGACAGTGACTGGACTGATGGCAGCTGCAAAAGGGACTGTGATAGTCTGTGGATCATAATATATTGTGACTGGTGCTCTGATAGGAGTAGCACTTTGTGAGTTGTAGGCGGAGTCATTTTCAGGATCATAATAAATCGTAACTGTTGAGACATCTTCATGGTTTGCTGCTGATGTTGTAGGAGACATTGCTGGAAGGATGGATGTTGTTGCTGTAGGAGATTCAAAATGAAGTGGTGCTGAAGTTGTAGAAGGAATGTTCGTTGATATCTGATCAGTTCAAATGACAGATGAAACATTTGTTGATGAAGCTGAAGAGTTGTCGGGAACAATGGTTGTTGCAGTTGTAGGAGATACTAGAATTGTTGCTGCTGAGATTGCTGGATTTGTTGGAAATCATGTCGTAATTCGAAGCAGGCCACTCTGGATGAGACCATCTATGCCATCCCTCAAGTTATCACAACCATTCACTGAAATGTTGCAGTAAGCACACCCTAGCTCACATCCCGGGAACACTTGACATTCGAGGAGTTGAGCTTTAATCTCTACCAACGGTGTCCGAATCTGACCCACACTGGTTATTAAATAAGACGACTTGTCTTCTTCAATAGCATTGATTCTGGGACCTCCGTGGTGTGGCATAGGGTTTTTGTTAACATTTGGTGGTGGTGCAAAATTTAGAGCCTTAGAGTCTACCAGGTCTTGTACCTTCATGTGCAAAGCTCTGCACTTTTCTGTACTATGGCCAGGTGCATTTGAATGAAAAGCACATCTGGCGTTGGAGTCATAATTTCTGGGTAGACTGTTGGGATCTGGAGGTGTCAATGTCCTTAGCTCAACTAGGTTGAGTTTCAGGAGTTGTGGCAGCAATGTTGCATAGGGCATAGGGATCGGATCGATCACCCTATTGGCCTGAGAAGGTCTCTGTTGGAATGGTCTTTGCTGGTTGTTGTTGTTGGTGTTGTTGTAGTTTCTTGGAGGATACTAAGTTTGTTGCTGGTACTGAGGTTGTTGCTGATAATTTTGTTGCGGTGGTTGATAAGCTGGTTGTGGATGAACTGGAGCGGGAATGGTGACTGCTGCCACAGATCTATGAACATATTGGGGTCTGCCCCTGCTGGTGTGGATAGCATTGGTCTCACCAGTTCTTCTTGGGCCTACAAAAGGTTTCCTTGTATTGCTGGATGAGCTAGCACCGTTGTCAGAAATTTTGCCCATTTTTAACAAGCTCTCAATTCTCTCCCCGGCTATGACTACATCTGCAAAGCTGGTAGACGAGAAGGCAGCTAGCCTGTCAATGTACGTTCCTTGGAGGGTGTTCATAAACATATCTGCCATCTCCCTCTCTGACATAGGTGGCTGAACAGCAGCAGCCAATTGCCTCCATCTCTGGGCATACTCTCGGAAACTTTCTCTAGACGACTGTGACATTCCCATTAGGAGGGTCCTATTGGGTGCCATATCCAAATTATACTGGTATTGTCTAATGAAGGCTTCTGCCAGATCCTTCCAACACCTGATGGTTGCTCTTGTCAGATGAGAGTACCATTCTCTTGAAGCTCCCGTCAAGCTATCCTCAAAATAAAACATCCATAGCTTCTCGTCCATGGTATAGGCCTTTAATCTCCCCAGAAATGATTGCAAATGGGTTCTGGGGCAGGAAGTCCCGTTGTACTTTTCAAAACAAGGAGGCTTAAACTTATGGGGAATCCTGACCCCGTCTACCAAGCCCATGTCCATAACATCAAAACCCAAAGAATTTTGAGACTCTAAGGATCTTAATTTCTCAGCTATCTCATCCAGCCTCCTGTCATAGGCTTCCTCCCCACCTCTCATCACTGTGAACTGATCTTCCTGGGGGTCTTCTTGCAGCACTCTGCCTGCAGTGGCAGTCCCTTGAACATTTGCAGGAATGTTGACCTCTGGATGAAGGTGGGGTCCAAAGACTGGGGGATTGACATGAGGTTGGACTCTCTCATTGTTGCTTGTCCCAGCAGTCCCTAGATGATGGTCTTCCTGATTCCTCCCTTCTACCAGTGCTCTCAACCTCTCCTGACTTTGAGCCATATTGTTCATTACCTCCATAAATTGTGTCATCTGATTCCTCATTTCCAACCTCTCGTTGGTCATTTGATTCCTGACCTCTGTAAGGTCCTGCTGCATTTGGTCCATCTGTATGCCCGGAAGATTGTTGCGGGTGGGATATCTGTGTGGACGGTTGAGTGGGAACACACGTCGTCGAGCAATAGTTCCTGAGACCACAACAGAGTTAGTAAAAAATAAACAAACACCTACAAAACAAGGCAAGAGGTTAGCATGCAATGCAGTTATGCTTATTTGTTTCCAAGGTATCCGGCTTGACATTTGGTTTTGACCCTTCCGGACTCTTGAAGAGGATGCCTTTGATGTTGCTTGGAAGAAACTCAGATAAAAACAAACCAACACATATATATTACAAAAAGTAAATGATACATAGTTTGTTTTTTACAATACATGCCCTCTGAGGGGTCAAAATACAACATAAAGAAAAGTACATGAAATGAAAGCAACAACAAGCAAAAGTCAAACACCAAGACCAAACTCATCCTCCTGAACTTCCTTGAGAAGTGCTTCAGTCACAGGATCAGCTGGACGCTCTGTAAGGTTCCTGATGAGGAGATTCCTGGTTGTTACAGCTGCAGTTAGCTTCTTGTGTTGACTCTGGTCCTTTGACCTCTTCACTCCAGCTCTGATCTTCAACTCTGAGATCTCCCTCTGGGCTGCTGCCAGGGCTTCCTGCTGCTCTTTTGCACTAGCTTCTAGCTGCTCAATCTTATCCTGAGTCCTTTTGTCCTCTTGAGTACGAGCTTCGGTGATCCTGACCCACCTAGCTTGACTCTCCTTCAGATACAAATCAGTCCTGGCCTTCTGGAACTGAGCTTCCTTGCAGGCATTCTTCAGAATCTGTTCTCCAGCCCTAGACTTCTTGATGTAATCCTCAGACTTCTCAATTCTAGCCAAATGCTCCACCTTCAACTTCTCCAACCTTTCAATATCCAACCTACCATCACTCCTCTCCCAGAGGGTCTTCTGTAGGGCCTGAGTCAACTTCTCATTTCTCTCTTTCAATTTCTCAAACTCCTCTAAGCTGACAGTGACAGGAGGTGGTGCTGAGGATGGCCCAGGCATATCTTCTATGGTAAAGGGCATCCCAGAAAACTGAGCCCTGGCATGGGACCACTCATAGTACTGTGCTGATGCTACATTGTTGCACTTCCCCAGAATGGTTACCCCCTTAGTCTTCACATTGTCCCAGGCCCAGGCTGCTTGCCTGACAACAGCCAGATTAGGCTTGATTTCAACATAAAGGGTTTCAGTCAGATCCTGTGCCCTGGGAGGATGGACTAATGCATAGCCCAATTGTCTTTTGAATAGCAGAGGGTTGTAATTGATGCAACCCTTCACTCCAATCAGAGGCACATTGGGAAATTGCCCACAACTTGTAATGATGTCCCTGCCCTTGGTGCTCTGAGTGCACCACCTGATATCATCTGAGGTTAGAGCAACAAGCTTCCTAGCCCAGTTCTTCTGCTGGTGAGGGTTCAGGAATGCATCAGTCTTTGGCAAATGCTTGAGCAGCCAAGTATGGAACAAAGGAGCACAGCATCTTACTAATCTTCCCTTTTTCTTTTCATTCCTTTGATGAACTGAGTAGTAAAGATCTCCCAGTAAGGTGGGTACTGGGTTTCTCAGGATGAAAAGATGGATTGCACTCTTGCTAACAAACCTAGGCTCATCTGCAAACAAAATGACCCCATATATGCTAAGGGCCAACAGAGCACAGACTGCCTTCCACTCCCCCAGGGAGGCCTTCAGACTAGCCTGAGAAGTCAAGAAATCCAGATGAAAACCAGAGATTCCAGCTTTAGATGTCAAATTCTGCCCAATCAGAACTGGTTCCAGATGTAATGCTCTTGCTATCTCCTCATTACTTGGGAAAGCCATCTCAGGGTTGAAGGGGATTCCACCCCTGATGGGTACACCAACCAATGATGAATATTCCTCCAACAAGGGTCCCAACTGAAAATTCTGAAATGTGAAGCACCTCAGAGGGGGGTCATAGAACTGCAGGCAAGTATGTATCAAGCTCCTTTGTGAAGGGTCTAAATCCATAACCACATCAAGGATTCCTCCATAATGTTCTCTAAAAAGTGGTATATGGTCTGGAGTAATCAGGGTCTGAATCCTCCTGATGCTAGCTAGCTCAGGCTCAAAGAAGTGATAGGAGATGTTACTTTTCTTAGGTGCCATGTTGCTGAAGAAGGAGGACAGATGCTGATGATGGAGAATAAAATTGATGATGGGCCTCTGACAGGCTGAAACTGATGATGCAGATAGCTGATAACTGGAGTAGATACTGGTGAAGATGGGCCTATGCTGATGATGGGGGTCAAAACCAAGCCAAAGTGATAGGATGGATACCCTGAAAAACAAATAAACACATGTTAAAATGATGCAATGAGGATGTATGCAAATGATATGCAAGGGTTTGTGACTGAGCTGGATCTGATCAAGTGCTCTGATATAAGTCCAAGTGTGTTCAAGAAATCCAGATGGAGGTCTATAAGTCCAGTAACCAAGGTGGGGGACTCAAATAAAGAGTCACATGTCCAGGGTTTTAGAATCACAAGAACTGTTCCAAAATGGAGTACTCTTATTCAAACAAAGTAACAGGGTATGCTGAGGTCAAGGGTACCTGCAAACCTGTAAACAGCCCAATCCCCTCACAGGTGGTGTTCTAAAACAAGGATCCTCAGACTTGGATCAGTTATGAGAAGTGTAAACACTTCTAACCCGGAGGTACAGTGTTTACAATAACCATAAAAGTTCCTCCTCTAATTCACCTCAGTTTCTGAAGATCAATACTAAAGGTCATCCAGACTTAGCAGGCTTCCCAGATAGCCCTAGTACTGCAGGAAATCTGCAACACAGAGTTCTCAAGAAGAAACCCATATCTGAATCGTGTTTCATATTCCCGCACCAGACCGAGATGGAATGGGAAAGAATATGAACCACTCTAGCCTAGGTGTCACTCAGGTCCCAGGTATAGGACCTTAACTCTCAATAGAACCCCACCCACCAAAGCAACAAAACAGATCCAGCCAGACAGCATGACAGTATGATATATGTAAAGCTATAAATAAAGAAAATAAACAACTGTACATAAAGCAGTAAATAAAACAAAACATAGAAGCACAGATAACACCCCAGTAAACACAAATCAAACAAGCGCTAGGAGGAACCCACAAAAAGAACCAGAAGCCCTGGTTGCAGTATAAGGGTCCCCAGCAGAGTCGCCAAGCTGTCGCTCCCGATAAATGGGGAATGGCCCAGATAAAGGTACAGACGCGAACGGTCGGCGAAAAAGGGATGTGAGAACACACAGCAGTGAACTCACTGGAGATGAATAGAGTCGCCAGCTAGGCATTTTTATCCCGGAGGAAAGGTAATGCTGCATAGACCTAGAAAGAGATGGATAAGACGGTTGTGAACCAGAGAGACTGAGAAAGGGGGTTGGTTACAACCTGGGAAGGTATTAGCACCCAGATTGTCCGTCGTACTCGACGGGATCCACGCTTAGAAGATTTGTGTTTTAACGGGGTAGTGTCAGTGCAATTTGTGTATAAAATAGCTGGAAAAGAATGTACAGGTGTCAGTGTATAGTGTGTAAGTGATATGAAGTATGAAAGTGTCAGTGTGAGAACAAGAATGAAATGCTCATGATAATGAGGCTAAAGAATGAAACTGAAAAGAGGGGGAATATACATAGACTTTTGTTCGATAACTGTTAGGTTATGCCTACGTATCCTCTCGTGCAATGAGGAAGTCAGAACACCGTAGTTCGACCCAAAGAGACTGAAAGATGAATTGACTGATGAACTGCTTACTTGTCTATGCTCAAGTGTATGACCTGTCTGGCTCAGGTGCAAACTGTCTCGCATTAGACGGAAGAAGCGAGTTCTCGTTTGTGAGTGAATGAGATGAGAAAAGAATCCCGAAGGAGACGATTATTGTTTGTTTTTTTGTGTTTTCAGTCTTTTATTTCTTTTGAAAGTTTGTCATAAGTTAATGAGCTTAAGCCTAAACCAATGGATTCAGTAAACTCATCACATCTTCCCTCTGATTAGGGGTAATGAGAATACCTTAAGTGTGAAGTCAGATTCTCACACTTAATCACCTTTGATGTAGGATTAAGATCATTAACCTACTTGTGATTATTTAGATGTTTTTGGTGTTTTTTTTTAGTGTTGAGTAATGAGATTAAGCCATAATCAAGGATTAAACAGGCTCATTACACCATCCTAAGAGAAGGATAATAGATGAGAACATTTAAGCTGAGGAAAGCTCCTCAACTTAATCCATGATTAGGGATTAAACTCATGACAAAACAAAGCCTTTATTAAGTGGATTTTAGTTAATGATATGATGATGAAGTGAATTTTAGGGTTTGTAAGACAACTTGAGGAGGACTTGTCCATTAACACTAGGGTTAGTCCTTCTTAACCAATTAAGGAAGAATTAGAACCCTAATGCAAGGCCCAAGTTACAAGTGTGATGTCTTGATGATTATTAAGTGAATTAATTAAAGGATTTAAACACATTAAGGGTTTAACACTTAGGATTAAAGTTATACACTCCATCCTAATAGAAGGATGCAGGCATAAGCTTAATCACAAAGCCTTAAAGCCTTTAGGGTTTAGTCCCTGATTATGAGATGAGAAGAGAAGACTCAAAGAGACACAAAGGTGAAATCTAAGTGGGGGGACTAATCAAAACCCTAATCATTGTCATGCTTGGTTTTTCCTAAGGTTTGTGAGGTTTAAGAAAGCAATCTTCAATGGAACCACCAGGAAGCAGATGAAAGGATCAGGAGAAGCAAAGTAACTTGCTTCATTTAAGAAGACAAGTCACTTGAGGAAAGAAAGTAAGAAGAAGAAGAATGATCAAGCTCAATCTCAAACACATAATAGAATGCAACAAGGGTGCATGAAAGAGATGAAAAGAAATTATGAGAAGTGAAGGCAAATTCACTTCTCAAACAACTTACCACCTGAAATGTTAGTGAAAGGAATGCAATGCAATGAAAAAATGGGATGGAATGGCATGATGAGAAACAAAACCAGAAGCACATACATGATGCTAATGATGCTATGAGATGTTACAAACATGAAACAACACATGGGGATGATCATACAAGCTCATGGATGCAGGTGAAGCAAGTTAAGGCACATGAACATTCATGAAAAGTTATGAAGTGCATATGGCATACAACATGGCAAATGCAAGATGCAATGATCAAACATGCTTTCAATATGTCTTATGATGTTAAATGAGTTACATGGATGCATAAAATGTCATGGCAAGTCAAGTCAAGGTATGAATGCAAATGCAAGATGGATGCATATGGAAGCCCAAATTAGGGTTTATGATCAAAGCATCAAACACAAACCAAAATTAGAAGCAAACATCAATACAAAAAAATGAAAATGCACTCAAAGGACCCCTAATCCTATACTAACCCACTGCCCAAAGGAGAGGTTCCAACTCCTAACCTAATTCAAGTTATGATTTTCCTAAGTTTTCTAGGGTTTTAGGGTTCCTTAACAAGAAAATTATCAAACAAATTGAAAATGAAAGATCAAATCATGGCCATTTAATCTCATAAACTACATGCTAAACACAATGCAATGCAAAAAGAATCAAGGTCCAACTCTTTAGGGTTAGGCAGAAATGATTTTTGGAAGTTTGGATCAAAATAATGCATCAAAATGATTTTAATTCCATGAAAAATTCTCAAAATGCATCAAGATCAAAAAAGAAATTTGGTTTGAAGGTTGGACAATGTTTCTAAATGTTTTTAAATGTTTCATGAATTTTTTGGTGATTTTTAAATACCTAAAAGCATTTTTAATTAATTAATCCTCATTAATTAATTAAAAAGAAACTTTTAAATATTTAAAAATACTTTTTTAATGCTAAAAATGAAAATAAAAATATTTTTGTGTTCTGAAATTAAATAACAACTTGTATAAAAAATTTCAGATTTTTTAAAGTATTTTTGCTATTTTTAATAAATTGAAGAAATTAAGTATGAAATAAATAAAATAAAATTAAATAAATGAAGAAGTAAGCAGATCTGATGATCCAGATTCAAAGTTGAAGGGAAGTGGTTGACTGGCGCGCTAATGAATGGCCTGGATTGACTCTGGCTTTAATTAAGTTTTACGAATTAATTAAATGGATTAATTAGGTTTAATGGTGATTAGGGCAAAATGGACCCATCTGGACCACACATACACGCGCCAAGTCAACTCAAGTCAGATGATCCAACGCATGAGATTCAAATGCCATTAATGACTGGGATTAGGGTTAAGCACTTTCAGGTGACCGGAGGGAAGCTCCGGTCATCTTCTCCGGCGGGTTGAAAACCCTAAATCACGATTCAAGCCACCATTCATCAAATTAAAAGCAGGGAAATGTTCCTCTACCCAAACCCCACTCAAATCATCTCTCAAACCTAATTTATCTTGCACAAATGAAGAGAATCGAAGCCAAGAAGATTCACGGGCAAAATTTCAGAGCCCTGGTAAATCCTCATTTCTCACTCATTTTTGATTCTAAACACACCCTCATGATCAGCAAGACATACACAACCAAATTATAACTTAAAATGCAAGCTCTGAGAGAAAAAGTTCATGGCCATACCTGAGATGGAAGCTTCTGTTTCTGGGCTTTCTGGGCTACTCTTTGGTGCAAACTTACTCCACTGATCCCCCTGGTGCTAATGGCAGGCTTGGATGGAGCTTAAACAAGCTATTTTGAGAGGTCCAGTTCTGGTGTATCAGAAAATGAGGTCTGTGTGTGTGAGGTTTCAAGCTCTACCAATGGTTGATTCTGGTTCCTTTTAGTGTGTTTGATTTGTTGGTGAAGAGAAAATGGATGTTTGATGGCTGAAAAATGAGATTCGATGAAGGGAAGCTCTTTGACAGTTTTTTGTGGGGACTGAGTTTTGGCTTGCTTCAAGGGCCAATGCTGTGCTATATCATTCCCACAATGTGTGAATAGGCTGGGGAGCAGGTCAGTAGGGGTGGCTGCTTACTGTTCCATGAGTATGGGAGTTTTTGCCAAAAAGTCAAGTTGGCTTGTACTTGCAGCATGGGCTATGGCAGCAGCAGTTTGAGGTCTTGTCTTGCTTCAGCTTGGGTTAAGGATGACCCTTAGATTGCTTGTAGCTGACTGCAACATATGGATCATGAACTATGCTAGCTTTTGCAACTTGCCCACTTGTGCTTTCTTGTGATTTTATGCTATGTACATGAGGCATTTCTTGCTGAATTTTGTTACATGATGTATCAATTGGTCATGGCAATGCATAGAAATCAGTTGGTAATCACATAGCTCTTTGGAAAATGACTTTGCCAAAAAATCCAACCTTTGCACTTGTAATGGAAAATGTCTTAAAGATCTTTGAAAACCAAAGCAAACAATGCAAAATCCCTTGGGCCAATTCTATTTTTTAGGTTATGTATGATCATGTGGTGAAGTTTTGAAGCCATTTTGAAGTCACTAGAATGCTTGGTACATGAATTTGCAAGTTTTCCATTTGGTGCATAACTTGAAATTTAGTGATTTTTGCCAACTTTGATGAACCATAACTTTTGATCCAAGATGAATTAGGTCATGTTCTTGTACTTTTTGAAAAGGGAAAGATCTAATCTACAACTTTCATGACCAAAGTTTTTCCATTTGAAGCATTTTTGGATCAAAAAGTAAGGTTTGAAAAGTGGCCTAAATTGACAAATTCTTTAAAAGTCAAACTTGCCCCAAAAAGTCAACTTTGCAAAAACTTGTAATTCTTGAATTTTGTGAACTTCCAACTTCTTCTATGATCAAATAAAGATCATATACACTTAAAATGATGAAGATCACCCCTTGGTTGGGTCATTGGGGGCCTCAGATGCCCTAATTTTGCACTGACTTGTCCAGAAAGTCAACTCTTGATCAGATGACTTCCCCATGGAATTTCTTCATGAAACTTGATATGCATACTCCCTATACCATATAGAGACCAATAGAAACAAGAATGACCAAAAAATTTGAAGTTATGGCCTCTGAAACCAAAACCCTAATTTTAGGTCAACTGTGCAGTCAAACTTGGCTCTGCCTCCATACCAATCCCAGTTCTTGTGATTCTTTGGCATTTTTGACTTTGAGAGGATGTAATATGATATAAGAACACACATGGACCCCTTTGAAGTGATTGTTGACCTTTGGAGTGGCTCAAAAAAAACCTTTGGATTGCTCAGATCACAAACCCTAGATGCAGATGACTTTGAACCAAAGCAGTGAATCAAAAATTGTGGTATGAGATGTTATGATTGTGTTTATGCATATGGAATGATCACAAGCCATAGTGAAATGGGTGAGGGCAAATTTGGGGTGTTTACACTAAGCAAAGGATCTGGACCCTTGAACACGCGCGGGAGTTGACTAAGTCAGACAGATCAACGCACCACATTCAAACTACATTAATTACACAGATTAAACCCTAAACACTTTCAGGTGGCCGGAGAAGACTTCCGGTCGTCTTCTCCGGCGAGACCCTCACCTGAAAGTTGCTAAAATCCTCAAAACTCCATGAAAATGAAAACTAAATGCCCAGAATCCAACCCCATTCAAAACTAAATCAAAACCCCCAAACAAAAACCATTTTTCATGCATTAATCAGGCAAATCGAAGCAAGACATTTCTAGGGCAGAAAAGTTTCAGAGCAATCATACATGCTTATTTCTCAACCATTTCAAAAAGTAAAAACATCAGAGTGATCAGCAAAGCATGAGGAACATTTTAAGAACTTAACAACTCATTTCTGGAAAAAAGTTCTTGAGGTACCTGAGCTTGAGCTTTCTCAGTTTGCAACTTTCTGACCTCCTTTCTTTGTGTAAACCACTCCTCTTGAGCTCCTGATGAGGTCCTGATACTTGGAAGAAGTTTGTGATGGCTGGTTTGCAAGATTACAGAAGTTCTGTTCAAGGGGGGGTGGTGATCGTGTTTTTGATTCAGGGAGTTTCAGGCTTGTGTGTTGGGTGGTTTCTGATCAGTGAAGCATGCTGAGTTTGTTTGTGAAGTTTATTTGTGTGTTTGCAGCTTGTGGAGAGTGTTTCGAAAGCTTTTGCAAATGGGGTGAAAAATGAGAGTGATGTGTTCTTGGTGCTTTCAGGCTTGTGTTGTATCTGAAATGTCTTGCTTTTGGTTTGTATAAACAAATAGGATTGGTCAGATGAGTTGATGTGCACTGCTGTGATTGGTATGGCTCAAGTTGCCAAAATGTCAAACTTGTGTAAGAGAGGTATGGGTTGCTAGCTAGCCAAGGACAAATGGGGTGTCCTGCGCAGCAAGATGTGTGGAGAGCCCTAGGATTGTTTGTGGAGTCAGCAAGCAAGTGGATTCAAACTTGAGTGAGTTTTTGCAACTTGCCTCACTTTTGCTTCCTTTGAAATTTCTTGCTCCATAAGTCATGAAAATGAGTGATCCCTTGGTGCAATCTGAATTTTAGGTCTTGGTACATGCTTGTATGAAGATTAGAAGTTTATTTGATAGCTCAATTTGCCTTGGCAAGTGAATTTGCAACTTTGCCTCTTTGGTAGAAAACTTCAAATTTTGTGATTTTTGCCAACTTTGACAAGCCATAACTTTTGATCAAAAATGAATTAGGTCAAGTTCTTGTACTTTTTGAAAAGGGAATGATCCATTATACAACTTTCATGACCAAAGTTTTTCCATTTGAAGCATTTTTGAATCAAAAAGTAAAGGTTGAAAAAGTTTCCCAAAATGGCAATTTTCAATATAAGTCAACTTTCCCAAAATGTCAACTTTGCAAATGACTTGAAATTCTCCAATTTTGTGAACTTCTAACATCTTCTATGATCAAATAAAGATCATACATAATCAAAATGATGATGAACACCCTTTGGTTGGGTCATTGGGGGCCTCAGATGCCCAGATTTTGCACTGACTTGCTTAGAAAGTCAACTCTTGATCAGATGACTTCCCCATGGAATTTCTTCATGAAAATTGATATGCATGCTCCCTATACCTTATAGAGACCAATAGAGACAAGAATGACCCAAAAATTTGGAGTTATGGCCTCTGAAACCAAAACCCTAATTTTAGGTCATCTGTGCAGTCAAACCTGGCTCTGCTTCCATACCATTCTCAGTTCTTGTGATTTTTGACATTCATGACTTTGAGAGGATACAATATGATGATTTAATATACATGGACTTCTTTGAAGTGATTGATGACCTTTGGAGTGACTCTAGTAGCTCAGGGATAGCTCAAATCACAAACCCTAGATGCAGATGACTTTGAACCAATGCAGTGAATCAAAAATGTAACATGAGATGCTATGATTGAACTTATGCATATGAAATGATCACAAGCCATGATGTGAAATGGGTGAGGGCAAATTTGGGGTGTTTACAGGGTGAATTAGGTGTTATAAACTTTTCTCGATTATTTTCTTGATGGATGGATTTTTCTCTTTTACTTGTTTATGGTAGGAAAGCGATAAAGCATGAAATAAAAGTGACACGGCAATTTATCCTGGTTCCCTTCACAGTCCGAAGGTACATCCAATCCCCTTTCCAACACGAAAGAGATTTTCCACTAGTTTTTAGATTGTAAAACCTATCGCACCATCAATCGGTGAGGCCTACTTTCTAAACAACTAAACAAAACCTAGTGTGCAAGTACAATCCTCTTGTAAGAATTATCCCTTGTGTCCAACAATCCTGGATCATAAGTCACAATAGAAAACTTTTATAATTCTTTGTAATTTTGAGAGTAGTACAATATGTGATATCAATATAAGATTGATCTTCTCCTTTGATCAAAATCCACTTCTCAATTTCAATACAAGTGTTCAACTTATGAATATGAAATGTTATGAATCAATATGAACACTTTTGAATGTTTGAAAATATATGAAAATAAGTGAATTTGATTAAGTTATTTTTTATGAAAAATTCTAGGAGGTGTTTTTGAATTTAAAAAAATTCAGAATATATAATATTCAAAACACCCTTTCAAAAAGGTATGAAAAATTATGAAAATTAATTATTTGAAAAGGTATAACTAAAAGAAAAAATTTGAATTTTAAAAGGAATGATTTTTTCAAAAACCTTCAGTGTTAACCGGTTAACCAAATGGTTAGCCGGTTAACGCATGTAAACGTTAACACATATTTTAAATTTTGAAGCCGTTAACTGGTTAACCAAATGGTTAACCGGTTGGTTAACCGGTTAACACTGTTAAAAAACATAAAAATATTAAATTTTAAGAGTGTTAAACCAATTTAGAAATCTTCCATAGTTTGTATGCATCATGATAAAATATGAAATGATAACTTGAGCACTTGTATATCAATCTTAAAGAGATTAGATGTATACCTCAACATGTGCGTCCAAGCCTTGAAATAAAACGAATGTGCATATGACGCTTGATCACAATGCCAAAAGCTTGTTGCTTGATCATGTTGGAAGCTCTTAACTTTTTGCAAGTATGAAGTGCATGAGTCGTGTTGTCTTCATCAAAATCCTCGAGGTTGAAGGCATGCTTCTACACTTCATGCTCTTCTTGAGACTTAGAATAAATCAAAATGTCGTCGATGAACACAACCATAAAACGATCCAACTGTTCATGAAAAATATGATTCATGTATTCCATAAACACACCCGGCGCATTAGAAACTCCGAATGGAATCACAGAATATTCGTAATCACCATACCATGTCCTAAAAGCCGTCTTTTGAATATCCTCCTCTT
Source organism: Lathyrus aphaca (assembly GCA_963966055.1). Lineage (NCBI taxonomy): Eukaryota > Viridiplantae > Streptophyta > Magnoliopsida > Fabales > Fabaceae > Lathyrus > Lathyrus aphaca. Next base: position 443,426,528 of record OZ014523.1, read on the forward strand.
TCACACGAATCTGGTGATATCCTGATCTCAAATCAATCTTACTAAAAACATGCGCACCAACCAATTTGTCCATCAAATCATCGATCCTCGGAAGCAGATACTTGTTCTTAATTGTCACCTTGTTCAACTGTAGATAATCAATACATAACCGCATACTTCCATCATTCTTCTTTACCAACAATACCGGCGCACCCCAAGGAGAAACACTCGGCCTAACAAACCTCTTATCCAACAAGTCATTCAACTTTTTCTTCAATTCTACCAACTTTGAAGCTGACATACGATACGGTGCCATCGAAATCGGCCTAGTACCCGAAACTAGATCAATAGAAAAATCAACTTCTCTTTCCGGCATACATCCTTAATATCACCCGGAAACACTTCTGGAAAATCACACACCACTGGAAACCTACTTATCTCCACTTCTCTTTCCACTGACCACGATGCAAAAAAACCAAACAATTGAACTTCGTCCACTAAAAGTTTCTTCAACTCTTTATTGGATAGGAAACTCTCTTCTTCATCATCCAAAGAAGGAAACCTTACTAACTTATGATAACAATCAATATGAACTCGATTAAATTGCAACCAGTTCATACCCAAGATCACGTCCAAACCTTCCAACGGCAAACAAACTAAATCCATAACAAAATCTTTACCATACATGGTCAAAGAACAACTTACACACACCAAAAAAGTAGTTACCGACCCTGAAGCAGGAATCTTAATAACCATCTCACCACCCAAGAAGACATAAACAAATTCAAACGCTTAGCGCACTCAAGAGAAATGAACGAATGAGTCGCTTCAGTATCAATAATAATAACTAAAGGCGTACTATTAATAAAGCATGTACCTTTAATCAAACGGTCTGCACTAGTAGTGTCCTTCCCTGCTAATGCAAACACCTTTCCGTCGGCCTGAGCTTGCTTCGGCTTAGTACACTTAGTACTAATGTGACCAACTTCTCCATAATTGAAGCACTTCACAACATTTTTCCTACACTCGGTAGTAGCATATCCAAGACCTCCACAGTTTGAACATTTCATAATATTCTTCCCACACTCAAAAGACTTGTGGTCCAAATCGCCACATTTGTAACACTTAACGGGACCAGAACTCCCTCCACCAGATCTCCTATCAAAGTTTCCCCTATGTTTGCCCTTATCAGCGGGTGTCACATACGGTCCACTTCTAGCTTGTTACTTCCCTTTCCTCTCATTCACACTCGTGTAAAGTGTAGAACGAGCTTTGCTATCTTCTTCAAAGATTCTACAACATTCAGTCAAATCTGAAAACCTTCTAATCCTCTGATATCCCACAACTTGCTTAATCTCAAGACGCAAGCCATTCTCATACTCAATACACTTAGAAAACTCAGCAGTAGCAGCAGCATAATGAGGATGAAACTGAACTAATTCCACAAACTTAGCAGTATAGTCAACTACCGACATACTACCTTGTTTCAGCTCAAGGAATTCCATCTCTTTTTTTCCCTTCACACTCTCAGGGTAGTACTTCCCTAAGAACACAGTACGAAAAACTTCCCAAGTTATCTCTTCATCATCCTCTTAAAGAGCTTGACTTCTACCAACTCACCAATCATCGGCTTCTTCCTTCAGCATGTGAGAACCAAGCCTCACCTTACTCTCTTCAGTACAGTCCATGACTCTGAAGATTCTTTCAATCTCCTTCAACCAATTCTGAGCACCATCAGGATCGAATCTTCCTTTGAAGACCGGCGGTTGGTTCTTCCTGAACTCATTATTCACATTCACATTCGGCGCTCCCTACACCACCCTAGCCATTGCTTCCAAAGCAGTAACCATATCATTGTCGTTTCTACCAACCATATTCTGATTGTTCCCAAAGACAACAACAAGATTAAACAAAAGTTCAATCATAACAACATCAAGACAGACACAATTGACTCGAACACTGGATCTGATACCACTTAATGTAACACCCCCTTTATATACCCCCAAATAAACAATTGAATCACTTAGGCACATATTAAAAATTTCATCAGAGTATATTCGAAATATGGTATAAAAGAGAAATGCCACATTATACTTGAAATCAAACCACATTACACCTGCTCATAATAGATATGCAACAATAGGGTAATTTCCAAAAGATAAATAACTATACAGCGGAAACATTTCAACAACATCAAACATATATATTTCCATTCATATATATATATATATATATATATATATTTATATATATATATTTATATATATATATATATCAACAAGTTTGATGCCAACAACAATATTCATGTCTATACAAAACATCCATCCAAAAGATACATGTACACAATGCATCACAAAAATGGCGCTAGGCCAACCTAACTACCCGGTGCTACATATCAGAGCCGACCGACCAAAAGATGAAGACGAGCTTCACAAAAAAACCATCCAGCATCCTACTCTGAAATGCCTCGTAGAGCATCATAAAACAGCAGAAGGGTGAGAAACATTATCATAATAACATTGCATATAATTATATATCTCAACATGTAAAACACACATAAAACATATTCTCACCACAATTCATACCTCATCACCTATACACATCGCAACGTGTACAAACACAAAATCAAGCATATTCATCATGCACCAATTCACTAATTCACATAAACTAACTTTATTTATGTTTATTCCTCAATTATATTCGTTCTGCGTAAACATACGTCTAGCTATGTTTAATCACACATATACATTACAAATGTATAATTCACATACATATACATATATCAAACATGCATATATACAAACAAGTATGTTTCATCACACATACTATCAGCTCCATAATACTCCAAATAAACATATGACATTCATGTTTATTTCTGCATTATATAATTAAAATGATAAAATGCAACTCATAGATACCGACACACGAATCTATGTAGATGCAATGCGGTACCGACTCAACATTTCAGCAGGTTCATTCAGGAACCAAATGGAATCAACGCTTGTTACCTAAAGTAACTCCCCGTTGGGAACACGATGTTCCCCAATGCTCACACCCCACATGGGCACACAATGTTTATGGATTGCTCACACCCCACACGGGCACACAATCCAATTGCTCACACCCCACACGGGAATACAATCAATGTGAATAAATCACCCATCGCTCACACCCCACACGGGAACACGATGTTTCTGGATTGCTCACACCCCACACGGGCATACAATCCGATCGCTCACACCCCACACGGGAATACAATCAATGTGAATAAATCACCCATCGCTCACACCCCACACGGGAACACGATGTTTCTGGATTGCTCACACCCCACACGGGCATACAATCCGATCGCTCACACCCCACATGGGCACACGATCTTGTTATAGTCACCGCTCACACTCCACATGAGCACACGATGCTACAACGGATTCACAAGGAACCCCACGGCCCAATAATTCATACATTATGCTTTACATGCAAAATGACACACAACATTCTTGAAAATGCATACGTTATTCACAAAATAATTATGAATTCATCTTATTCAATTAACATACATTGACATTCAATTCAAACAATGTATTCATTCGCCAAACGGCCACAACATCACATCAAGCTCACAATTTCCATAATTAACTTATTTACGTTTTATCAGAAAAGTCGGTGAAAGTTGACTAAACATTTCATTTCTTAGCATCGTTATTTTCTACACGTTTCTAGCTTCGAATCGATATAAGGAACACTCAAAACGGATACCCGAAACTAAAGCTACGGATTAAAACACCATTTCCACAAAAACCTACAGGCTCGCTGAGCGAGGAAAACCCTGGAACGTTTGTTGAGCGAGGATAGCTCGCTGAGCGACCACTACGAATTCCAGAATTTCCAGCTGCAAACAGTCAACTCCAAACACCCCAAATCTCCAAAATACTTCCATAAACATGATCTAAAGCATATATCTAACATTATACTTCGATTATAACGATTTCTAACCGATTAACCTACCAATTTCTCACATTTTCTCTAAAACTCTAACTATTCATCTTATCTAAACTTCCATCAAAACCAAAACTCAACCAATCAAACACATACATAATCATACACAATATTAAGATAATAATGCTTATCACCCTTACCCGATTATACCGATTCCTAAGAGCAATCTTGAAGCTTTTCCAACTTTCCCTCTTTTCTCTTCTTTTTCTCTTCTCTCCTTTTCTTTCTTCTCTTTTTCTTTCTCTTCTTACCAACTTTCTATTTCACTCTTTATCACTCTCTTATATTCTTTTTCTTTCTATTTTTATTTTCTACTCTTTCCAACCAAATATCATTCTCTCACAAAATTACCAATTCTACTAATTTCTAACTTATCACTAATTAACAAATATCTAAAATACCCTCCAATTCAATTTTACCCGAAAATTCCCAAAACGGTAAAATCACACAACACATCATATCATAATGTTAATTTCACAAATAAACTATTATCATACAAATAAAATAAAATACTCCACAAAAATTTTGGAAAATCGAATCGGGGCGTTACAACCTTGATCCTTCAAAAGTGATCGACACACCTCTAATGCCCAAGTAAAATTGTCATTTTTTTCATATTCAAGAAATGAAACCAATAGAATATGTCTTCTCATTTGAGGTAACACCATCTCAAATAATAAAAGTCTATACTTGTTGATCATGTAGGTTGAATCAAGTATGAGCACTGTCAGAAACTTGTTGAACAACTTTATCGAATCAAGATGAGTCCAAAAAAACCTCTAATCGTAATTCCATCATCGTACGTTCTATACCAGGACACATAATTGTTATCGTCCAAGAGTTGCTGCATCTCAGTTCTATCCCCATATCGCCTTGTTAGTGAGGTATCAGATCTTATACACTTGCTTGATATTTGATATATTGTCAGGTTGCTTCCATTTCAATGTTGCAAGTATATTTTTTGGTTGAACAATATTCAAGGTCATGTCACTAATACATTCATTCTCTTCCGGCTAGACCCGACATACACAAGGATGACTGTTATCTCCAAATTTCGATGCTAGCATTAATTGGGTTATTTGGCTTAGAAAAGAGTTTTCTTGCTATAAACTAAAATGTGAGGTTTTCGACCTTACTCATTGAAAGGGTGAAAGTAGAAGGAATACACCATCTACAGATTCTGTACTTAGAGAAATTCTAAGTTTGGAATATTTTCTAAGTGTTAGTGGGATTCGACCATGCATGCATTCGATGCAAAGTGGCAGTTACCAAATGATGCACGTTCAAGCCTTCGAGAGAAAATTGTAAATTTCCAATTCAAAGACAGGGACAAGTGGCACAAGATGAAGCTTCTTCAGCATGTAGTGGGACAAGTGTCATCATCTTAGAATAGTTTTAGGGTGAAATCTTCAAAAACAATTACTTTGTATTATCTATAAATAGCTTATTTTAGTGTTAGAATAAGTGTGCGTGAAAATCACATTGAACTAAGTAACTCCGTGTAACACTCAAAGTATCCGCATGTAGAGAAAAGAGTGTTGTGATAATGTACGTGATGTAACACCACCATCTTATTTTCAAAGTCTTTTATGTTAAAGCAACCATTTATCCTAATGTTATTTACCATTCAAGTTATTTATCTTTGAAGTCATTTAATTTTCAAAGCCTTTTATGTTAAAGTATTTAACTCTCAAGTCATTTACTTTGCAAGCAATTTACTGCATTTCATTTACAATTCTTGTCTTTTATAATTCTTGTATTGCATTTATGTTTCTTTACATTTACATCCATTTAAACTTCCTTGCCTTTCATTTACTCTTTCCGTTATCATTTTATTTACTTTGAAAGCCCTTTTAAACATTTCTTGCATTTAACACTTGCTTTTACATTGTGTTTTCTTTACTTTAATTTCTTATATTTTACCTTATGATTCCTGTCGAAGGATTTATGACCTTTTTCCCAAAAAACAATATAATTAACCACCAACTAGCACATGTCCTAGGTTCAATCTGGTCGATCTTGCAACTGAGGGTATTTTGGTATTTTTAGAGGACCAGCAGTTGATTAACAATTTTGGGGGTAAACAAATTGGCATGCCCGGCGGGACAGTGCTAGTTAGTTTTTCGAAGTTTTATAACTTCTCTTTAGTAACTTCTTTTGTAACTTCTTTCCTTACGTGGGTGTATTGGTCGAGAAGAAACAGTTACTTTTTGTTACATGCATTTGAGAAGTGGGAAAGTAGATAATACATATCATTATATACCAAGGAGAAGGTATACGAGGAAGATGGCGTTTAGCCCAGGAAATCAAGATGATTCAAATCCCAATACAACTTGGACGAATCCCTAATTGAGCAGTTTAAATGCTCATTGTGCAGATCCATAAGATGTGCCAAGGAGTGAGGCCATTCCAGTCTCCAACCCTTCAAAGGCGGACCAAAATTTTTGAGTATGGTGTCAGAACAAATCCATTCGATGACAAGGCCAGGAGTAACATATACTGGATATTATGATCAACTAGTATTGAAGTATGTTAGCCCAAGCCATTAAACTCCACAACCAAGTAAATCATCACTTAGAGCTTTCGTCCCTCCAGGATTTTCTCAGCCTTTGCCTAGAAATCCACCTTATGGTTTTCCAATAACAATGATGATGGGCCTAAGGGATGCACCTCAAGTCTTTTCAAATAATGTGATTCCTTCCCCTTTGCAATAATTTAGGTCTGGAATAAACATGGGAAGGAATGGTCGAATTGTTAGTTTGGGACATTCAACTCAGAGTCATGCTCTGACAAATGAGTCTACAACATATTTAAGACATTAGATGGATGAGAGCAACATGAAAACGGTTCACACTTTATCTCAAACCATGGGAGATATTTTTCAGCCTTTGATTCAGAATACAACTCAGACGAACCAACATATGGTGACTCAGATGGCGCGCATAGGAGAATTCATGGAATCCTAACACCAGTTCAACGTTAAAATCAAGTAGTGAAAGTTGAAGATGATGTGCAGCCAGCAGATCAAGGGAATCAGGAAATGGTCGAACCATTAGGAGTCGAACCCATCAGAAATGTAAAGCAAATTCCAATAGAGGATGATCCAAGAGTAATGGTGGTAAATAGGCATCAGGATGCTGACCATGTGGTCCAGCAAGTTTGACAGAACAACTTGGCAGCAGAGAACAACTTAGCAGCCCTTGTCAAACAAATAATGGCTAGAAATGGGATAAATACAGGTTTTTCTTGGCCAAATATCATTTAACCAATAATGGATTACATACTTCAGTTAGAACTACCTCATAGGACGAAGGTTCCAAAGTTCACCAAAATTTCAAGAGATACGACTGAGTCTACGGTCGAACATGTAGCACGATACTTGATAGAGGCTGGTAAAATTGCCAATGACGAAAGTTTGAGGATTAAATACTTACCTAGTTCTCTTACAAAGAATGTGTTTACTTGGTTCACCACGTAATCCCCTGTTTCAATTTGTAATTGGACTCTGTTGGAGCATTTATTCCATGAACAATTCAACATGGGTCAAACCAAGATCAATCTGAAGGAGTTGGCAACTTTTAAACGAAATTGTAAAGAGTCAATTGATGACTACTGGAACATATTTATTCTGTTCAAGGCCAAGTGTTTTACTCAAGTACTTGAGCTTGAACTAGTCGAAATGGCCGCTGGTGGAATGTCTGAAGGACGAAAAAGCTTGAGCAACCAAATATAAGAAAATAGCTTATGTTGAATATCATGATGGGGTCGAAAATGTCTGTGACGAAAACCTACCCCTGGATGATAATAAGATAGACCTAGCTGAACTCAAGCAGGGTCCCCCTTATTCTTGTAAATAGTTAGTCCATTCAAATGGATAGAATTCGTCGAAATTGAAAAGGATGACTGATTTCCAAAGAAAACATATACTTTTGACGTCACTAAATGTGATTAAATTTTAAATTATTAGTTAAGGATCGTCAAATACTTGTGCCTCCAACCGCTAGAATACCACCTTTATATTAAAGAAAGAAAAACAAATTTGTAAATACCATAATTTCTTGGGTCATAAGACTTCTCAATGTTTTCTTTTTAGGGATCTGGTGCAGAATGTTATCCAAGAAGGAAGACTCAAGTTTGTGGATAAGTGTTGGAGTACAAATATATTAGGGTTTTTGTTATCGATCCACAAAGATTGTTTTGTGATATCACAACGGTTCTACATTTGCGCTAGTTCAAGACTTAGAGTAACAGGGGGTTTTGGGTTTTGGTAATGGAAGGTTTACTTTGCATTCAAATTAAAAGCTAAGAGTTAAAAATATCGGTTGGTAAAGATTATAAAAAGCACATGCCAAAGTTAGGGTTCGATATGCCCATTTGCACATATAGTTTCGATCAAGCAGAAGAACTCGTTAAAATGATAAACACAATCACAATATCCTCTCAAGATGTTTATTTCTAACACAAATTGTGAGTTTTACCATTTTGATCCATTGATGATCTCTCACTCAATCTATCAAAATGGTAACATTAAAGATCAATACAATGTGAACACCAAGTCTCATAACTATCTCTAACTTATGTTCTTTGGTGGATGAAAAACCTAGGTCAAGTGTTAAACACATTTCTCAATCATGAAGCAATATAAAATATATTTCATAAACACAAAGTTTTCCACCATATATTTATCATCAAAAGTTCTTACACAATGATCAAAGACTATACCTACAAATTAAAGACCTATCTACCTTCTAACCTTGACATATTAAGGGTTTAGCTATCCATAACCATGGAAGCTTCCATTACAAGAAACAGATGAAGAAGACAAAGCATCAATGACAATCTCCCCACTATTGATGCGTCAATTATTCGAAAATGAGTGAAAATCTGAGTTATGGGGTTTTTTCTATAAGAAATACCAAGTTCTCCAAAAAAATGAATGATGAAACCCTTTTATACATCCTGAAAAACGCAAGAGCTTGCTAAGCGAGCATTTATTAATTGCTAAACCGCCTTTGCTCGCTAAGCAAGCTTAGGCCCTCGTTTAGCGAGAAACTCCTTGATTCTTGATGTAGTTGCTCGCTAGAACCTCTCTAAGAGAGCCTATAGCGAGCTCTAAAAGTTCATTTTATTCAGAAATCTTCAAAAGAGAGTCGCCATGATTTGCTTTCTTCATTCCTATTATGAAACCTAAAAATCATAAAACAAAAGTTAAATAATCTATAATATTGAAGCGAATAAACTAAACTACAAAAATTAACCTGAAATAATGGGTAAAAGCATTAGAAGTCCAAATTAACTCTTGAAAAGTGCCAAAAACTATACTACATATTAACATAAGATCAACTATCCCCAACTTGCTTCTTTGTTTGTCCTCAAAAAAAGGTGATATCAAAGAGAAACAAGCACAAGATCAAATAAAAATAACACACCCCAAATATATGGTTTAAACTTAAAGGTTTTGCTTACAAGAAGAGCCCGACTTCACATAGAATCACAACATAATCATGAACTAACTTCTAAACGCAAATGACAAGAAAACAACATAAACAATGAAATGTTCAAACAAGAATCACCTAATCACTTAACTAAGTCAAGCTCAATATCTACAAGGGACAAATCACTCTCATATGTAATTGTGCTAACATCCGGAGCAATTCATGCAAGTATCAAATCAATTCAACAGGAAAATCAAGGAAACAAATATCTCATAAGGACTTCTCAAATGTTGTATTATGGCCAGGGTTATTCAAGAAAAGGATATATATATATATATATATATATATATATATATATATATATATATATATATATATATATATATATATATATATATATATATATATATAAAGGCAAATAATTTGAAGTGGCTTTCAAAAGTCTTTGAAAAATGAAGAACATGCCAAACTAAACCAACCAATAAATTTCACACTTTTCCCTAACTCCTCCTTTCCTCTTTTTCTTCTTTTTATGGTGCTCCCTCTCAAGAATTTTTCTTTTTCAAATGATCTTTTCATTTTCAAGCTACTCTAGTTTAGAGTGCAATGCTATTAGCAATTCTCATTTTCATTTTTCTTTTCTTTTCTTTTCTATGTTCACAAGAGGCACCAATGTCATCCATTCTTTTTTTTTCTTCACACCAACAACTCTCCCCAACTTTAAATCATACCATAATAAAATGACAATATTCTTCAAGAAAGTATGTTTAAACAAAAGGGGGTATATACAAAAAGTAAATCAAACTAGAATGAATCACAATGGTTTTTCTTTTCTTTTTCACAACAAGGATCACCAAAAAATGGTAACTCGGCATTTTACCGACTTTTGCCTTAAGATTCATCCTAGTTGTGTGACGGCTTAAAATTGGCTAGAAAATGCTCACACTACTCACCGGGTAAGCTAAAGCTTAAAGAAATGGATAGTTTTTCTCAACAAACAAACACTGCCTAGATCATTTCAATGTTTCCAAAATTTAGCAAAGAATGCAAGATAAAAGCATGAATCGCACTAGTTCGCAACAATTACAAAAACTATAACATTTGTGAACAATGGAGGTCACTCACTTTGTGGTTTGTTCTAAATGATTCTCATTTGAACATTTATACAATATGAACAAAGCTTGAAATTTGCGGAACGTAAAAAGTTCATACATATGTTATATTCTACAAAGCACGAACGAAGTACCTTTTTTGAGCAAAATTTCAGAATTTTATCATCACCACCAAAGAAAGGTGAAGCACAAATGGTTGAGATCACAGAAAAATAACTTGTTTCGCCATGATAATCACCTTAAAATCAAGAACAAACAACAAAAAACAAAAAAAAAGAATTTGCACCACACAAATAATTAAAAGCATCTGCCATAATGTTAACTATGATAAGTTTTATAAGTACAAAATTTTACCATCCGCCCGGATGTTGACTTACAATTCCAAAATATCAACAACACACTCAAACGGATGTTAATTAATAATATCTAGGAAAAAGTAGGAAAAACTACATCAACACCCTAACAACATGCTAATATAACAAAAACAACAAAATGAAAGAAGGACGATCAAACTGTCCAGTGGTCAATCAAAAGAACTAGAACTGCCATCAACATCATCAATATCATCAGCACCAGAATCATCATCAGCATCTCCAGCACCAGCATCATCATCATCATCTGCAGCCCTCGAATAACTTGGCGTGTCCCCAGGCCAAGCAGAAAAGGCTCTGAAATTTTCCAAGAAACGCAGATGGTGGTCCACACGAGGCTCCCTAATCTGAAGCTGAAACTGAATCATAGACTCATACATAAAAGAGAGAGAGAGCGGCGGTGAGACTCATGCATTTCCCAGTTGGCAGCTGCGTTAGAATCCATACCACTCCCCCTACCAAAAGGGAGACCACCAGGAGGAGGAGCAGAAGCCATAGGAGCAGGAGAATGGGGGAGCCCACAAAACCTTGTAAATAAATCGTCATCAAGAAGTGCTAGTTTCACATTTCCCTTCTTGGGAAGTGCAACACCAGCGTCCTTGCACAAGGCCATCATCAAACCAGGATGTGGGAGCCTGCAGCTTGCCCTTGAACTATAAACAGTGCCACTAGTCGCAATCTGACGAAACTAAGAGGTAATAATCTCAGACAGGTCCATCTCATTACCTTTCAGAACATAGTAAAGGAGGGCATCGACCTCAACAATGATGTCACAGGTGTGGCTCTCCGGGATCAGGTTGTGCAAGACAACCGACATCCAAACCTGAGTTGGAGTCTTCAGAGATTTCCTCTTGAAACGCAATGGTGCACCCGTGGCACCCACCTCATAAGTGAAATCATGCAAGCAATTGCGCCCCCTAATCTCCTCAATGTCCCAGTTCCTAGCACCTCTCAACTGGCCATAATCACATAGGTCATTCTCATCCAATTCCACCATACTTCCTAAATATTGAGCTATGGTGTCCCTTAAAAAATCAATTGCCTTGCCTCTCACCCAAGTCTTGTATTCAAATTTTACTTTTTTGGGCCCCGTTGGAAGGGCGTTCGCAAAGAACTCCGTAACAATCTCAAGGTGGTACTCGGGGTGAGGATGACAAAGCTTAGCAAAATCACATCCTTCCAATTCAGCTCCAAGAACTCCATATCTCCCTTCAGGCCTCAAATGTACAATGCGACCTGGCCACACTGACCTTCTTTCTAACACAAAATAGCGCTCTTGGTGTGCTACCGATAAGAACCTTTGCCCCTCAAAGCCTGCAGAAGAACGACCCCTTGAAGAAGATGGGGAAGTAGTTGATGTAATTCTTCCTCTCTTCGACCTACCAGACATCTGAAAAACAACAAAGAAACAACAAACAAAAACATGCAAACAAGTGTTATTAGATGCCAAAAGCCAGTAGCAAAAAATGTTAAAATCCCTATTAAAAACATAGAAAGTACCCCATAGTTTTAAAACAAATAAAAAAAGGGGGGACTTCCACAATTTAAAAACAAACCTATTTCTACTCATAAGCACTAGCACAGAGGGAATTCCACACTATATTAACAAAAACAATACAAAAGTCATTAAATTCCTAATTATGCCCTAATGCTTCAAAATTCTTAACCTAAACCACATGCATTCGAATTTTCAACTAGAGTTCAACAAAAAGAGAAGGTAGAAGAATTAAGGAGGCAAGTACAAAAGTGTAGCGGTAAAAACATGAGTTTAAGTTATTAATTAACTTAACTCAAAGTAAACAGAGTCGCCACTGCGCTTTTATTTTATTCCAAGAGGAAAAGGAAAAAAGGGCGAATAAATCATAATGAATCTAAAAGCAAAAAGAGCTAAAAAAAACAAGAAAAGAACCGGGTAAGGGGATAGGTTACACAATGGGAAGGTTTTACGCACCCAAAATGTTTGTGGTACTCCACGGGAGCCCTTTGAAAAATTTACTTCTTTTAGTTTAAAAAAGGTTTGTTAAATGAGAGTGGAGGGATGAGAGAAGAATTATTTTTTAATGTTTTTGTGTTTAGAGAGGCTTACCATATCATGCCTACATACCCACAAAGTGCAATGCGAGATCAAAACCCTATAGTTCGTGGTACAATTAGTGAAAAGGGTTGGTCGTAATTGATTTTATTAAGTGAAGAAAATTTGTCATCATCAAGTGGATAGCCAAACAAACTACCATGAAAATGAAGGCATGGACTCATACATCATTATGGGGAGGACGCCAACTCGGATAAAATCAACGAGTATGCCACTAAAACCCCACTAATGACAAGAGACTCAATTACATCAAACTATAACCATGGAGATTGAGAGACTTGCACCCGACTAAAGAATAATGACTCATAATCGACACTGTTTTAAAGAAAACAAACAAAAGTGCACAAAGGCACAAAACAACTTGAATGAGTTTGGTTCTTTTTATTTTTGAATTAAGGTCAAAAGGATTAAATTCATTTGTTTTTAAAAGAAAAGAAAATAGTAAAAATCCACTTGACAAAAGTCAAGGTTTTGTTTATTAAAGAAGTGATGATTTTGGAAAACAAGAATCCTTTGAAAAAGAGAGAAGTTTTTTGAAAATTAAAGAAATGGCGGAGATGAAGAGACTATCCTAGAAAAGAAAATAAGGAGATAAAGGAAGAAAGATCTAACCAAACTTGATGATACTTCCAATTATGAGCTTAAGAGTTCCATCCTTATAAGCTAGCAAATGGCCAAATAAAGGCAGATACCAACTTCATGAAGATCAAAGCAAATAAGAGATGTCCTAAAATCTAAGTCCAACACTTCATTCCAAAGCCAAGGATAGTAACCAATAGCCCAAAGATTAAGATCACAAGTTTTTTAGAGATTTAATCCTTTATTAATATTTTTGTGTCCAAATGGACAAAAGGAAAATCAACACAACAAAAATAAGAGCAAGAAATATAAACATGATAACGGATGAATAAAGCATAGTAAAATAAAGGCAATAAAAGGGCTAGAAATTAAATGTTAGTAGCAAAATAAATTAAAGTGAAAGAAACTAAAATATTAATAGTAGTAATAGTATAATAATATTTACATAATAATGGTATGGTGAACTTAATCAACCACAACCAAAAGAGTAACCAAAATCGAAAGGCAGCCGAATCCGCTTAGTATCTTACACTATAGCGATTAATCAAGGCAAACCAAATCAAATTCAATGAAATTTGAAAGGCGATTGGGAGACCAAAAGCACCTACGCATCAAACATTCATAAGTCTCGATTCTTAATGCAATATGATAAAAAGCTTTGGGATTATGCGACCAACAAGAGGTCTGGTCCACTAAAGTGCAAGTATCCAATTGGATTTTTTATTCTGAATTAGGGACACATTTAGGTCAATGTTAAGCAATCACAGAGTAATTACGAAGTAATCACCCTACAAATGAGGCCGGCCACCACCAATTAAGGTGAACAATGTTAGTGCTAATGCATGCGAGATAAACGATATGTAGATCGCTATCCGGACGCAATATCGCACGAAACTAAAGGTGAATACCAAATTGAGTTACACTTATGGTATTCTTCCATCCTTAAGTTCAATCACTTTTCTCGATGGATTCAAGCATGAAAATCTATCACTAATGCAAAGTACCTTAAATGAATTAAATAATCCATTTAAATGTAATTTTGGATTAATGAACATTAACTACTCTAATCTACACCTAAAGTTCATTGAAATTATAGAGAAATAACTCCCAAAAGTGCATCCCAAGGTAAGAATAAAAAGGAGGAAGAAGGAGAAGAAAAAGGAACCAAAAAGGAGCTTAAGATAAGCCAAAAAAATGCCTATGATTTGTGTTAACCGGTTAGCCAAATTGCACTGGAAATGGTTAACCCGTTAACACAACCAGCTCTCAAAACCTGCGCAGTTTTACACTGATTAACCCATTAACCAAAATACACTGAAAATGGTTAACCCGTTAATGCTGAACCAGTAGCAGAAAAAAATGCTAAAATTCAGCATGATATATTTTCAAAACCTTTTTACAAACATTTGATGATCATGATCTGAATTAGCACGAATTTAAAAACCAAAATACAGTGAAATCCCTGCAATCAACAATTGAAGATCCAAAGGATCTAGAATCAAAGGCACCAAAGATCTACATCTTGAATGTTGATGATGAGTATGGGTTTATGGAAAGAGTGAATTACCAAAAGCACTTCTTCAAATTGGACCAAAACAAGCTAGATCTACTGCAATTGATGAACAAGAAAAGAGTAGTATGAAGGTTTAGCTTAAGTTGATCAAGAATTCAATGTGAATTCTTGATAAATTCAAAAGAAAGAAAAAAAGCTTTAGTGAAATTTTGGTTTTGGGGGAGTATTTTGCAAGAGATTTGTTGGCTCTCAAAAGCTTCAAGAAATTTTTGCAAGGTGAATTTGGCTCTCTAAAGCTTGTTGAATGAATGAAATTAGAGTGCTATTTAAAGGCATTAGGTATGGGAATTTGGTGGAATGGAGCTTGCTTTGGTAATTCAAACTAAGTTTGGTAATTGAAAATTTGGTGGGAAATGGAAAAGAGTGGTGATTAGTGAGGGTTTATGGCAGGAAATGATCAAAGTGATGTAGAGAAATCAAAGGGAAATGGATCTAGAATATTACAATAAGATTCATGATCCAAAGGTGCTGAATTTTAATGAAATATTCAAATTTCGCACTGGTTAACCGGTTAACCAAAATGCACTGGAAATAGTTAACCCGTTAACGCAATCAACTTTCAAAACCTGCACAGAAAACACTAGTTAACTCGTTAACCAAATTGCACTGAAAATGGTTAACTCGTTAATGCAATCAGCTTTCAAAACCTACGCAGAAAACACTGGTTAATCCGTTATCCAAATTGCACTGAAAATGGTTAACCCGTTAACCATGCTAAAATTTGAATATTTTATTCAAAAGTTATTGCTTGGTTGTTGTTGCCCGATTCTTTTTGTACGTCGAAGAAGGAATGGAAATAAACACATGAACCTTGTAATTCCTTGAATGAATCAATTAACTTGGTAAATCTTTGATCATATAAATTTGAATTATTTGCGGATCAACTTCGACTTTTATCTGCGGAATTTTAATTTTGCTGCAGGACTTCTATTTTTGCCATTTTCAATAGTTCCTCTTTCCTGAAAATGTTAGTGAAAGAAAACAAAATATTTTTTTGGATTTTAATTAATGGTTAGTAAACATAAACAAATAAAGAAATTAAAGGGAACGGTGATCCCCTGTGAGATATAAACCTACACCCGAGAATAACCGAGCAACCAGTGTGATCTTGTTTGTATGCAAGATGCAGATGAAATGCGAAGAAAACTTAGGGCAAAAATTAGATAGCTACAATAAGGAATTTCATAAAAAAAAACCCGTACAAAATCCCTAAAAATGGGTTTTACGAAAAATGAAGAAAAAATAAACAAAACTAAAACTTACCTTGATAAAATAGACGGGATGAAGATTGAAAATTCGAAAGAGAAGAACAAATATGAAACCTTGAAGAGATGAGAGCAAAAGAGTGACTCTTTTGAAAGTTTTTGTGAAAAGAGGCAACCCTAGCCTCTCATAACTTCAGAACGCGCTTAGCAAACTAGGCCAAGTCAGCCAAGATGGGCCCAGTTCGTAGCTGATATATATATATATATATATATATATATATATATATATATATATATATATATATATATATATATTTTAAAAAACAGCCTCGCTTAGTGAGCAAAAAGGCATGCTTAGCGAGCAAGCAACTGGAAGCAGACTGAAAACGCTCGCTTATCAAGCTCTTGCTCGCTTAACGAGATCTGCTACACAAAACGCTTCCAGCAGAAATCAGATCACACTTTCAAGTCTAAAAACACTTCTATAACATATTTGTAACATCAAAAACAACAAATACTTACAAAATGGGGGTGCCTCCCAACGAGCGTTTGTTTAACGTCGGATAAGCTCGACGGTCCACAATGATCAATGATCATCGAAGGTAACAAATTGGTTTTCATGATCGAAGCTACCTCCTAGGTATATTTTGAGATTTTTCCCGTTAACCGACCAACTATCTTTCTTTTCCAAGTCTTCAATCACTACAACTCCATATTCTCTCACTTCTTTTACCTGAAAAGGTTCGGACCATTTGCTTTTCAAATTTCTTGGAAAAAGCTTTAATCAGGAGTTGAAGAGTAAAACAAGTTGTCCAACCTTGAAGTTTTTTAGCTTGATTTTCTTGTCTTGGTACTTTTTCACTTTTTCTTTGTACAGCCTGCTTGAATGATATGCTACATTTCTCATTTCCTCAAGCTTACTCAACTGTACTTTCCTCTTTGTGTCGACCAAGGTTGGATAAAAATTTAAAAACTTTAAAGCCCATAAATCCTTGTGCTCCATTTCAACTGGTAAATGGCATGTTTTGCCATAAAGCATTTGGAATGGAGTTAAGCCTATTGGAGCTTTGTACGTGGTGCGATATGCCCACAATGCTTCGTCTAACTTTTGTGACCAATCATTCCTTGACTCCGAAACAGTTTTTTCCAAAATTTTCTTCACATCCCTATTAGACACCTCAACTTGCCCATTTGATTGGGGATGGTAGGGAGTCACAACCTTGTGTGACACACCGTAATGTTTCAAAACGCTTTCAAGCGGTGCATTACAAAAGTGCGACCCACCATCACAAATCAACACTCGATGGGTTCCAAAACAGGAAAAAATGTTTTTCTTCATAAATTTAATCACCATTTTTCTATCCGCCCTCGGTGAAGCAATAGCTTCCACCCATTTAGAAACATAATACACAGCAACCAAAATGTACTCATTTGTGAAAGATGGTGGAAATGGGCCAACGAAATCAATGCCCCAACAATCAAAGATTTCAACCTCTTGAATATTCTGGAGGGGCATTTCATCACGATTGCCTATTCCACCCGATTTTTGGCAAATGTCACAACTCCTCGCATGGAGGTTGGAATCCTTGAAAATAGCAGGCCAATAAAATCCCGATTGAAGGATTTTTGTGGTCGTCCTAGATCCGTTAAAATGACCTCCATACGGAGAGTTATGACAATGCCAAAGGATACTATTAGCCTCATCACTGTAAACACCCCAAATTTTCCCTCACTAAGTTCACACCATAGCTTGTGATCTTTCATATTTGCATTAGTTTGAACATATCATCTCATATTGCATTTTTGTTTCACTATATAGTTCAAGTTCATCTGCATTTAGGGTTCGTGATCTGAGCAATCCAAGGATCCATTTGAGCCACTCCAAAGGCCACCAATCATTCTAAGAGGGTCCATGTATGTTCAATCATCATTTTATATCCCTCAAAGATCAAGGAAGTCAAAGAATCACAAGAACTGGAAAAGCATGGAAGCAGAGCCAGGGTTTCACTACACAGATGACTTGAAATTAGGGTTTTGGTTTCAGAGGCCATAACTCCAAATTTTTTGGTCATTCTTGTTTCTAAGGGTCTCAAAATGTTATAAAGATCATATGTACCAAGTTTTAATGAAGAAATTCATTGTGGAAGTCATCTGTTCACTGGGTAACTTCTTTAGCAAGTCAGAGCAAAATCAGGGCATCTGAGACCCCCACCAATGGAACCAAAGTGGATTTTTCATCAAATTGAAGTTATATGATCTTTATTTAATCATTGAAGTTCTTGGAAGTTCACAAAATTGAAGAAAAGTGAGCTAAACCAAAAGTTGCCAAAAATGGAAATGACTTGTAATGTAAACTTTCCATTTTGGGAAAGTTTTTCAACCTCCTCTTTCTCAACCAAAAATGCCACAAATGAAAAATTGTTGGTCATGAAAGTTGTAGATTGGATCATTCCCTTTTCAAAAATTACAAGAACAAGTTCTAATTCATTATGGAACTCAAGTTATGGCTTGTCAAAGTTGGCAAAAATCACATAATTTTAAAGAATGCACCAAAGAGGGATTTTTGCAAAACCACTTGCCAAGCTATTTTTGTGACTTCAAATACACTTCTAAGCATCATAACATCATAGTGCATTGCCTTAAGACCATAATTGCCCAAAGAACCATGCTTTTTCATGTCTTTCATTTCAAGAATTTCAAAAGGGGCCAAACTTCATGGAATTTGCAAAATGACACATAACCTTTCACAAACTTGCTGAATTGCCTCAAAACTATTTCCATGGACCTCCTTGATCTCAGCTGCACAAAGACAAGCCAAAAACCCAGCTGCACCATTTCCCATACCTCAAGTACACAAGTTGGTGACTTTTTGCAACTTGCCCATACCAATCAGCTGCTGCCACCACCCACTCCCTGGCCTATCAATACTTGTTATGTGGATCAAACACAAGCCATAACACACAACATTGCAAGCTGAAACCTCAGAATCCTCAAGTTCCACAAAATCCCCTCATTTGCAAAATCCTTCGAATCTCTCAGCTCACATACTCAATCTTAAAACTTCTTTCACCATTCATCTCAGAATCATCAATAGATCACAAAGCAGCCATTAAAACATCCAAAAACACCCCATAGCCAAAACACGATTCTTGGTCAGTTGAAGTGCAATCACACAAACCAGCCAAAACAAACTCCTTCCAAGCCTCAAAGCTTCTTCAGAAGGATCATTGGAGTGAGTTTGCAGAAGAGAGGTGACCAGAAAGCTCCAAACTAAGGAAGCTCAAGCTCCGGTAACTTTTTCAAACTTTTTTCCAGAAGTGCTATTTTAAGTGTTTAGATTGTTCTTCATGCTTTGCTGATCACCACGATATGTTTACTTTTGAGAATGGTTGAGAAATAAGCTTGTATGCATGTTCTGAAAGTTTTGCCATTTTTGAGTTTCTCTTCGAATCTTGTTTATGAGCCATGATAAATTTGTTTTGAGGTTGGATTCGTGCTTAGGAAGGTGAGAGGAGTTGATCTGGAGCTTTAGAGCTCCATAAATGACCTAGGGGTGAAGTTTGGGGTTTGCTCAGGGAGAAGCCGGCCGGAGAAGATGACCGAAGGTCTTCTCCGGCTACCTGAAAGTGATTAACTGTCTAATTAGGGTTAGGGCAAGGTTTAAATGAGGGTCGTCTGATTTTAGTTTCCCGCGTGTGTTGAATGGTTAGGATTAGGTCATTAAATTTAATTTAGGATTAATTAATTGATTAAATAGAATTAACTGAATTTGAATTTCAGCCTTAGGATTACGCGCCAGGTCAAACCAAATCCCTCAACTTTGAATCCAGACCATTAGATTAGATTAATTCTGTTTTATTTCATTTTAATTTCATTTTTTCTTATTTGTTTTGCATATTTTATTTAAGATAGCTAGAAAATCCCAAAAAATATTTTCTTCTACATTTTGCATCCAAATAATTTTCTTCACCCAATTTTTTTTTTTTTTTGCATTAAAAAATCATTTTTAAAATATTTAAATGTTTATTTTAATAAATTAATGAAAATTAATTAATTAAAATATCATTTAGGTTTCTAAAAATCACAAAAAAAATCACATTGCATCTTAGGACATTTAGAAACATTGTCATGCCATTCATACAAATTTCTTTTTGGTTTTGAACAATATTTGACATTTTTCTTGAATTTAGGGTTCATAAAATTCCTATTTTTGAACCTTAACTTCAAGAATTCTTTTCTGCCTAACCATGAATGGTATGACATTGATTCTTTTTGCATTGATCTTCATATATCCTCCTTTGGGGTGTGATATCATATGGGGTTAGGGTTTCTTTAAGTTCATTTTCAATTTTTTATCTTATGATTTGCTTCTGTTTTTTACTTTTGCATCTCATGTTGCATTAAAACCCTAATTTCTCATGTTCATTTGCATACATCTTGTATAAGCACTCATTCAAGAACTTGCAATGACATTTCATGCATTCACATGACATCTAAGACATCATAGGAAACATTAGAATCATACTTGATCATTTCTTCATCCATTTTCCATGATATGCATCCATTTCATTCCATGAACTTTCATGTGCTTTCATGCTTCTTCCATGCTTCATTTGCATTCTCATCCCTTGTATGATCATTCACAACTCTTGACATGTCTTTGCATCATCTCATAGCATCATTGACATCATGTTTATGCTTCTGGTTTTGGTTTGCATCCTTGCATAGATTCCATTTTTATTTCATTCTTTCTTTTATGCTAACCATTTCAGGTGGTAAATACTTTGAGAAGTGAATTTGCCTTCACTTCTCACTTCTCTTCTCTTTCTCTCTTATGCATTATTGCTGCATTTTGCTTTTGCTTTAGAGTGAGCTTGCTCATTCATGTTCTTCCTTCACTCTCTTTCTTCAAGTAACTTATCTTCTTCAGTGAAGTAAGTTAACTTGTTTCTTCTGCTTCTCTTCCTTTCATCTGCTTCTTCCATTGGTGGCCTTGAAGATCTCTTGCAAGCCTTAATAACCACAGGAACATCCAAGCATGACAATAATTTGGGTTTTGATTAGTCCCCCTTTAGTTTTACCTTTGTGTCTTCTTTTGTGTCTCTCTTCTCATCTCATAATCAGAGACTAAACCTTTAAGGTTTTAAGGCTTTGTGATTAAGATTATGCCTGCATCCTTCTCTTTGGATGGAGTGTATAACTTTAATCCTAAGTGTTAAACCTTTAATGTGTTTAAATCTCTTAATCAATCCATCTTGATAATCACTAAGACAATAGCTTGTAACTTGGGCCTTGCATTAGGGTTCTAATTCTTCCTTAATTGGTTAAGAAGGACTAACCCTAGTGTTAATGGACAAGTCCCCCTCAAGTTGTCTTACAAACCATAAAATTCACTTCTTAATCTTACCCTTATATTAAAATCCACTTTAATAAAGGCTTTGTTTTGTCATGAGGTTAATTCCTAATCATGGATTAAGTTGAGGTATCTTCCTCAGCTTAAATGTTCTCATCTATTATCCTTCTATTAGGATGGTGTAATGAGTCCATTAAATCCTTGATTTTGGCTTAAACTCGTTACTTAACACTAAACAAAAACTCCAAAAAAATCTAAATAATCACAAGTAGGTTAATGATCTTAATCCTACATCATGGTAATTAAGTT
The DNA here is from genome assembly GCA_963966055.1 of Lathyrus aphaca. Classification (NCBI taxonomy): domain Eukaryota; kingdom Viridiplantae; phylum Streptophyta; class Magnoliopsida; order Fabales; family Fabaceae; genus Lathyrus; species Lathyrus aphaca. The sequence continues at coordinate 443,448,532 of OZ014523.1, forward strand.
TGAGGTGTTTACTTCATACTTAAGGTATTCTCATTACCCCTAATCAAAAAGAGGATGTGATGAGTTTACTAACCCTTGGTTTAGGCTTAAGCTCATTGACTTATGACAAACACAAAAAGCAATAAAAGATTGAAAACACTAAAAGCAAACAATAATCGTCTCCTCCAGGATTCTTTTCTCACCTCATTCACTCACAAACGAGAACTCGCTTCTTCTGTCTAATGCAAGACAGTTAGCACCTGAGCCAGACAGGTCATACACTTGAGCATAGACAATTAAGCAGTTCATAGTCAATTTATTTTCAGTCTCTTTGAGTCGAACTACGGTGTTCTGATTTCCTCATTGCACGAGAGGATATGTAGGCATAACTTAACTGTTATCGAAAAAAAGTCTTCGTCTCCCCCCTCTTCCTGCATTATTCTTTAAGCCTCATCCCTGAGCATTTCACTTCATATCTTTTTTTGCACTGACACCTGTACATTCTCTTCCAGCTTTTGCACACAGATAGCACTGACATAACCCCTTTAAACACAAATCTTTTAAGCGTGGATCCCATCGAGTACGACGAACAATCTGGGTGTTAATACCTTCCCAGATTGTAACCAACCCCCTTTCTCAGTTTCTCTGGTTCGCAACCATCTTATCCATCTTGTCCCAGGTTTATGTAGCATTACCTTTCCTTCGGGATAAAAATGCCTAGCTGGCGACTCTTTTCACTTCATCTTCATCTCTCCTCTCGCCGACCGTTCGCGTCTGTACCCTATCTGACCCTGTGTCATTTGGTGGGAGCGACAACTTGGCGAATCTGCTGGGGATGCTTTATATTGCAACCAGGGCTTCTAGTTCTTTTTGTGGGTTCCTCCTAGTGCTTGTTTGATTTGTGTTTACGGGGGTGTTATGTGCTAATTGTGCTTGTTTATTTGCTTTATTTATTGCTTTATGTACAACTTTATTTATTGCTTTCCTTTACAGTTTTTTATTGCATTTTCATACTGTCATTATCACTGTGCTGGATCTGGTTTTCCTTGGCTGGTGGGGTTTCATTGAGTGATTAAGGTCCTATACCTGGGACCTGAGTGACACCTAGGCTAGAGTGGCTTCATATTCTTTCCCGTTCCATTTCGGTCTGGTGCGGGAATATGAAACACGGTTCAGACGTGGGTTTCTTCTTGAGAACTCTGTGCTACAGATTTCCTGTAGTGCTAGGGCTATCTGGGAAGCCTGCTAAGTCTAGATGACCTTTATATTGACCTTCAGAATCTGGGGTGAATTAGAGGAGGGTCTTTTATAGTTATTGTAAACACTATACCTCCGGGTTAGAAGTGTTTACACTTCTCATAACTGATCCAAGTCTGAGGATCCTTGTTCTAGAACATTACATGTGAGGGGGATGGGATATTTACAGGTTTTGCAGGAACCCTTGGCCACATCATATCCTGTTACTGTATTGTTTAAGAATGCTTCACTTTGGACAGTTCTTGTGATTACCCTGGACTTGTGACTCTTTATTTGAGTCCCCCACCCGGTTACTAGATTTCTAAGCCTCCATCCGGACCTTTGAACATACATGGACTTTTACCAAGGGAGATAAAAAGATCCAACTCTTCATCATAAACATTTGCATATCATTTGCATACATCATTTCTGCATCATTTAACATTTGCTTATTTGTTTTACTGGGTATCCATCTTCATATTTGGTTTGTTTTTGACCCCTTCTTCTACTCAGACTGCTTCAGCTGTTTTCTCCAGCTCCTTCACCAGTTTGTCATAGACCCATCTTCAGTTTTTGTCTTCATCAGAGACTCACCTGCAGCCATCCTGAGCTTCTCAGCCAGTGACCTTCATCAACAGTTGTTCTCAGCTTCTTCATCAATACCCATCATCAGCATGGGCACTTCAAGAAAGAGCAACATCTCTTACCACTTCTTTGAGCCCACCTTGACTGGCATCAGGCAGGTCCAGTACCTCATTACACCTGACCATATCCCACTATTCAAAGAGCACTATGGGGGCATATTAGACATGTTCATGGATCTTGATGCATCTCAGAGGAGCATGATCCATACATGCTTGCAGTTTTATGACCCTCCACTCAGATGCTTCACATTCCCTGATTTCCAGATGGGACCTTTGCTAGAAGAGTTTTCCTTGTTGTTGGGAGTTCCTATCAGGAGAAGGATTCCTTTCAACCCAGAGATGACTGCTCCCAAAAATGAAGAGATAGCCAGGGCATTGCATTTGGAGCCTGCCCTCATTGAGCAGAACATGACAACCAAGGCTGGTGTTCCAGGCCTTCATCTGGACTTCTTGATCTCTCAGGCCACCCTGAAGGCTGCAGTAGGAGAATGGAAGGCTGTCTGTGCACTTTTAGCCCTCAGTATATATGGGGTTATTTTGTTTGCAGATGAGCCCAAGTTTGTGAGTAAGAATGCCATCCACTTGTTCTTTGTTGAGGAACCCTGTTCCTACCTTACTGGGAGACTTTTACTACTCAGTCCATCAGAGGAATGAAAAGCAAAGAGGGAAGTTGGTCAGATGCTGTGCTCCTTTGTATTACTCTTGGCTGCTCAAACACTTGCTAAAATCAGATACCTTTTTGAACCCCCATTAGAAGAAGAATTGGGCTAAGAGGTTCATTGCCTTGACATCAGATGGTGCGCCTAGAGCACCAAAGGCAAGGACATTATTACCAGCTGTGGGCATTATCCTAATGTGCCTTTAATAGGAGTGAAAGGTTGCATCAACTACAACCATTTACTGTTTAAGAGGCAATTGGGATATGTTTTGGTTCATCCTCCCCGAGGACAAGATTTGGCTGAAACTCTCTACTGTGAAATTCAACCTAACTCTGCTGTTGTCAGACAGGCTGCCTGCACTTGGGATAACATTCAGACCAAAGGGGCAGCCATCCTTGGAAATTGCAACAATATTTCTTCAGCACAATATTCTGATTGGTCCCATACTAGAGCTCAGATCACCCGGATGCCTTTCACCTTGGAAGATACACCTGGACCTTCTACAGTGCAACCTGCAGCAACTGTCAGCATGGAAAAATTTGAAATGCTGAAAGAGAGGAACACTCAGCTAGCTGAAGCCCTGAAGAAGACTCTCTGGGAGAGAAATGACTGCAGTTTGGATAATGAGAGAATGGAAAGACTCAGGATTAAGCATCTGACCAAGATAGAAAAGACAGATGACTACATCAGGAAGGCAAGAGCAGGGGAGTTGGTTCTGAAGAATGCTTGTAAGGAAGCAAAAACTCAGAAGGCTAGGGCAGAGCATTATCTGGAGGAAAGCCAGGCTAGGTGGATCAAGATCACTTAAGCCCGTGCACAAGAAGACCAGAGGACTCAGGCTATGATAGAGCAGTTGGAGCCTAGTGAGAAGAAGCATCAGGAGGCTTTGTTGGCAGCTTAGAAGGAGATATCTGACTTCAAACTCGGGGCGGGGTTGAAGAGGTCAAAGGATCAGGATAAACATAAGAAGATAACCAGTGCCATTTCTACAAGGAACCTCCTTATCAGGACTTTTGCAGGGCACCCAGTAGGGCCAATAACTCAGGCCCTCCTGAAGGAAGTCAGGGAGGATGACTTTGGATTGGATGTCTGATCCTTTTGCTTGTACTTCTTTCTTTTGTTGTACTTTTCTTTTGTTGTTGTATTTTGACCCACCACGGGGATGTATTGTAATCAAACTATGTATTTTTATCCTTGTAATATATCAGTTTGTATTATTTATGGTGGGCTTTTTTTCTCAACATCATCAGCATTTCCTCGAGGTCTGGAAAGGTAAAAACCAAAGAACCAAACCGGATACCCTTGGAAGACAAATAAGCATATTGCATTGCATACTAACATTTTCTTTGTTTTGTAGGTTTTTGTTTTATTGTTGTTTCTCACTTTGTTGTGGTTTCAGGAAACATTGCTCGCATAAGAGTGTTCCCTGTCAACAGAATACACCGGTATCCGACGAGAAACAACCTTCTGGGCATTCAGATGGATCAAGTACAGCACGAATTGAATGAAGTAAGGACCCAAATGGCAAATGAAAGGGTTGATATGAGGAATCAAATGACCCAATTTATGGTTGTAATGACTGGCTTAGCTCAGAGCCAAGAAAGGCTAAGGGAATTGGTGGAAAGACAAACTCCTGATGAACACCATCCCAGTACAGGAGGTACCAGCAATAATGATCGCGGGAAGCCTCGCATTGATCCACCAGAGTTTGGGCCTCGTCTAAACCCAGATGTTAATGTCATAAGGAATACTCAAGGAAACACTGCTGGAGGCAGGATCTTGCAAGAGGATCCTCAAGAAGATGAGTTCACAGTTATTGGAGCTGGGGATGAAGTTTACGACCGAAGGCTGGACGAGATTGCTGAGAAACTGAGGTCTCTTGAATCCCAGAATTCCCTAGACTTTGATGTAATAGACATGGGGCTGGTGGATGGGGTGAGAATTCCTCACAAGTTCAAACCCCCGTGCTTTGAAAAATATAATGGTACCTCCTGCCCGCGTACTCATCTGCAGTCTTTCTTAGGGAGACTCAAAGCTTATACCATGGAAGAGAAGTTATGGATGTTCTATTTTGAGGACAGCCTGACTGGAGCATCAAGAGAATGGTATTCACATCTGACCAGGGCCACTATAAGATGTTGGAAAGACTTGGCCGAAGCCTTAATCCGTAAATACCAGTACAATCTAGACAGGGCTCCCAATAGAACTCTTCTAATGGGCATGTCTCGGTCTTCAAGGGAAAGCTTTCGGGATTATGCCCAGAGGTGGCGACAGCTTGCTGCTGCTGTCCAGCCACCTATGTCTGAACGGGAAATGGCAGACATGTTTATGAATACCTTGCAGGGAACTTATATCGAACGACTTGTTGCATTCTCCTCCACTAGCTTTGCTGACGTAGTCATAGCTGGGGAGATAATAGAGAGTCTTCTGAAGATGGGCAAAATCTCTGACAACGGTTCAAGTTCTTCCAACAAGACAAGAAAAACTTTTTCTGGACCCCAAAGGGCGGGTGACACAAATGCTATTCATGCAGGCAGGGGCAGACCCCAATACTCTCACAGATCAGTAGCAGTTGTTACTATCCCGACTCCAGCTACACAACAACCACTTTTTCCTCAACAACAACAACAACAACAACACTATCAGCAACAATCGTACTTTCAACAACAAAGATCATACAACAATAACAACAACAACCAACAGCAACGCCCCTTTCAACAGAGGCCATCTCAAGCGAATAGGGTGATTGACCCCATTCCTATGCCATATGCCACCCTACTTCCACAACTCCTGAAGCTCAACCTAGTTGAGTTAAGGACGTTGGCTCCACCAGATCCTCTCAACCTCCCGAAGAATTATGATGCCAATGCTAGGTGTGCCTTTCATTCCAACGCACCTGGTCACAATACTGAGAAGTGTAGAGCCTTGCAAATGAAGGTTCAGGATCTGGTCGATTCCAAAGCTCTCAACTTCTCACCTCCTCCAAATGTTACCAGAAATCCTATGCCTAGTCATGGTGGGCCCAAAATTTATTCCATAGAGGAGGACCAACCATCTCCACTGATTAATAGTATTGCGCATATTCAAACGCCGCTGGCAGAAGTCAAAGCTCAACTCTTAAGATGCTAGGTGTTCCCAGATTGTGAGGCCTGCTGCGAATTTGCAAGACTTCTATTAATGGTTGTGAGAGGCTAAGGCTTGGCATAGATGGCCTTATCAGAGATGGAATTTTACAAATTACCACAACAGCGTCTACAACATCAACAACTCTTTCTTCAGCAACAATAGATCCTCCTACAACTGCAACAACCATTGTTCCCACTGATTCATCCACAACTCCAGCAATCACTCCATCCATTATTTCAACAAACCAAAGTTCAGCTACGCTTACTTCTACAATGTCAACACCCATCTTATCAACGGAATCGCCTACAACGCCAACAAACACTAACGAAGATGTCTCAACGGTCACAATCTATTATGACCCGACAACTGTTCATCCCAACAACAATTTTCAACAACAAACTACAGCACCTACTGTCAGATCTCCAGTCATAATCTATTACGACCCGCATACCATCACAGTTCCTTCCGCTGCAGCAATCAGTCCAGTCACCATTACGGTACCTGGACCCGTTCCTTATGAAAGGAATAATGCCATACCTTGGCACTATGGCTCTGTCCTTTACTGCGACGGAAAGAAGATCACTCTAGATTCATCAACCTCTTCACCACAAGTTGACAATGTTGGGGGAGGCGGAGGCTTCACCAGAAGCGGATTCCTTTTTGCCTCACAAATACCGAGACCCAGTGCTGAAGCAGAGGTTGTTGCTAAAGCAAAAGGGAAGAGTGTAGTACTCGAAGAGCCAGCTGTTAAAGAAACTCAGAAGACATCTTTTGACCAAGAGGTGGACGAGTTTATGAGAATAATCAAAAAGAGTGATTACAAAGTGGTGGACTAGCTTCATCAGACGCCCTCCAAAATCTTTATCTTGTCATTGTTAATGTGTTCCGAAGCCCATAGGAATGCACTTTTGAGGGAACTGCACGCTGCCTACGTGCCGGAAGAGATAACGGTTAATCAGATAGAAACAGTGGTTGCAAATGTTAACACTAGTCATGGACTGGGCTTCACAGATGCTGATTTAATGACGGAGGGACGCAATCATAACAAGGCTTTACACATCACCTTAGAGTGCAAAGGTGCTATTCTTTCTCATGTGCTGGTAGACATTGGGTCCTCGCTCAATGTCCTCCCAAATAAAGCCTTGGTGAAGCTGGAATATGATGGTTTGGCATTGCGTCCAAGTAACTTGGTGGTAAGAGCGTTTGATGGCTCTAAGAGATTAGTGCTTGGAGAGATTGAATTACCCGTGGTGATTGGCCCACAAGTCTTTAAAACTACTTTCTTCGTGATGGACATTCAGTCGGCCTATAGCTATTTGTTGGGTAGACCCTGGATTCACGCTGCTGGCGCTGTTACATCTTCTCTTCACCAGAAATTAAAATACGAGTGGGAAGGCCAGATCATCAAAATCTGCGGGGAGGAAGACATTTTCGTTAGCCAGCTGGCTACTTATAAGTACATTGAGATGGATGGGGAGATCCACGAGACTATGAGCCAGGGGTTTGAGGCCTTTAACGTCAATGAAGCAACTGTTGTGTCTGGAACTTCTATCACTTCATATCAGCAAGCCCGGAAGGTTGTTGAAGAGGGTAATGCTAGAGGATGGGGCAAACTGTTGCCGATGGAGAAAAAAGAAGACAGATTCGGGTTGGGTTACAGACCAATCCGACAAGATCAATCAGAGGTTGCCAAGGAGCCCAAATTTGTCAGTGGGGAAATGCTCACCCTAGATGCTGTGAATAATCTGGAAGATGAGGAAGAAAGCAACCGCAACCTGGAGAACTAGATACGTTCAAGGATCCCGGGGAACCAAGTCTCTAACTGGTCTTCCCAAGAAATTATAAGGGTTACTCCTGCAGAGTAATTATTATTTCCTGTCTTTTAGCATGCATCAAGTCCTGCATCTTGCCCAAGGTCTCAGGACTCATTTTGTAATAGGGCCATATTGTATTTTGTGCAAATGATTAATCAATGAACATCTGGACATCCTTTGCAAACGAGTCTTTTTTTCCGCTCACTGTCTTTTCATTTTTCACTTTTGTACAAAACAATAAAATGGCAATGATTTCAAAATAAATAACTTCATTTTCACTTTTTCGAAACAAGATTAAAATTGATCACTAAAATGAACCAATATCAACCATTGCAGAGATTATCCTCCAGATCGCACCTACAACAACACTGTTATGACCTTGTATGACTTCGACAATCCGATTAATCAAGCTGATGAAGGGGTTGAAGAAGACTATGAGTTACCTGAAGAGTTAGCCAGGTTGTTGAGGCAAGAAGACAAAGTGATCACTCCTCATCAGGAGGAGGTTGAAACGGTTAATCTTGGTACCGAAGAAGACTTGAAAGAAGTGAAGATCGGGGCCAGTCTGCAAGACTCAGTGAAGGAACAACTTATTGACATGCTTCGAGAGTATGTTGATGTCTTTGCTTGGTCCTATCAAGACATGCCAGGTCTAGATACTGACATTGTTATGCACAAGCTGCCTTTGAAGGAAGATTGTCCTCCAGTGAAGCAGAAGCTACGCCATACCCGTCAGGATATGGCCATGAAGATCAAAGAAGAAGTACAAAAGCAGAGGGATGCCGGTTTCCTTACAATGACTAGTTACCCGCCGTGGGTTGCTAATATTGTACCAGTGCCTAAGAAGGATGGCAAAGTACGGATGTGTGTGGATTACCGGGATCTGAATAGAGCTAGCCCGAAGGATGACTTCCCATTACCTCACATTGATGTATTGGTTGACAACACAACTCAGTTCTCGGTGTTCTCTTTCATGGATGGATTTTCGGGATATAATCAGATCAAGATGTCACCCGAAGACATGGAGAATACTACCTTCATAACACCTTGGGGCACATTTTTTTACAAGGTAATGCCATTTGAACTGAAGAATGCCGGTGTTACTTATCAACGGGCTATGGTAACATTATTCCACGACATGATCCACAAAGAAATTGAATGCTACGTGGATGACATGATTGCCAAGTCCCTCACAGAAAAAGACCATCTGGTAAATCTGCTGAAGTTGTTCAAGCGTTTGAGAAAGTATCAGCTGAAGCTAAACCCCAACAAGTGCACATTCGGGGTACGATTCGGTAAACTGCTGGGATTCATCGTAAGTGAAAAAGGAATTGAAGTTGATCCTGACAAAGTCAAATCCATTCAGGAGAAGCCTGCACCAAGGACTGAAAAAGAAGTTCGGGGGTTCTTAGGTAGATTGAACTACATATCAAGGTTCATATCTCATCTTACTGCAACCTGTGAGCCCCTGTACAAATTGTTAAGAAAGGAACAAACGGTCAGGTGGAACGAAGATTGTCAGAAGGCTTTTGACAAAATCAAGGAGTACTTGCAAGAACCTCCAATTCTTATGCCTCCAGTTGAAGGAAGACCTCTAATAATGTACCTGACAGTATTAGAAGGATCAATGGGGTGTGTGTTGGGCCAGCATGACGAGTCTGGTCAAAAATAGTATGCGATATACTACCTAAGCAAAAAGTTTACCGACTGTGAACAATGTTATTCATTGCTCGAGAAAACTTGTTGTGCTTTAGCGTGGGCTGCTCGCCGACTAAGACAGTATATGTTGACTCACACTACTTTGTTGATCTCAACGATGGACCCAATCAAGTACATATTTGAGAAGCCAACACTTACCGGAAGGGTTGCTAGATGGAAAATGATTCTGACAGAGTATGACATTCCGTACACATCTCAAAAGGCCATCAAAGACAGTGTACTGTCTGACTATCTAGCTGAGAAACCCATTGATGATTACCAGCCAATGAGATTTGACTTCCCTGATGAAGACATCATGTTCCTGAAAGAAAAAGATCATGAAGAGCCTGTTCACACTTAAGGGCCTGACCTAGAAGAAGAATGGACAATGATGTTTGATGGGGCTGTTAATATGAATGGTCGTGGAGTTGGTGCAGTGCTTATTACACCTAAAGGAGTTCACATGCCTTTCTCGGCGAAACTCACCTTTGCATGCACTAACAACGAAGCTGAATACGAAGCCTGTATCATGGGTCTTGAGGAAGCCATTGACCTCAGGATCAAGACTTTAACTGTATTCGGCGATTCAACTTTGGTAATCAATCAGACCAACGACAAATGGTACACTCACCAAGAGCATCTGATTCCATACCGTGACTATACGAGGAGATTATTGACTTTCTTCACAATGGTCAAACTTGAGTATATCCCTCAAGACGAGAATCAGTTCGCATATGCTTTAGCTACCATTTCCTCCATGATCAAGGTTCAAACTGCAAATTATGTGCCTCGAATTTCGGTATCCAGACTAGACCGACCAGCATACGTATTCTCTGTGGACATTGCTAAAGATGACAAGCCTTGGTTCCACGACATCAAATGCTTTTTAGAGGATCAAACATACCCACCTGGGGCATCATCCAATGATAAAAAGACATTAAGAAGGCTGGCTGGTAGTTTCTTCCTGAATGTTGATGGTTCGTTATACAAGAGAAACTTTGACATGGTTCTACTCAGATGTGTTGACGAAAAAGAAGCAGACTTGCTAATGCACGAGGTGCATGAAGGATCTTTCGGTACCCATGTTGGAGGATATGCAATGGCCAAGAAATTGATAAGATCAGGTTACTACTGGATCACAATGGATGCAGGCTGTTTTGCTTATGCCAGGAAGTGTCATAAATGCCAGATTTATGCAGACAAAGTGCATGTGCCTCCGAACCCTTTGAACGTGATGTCTTCGCCTTGGCCCTTTTCCATGTGGGGCATTGACATGATTGGAAATATTGAACTGACTACTTCAAATGGCCACAGATTCATCCTAGTAGCCATTGATTACTTCACTAAATGGGTTGAAGCATCTTTGTACGCAAACGTCACCAGATAAGTGGTAGCTAGATTCCTAAAGAGAGACATCATCTGTCGATATGGAGTACCCGAGCGAATTATTACTGACAATGGTTCCAATTTGAACAATAAAATGATGGCAGAACTGTGCCGAGACTTCAAAATCCAACACCACAACTCTTCTCCTTACAGGCCAAAGATGAATGGCGTTGTTGAGGCAGCTAACAAGAACATTAAGAAGATTGTGCAAAAGATGGTGGTTACTTACAAAGACTAGCATGAAATGCTACCATTTGCCTTGCATGGGTACCTAATCTCAATCAGAAAATCCACTGGGGCAACACCGTATCAGCTTTTGTATTGTATGGAGGCAGTCCTACCTGTAGAAGTTGAATTACCCTCCTTACGAGTACTGATGGATGTCAAACTGAATGAAGCAGAATGGGTCCGATCTCGGTACAATCAACTGAATCTGATCGAAGAAAAGAGATTAGCTGCGATCTGTCATGGACAGTTATATCAGAAGAGAATGAAGAAAGCCTTCGATCAGAAAGTCAGGCTTCGGGAATACCAAGTAGGAGATCTTGTGCTGAAAAGACTTCTCCCTCCTCATACATACCACAGGGGCAAGTGGACTCCGAATTACGATGGTCCATTCATAGTAAAGAAAGTTTTCTCGGGTGGAGCACTGATGCTCACTACTATGGATGGTGAAGATTTCTTATCCCCTGTGAATTTAGATGCAGTTAAAAAATACTTCGCATAAAAATGACCCGCTGGACATAAAAACAGAATGTAAAGTCCAGGCAAAAATAGGGCATCCCGGCGAGTCAAAAACAGAATAAAAGACTCGGGAAAAAAATAAGGGAAAAAAAAATGTACACCCGCTGAGTTGAAAAGCCGCATTGGACAGCTCAGGCAAAAATGGGTATCCCGGTGGATTGAAAACCCGAAAGGGAGATCCACGCAAAATCAGGGAATAAGCGAACAACTGCATTCTGAATTCGTCTGTATCACTTACAACATGACAAGCTTCGGGAAGAATCAGCCTTCTTCAGAAAGCAAGATGAGAAGAACGTCAAGGTCATACGAGTCATAGCAAAGGGAGCTAACCGGAGCATCGTCAACATTGCCAGCACCTTTATTTATCTCAATTTTGTAACAATCTCCACATTCCAGGGGATTTGTTTCTTTGACTGTATTTGCCAATTCAGGGCACCCAGATTAATAAAATCAGAATTTTCAGTCACACTTCGTCTTGTACATTTTTGTTTCGTTTGCAAAATGTCCAATATCCAAAACATAATATTTGCATAAAACAGATGTGCCTTTCTAAATTACATGCTTGCAGGAAATGTATTTACTTCCAGGAATATCTAACTCCTATGATAGAATCTGGTAAGGGATACCTCGGGATACTTGTGCATTTCTTTGTCTTAACAGGATTGCAGGTATTCAATACGCAACATGGGGCATACCAAACATACTTCCTCCCCTAACAGTATCTGGAATGTTTTTCCCCAGCGAAGTTGCCAAGCATCATTTTCCCAACACATCTTCTTCAAGCAGCATCAGAAAATGCTCATTTCCCCGGCTGAGTTGTCAAGTCTCCTCATCCTCAGCAGGATCCTCACAGAAATCTCTAGGAAGATTGTTCAGTGATCTTTTCTCTCCCCAACTGAGTGCCAGATCTCTCACCCTCAGCAAAGTCAAGGGAGCCATCTCCCTACAGAGTTCCAGACTCTATCCAGAAGAGCAATGCCTGGAATTCTCACACAACAAGGTGACAAAAGTTTATTCATCCCCAGCTGGGCTTTCTCCTTACAGAGATAGATCTATCAGTGATCTAATTCCCAAGCAGAACCATATATTATCAGATCTACCAATGATCTTCCCCAGCTGGGATGATCTTCTTCAAGAGGATCGACCAGAGATCTTCACGGCAGCGGGATCCGAATCCCGATCCGGTTTCTTTTGCATAATCATAGCATTCACATCATTTTCCCCCAGAGCATAGCATTCTGTCTAATACAGAGCATTACGGAAAAAATAAAACATATTGCATGATCACAAGTCAGGTTCGAACCAGTCACCTGTAAATATCAACATTACCTCTTCAGCAATATACAAAATACATCCCTTGCACCTAAAGGCCAAAGCGTCCCCTTTGCACTCTCAAATATAGATACATATCCCTTTTGACACTCGTCCGTGTCACCTTTCCCCAGTAAAGTCGCCAGAACACTTTCTACCAACAGATACTTGTCCATAACTTGTTCTTCTCGACAGTCGTCCGTGTAATCTCATCTCATCCCCTACAGATATCTATACACTCTCTTGACACCCGTCTGTGTCACCGCTCCCCAACACGGTTGCCCAAACACTTGTTGCAATACACTCTTGTTGACACCCGTCTGTGTCATCCTATCCCCGCAGGTCACCAGATTACCTTTTACACTCTCATACACTTTCTTTTCTGGCACTCGTCCGTGTCATACCCTTCCCCAGCAAGTTGAACACTCGTCCGTGTCTTGCTCATACTTCACAATACTTGTTATACTTATACAAATACTCGTCCGTATCTTATATACACTTATTCCTCACAGATTCGACACTCGTCCGTGTTCTTTATTAACCAGTTGATACTCGTCTGTATCATCATCTCAGAACACGCGTCAGCGTTTGTTTCTATCGATACTCGTCTGTATCGTAGTCTTAAGGGTGCTCGTCCTCCTCTTTAATCAATGCACATCGTCAAACACTTATTCCTTTATTTCTTAAGCGTAAGCACTCATCCGTGTTTACTATTCCCCAGTAATTCCCAAGTTACTTTTCTTTTATCTGACATTCGTCCTATGTCGTGATATTTTCGGCAGTCGTACCCTGCCAGATGATCGTCCTTCACCTTTGGATTACCGCCCCTCATCCTTTTCCCAACGGAGTCTCCATAATTGGAACCCTTTTCTATCCGGCATTCGTCCTATGTCGTGATAAAGAGCAGTCGTCCCCTACTAGGTGATCCTCCTTCACCTTTTGATGATCGTCCTTCATCATTTTCCGATGGCCGCCCCCATCGTTGAGCTTGTTATCTGACATTCGTCCTATGTCATGATAAACCTTGAGAGCAGCCGTACCCTGCTAGGTGATCGTCCTTCACCTCTTGATAATCGTCCTTCATCATGCTTATCCGATGGCCATCCCTGTCGTCGACCCTTTTCTATTCGGCATTCGTCCTATGTCGTGATAAAGAGCAGCTGTCCCCTGCTAGGTGATCTTCCTTCACCTTTTGATGATCGTCCTTCATCATTTTCCGATGTCCGTCCCCATCGTTGTTTACCTTACTTTGCAAACCTGATGGCTGTCCCCATCATTGACTTTACCTTTAACCCCTATAAAACCTTGTTACTTTAATTGATGGTCGTCCCTATCGTGATCTCTTTATTTCTCCAGCATGTCGGTCGTCCCCGTCATTGCTTTATCCCCAGCAGTCGTCCTCTGCTCGATGGTCGTCCTCCATCACTCGCACTTTACAAACATACTATACCTTTACAATTTATATCCTTTTTTCTCCCTAGTGAGTGCAAATTTCGGACTGTCTTTGGTATTCAACCACAAGTTATCTTTTTTGACTGTTAAGCCCCAGTGCTTACATCCTGCATAGCTAACTCATGCTTGAATAGGGGCAGCTGTAAACACCCCAAATTTGCCCTCACTAAGTTCACACCATGGCTTGAGATCTTTCATATTTGCATTAGTTTGAATATATCATCTCATATTGCATTTTTGTTTCACTATATAGTTCAAGTTCATCTGCATCTAGGGTTTATGATCTGAGCAATCCAAGGATCCATTTGAGCCACTCCAAAGGCCACCAATCATTCTAAGAGGGTCCATGTATGTACAATCATCATTTTATATCCCTCAAAGATCAAGGAAGTCAAAGAATCACAAGAACTGGAAAAGCATGGAAGCAGAGCCAGGGTTTCACTACACAGATGACCTGAAATTAGGGTTTTGGTTTCCGAGGCCATAACTCCAAATTTTTTGGTCATTCTTGTTTCTAAGGGTCTCAAAATGTTATAAAGATCATGTGTACGAAGTTTTAATGAAGAAATTTATTGTGGAAGTCATTTGTTCACTGGGTAACTTCTTGAGCAAGTCAGAGCAAAATCAGGGCATCTGAGGCCCCCACCAATGGAACCAAAGTGGATTTTTCATCAAATTGAAGTTATATGATCTTTATTTGATAAATGAAGTGCTTGGAAGTTCACAAAATTGAAGAAAAGTGAGCTAAACCAAAAGTTGCAAAAAATGAAAATGACTTGTAATGTAAACTTTCCATTTTGGGAAAGTTTTTCAACCTCCTCTTTCTCAACCAAAAATGCTTCAAATGAAAATTTATTGGTCATGAAAGTTGTATATTGGATCATTCCCTTTTCAAAAAGTACAAGAACAAGTTCTAATTCATTATGGAACTCAAGTTATGGCTTGTCAAAGAGGGCAAAAATCACATAATTTTCAAGAATGCACCAAAGAGGGATTTTTGCAAAACCACTTGCCAAGCTATTTTTGTGACTTCAAATACACTTCTAAGCATCATAACATCATAGTGCATTGCCTTAAGACCAGAATTGCCCAGAGAACCATGCTTTTTCATGTCTTGCATTTTAAGAATTTCAAAAGGGGCCAAACTTCATGGAATTTGCAAAATGACACATAACCTTTCACAAACTTGCTGAATTGCCTCAAAACCATTTCCATGGACCTCCTTGATCTCAACTGCACAAAGACAAGCCAAAAATCCAGCTGTACCATTGCCCATACCTCAAGTACACAAGTTGGTGACTTTTTGCAACTTGCCCATACCAATCAGCTACAGCCACCACCCACTCTCTGGCCTATCACTACTTGTTATATGGATCAAAGAGGTCCATTGAAACCTCAGAATCCTCAAGTTCCACAAAATCCCCTCATTTGCAAAATCCTTCGAATCTCTCAGCTCACATACTCAATCTTAAAACTTCTTTCACCATTCATCTCAGAATCATCAATAGATCACAAAGCAGCCATTAAAACAGCCAAAAACACCCCATAGCCAAAACACGATTCTTGGTCAGTTGAAGTGCAATCACACAAACCAGCCAAAACAAACTCCTTCCAAGCCTCAAAGCTTCTTCAGAAGGATCATTTGAGTGAGTTTGCACAAGAGAGGTGACCAGAAAGCTCCAAACTGAGGAAGCTCAAGCTCAGGTAACTTCTTCGAACTTTTTCCAGAAGTGCTATTTTAAGTGTTTAAATTGTTCTTCATGCTTTGCTGATCACCATAATATGTTTACTTTTGAGAATGGTTGAGAAATAAGCTTGTATGCATGTTCTGAAATTTTTGCCATTTTTGAGTTTCTCTTCGAATCTTGTTTATGAGCCATGATAAATTTGTTTTGAGGTTGGATTCGTGCTTAGGAAGGTTAGAGGAGTTGATCTAGAGCTTTAGAGTTCCAAAAATGACCTAGGGGTGAAGTTTGGGGTTTGCTCAGGGAGAAGCTGGCCGGAGAAGATGACCGGAGGTCTTCTCCAGCCACCTGAAAGTGATTAACTATCTAATTAGGGTTAGGGAAAGGTTTAAATGAGGGCCGTCTGATTTTAGTTTCCCGCGTGTGTTGGATGGTTAGGATTAGGTCATTAAATTTAATTCAGGATTAATTAATTGATTAAATATAATTAACTGAATTGGAATTTCAGCATTAGGATTACGCGCCAGGTCAAACCAAATCCCTCAGCTTTGAATCCAAACCATTAGATTAGATTACTTCTGTTTTATTTCATTTTAATTTTATTTTTTCTTATTTGTTTTGCATATTTTATTTAAAATAGCTAGAAAATCCCAAAAAATATTTTCTTCTGCATTTTGCATCCAAATAATTTTCTTCACCCAAAAATATTTTTATTTTTATTTTTTGCATTAAAAAATCATTTTTAAAATATTTAAATGTTTATTTTAATTAATTAATGGAAATTAATTAATTAAAATATCATTTAGGTTTCTAAAAATCCCAAAAAAATCCACATTGCATCTTAGGACATTTAGAAACATTGTCATACCATTCATACAAATTTCTTTTTGGTTTTGAATAATATTTGACATTTTTCTTGAATTTAGGGTTCATAAAATTCCTATTTTTGAACCCTAACTTCAAGAATTCTTTTCTGCCTAACAATGAATGGTATGACATTGATTCTTTTTGCATTGATCTTCATATAACATGTAGAATCTAGCATAATTTTTTCATGAATTTATTTTGCATTTTTTATTTGATTTTCATTTTTCCACTTTAGGTACCTTAAAACCCTAGATAACATAGAAAAATCACAACTTCCTTTAGGTTAAGAGTTAGGTCTCCTCCTTTGGGGTGTGATATCATATGGGGTTAAGGTTTCTATAAGTTCATTTTCAATTTTTTATCTTATGATTTGCTTCTGTTTTTGACTTTTGCATCTCATGTTGCATTAAAACCCTAATTTCTCATGTTCATTTGCATACATCTTGCATAAGCATTCATTCAAGAACTTGCCATGACATTTCATGCATTCACATGACATCTAAGACATCATAGGACACATTATAATCATACTTTATCATTTATTCATCCATTTTCCATGATATGCATCCATTTCATTCCATGAACTTTCATGTGCTTTCATGCTTCTTCCAAGCTTCATTTGCATTCCCATCCCTTGTATGATCATTCACAACTCTTGACATGTCTTTGCATTATCTCATAGCATCATTGACATCATGTTTATGCTTCTTGTTTTGGTTTTCATCCTTGCATACATTCCATTTTTATTTCATTCTTTCTTTTATGCTAACCATTTCAGGTGGTAAATACTTTGAGAAGTGAATTTGCCTTCACATCTCACTTCTCTTCTCTTTCTCTCTTATGCATCATTGCTGCATTTTGCTTTTGCTTTAGAGTGAGCTTTCTCATTCATGTTCTTCCTTCACTCTCTTTCTTCAAGTAACTTATCTTCTTCAGTGAAGTAAGTTAACTTGTTTCTTCTGTTTCTCTTCCTTTCATCTACTTCTTCCATTGGTGGCCTTGAAGATCTCTTGCAAGCCTTAATAACCACAAAAACATCCAAGCATGACAATAATTAAGGTTTTGATTAGTCCTCCTTTAGTTTTACCTTTGTGTCTTCTTTTGTGTCTCTCTTCTCATCTCATCTTCAGAGACTAAACCTTTAAGGTTTTAAGGCTTTGTAATTAAGATTATCCCTGCATCCTTCTCTTAGGATGGAGTGTATAACTTTAATCCTAAGTTTTAAACCTTTAATGTGTTTAAATCTCTTAATCAATCCATCTTGATAATCACTAAGACAATAGCTTGTAACTTGGGCCTTGCATTAGGGTTCTAATTCTTCCTTAATTGGTTAAGAAGGACTAACCCTAGTGTTAATGGACAAGTCCCCCTCAAGTTGTCTTACAACCCATAAAATGCACTTCTTAATCTTACCCTTAATTAAAATCCACTTTAATAAAGGCTTTGTTTTGTCATGAGGTTAATCCTTAATCATGGATTAATTTGAGGTATCTTCCTCAGCTTAAATGTTCTCATCTATTATCCTTCTATTAGGATGGTGTAATGAGTCCATTAAATCTTTGATTATGGCCTAAACTCATTACTTAAAACTAAACAAAAACTCCAAAAACATCTAAATAATCACAAGTAGGTTAATGATCTTAATCCTACATCATGGTAATTAAGTTTGAGGTGTTTACTTCATACTTAAGGTATTCTCATTACCCCTAATCAAAGGGAGGATGTGATGAGTTTACTAACCCTGGGTTTAGGCTTAAGCTCATTGACTTATGACAAACTCAAAAAGCAATAAAAGATTGAAAACACTAAAAACAAAGAATAATCGTCTCCTCCGGGATTCTTTTCTCACCTCATTCACTCACAAACGAGAACTCTCTTCTTCCGTCTAATGCAAGAGAGTTAGCACCTGAGCCAGACAGGTCATACACTTGAGCATAAACAAGTAAGCAGTTCATAGTCAATTTATTTTCAGTCTCTTTGAGTCAAACTACGGTGTTCTGACTTCCTCATTGCACGAGAGGATACGTAGGCATAACTTAACTGTTATCGAACAAAAGTCCGTGTCTCCCCCCTCTTCCTGCATTATTCTTTAAGCCTCATCCCTGAGCATTTCACTTCACATCTTTTTTTGCACTGACACCTGTACATTCTCTTCCAGCTTTTGCACACAGATAGCACTAACACTACCCCTTTAAACACAAATCTTTTAAGCGTGGATCCCGTCGAGTACGACGGAAAATCTGAGTGCTAATACCTTCCCAGGTTGTAACCAACCCCCTTTCTCAGTTTCTCTGGTTCGCAACCGTCTTATCTATCTTGTCCCAGGTTTATGCAACATTACCTTTCCTTTAGGATAAAAATGCCTAGCTGGCGACTCTTTTCACTTCATCTTCATCTCTCCTCTCACCGACCGTTCGCGTCTGTACCCTATCTGACCCTGTGTCATTTGGTGGGAGCGACAATCACTAGTAACACAGCTTCTTAGTAAATTATCCCCAAAATTTTAAAAAAGATACGGTTCATCCCACACATAGTATTGAGCATCCGCCAAGAACTTCCTTTTTTGGTTCCAAGTTAGGTCTTCGGGTATCCATCCCATTTCCTTGTGATTAGCAAAATCGGCAAACCATGGTCTAACTTGGACCATAAACAGTTTTTCATCCGGAAATTTTTCTCGGATCTCAATTTCAGATTTAGTTACTTCTACATTTACCAACCGCGATAAATGATCCACCACCAAATTTTCTGATCCCTTCTTATCTTTAATTTCCAAATCAAATTCTTGAAAATGAAGGATCCAACGGATAAGCCTTTGCTTAGAATCCGATTTGGTGAGCAAATTTTTTATCGTGACATGGTCGGTGTAAACAATAACTTTTGAACTGATCAAGTAGGAGCGAAACTTTTCAAGCGCATACAGTATCCCTAAAAATTCTTTTTCGATTGTTGCATAATTCACTTGTGCTTCATTAAGCACTTTTCTAGCATAATGTATGGTACAAAAAACATTTTCTTTCCTTTGTCCGAGCACCGCTCTAACGACGTAATCACTTGCAATACACATAAGTTCAAAATTTAAATTCTAATTTGGAGCAATGATTACGGGAGCGATGGCTAGGTTTTCTTTTAAGGCTTGGAAAGATAAAAGACAAAGGTTATCAAAGAGAAATACCTGATCTTTGCTAAGCAAGTTTCTTAGTGGCCTCACCACTTTGGCAAACTCTTTGATGAACCTCCGATAAAATCCCACATGTCACAAGAAGCTTCGGATTCCTTTGATGTTGGTTGGAGGAGGCAACTTTGCAATTACTTCCATTTTCACTTGATCCACCTCAAGTCCTTCTTTGGTATAACATGTACAGGACTCATCCAAGGACTATCGAAAATCGGGTAAATCATTCCCGTATCGAGGAGTTTTACTACCTCCTTTCGAACCACTTCTTTCATAGTTGGATTCAAATGGTTTGTAGGTTGTTCTACCGCTTTGATGTCATCTTCCATAAGAATCTTGTGCATGCAATAACATGGGCTTATTCCTTTGAGATCGGAAAGAACCAATCCTAAAGCCTCTTTATTTTTCTTGAGCACATTAACCGAACGAAACTCTTCATCGATAGACAATGTATTGCTTATGATCACTGGTTTTCTTCCACTATCATCCAAAAATGCATACTTTAAGTTCGAAGGTAGCACCTTCAATTCCACTTCAACTTTCCCATCATTTTTTTCTTTCTTCAATTCCTCTAACTCAACTTCCCATGGTTGTAATTATTTCAAGACACCTAACTCTTTCAAACATTCTTCAAGCTCTTTTTCTTCTTCACTAGTGAGTGTTCTTCACCTGGTGCTAGCTCAAAAGGAGTTTCCACATGAATATGCTTTGAAATTTCCAGAATAAGCATATCGGATGCATCAATGCGGAAACTATCATGTCTTTCTTTTGAATGTTTCATTGCTTCAAACAAATTAAACGTGACCTCCTCATTTAGCACTCTCACTTTCATGAGACCATCACCGACATCTATCATCATTCGAGCCGTCTTCATTAAAGGGCGACCAAGAATCAAAGGAGTGTCACCATCTTCTTCCATGTCAATAACAATGAAATCCACCGGAAAGAAGAACTTGTCAACTTTTACCGAAACATCTCTTGCCACTCCATTTGGGTGAGTGGTAGATTTGTCGGCGAGTTGCAAAGTCATTCGTATACCTTTGATATCAATGTTATCAAGCCTTTTTACAATATAGAGAGGGATAAGGTTTATGCTTGAACCCAAATCAATAATACCATTTCCTATAAACATGTTTCCAATGGTGACCGGCAAAGTAACACGTCCCAGATCAACTTCTTTCTTTGGAAGAGTGCGTTAAATGATATCCCTACAATTAGCCACAAGAATAACCGTCTCTGGTTCCGTATACTTCCGTCTTTTTGAGAGAATGTTCTTCAAGAATTTAGCATATTTAGGCATTTGCTCAAGAGCCTCGGAGAATGGAAAATTAATTTGAAGTTGTTTGAAAATATCCATGAACCGAGTGTATTGCCTTTCATTGTCTTTCTTTGATGGTACATGAGGATATGGCATGTTTGTTGGAATTTGGTTCATCGCTTCTTTTCCCTTCCTCACTCTCCTATTTGTTTCTTTTCCCTTCTCATCCTCCACTTTTGTATTTTCAACTACATCCAAATTATCAAGGTTCTTTTCAACTACGTCCTCAATTTTTTTCTTCTTCTCAACTTCCTCCTCATCACTAACTTCTTCTACTACACCATCAATATTTTCTTCCACCACTTTCCTCTCTTTAGGTTGAGCCATCTCCTTCCCACTCCTAGTGACAATAGCTTTGCAATGCTCCTTAGGATTAACTTGAGTGTGGGCGGAAAAAGAAGGTCCCAATTGGTTCTCGACAAGATTTTCAAGATTTTTTATTGCCGCATCATTTGACTTTTGATTGGCCATAGGCATTTGAATGAATTTATTCAAAGTGTCTTCCAATTTAGAAGGTACAACCGGCGGTGGTGGAGCAACATAAGGATTTTGTTGATTAGATGAACTACCGCCATAACCTTGGTTATTTTGGTAATTGCTCCTTGGTTGATATCCTTGATGTTGTTGATTTTGGTATTGGTGTTATTGAGAAGGTTGTTGTTGGTAAGGATGTTGTTGTTGATAAGGTTGTTGTTGTCTTTGGTACCCTTGATTGTTGTGCATGTAATTAGCTTCTTCTTTTCCCGGTGGTGGACAATATCTGGTATCATGATTACCTTTGCATAACTCACAACTTGCGACTTGCTTCTTCTTTCCCGGATGCTCATGCAACTCCTTCAATTGTTGGGGAAGCTTTGACATTTGTAGCATCAAAAGCTCCACTTGGTACGATAGAAGTTTGTTTTGTGAAATTATTTCATCGTTAGTTCCTAGCTCAAGAACTTTGGGTTTCTTCATAGAATTTCCACGATTTTGACTTTGCAAGTCATTGAGAGCCACACGATTGATAATATGTGTCGCTTCTTCCGCACTTTTTGACAACAAAGCTCCACCCGAAGTAGCATCCAACAGGGTCTTACAATTAGGTTGGAGGCCATTTCGAAAGATATGGATTTGTGTCAATTCATTGAACTTGTGGCCTTTACACTTCCGTATCATGGATTTGAATCTCTCCCATGCTTCATTTAAGGACTCGTTAGCACCTTGAGAGAACACGGAGATTGCGGTCTTTGATTCCATAAAACGGTTGTGTGAGAAGAATCGCTTAATGGACTTCTCTTCTAGAGCATTCCAATCGGTCATCACGGAAGGACTTTGGTCGAGGTACCAATCCTTTGCTTTTCCAAGCAAAGCATGAGGAAAAATTCTTCGAAACAAAGCTAACTCTTGGTTATGATCAACCCCGGCCGCCAATGCTATCTCATAGAACTTTGTGAAAAAAGCGAAGGGATATTCATGGTCCATTCATGTGAATGGACTCCCATACAATAAAATCAGAGTGCCAGTATTCATCTCAGCTTGTCGGCCATTATGGGTGTTGTTGGAAAATTGAGCCGTGTTATGAGAGCTATTTACACATGGTATCGAAGGTGGAGGTAGAGGTGGAGGTGGATTCTCCGTGGTTGGTGTCAACTATGGATTGAGTGGTGTTGAAGTAGAAGTTGATCCTTGTTCTTGTTCTTATTTATCCTTATCTAGTTGCCTCCTTCGTCTTGTCTTTCTATTCAACTTCCATGCGGTTCTTTCAATCTCAGGATCAAAAAGAAGTTGGTCTACGGGAAGCTTTCCTCGCATAAACAGAAGCTGCAAATACTAACCAAACAAATTAACAAGTTCAAGAAAAAGAATAAACAAGTCTGAAACCTAGCAACTATTGCAATGCTTGTAATATCAAATAACAATCCCCGGTAATGGTGCCAATTTGTTGGAGTACAAATAGATTTGGGTTTTTGTTATCGATCCACAAAGATTGTTTTGTGATATCACAACCATTCTATAGTTGCGCTAGTTCAAAACTTATAGTAACATGGGGTTTTGGGTTTTGGTAACTGAAAGTTTACTTTTCATTCAAATTAAAAGCTACGAGTTAAAAATATCGGTTGGTAAAATATTATAAAAAGCACATGCCAAAGTTAGGGTTTGAGGCTCATTTGCACGTATAGTTTCAATCAAGCGGAAGAACTCATTAAAACGATAAACACAATCACAATATTCTCTCAAGATGTTTATTTCTAACACAAATTGTGAGTTTTACCATTTTGATCCATTGATGATCTCTCACAAAATCTATCAAAATGGTAACATTAAAGATCAATACAATGTGAACACCACGTCTCATAACTATCTCAAGCTTATGTTCTTTGGTGGATGAAAAACATAGGTCAAGTGTTGAACACATTTATAAATCATGAAGCATCACAAAATATATTTCATAAACACAAAGTTTTCCAGCATATATTTATCATCAATAGTTCTTACACAATGGTCAAAGACTATACCTACAAATTAAAGACCTATCTACCTTCTAACCTTGACATATTAAGAGTTTAGCTATCCATAACCATGCAAGCTTCCATTACAAGAAATAGATGAAGAAGACAAAGCATCAATGAGGATCTCCCGACTATTGATGCGCTGATTTTTCGAAAATGCGTGAAAGTCCGAGTTCTAGGGTTTTTTTCTATAAGAAATATCAAGTTCTCCAAAAAATGAATGATGAAACCCTTTTATACATCTTGAAAAATGCAAGGCTCGCTAAGCAAGCAAGAGCTCGCTAAGCGAGCATTCATTAATTGCTAAACTGCCTTTGCTCGCTATGTGAGCTTAGGCCCTCTCTTGGCGAGAAACTCCCTGACTCTTGTTGTAGTTGCTCGCTAGGAGCTCGCTAAGCAAGCCTGTTGCGAGCTCCAGAACTTCATTTTCTTCAAAAATCTTCAAAAGAGAGTCACCGTATTTTGCTTTCTTCATTCCAATTATGAAACCTAAAAATCATAAAACAAAAGTTAAATAATCTATACTATTTAAGAGAATAAACTAAACTATGAAAATTAACCGGAAACATTGGGAAAAAGCATTAGAAATCCAAATTAGCTCTTGAAAAGTCCCAAAAACTATACTACATATTAACATAACTTGCCACTTATCAATAAGCCCAAGACTCAAATGAAGATTGACACTGATCCTCTTCAGACTGCTGAGGCTAACTATTCTTATCCCTCTGAAGTGAATTGGGTCGAAGTTGCTGAACAAGTTGCTGATGACTCCAGCAACCTCGTTTCAATCGAAGCCAGGGGAAACCTTGTGAGGGTTGAAGTCACTGAAGGATTCACAAAAGAGGTTGTGATGATCAAAGTTGTTGAGGAGTTGAGCAACGAACAATGGGAACACTTGGTATGCATGGAAGCTAAGGGTTTCTTTAATACATCACCTGATGTCGAAAGATTCAATGTGGGAGTTACCATCATCCCATATGAGGAGGTCGAAGAGTCGAACCTCCAATTGGTTACTAAGGAAACTGTTGATAGTTTCACCAAGATGGACGAGGCTGATGAGGGCCTTAGTTTGAACTTCTCCAAGATGGAATTGAGTGATGAAGTTAATGTCAACATGGTCGAAGTAAGGGATGATTAGATGGATGACTCCACATCCCATAAAGACAAATACAAGAAGGCTTATCCTAGAGAGGATGGGACAATTGTTGACTTCTTACATAGATGCTAGAATAAGAAGTCAGAAGTAATGCTTTGTCCAAGATTCAATTCGATCTTCGATAAAGAAGCATCTGAAAGCCTTCAACAAGTCAAGAGGGAGAATGAAGGGCAGAAGCTGAAGGCTACTCAAAAGCCATACCGTTTCTACCCTAGGCATGCTAATCCCTGCAAACCATATGGAAAGCCCCAACACCTTAAGTCGAGGCAACCCACTTTCAAACCAAGTGGCGAAGTCCCAAACAATAAATGGTTCAAGCCTGGTGAATCAGTGTCGCTCCCGATAAGTGACACCAGGTCAGATAAGGGTACAGACGCGAACGGTCGGCGAGAGGGACAGTGAGAACACACAGCCGTGAACTCACTGGAGATGAAAAGAGTCGCCAGCTAGGCATTTTTATCCCGGAGGAAAGGCAATGCTGCATAGACCTAGAAAAAGGATGGATAAGACGGTTTGCGAACCAGAGAGACTGAGAAAGGGGGTTGGTTACAACCTGGGAAGGTATTAGCACCCAGATTGTCCGTCGTACTCGACGGGATCCACGCTTAAAAGATTTGTGTTTTAAAGGGGGTAGTGTCAGTGCAATCTGTGCATAAAAGCTGGAAAAGGATGTACAGGTGTCAGTGTAAAAGAGTGTGAAGTGTATAAATGTACAGTGTCAGTGTAAGGACAAGAGTGAAATGCTCAAGATCATGAGGCTAAAGGAATAATGCTAGAAGAAAGGGGAATATACAGAGACTTTTGTTCGATAACTGTTAAGTTATGCCTACGTATCCTCTCGTGCAATGAGGAAGTCAGAACACCGTAGTTCGACCCAAAGAGACTGAAAGATGAATTGACTTGTGAACTGCTTACTTGCCTATGCTCAAATGTAAGACCTGTCTGGCTCAGGTGCAAACTGTCTTGCATTAGACGGAAGAAGCAAGCTCTCGTTTATGAGTGAAGATGATGAGAAAAGAATCCCGGAGGAGACGTTTATTGTTTGTTTTAGATTTTCAATCTTTTATTGCTTTTGAATGTTTGTCATAAGTTAATGAGCTTAAGCCTAAACCAATGGGTTAGTAAACTCATCACATCATCCTTCTGATTAAGGGTAATGAGAATACCTTAAGTGTGAAGTCAGATTCTCACACTTAATTACCTTTGGTGTAGGATTAAGATCACTGACCTACTTGAGATTAATTAGATGTTTTTGGTGATTTTTGTTTAGTGTTGAGTAATGAGGTTAAGCCATAATCAGGGATTAAACAGACTCATTACACCATCCTAAAAGAAGGATGATAGATGAGAATGTTTAAGCTGAGGAAAGCTCCTCAACTTAATCCATGATTAGGGATTAAACTCATGACAAAACAAGCCTTTGATTAAGTGGATTTTATTCAATGGTATGATGATGAAGTGTTTTTTATTGTTTGTAAGACAACTTGAGGGGGACTTGTCCATTAACACTAGGGTTAGTCCTTCTTAACCACTTAAGGAAGAATTAGAACCCTAATGCAAGGCCCAAGTTACAAGTGTGATGTCTTGATACTTATTAAGTGAATTGATTAAGAGATTTAAACACATTAAGGGTTTAACACTTAGGATTAAAGTTATACACTCCATCCTAAGAGAAGGATGCAGGCATAAGCTTAATCATAAAGTCTTAAAGCCTTTAGGGTTTAGTCCCTGATTATGAGATGAGAAGAGAAGACTCAAAGAGAGACACAAAGGTGAAAAACTATGAGGGGGAGACTAATCAAAACCCTAATTCATTGTCATGCTTGGTTGATCCTAAGGTTTGTGAGGTTTTCAAGAACAATCTTCAGAGGGGCCACCAGGAAGCAGATGAATAAGATCAAGAGAAGCAAAGTGACTTGCTTCATTCAAGAAGTCAAGTCACTTGAAGAAAGAAAGTGGGAGGAAGAAGAATGAGCAAGCTCAAACTCAAACACATATAAGAATGCAGCAATAGATGCAAGGGAGATGAAAAGAAAAGTTATGAGAAGTGAAGGCAAATTCACTTCCCAAATCTACTTACCACCTGAAATGTTAGAAAGAAATGCAATGCAATGCAAGATGAGATGAAATGGTATGATGCTAAACAAAACCAGAAGCATGTTGATGATGATTATGATGTTATGAGGTGCTGCAAACATGAGGCAAGGTATGGGGATGCTCATACAAGATTATGAATGCAAATGATGCAAGTTAAAGAGCATGAATGAACATGAAAAGTTATGAAGCATACAAGACAAATGACATGGCAAGTATGAGATGCAATGATCAAACATGCTTCCTACATGTCTTAAGATGTCAAATGAAACACAATAATGCACAAAATGCAAAGGCAAGTCATGTTATGCAAGAGAATGCAAGAAGGATGCAAGAGAAAGCCCAAATTAGGGTTTATGAATCAAACATCAAACCAAAACTCAAAACAGAAGCAAACCCTAAGATAAAAAAATGGAAAATGGTACCTAAAGAAACCCTAAACCTATAAGGAACCACTTCCCAAAGGGGAACTCTCAACTCTTAACCAATCTCAAGTTATGAATTTTCTAAGTTATTAGGGTTTTTTAGGGTTCTTAACCAAAGAAATGCCAAACAATTAGAAAATGCAAGATCAAATCATGGACATTTAACCCTAGAAACTACATGCTAAATAGAAAACAATGCAAGAAGAACCAATGTCTCAACCTTCTCCAATAGGCAGAAATGAATTTTTAAACTTATGATCAAATTAATGCATAAAAAATGATTTAATTCAATGGAAAATTCTTAAAATGCATCAAGATCAAAAAAGAAATTTGGTTTGAAGGTTGGACAATGTTTCTAAATGTCTTAGAACATTTCATGAATTTTTTTGTAATTTTTAAATACCTAAGAGTATTTTTAATTAATTAATTCCTATTAATCAATTAAAAATAATCTTTTAAATATTTAAAAATACTTTTTTATTGATAAAAAATAAAATAAAAATATTTTTGGGTCTTAAAAATTAATAAAACTTTTAAGGAAAAGTTTCATAATTTTTAAGATATTTTTGCTATTTTAAAATAAATATGCAAGTTAATTGAAAAGAAAATGAATAAAAATTAAATAAAATAGGAAGTAATCAGGATGGATGGATGAGATTGATTCTGAGTTCAAATGTGTTGACTGGCGCGTGATCCTGTGGCCAGGATTGCATCTGGGTTAATTACATTTAATTAAAACTAATAAAAGAATTAGGGCTAATCAAAGTGATCTGAGCCCTTCCCTCACGCGCGAAGTCAACAAGTCAACCCCATCCAACGCCCCAGATTCAAACTGGCTTAATGACTGTAATTAGGGCAAAACAGATTCAGGCGACCGGAGGGGAGCTCCGGTCGTCTTCCCCGGCGACCCCAAAACCCTAAAACAAGATTCAGACCACCCCAAGCCAAATTAAATGCCCAGAATCAATCCCCACACTTCTAGCAACTCAAATCAATAGTCAAACATCATTTTACTAGCAAGAACAAGCTGAATCGAAACAAAATAAAAATGGGGCCAAACTTTCAGACACTCACAAAATGTTCATTTCTCCACCATTTTAGATTCTAAACACATCACAATGATCCTCAGAGTATGCACTTTCAGTTTATAACAAAAAATCAAAGCTTTGAAAAGTTTGAAGTCTGAGACTACCTGAGGTGAAGAACTGTGAATGTGAGCTCTTTTGGCCTGGCTTTGATGCAGAACAACTTCCCTGAGTCTCCTGAAGCCAATGGAAAGCCTGGAATGAGCTTGGGCAGGCTGCTTTGAGGAATCCGTTTCTGGTGTAGCAGGAAATGGACTTTGTACACAGGCTGTTTTAAGTCAATGTAAAGGGTGGTTTTGACTCCTTGTGGTATGCTTGTCTTGTTGGTGAAGAAAGATGAGGTGTTTGATGGCTGGATATTGAGATTCGAAGAGAACTGGTTCAGAGGGTGGGGAATGGTGAAGCTCAGGTCAGGCTTGTTTCAGGCTTGAGCTTTGGTGGTTTGAGGCCTATGAAGTGTGTTGAGTTGAATGGTGAAGATGGTTTTTGTGTTTGCAAGCTGTGGAGGCAGATTCGAAGCAACTTGCAAATGGGAGTGTTTTTGTGAATGTGATGAATGAGGATGTTTCAGCCTTGCCTTGTGTTATGTTTAGCTTGCAAATTGTCCACAAAAACCTCTCTCATTGGTCAGAGGATGTGACTTGTGCTTTATTGATTGGTAAGTTAACTTTTGCAAAAAGGTCAACTAATGTGTAAGAGAAGTATGGTGAAGTGCTAGGCAAGTACATGGGCTGGTTCTGGCACAGCAAAGTGAAGGGAAAGGCTAGGCTTGGTCCAGCATTCAAGGCAGCAAGTTGGTGAAACATGATCATGAGTTTTGCAACTTGTGGCTTTATGGTTCACATGTGAAGAAAGTCTTGTTACATAAACCAAACTATGTAGAAACTTGATCCAATTCTGATTTTTTAGGCTCATAGAATGTTTATGTAATGGTTTGAAATGAATTAGAGGTCACAATATGCATTGGTACAAGACTTTGCAAAATTCTCACTTAGGGCATGCCTTGAAAATCAATGATTTTAGCCAACTTTGCATTGCCATAACTTTTGATCCAAGAAGAGTTTGATCATGTTCTTGTACTTTTTGAAAAGGGAAAGATGAGATCTACAACTTTCATGACCAAAGTTTTTCCATTTGAAGCCTTTTTGGATCAAGAATCAAGGCTTGAAAAATGACCTAAAATGAGGCATTCTTGAAAAGTCAACTATGCCCAAAAAGTCAACATTTGCAAAAACCCTAAATTCTTGATTTTTATGAACTTAAACCTTCTTCCATGATCAAATAAAGATCATATACACTCAAAATGATGAAGATCACCCATTGGTTGGGTCAATGGGGGCCTCAGATGCCCTGATTTTACACTGACTTGTCTGAAAAGTCAACTCTTGATCAGATGACTTCCCCATGGAATTTCTTCATGAAAATTGATATGCATACTCCCTATACCATATAGAGATCAATGGAAACAAGAATGACCCAAAAATTTGGAGTTATGGCCTCTGAAACCAAAACCCTAATTTTCAGTCAACTGTGCAGTCTAGCCTGGCTCTGCATCCACTTAAACCCTAGCTCTTGTGATTCCTTTGAAGTTTTGACTTTGAGAGGATGTATTATGATGATTGAACACACATGGACCCCTTTGAGTTGATTAGTGGCCTTTGGAATGGCTCAAGATGCTTTGGGATTGCTCAGATCACAAACCCTAGGTGCAGATGCCCTAGAAACTATCCAGTGAATCAAAAATGTACTATGAGATGATATGATGGTGTTTATTCATATGAGATGATCACAAGCCATGATGTGAATGGGTGAGGGCAAATTTGGGGTGTTTACAGCTGCCCCTATTCAAACATGAGTTAGCTGTGCAGGATGTAAGCAACGGCTTAACAGGCAAACAAGATAACTTGTGGTTGAATACCAAAGACAGTCCGAAATTTGCACTCACAGAATGAAGAAGAAAAGGGATATAGATTGTAAAAGCAAATAAAGTATATTGTAGAGTGGGCGACGGAGGACGACCGTCGAGCAGAGGACGACTGCCGGGTAAAGAGCAATGACGGGGACGGCCGACACGCTGGGGAAGGTGAGGAAAATAAAGCAATGACGGGGACGGCCGACATGCCGGGGATATGAGGTAAAGCTAAAACGGGGACGGCCGACTAGCTGGGGAAAATAGGATATTATGATGGGGACGGCCATCAAGATAAAGCTGTAAAGTTCTCTGGGAATCAAATGAAACATGACGGGGACGGCCATCAAGTTCATAAAGCAAAGTAACCGGCGATGGGGACGGCCATCGGGCTAAAAAGAAAAGGTACCACGACGGGGACGGCCATCGGGTTAAAGAATAAATGAAAAAAACAGATGATGGGGTACGGCCACCAAAGGTGAAGGACGATCACCTAGCAGGGGACGGCTGCTCTGTTGGGGATAAAAGAAATATGATGGGGACGGCCATCAAAGGTGGAGGACGACCACCTGGCAGGGTACGGCTGCCGAAAATATCGCGACATAGGACGAATGCCGGATAGAAAGGGTCAACGATGGGGACGGCCATCGGACGAGCATGATGGAGGACGACCATCAAGAAGTGGAGGACGACCACTCAGCAGGGGACGGCTGCTCTCGAGGTTTATCATAACATAGGACGAATGACAGATAACCAAAATCAACAATGGGGACGGCCATTGGATAAAGTGATGAAGGACGATCATCAAGAGGTGGAGGACGACCACCTAGCAGGGGACGGCTGCTAAAAAACAACGATGGGGACGACCATCGGATGAGCATGATGGAGGACGACCATCAAGAAGCGGAGGACGACCACTCAGCAGGGTACGACTGCTCTCAGGGTTATCATAACACAGGACGAGTGTTAGATAAAAAGAAGATTGTTGGCGATCTACTGGGGAGAGTAAATACGGACGAGCGTTTACAATCAAGAAACAAAAGGTATAAGTGTTTGGTGTTGTGTATAGATTAAAGATGCGGACGAGCATCCTTAAGACTATGATACAGACAAGTATCATGTAGAAACAAACTAACACATGTTCAGAGATGATGACACGGACGAGTATCAACTGGTTAACAGAGAACACGGACGAGTGTTGAATCTGAAAGTATCCTTCTGGGGAATAGTAGACACAGGCAAGTATCTATATTCGAGAAGACTTAAATGTTTGACACGGTGTATGGATTAAAGATGCGGACGAGCATCCTTAAGATTATGATACGGACGAGTATCATGTAGAAGCAAACACTAGACGCAATGTTCTGAGATGATGGTACTAACGAGTACCAACTGGTTAACAAAGAACAAGGACTACTGTTGGATCTGTGGGGATATGAGTGATGTATACAAGATACGGACGAGTATCTGTATAAGTGTACCAATGAGTAGTGAGTATTATATAGATAAGTGTTTATCTGCTGGGCAGAGTGACACGGACGAGTGTCAAGAGAGAAAAGTATGATATTAACAAGTGTATGGGTGACGAAAGGTGTAAGCGACTGCGCTGGGGATATGACACGGACGGGTGTCAAAAAAGTGTATATATAGGTATATGTGAGTGCAAAGAGGATGTCTTTGGCTTTCCGCTGGGGTATGATACGGACGGGTGTCAGGACGTATCTGTAATACGGGTGATCTTGTTTGTAAATAATGTTCAGGCGACTTTACTGGGGAGTGATGACACGGACGGGTGCCAAAAGGTGTATATACTGGTGTTTGTGATTTGAAAGGGCAGCTGCTTTTGCTGGGACTCTGGTGGGGATTTCTGTGTATTGTATTCTGTATGATGACAAATTGTCAATATTTACAAGTGTTCAGTTCACAACATGACTTATGATTATGCTATGCGTTTGATTTTTGCCGTAATGCTCCGTGTTAGACGGAATGCTACGCTTTGAGGGGATAGTATGATGCGAATGCTATGATTATGCAAAGAGGCACAGATCCGGGATTCGGGTCCCGTCGCTGTGAAGATCTCTGGTTGATCTGCTTGACGTGAACATCCCAGCTGGGGATGAGATCATTGGTAGATCTAATGAGGTATCTGCTTGGGGATATAGGTCACTGATTGACATATCCTTACAATGGGACTCAGCTGGGGTTCGTAGGAGCTTTCTGTCCTCTGTTGTGACTTCTTCGTGCGCTGCTCTTCTGAATAGAGGCTGGGGAAGGTTGTTAGTCATTCAGCTGGGGAGAGTGGTTGGTAACTCGGCTGGGGAGAGCAATGGGAAGCAACTCAGCCGGGGATAGAGCACTTCAGATGCTGGGATTGAGTGTATGTTGATTTGGCAACTTTGCTGGGGAAGTGAGCACCTTCCAGTGCCATGTGGAAGATAGACCGAGTCGATAATGATTCGCCAGCTTGCTGAGACGTAACTTGCATGCCCCAAGTTGCGTTCTGGATACCTGCAATCCTGCAAAGATAAGGAAACGCGCAAATGATCCCGGGGTATCCTTTACTGGATTCCGTCATAGGAGATAAGTACTTTCGAGAGTAAGTATATTCCTTGTAAGCATGTGTTTTTATTTTTAGAGAAAGGCATCTGTACTTATGCAATTATATTTTTAGAGATATCAGACAATTCTTTGCAAAACATAAATGTAAAAAACGAAACATGACTGAAAATCTGATTTTATTAATTCATGTGCCCTGAATTGGCAAGATACAGTCAAAGAAACATATCTCCTGAAATGAGGAGATTGTTATAAATTGAGAAATAAAGTGCTGGCGGTGTTGACGACGCTTTCAAGGAGCTTCCTCTTCTGCTATGACTCGTATGACAATGACGTTCTTCTCATCTTGCTTTCCGGAGAATGTCGATTCTGATTGAAGCTTGATCCTTTGGAGCTTACCAAGGTGTAGGTGATACAGACGAATTCAGAATGCAGTTGTTCGCTTGTTCCCTTATTTTGCATGGGTCGCCCTTTCGGGTTTTCAATCCATCGGGATACCCATTTTTGCCTGAGTTGTCCAATGCGGCTTTTCAACTCAGCGGGTGTACATTTTTTGTTTATTTCCCTTATTTTTGCCCGAGTCTTTTATTCTGTTTTTGACTCGCCGGGATGCCCTATTTTTGCCTGGACTTACATTCTGTTTTTATGTCCAGCGGGTCATTTTATGCGAAGTATTTTTTAACTGCATCTGAATTCACAGGGGACGGGAAATCTTCACCATCCATGGTGCTGAGCATCAGTGCTCCACCAGAGAAAACTTTCTTTACAACGAATGGTCCTTCATAATTTGGAGTCCATTTTCCCCTGTGGTCTGTATGAGGAGGGAGAATTCTTTTCAACACAAGATCCCCTACTTGGTATTCTCGGTGCTTGACTTTCTGGTCGAAGGCCTTCTTCATTCTCTTCTGATATAACTGCCCATGACAGATTGCAGCCAATCTCTTCTCTTCGATCAGACTCAGTTGTTCGTATCGGGCCCGAACCCATTCTGCTTCACTCAGTTTAACATCCACCAATACCCGTAAGGAGGGTAATTCAACTTCAACAGGTAGGACTGCTTCCATACCATACACAAGCTGATACGGTGTTGCCCCGGTGGATGTTCTGATTGACGTGCGGTACCCATGCAAGGCAAACGGTAGCATTTCATGCCAGTCTTTGTAAGTGACTACCATCTTTTGCACAATCTTCTTAATATTCTTATTTGCTGCCTCAACAGCGCCGTTCATCTTTGGCCTGTAAGGAGAAGAATTGTGATGTTGGATCCTGAAGTCCCGGCATAATTCAGCCATCATCTTGTTGTTGAGATTGGAACCATTATCAGTAATGATTCGCTCGGGAACTCCATACCGACAGATGATGTCTCTTCTCAGAAATCGGGCTACCACTTGCCTTGTGACATTTGCATATGAGGCTGCTTCAACCCACTTTGTGAAATAGTCGATGGCGACCAGGATGAATCTGTGACCATTCGAAGCAGTTGGCTCAATCTTGCCAATCATATCAATGCCCCACATAGCAAAGGGCCATGGTGAAGACATGATGTTCAAAGGGTTGGGAGGCACATGCACCTTATCTGCATAGATCTGGCACTTGTGGCATTTTCTGGCGTAAGCACAACAGTCTGCATCCATTGTGATCCAGTAATAGCCTGATCTTAACAACTTCTTAGCCATGGCATGCCCTCCTGCATGGGTACCAAAAGATCCTTCGTGCACTTCGTGCATCAACAAATCTGCTTCCGTCTTGTCAACACATCTGAGTAGTACCATATCAAAGTTCCTTTTGTATAAAGACCCATCAGTGTTCAGAAAGAAACTTCCAGCAAGCCTTCTCAAAGTCTTCTTATCATTGGAAGATGCCCCAGGTGGGTATGTTTGATCCTCCAAGAAGCACTTAATGTCATGGAACCAAGGCTTATCATCCTTGACAACTTCCGCTGCAAATACATATGCTGGTCTATTGAGTCTCGATACTGAAATCTGAGGTACAAAGTTAGCCGTTTGAACTTTGATCATGGATGAAATGGTAGCAAGAGCATCTGCAAACTGATTCTCGTCCCGAGGGATATACTCAAGTTTGACCGTTGTGAAGAACGTCAACAACCTTCTTGTATAATCCCTGTAAGGTATCAGATGATCTTGGTGGGTGTACCATTTTCCGTTGGTTTGATTGACTACCAAAGCTGAATCTCCGAATACGGTCAAAGTTTTGATCCTGAGGTCAATGGCTTCCTCAAGACCCATAATGCAATCTTCGTATTCGGCTTCGTTGTTAGTGCAGTTGAAAGTGAGTTTTGCCGAGAAAGGCATGTGAACTCCTTTAGGTGTAATGAGTACTGCACCAACACCACGGCCATTCATGTTAACAGCCCCATCAAACATCATAGTCCATTCTTCCTCCGGGTCAGGCCCTTCGGTGTGAACAGGCTCTTCGTGATCTTTTGCTTTAATGAACATGATGTCCTCATCAGGGAAGTCAAACCTCATAGGCTGGTAGTCATCAATGGGTTGCTCAGCAAGATATTCAGATAGTACACTGCCCTTGATGGATTTCTGAGATGTGTACTGTATGTCGTATTCTGTGAGAATCATCTGCCATCTTGCAACCCGTCCGGTAAGAGCTGGCTTCTCGAAAATGTACTTAACTGGATCCATTTTTGAGATTAATAAGGTAGTGTGGGTCAACATATACTGTCTCAGTCGGCGAGCAGCCCACGCTAAAGCACAGCAAGTTTTCTCGAGCAGTGAATAACGTTGTTCACAGTCGGTAAACTTTTTGCTTAGGTAGTATATTGCATACTCTTTTCGACCAGACTCGTCATGCTGACCTAGTACACACCCCATTGACTCTTCTAATACTGTCAAGTACATGATCAGAGGTCTTCCTTCAACTGGCGGCATGAGGATTGGAGGTTCTTGCAGATACTCCTTGATCTTGTCAAAAGCCTTCTGGCAGTCTTCATTCCACCCGGTCGTCTGTTCTTTTCTTAACAGCTTGAACAAAGGTTCACAGGTTGCTGTAAGGTGAGATATGAACCGCGAAATGTAGTTCAACCGACCTAAGAACCCTCGAACTTCTTTCTCAGTCCTCGGTGCAGACATTTCTTGAATAGCCTTGACTTTATCAGGGTCAACATCAATCCCTTTCTCACTTACAATAAAGCCCAGCAGCTTACCGGATCGCACCCCGAATGTGCATTTGTTGGGGTTCAGCTTCAATTGGTACTTCCTCAGACGCTTGAATAATTTGAGCAGATTCACCAGGTGATCCTCCTCTGTAAGGGACTTGGCGATCATATCATCCACATAACACTCGATTTCCTTATGGATCATATCGTGGAATAATGTCACCATAGCCCGTTGATATGTGGCACCAGCATTCTTCAGTCCGAATGGCATCACTTTGTAGCAGAACGTGCCCCAAGGTGTTATGAATGTTGTCTTCTCCATGTCTTCAGGTGACATCTTGATCTGATTATATCCTGAAAATCCATCCATGAAGGAGAATACCGAGAACTGAGCCGTGTTATCCACCAATACATCAATGTGAGGTAATGGGAAGTCATCCTTCGGGCTGGCTCTATTCAGGTCCCGGTAATCAACACACATTCTTACTTTGCCATCTTTCTTAGGCACAGGTACTATGTTAGCAACCCACGGCGGATAGCTAGTCACAGCAAGGAACCCGGCGTCCCATTGCTTTTGTACCTCTTCCTTGATTTTCATAGCCATGTCTGGGCGAGTTCGGCGCAGCTTCTGTTTGACCGGTGGGCACTCTTCCCTTAGAGGCAGCTTGTGCACAACTATATCGGTATCCAACCCTGGCATATCTTGATACGACCAAGCAAACACATCAACATACTCTTGAAGCAGATCTATCAGTTGTCTCTTCACTGAGTCTTGCAGGCAGGCCCCGATTTTAACTTCTTTCACGTCTTCATCAGTACCAAGATTAATCACTTCAATCTCCTCCTGGTGAGGAGTAATAACCTTTTCCTCCTGTCTTAACAACCTGGCTAACTCTTCAGGAAGCTCATATTCTTCATCAACCCCTTCATCAGCTTGATTGATTGGATTGTCAAAGTCATACGATGTCATAGCCGTGCTGTTGTCGGTGCCGTCTGGAAGGCACTCTCTGCAAGGGTTAAGTTGGTTCATTTTAGTGATTAATTTAATCTTGCTTTAGAAAAAAGTGAAATGAAGTTATCATTTTGAAAACACCGCCATTTATTTTTGTACAAAAAGAAAAATGGAAAAACAGTGAGCAGAAAAGAAAAAGACTCGTTTGCAAAAAGATGTCTGATATTTCATTAATTGATCCTGTTTGCACAAAAGTACAGATGGCCCTGATTACAAAATGAGTCTTGTCATCTTGGGCAAGATGCAAGACTTTGATGCATGCTATAAAAATACAGGAAATAATAATTACTCTGCATGAGTAACCCTTATAATTTCCTGGGAAGACCAGTTCGAGATACTGCTCCCCGGGACCTTTGGACGGATCCAATTCTCCAGATTGCGCTCCTCTTCCAGCTCGTCTTCCAGACAGTTGATAGCATCGGGGGTAAGCATCCCCCCACTGACAAAACCAGGCTCTGCAGCAGCCTTTGCCTGATGTTGAGTTGGTCTGTAACCCAACCCAAATTTGTCCTTCTTCTCCTCCACAACTAAGACCTTGCCCCAGCCTAGGGCAGTTCCTTCCTCAACAACCTTCCGGGCTTGTTGGTAAGACGACATGGAGATCCCTGACACAGCAGATGCTTCATTGACATTCAAGGCTTCAAAACCTTGGCTCATTGTCTCATGGATCTCTCCATCCATCTCAATGTATTTATAAGTAGCCAGATGGCTAACAAAGATATCCTCTTCTCCACAGATTGTGACAACTTGGCCTTCCCACTCAAATTTTAACTTTTGGTGAAGGGTAGACGTTATTGCGCCGGCGGCGTGAATCCAGGGTCTACCCAACAAACAGCTGTAGGCGGGCTGAATGTCCATCACATAAAAGATAGTTTTAAAGGTCTGCGGGCTAATTGTCACAGGCAGCTCAATCTCTCCCAGAACCGATCTCTTCGAACCATCAAAGGCTCGTACCACCAGGTTACTGGGTCTCAATGCCAATCCATCATATTCTAACTTCACCAGAGCCTTCTTTGGTAAGACATTCAGGGAAGAACCTGTGTCCACCAGCACATGAGAAAGAACAGCTCCTTTGCATTCCATGGTTATGTGCAGGGCTTTGTTGTGATTGCGGCCATCCACTGTCAAGTCAGAATTGGTAAACCCTAGCCCATTGCTAGCAGTAACATTTCCAACCACGACTTCCAATTGGTTGACAGTAATCTCCTCAGGCACGTAAGCTGCGTGCAGGACTTTAAGTAGTGCATTCCGATGGGCTTCGGAGCACATAAGCAGTGAGAGGATGGAGATTTTGGATGGAGTCTGGTGAAGCTGATCCACAACTTTATAATCACTCTTTTTGATGATTCGCATAAACTCATCAACTTCCTGATCGAACGGTGTCTTCAGGGTTTCTTTGGCAGCTGGGTCTTCCTGCACCGGGCCTTTTCCTTTTGCCTTGGCAGCAGCTTCTGCTTCGGCAGTAGGTCTTTGAACTTGTGAAGCAAAGAGACGTCCGCTTCGAGTGAAGCCTCCGCCTCCCCCCACATTATCTACTTGTGGTGCAGGTGCTGATGTTTCAAGAGTGATTCTTTTCCCTTCACAATACACGTCGGAGCCATAGTGCCAAGGGATGGCCCTACTGCTTTCATATGGTACTGGTCCAGGCACCGTGACAGTGACTGGACTGATTGCTGCTGCTGAAGGGACTGTAATTGTTTGTGGATCATAAAAGATTGTAACTGGTGCTCTGGCGGGAGCAACACCTTCTGAATGGTAGGCGGAGTTATTTTCAGGATCGTAGAATATGGTAACAGTGGAGACATCTTCATGATTGATCGCTGGTGTTGTAGGAGGTATTGTTGGAAGGACTGTTGTTGTTGTTGATGGAGAGTCGAAATGGAATGAAGCTGAAGTTGTAGCAGGAGAAACTGTTGAAAACTGATCATTTGGAAGGACAGATGAAGCACTTGTTGATGTTGCTGATGAATTGTCGGGAACAATAGTTGCTGCAGTTGTAGGAGGGTCTGAAACCGTTGTTGATGAAGTTGCCGGATTTGTCGGGAATGATGTAGTGATCTGTAGCAGGCCATTCTGAATAAGGCTGTCAATGCCATTCCTCAGGTCCTCACACCCATTCCATGAAATATTGCAGTAAGGACACCCCAGTTCACACCCCGGAAATATTTGGTTTTCGCGGAGTTGAGCTTTGATTTCCACCAATGGTGTCCGGATCTGATCCACACTAGTTATTAAATAAGACGGTTGGTCTTCTTCAATAGCATTAATTCGGGGACCACCATGGTTCGGCATTGGGTTTTTATTGACATTGGGCGGAGGTGCGAAATTCAGAGCCTTGGAGTCTACCAAGTCTTGTACCTTCATATGCAGAGCCCTGCATTTTTCTGTACTGTGCCCAGGTGCGTTTGAATGAAAAGCACACCTAGCATTGGAGTCATAGTTTCTTGGTAGACTGTTGGGATCCGGAGGTGCCAACGTTCTTAGCTCAACTAGGTTGAGTTTCAGAAGCTGTGGCAGCAAGGCAGCATACGGCATTGGGATCGGGTCGATCACTCGGTTAGCTTGGGATGGCCTTTGTTGGAATGGCCTCTGTTGATTGTTGTTGTTGTTGTTGTTGTTGAAGTTCCTTGGAGGATATTGATTCTGATGATACTGAGGTTGTTGTTGGAAGTTTTGTTGAGGAGGTTGATAGACTGGCTGAGGATGAACTGGAGCAGGGATAGTGACTGCTGCTATTGACCTCTGAACATATTGGGGCCTACCCCTGTTGGTGTGAATGGCATTAGCCTCGCCAGTTCTTCTCGGGCCTGCAAAAGGCTTTCTTGTACTGCTGGACGAACTGGCTCCATTATCAGAGATCTTACCCATTTTCAACAGGCTTTCAATTCTCTCCCCAGCTATGACAACATCTGCGAAGCTAGTGGAAGAGAAAGCAGCCAACCTGTCAATATACGTTCCCTGGAGAGTGTTCATGAACATGTCTGCCATTTCTCTCTCAGACATTGGTGGTTGAACGGCAGCAGCCAATTGCCTCCATCTCTGGGCATATTCTCGGAAACTTTCCCTTGACGACTGTGACATGCCCATTAGGAGAGTCCTATTGGGTGCCATGTCTAAGTTGTACTGATACTGTCGGATGAAGGCCTCTGCCAGGTCCTTCCAGCATCTAATAGTTGCCCTTGTCAAATGGGAATACCATTCCCTTGATGCTCCAGTCAGGCTGTCTTCAAAGTAGAACATCCAAAGCTTCTCATCCATTGTATAGGCCTTCAGCCTTCCCAGAAATGATTGCAAATGAGTCCGGGGGCATGAAGTCCCATTATATTTTTCAAAACAAGGAGGTTTGAACTTATGGGGGATCCTGACCCCGTCTACCAAACCCATGTCCATGACGTCGAAACCCAAAGAATTTTGAGATTCTAAGGACCTCAACTTCTCAGCTATCTCTTCCAACCGTCTATCATAAGTTTCCTCTCCAGCACCCATTACTGTAAATTGGTCCTCCTGAGGGTCTTCTTGAAGTACTCTGGCTGCAGTGGCTGTGCCTTGAACATTTGCAGGAATGTTGATCTCAGGATGCAAATGTGGGCCAAACACAGGGGGATTAACATGGGGTTGCACCCTTTCATTGTTACTTGTGCCTGCAGTCCCCACATGGGGCTCATCTTGGTTCCTCCCTTCTACCAAAGCTCTGAGCCTCTCCTGACTTTGGGCTAAGTTGTTCATCACTTCCATGAATTGGGTTATCTGAGTTCTCATCTCCAACCTTTCGTTGGCCATCTGGTTTCTGACCTCCGTAAGGTCTTGTTGCATCTGGTCCATCTGGATTCCCGGAAGGTTGTTTCTAGTTGGGTACCTGTGTGGCCTGTTGAGAGGAAATACCCGGCGGCGAGCAATAATTCCTGAATATCACAGCAGAGGTTAGTAACAACAAAACAAATCCCTGCAAAACAAATAAAAGGTTAGCATGCAATGCAGTTATGCTCATTTGTTCTCAAGGTATCCAGTTTGACCTTCAGTTTTGACCCTTCCAGACCCTTGAAGATGATGCTGTTGAAGTTGCTTTTGAAGTGATCTCAGATGGAAACTAACACAAATATATTACAGAAGGTGAAATAATACAACTTGTTCATTTTACAACACAAGCCCTTAAAGGGGTCAAAATACATCACAAAAAAGCAAAAGTACATGAAAAGGAACAACAACAAGCAAATGATCAAACTCCAAGGCCAAACTCATCCTCACGAACTTCCTTAAGAAGTGCCTCGGTCACAGGATCAGCCGGACGCTCCGTGAGGTTCCTGATGAGGAGGTTTCTTGTTGCAACAGCTGCAATCAACTTCTTGTTCTGACTTTGATCTTTGGACTTCTTCACTCCATCTTTGACTTTTAACTCTGACATTTCCCTCTGGGCTGCTGCCAGGGCTTCTTCCATCTGTGCCATCTTGTCTTGAACTCTCTTGTCTTCCAGAGTACGGGCCTCAGTGATCCGGACCCACCTGGCCTGACTCTCTTTCAAATACAAGTCTGTCCTTGCTCTCTGGAACTGGGCTTTTTTACAAGCATTCTTCAGAATTTGCTCACCAGCTTTAGACTTTTTGATATAATCTCCAGACTTCTCAATTTTAGTCAAGTGTTCCACTCTCAACTTTTCCAATCTTTCAATCTCCCTCACACCTTCACTCCTCTCCCGGAGGGTCTTCTGCAAGGCCTGGGTTAGCTTCTCATTTCTTTCCTTCAAGCTTTCAAACTCCTCCAAACTGATGGTGGCAGGGGGTGGTGCTGAAGATGACTCAGGCATGTCTTCTATGGTGAAGGGCATTCCAGAGAATTGGGCCCTAGCATGGGACCACTCATAATATTGTGCTGATGCCACATTATTGCACTTCCCCAGAATGGTGATTCCCTTGGTTTGAACATTATCCCAGGCCCAGGCAGCCTGCCTAACAATTGCCAGACTAATCTTGTTCTCACAGTAGAGGGTCTCAACCAAGTCTTGTTCCCTAGGAGTATGGACCAGTGCATAGCCCAATTGCCTCTTGAACAGCAGAGGGTTGTAATTGATACTCCCCTTAACTCCTATTAAGGGCACATTGGGAAAGTGCCCACAGCTGGTGATTATATCTCTGCCTTTGGTGCTCTGAGTACACCATCTGATATCTGCTGAAGTTAGGACAGTGAGTCTCTTAGCCCAGTTGCTTTGCTGATGAGGATTTAGGAATGCATCTGTCCTGGGTAGATGCTTAAGAAGCCAAGCATGGAATAATGGAGCACAACACCTCACTAGCCTTCCCCTCTGCTTCTCATTCTTCTGGTGCACTGAGTAATAGAGATCACCCAGCAAAGTTGGCACTGGGTTCTTCAGGATGAACAAATGGATTGCATTTTTGCTAATGAATCGAGGCTCATCTGCAAACAACACAATTCCATATACACTTAAGGCCAACAGAGCACAAACAGCTTTCCACTCCCCCAGGGAAGCCTTCAGACTAGCTTGAGAAATTAGGAAGTCCAGATGGAAACCAGGGATCCCAGCTTTAGAGGTCATATGTTGCTCAATCAAAGTAGGTTCCAGGTGCAAAGCTTTTGCTACCTCTCCATTGCTGGGAGAGATCATTTCAGGGTTGAAAGGGATTTCCCTCTTGATAGGCAGGCCAACCAATGATGAGTATTCTTCCAACAGAGGCCCCAACTGAAAGTCTTGAAAGGTGAAACATCTCAATGGAGGGTCATAAAACTGAATGCAGGTGTGGATCAAACTCCTCTGAGATGGGTCCAGATCCATGACCAAGTCAAGTGTATCCCCATAATGCTCCCTGAACAAAGGTATGTGCTCTGGAGTGATCAGGGTTTGGATCCTCCTGATGTCTGATAAGTCTGGTTGGAAGAAATGATAAGTGATGTTGCTTTTCTTTGGAGCCATGATGCTGAAAACTGAGTAGAATACGTGCTGATGAAGATGCTGAGGAGTGAGCCACTGGCTGGCTAGTGCAAGTAACTGAAGTATATGGCTGACAAGCTGAAGCAAGTACTGGTGGAGATAGGTCAATACTACAGATGGGGTCAAAACCAAAACCAGATGAAAATGGATACCCTGAAACACAAATAAGCACATGTTAATATGATGCAATGAGTATGTATGCAAATGAAATGCAAGGGTTTGTGACTGAGCCGGATCTGATTAACTGCCTTGGTATAGATCCATGTGTGTCTAAGAATTCCAGATGGAGGTCTATAAATCCAGTAACCAGGGTGGGGGACTCAAATAAAGAGCCACAAGTCCAGGGTTTAGAATCACAAGAACTATCCAACATGGAGCATTCTTAACAAAGTCAAAGTAACAGGGTATTCTGAGGTCAAGGTACCTGCAAACCTGTAAACAGCCCAACCCCCTCACAGGTGGTGATCTAGAACAAGGATCCTCAGACTTGGATCAGTTATGAGAAGTGTAAACACTTCTAACCCGGAGGTACAGTGTTTACAATAACCATAACAATTCCTCCTCTAATTCACCTCAGTTTCTGAAGGTCAATACTAAAAGGTCATCCAGACTTAGCAGGCTTCCCAGATAGCCCTAGCATTGCAGGAAATCTGCAACACAGAGTTCTCAAGAAGAAACCCATATCTGAACCGTGTTTCATATTCCCGCACCAGACCGAAATGGAATGGGAATGAATATGATTCACTCTAGCCTAGGTGTCACTCAGGTCCCAGGTGTAGGACCTTAACTCTCAATAAATCACCCACCCATCAAGGTAAACAACAGATCCAGCCAGCAACAATGACAATATGATATATATAAAATGCAAATAAAGAAAGCAGCAAAGTAACTGTACATAAAGCAATAAACAAAAATAAATACAAGTACAAACAAGCACATAACACCCCAATAAACACAAATCAATCAAGCGCTAGGAGGAACCCATAAAAAGAACCAGAAGCCCTGGCTGCAGTATAAGGATCCCCAGCAGAGTCGCCAAGCTGTCGCTCCCGATAAGTGACACCAGGTCAGATAAGGGTACAGACGCGAACGGTCGGCGAGAGGGACAGTGAGAACACATAGCCGTGAACTCACTGGAGATGAAAAGAGTCGCCAGCTAGGCATTTTTATCCCGGAGGAAAGGCAATGCTGCATAGACCTAGAAAAAGGATGGATAAGACGGTTTGCGAACCAGAGAGACTGAGAAAGGGGGTTGGTTACAACCTGGGAAGGTATTAGCACCCAGATTGTCCGTCGTACTCGACGGGATCCACGCTTAAAAGATTTGTGTTTTAAAGGGGGTAGTGTCAGTGCAATCTGTGCATAAAAGCTGGAAAAGGATGTACAGGTGTCAGTGTAAAAGAGTGTGAAGTGTATAAATGTACAGTGTCAGTGTAAGGACAAGAGTGAAATGCTCAAGATCATGAGGCTAAAGGAATAATGCTAGAAGA
Source organism: Lathyrus aphaca (assembly GCA_963966055.1). Lineage (NCBI taxonomy): Eukaryota > Viridiplantae > Streptophyta > Magnoliopsida > Fabales > Fabaceae > Lathyrus > Lathyrus aphaca. The sequence goes on from OZ014523.1 coordinate 443,492,913, forward strand.
AAGGGGAATATACAGAGACTTTTGTTCGATAACTGTTAAGTTATGCCTACGTATCCTCTCGTGCAATGAGGAAGTCAGAACACCGTAGTTCGACCCAAAGAGACTGAAAGATGAATTGACTTGTGAACTGCTTACTTGCCTATGCTCAAGTGTAAGACCTGTCTGGCTCAGGTGCAAACTGTCTTGCATTAGACGGAAGAAGCAAGCTCTCGTTTATGAGTGAAGATGATGAGAAAAGAATCCCGGAGGAGACGTTTATTGTTTGTTTTAGTGTTTTCAATCTTTTATTGCTTTTGAATGTTTGTCATAAGTTAATGAGCTTAAGCCTAAACCAATGGGTTAGTAAACTCATCACATCATCCTTCTGATTAAGGGTAATGAGAATACCTTAAGTGTGAAGTCAGATTCTCACACTTAATTACCTTTGGTGTAGGATTAAGATCACTGACCTACTTGAGATTAATTAGATGTTTTTGGTGATTTTTGTTTAGTGTTGAGTAATGAGGTTAAGCCATAATCAGGGATTAAACAGACTCATTACACCATCCTAAAAGAAGGATGATAGATGAGAATGTTTAAGCTGAGGAAAGCTCCTCAACTTAATCCATGATTAGGGATTAAACTCATGACAAAACAAGCCTTTGATTAAGTGGATTTTATTCAATGGTATGATGATGAAGTGTTTTTTATTTTTTGTAAGACAACTTGAGGGGGACTTGTCCATTAACACTAGGGTTAGTCCTTCTTAACCACTTAAGGAAGAATTAGAACCCTAATGCAAGGCCCAAGTTACAAGTGTGATGTCTTGATACTTATTAAGTGAATTGATTAAGAGATTTAAACACATTAAGGGTTTAACACTTAGGATTAAAGTTATACACTCCATCCTAAGAGAAGGATGCAGGCATAAGCTTAATCATAAAGTCTTAAAGCCTTTAGGGTTTAGTCCCTGATTATGAGATGAGAAGAGAAGACTCAAAGAGAGACACAAAGGTGAAAAACTATGAGGGGGAGACTAATCAAAACCCTAATTCATTGTCATGCTTGGTTGATCCTAAGGTTTGTGAGGTTTTCAAGAACAATCTTCAGAGGGGCCACCAGGAAGCAGATGAATAAGATCAAGAGAAGCAAAGTGACTTGCTTCATTCAAGAAGTCAAGTCACTTGAAGAAAGAAAGTGGGAGGAAGAAGAATGAGCAAGCTCAAACTCAAACACATATAAGAATGCAGCAATAGATGCAAGGGAGATGAAAAGAAAAGTTATGAGAAGTGAAGGCAAATTCACTTCCCAAATCTACTTACCACCTGAAATGTTAGAAAGAAATGCAATGCAATGCAAGATGAGATGAAATGGTATGATGCTAAACAAAACCAGAAGCATGTTGATGATGATTATGATGTTATGAGGTGCTGCAAACATGAGGCAAGGTATGGGGATGCTCATACAAGATTATGAATGCAAATGATGCAAGTTAAAGAGCATGAATGAACATGAAAAGTTATGAAGCATACAAGACAAATGACATGGCAAGTATGAGATGCAATGATCAAACATGCTTCCTACATGTCTTAAGATGTCAAATGAAACACAAGAATGCACAAAATGCAAAGGCAAGTCATGTTATGCAAGAGAATGCAAGAAGGATGCAAGAGAAAGCCCAAATTAGGGTTTATGAATCAAACATCAAACCAAAACTCAAAACAGAAGCAAAACCTAAGATAAAAAAATGGAAAATGGTACCCAAAGAAACCCTAAACCTATAAGGAACCACTGCCCAAAGGGGAACTCTCAACTCTTAACCAATCTCAAGTTATGAATTTTCTAAGTTATTAGGGTTTTTTAGGGTTCTTAACCAAAGAAATGCCAAACAATTAGAAAATGCAAGATCAAATCATGGCCATTTAACCCTAGAAACTACATGCTAAATAGAAAACAATGCAAGAAGAACCAATGTCTCAACCTTCTCCAATAGGCAGAAATGAATTTTTAAACTTATGATCAAATTAATGCATAAAAAATGATTTAATTCAATGGAAAATTCTTAAAATGCATCAAGATCAAAAAAGAAATTTGGTTTGAAGGTTGGACAATGTTTCTAAATGTCTTAGAACATTTCATGAATTTTTTTGTAATTTTTAAATACCTAAGAGTATTTTTAATTAATTAATTCCTATTAATCAATTAAAAATAATCTTTTAAATATTTAAAAATACTTTTTTAATGATAAAAAATAAAATAAAAATATTTTTGGGTCTTAAAAATTAATAAAACTTTTAAGAAAAAGTTTCATAATTTTTAAGATATTTTTGCTATTTTAAAATAAATATGCAAGTTAATTGAAAAGAAAATGAATAAAAATTAAATAAAATAGGAAGTAATCAGGATGGATGGATGAGATTGATTCTGAGTTCAAATGTGTTGACTGGCGCGTGATCCTGTGGCCAGGATTGCATCTGGGTTAATTACATTTAATTAAAACTAATAAAAGAATTAGGGCTAATCAAAGTGATCTGAGCCCTTCCCTCACGCGCGAAGTCAACAAGTCAACCCCATCCAACGCCCCAGATTCAAACTGGCTTAATGACTGTAATTAGGGCAAAACAGATTCAGGCGACCGGAGGGGAGCTCCGGTCGTCTTCCCCGGCGACCCCAAAACCCTAAAACAAGATTCAGACCACCCCAAGCCAAATTAAATGCCCAGAATCAATCCCCACACTTCTAGCAACTCAAATCAATAGTCAAACATCATTTTACTAGCAAGAACAAGCTGAATCGAAACAAAATAAAAATGGGGCCAAACTTTCAGACACTCACAAAATGTTCATTTCTCCACCATTTTAGATTCTAAACACATCACAATGATCCTCAGAGTATGCACTTTCAGTTTATAACAAAAAATCAAAGCTTTAAAAAGATTGAAGTCTGAGACTACCTGAGGTGAAGAACTGTGAATGTGAGCTCTTTTGGCCTGGCTTTGATGCAGAACAACTTCCCTGAGTCTCCTGAAGCCAATGGAAAGCCTGGAATGAGCTTGGGCAGGCTGCTTTGAGGAATCCGTTTCTGGTGTAGCAGGAAATGGACTTTGTACACAGGCTGTTTTAAGTCAATGTAAAGGGTGGTTTTGACTCCTTGTGGTATGCTTGTCTTGTTGGTGAAGAAAGATGAGGTGTTTGATGGCTGGATATTGAGATTCGAAGAGAACTGGTTCAGAGGGTGGGGAATGGTGAAGCTCAGGTCAGGCTTGTTTCAGGCTTGAGCTTTGGTGGTTTGAGGCCTATGAAGTGTGTTGAGTTGAATGGTGAAGATGGTTTTTGTGTTTGCAAGCTGTGGAGGCAGATTCGAAGCAACTTGCAAATGGGAGTGTTTTTGTGAATGTGATGAATGAGGATGTTTCAGCCTTGCCTTGTGTTATGTTTAGCTTGCAAATTGTCCACAAAAACCTCTCTCATTGGTCAGAGGATGTGACTTGTGCTTTATTGATTGGTAAGTTAACTTTTGCAAAAAGGTCAACTAATGTGTAAGAGAAGTATGGTGAAGTGCTAGGCAAGTACATGGGCTGGTTCTGGCGCAGCAAAGTGAAGGGAAAGGCTAGGCTTGGTCCAGCATTCAAGGCAGCAAGTTGGTGAAACATGATCATGAGTTTTGCAACTTGTGGCTTTATGGTTCACATGTGAAGAAAGTCTTGTTACATAAACCAAACTATGTAGAAACATGATCCAATTCTGATTTTTTAGGCTCATAGAATGTTTATGTAATGGTTTGAAATGAATTAGAGGTCACAATATGCATTGGTACAAGACTTTGCAAAATTCTCACTTAGGGCATGCCTTGAAAATCAATGATTTTAGCCAACTTTGCATTGCCATAACTTTTGATCCAAGAAGAGTTTGATCATGTTCTTGTACTTTTTGAAAAGGGAAAGATGAGATCTACAACTTTCATGACCAAAGTTTTTCCATTTGAAGCCTTTTTGGATCAAGAATCAAGGCTTGAAAAATGACCTAAAATGAGGCATTCTTGAAAAGTCAACTATGCCCAAAAAGTCAACATTTGCAAAAACCCTAAATTCTTGATTTTTATGAACTTCAACCTTCTTCCATGATCAAATAAAGATCATATACACTCAAAATGATGAAGATCACCCATTGGTTGGGTCAATGGGGGCCTCAGATGCCCTGATTTTACACTGACTTGTCTGAAAAGTCAACTCTTGATCAGATGACTTCCCCATGGAATTTCTTCATGAAAATTGATATGCATACTCCCTATACCATATAGAGATCAATGGAAACAAGAATGACCCAAAAATTTGGAGTTATGGCCTCTGAAACCAAAACCCTAATTTTCAGTCAACTGTGCAGTCTAGCCTGGCTCTGCATCCACTTAAACCCTAGCTCTTGTGATTCCTTTGAAGTTTTGACTTTGAGAGGATGTATTATGATGATTGAACACACATGGACCCCTTTGAGTTGATTAGTGGCCTTTGGAATGGCTCAAGATGCTTTGGGATTGCTCAGATCACAAACCCTAGGTGCAGATGCCCTAGAAACTATCCAGTGAATCAAAAATGTACTATGAGATGATATGATGGTGTTTATGCATATGAGATGATCACAAGCCATGATGTGAATGGGTGAGGGCAAATTTGGGGTGTTTACAATCAGGAAAAAGGGAAGCTAGAAATGGGGAAATTTTGATGTCGAAAGAGGTCTTTCAATGGGATATAGGAAGGAAGTCAGTACATCAAATAAGGTTGTGTATGTGTCTGAAAAATATAAGGGGAAGAGCCCTATGTCTAGATCATAGTAGCGCAAGGAGCAACGCAAAAGGAAGGCTCAGAGAGAAGCCTCCAAAGGTGATTGTGTTGAATCAAGTACCAACATGCTCGGTAAGGGTATGAACAGCCATACAACGAAAATAACAAACAAGGTGCCTGTGGGGCACAAATTATTTTCAGTTAGAAACAAAGGTGCTGAGATTAAAGTTGAGATAAAAGCTGAGTTGAAGATGAAGACATGACAAACAACTTCGATTGTGAATCTGAAGCCTCTCTGGACATCATAGTAAATATGGTTTCAATGATGCCTAGAGAAAATGACATGATTACTGAAGTTGAAAACCTGGATGCCAATACTAAGGCAGAAATGGAAGCACATCAACTAGTGTGCTACTATGTGATGAACAATGGGTGTGTCAAAGAACAAAATGCTCCCTTTGAGAGACCCATTGAGGCCATGAGGGGTAATTTGAAACCCCTATATATCACTGGCAAAGTGGAGAATATGGCCATCAATAAAATTCCGGTTGATTGTGGCGCAACAGTGAACATAATGCCACACTTCTTGCTACTCAAAATTGGGAGGTTCGACATAGATCTCAAGCCTCATAATATGGTCTTGTCGAAATATGAGGGCAAGACTGGACCAACACTTGAGGTCCTACAAATTGATTTGACCGTCAGAATAGTCACAAGGCCCAATTTGTTTATGGTGGTCGAAAGTAAGGTCAACTATAACCTTCTGCTAGGAAGGGAGTGGTTACATAGCATAGGTGCAGTGCCATATTCAATGCATCAAAGGGTCACCATTTGGAGGCCAAATGACATTATGGAAAACATTGAAGCTCACCAAGGTTACTTCAAAGTGTCAGTCAACCATGTTGAAGGCGTTGAGTTTGACAAGAACTTAGCACATATTTGCCCATGCACACCAGCAGAATTTGAGTTCACACCAGATGATCACACATTCTGCTCATTGCACCTTCATCCCGTCGAAGGTTTCCGCTGAGATAGGGAGGTCGTAGAAGAAGCAGGAAATTACCCACCTTACTTTGGGGAGCTTGTAATTCGCCCCATAGGATGGGTAAGAGAAGGCAGTAATAATGACTGACTTCGACGCATTGAAAAGAATTTCGGCCTACGTGGGTGAAACAAGAATACAAGCAGCCTTAGAGGCTGCAGGAAACCAAATGGCTATTGAAGCCATTACAGAGTTTGCAGAAGAAAATCCTGTGAATGATTTCGACTCAAGGCCTCTAGATGAGGCTCAAGAAGACTCAGACCAAAGGCTTGATGCGCTATATGATAGCGAGCCTTTGGGATTCGAAAAGGACCCAATGTCAGAAAGCACCAAAATGCTGGCTCAGGATCCTTTATAATAAATTGACCTAGGCGAAGGGGAAATAAAAAGGCCTACCTATATTAGTGCCAATATCAACCCAGAACTCAAGGTTAAAGTGGTCCAACTACTAAAGGAATTTAAGGTTTACTTTGCTTGAGACTATGATGAAACACCTGAAAGCTAAATCGCCTTCGACGAAGAAGAAGTTTCAATCACTTCTTGGAAAAATAAACTTCTTGAGGGGGTTTATATCAAACCTAAGTGGAAAAATGAAAGCCTTCTCACCTTTGCCGTGAATGGGAAAAGACGGATTTGAATGGGGGCAAGCTCAACAAGAAGCCTTCGACAAGATCAAGGAGTACTTGAGTCATCCTCCAATTCTTTCTCCACCTTGTAGGAAAAAAGTATGAGATTGTACATAGTTGCTTCAGATAGAACTTTAGGGAGTATGTTAGCCCAAAAGGATGATAGTGGCATCGAAAGAGCCATTTATTACCTTAGTAGAGTTTTAAAGGATGCAAAAACTAGGTATAGTATGATAGAAAAATTATACCTATGTTTGTATTACTCATGTTCTAAATTGAAGCAATATATAAAACCAGTTGATGTTTACATTTCTTCTCATTTTGTTGTTATAAAACATATGTTGTCTAAACCTATTTTGCATAGTTGAATTGGGAAATGGGCACTAGCATTAACTGAGTATTCATTAACTTATAAACCCTTAAATTCCGTTAAGGGGCAAGTTGTTGCAGACTTCATAGTCAACCACTCTATAAATGAAAGTCCTTTGAATTATCTGAAGATTGAGCCTTGGAAGTTTTACTTCGACGAGTCTAGTCATAAAGATGGGACTGGATATGGGATGCTTGTTATTTCTCCTAATAAAATTCCAACAACACTAAAGTATAAAAGTATAAAATTGATGGTCGTTGTTCTAAAAACGAAGCTGAATATTAGGCTTTAATAGTTGGACCTGAATTATTGTTGGAATTGGGGGCAACTCATGTCAAAATAATGGTAGATACTGAGTTGGTAATAAAACAAGTCACCAAAGAGTACAAAAGCATAAAATAAATTTTTATTATGTATTTTGTAGTGGTAAATAGACTGCTTAAAAAATTCAAAGCAGACACCTTTCGACACATTCATAGACTTGAAAATCATGTTTCAAATGACTTGGCTCAAATTGTTTAAGGGTACAAAATTTCAAAAGAAAAATTACAAAGTGCAATTGAGGTCTGAGGAAAAGTTGTTTCAGTAGGAGAAACTAAGCTTTGGTATGTTGATGATGACAATTTTACAATATTGGTAGTCGATAGCATAAGTGACAAATATTGGAGAAATCCCTTAGTGGACTATCTTGAGAATCCAACAGCTTCGACATAAAGGAAGATCAGATACCAAGCTTTAAGTTATGTTCTCTTGGGGAATGAATTATTTAAAAATACTCCTGAGGATGTATTGCTTAAATGCCTTAGTGAAGTTGAGGTATATTTATCTCTCTCGACTGTCCATAGTGGGGTATGTGGAGCAACCAAGTAGGCCATAAAATGAAATGGTTGTTATTTTGACATGGTATGTATTGGCCTACTATGATGAAAGATTGCTTTGAATTTGCTAAAGGATGTCAAGAATGTCAAGTGCATGCTAGTATTCAACATGTTCCTGCAAGCGAATTACATTCCATTATGAAACATTGGCCCTTTAGAGGATGGGCTGTGGACCTGATTGGAGAAATTCGATCAACATCTTCAAAGAATCACAAATACATTTTGGTAGCGATTGACTATTTTTCTAAATTGGTTGAAGCTATCCCATTTCCAAATGTTGATCAAGAAGATGTAATTGAATTCATATAGAACCATATCATCTATAGGTATGGGATCCCATAAAAATCACTATAGACCAAGGGTCCGTATTTACTGGTCGAAAAATGTCGGAGTTTGGGATAAAAATAGGTTTCAAACTTTTGACGTCTACGCCTTACTATGCCCAGGCTAATGGCCAGGTCGAAGAAGCAAACAAGATAGTCATTGGTTTGATTATGAAACACTTGGGTAAGAAGCCAAGAAATTGACATAAGAAATTGGACCAAATCCTTTGGGCATGTCGAACTTCACCTAAAGAAGCAACTAACACTACCCCGTTTCGACTCACTTACGGGCATCATGCAGTTTTGCCTCTGGAAATCTACCTTTAATCCACAAGAATTCAAAGGCATCATGAGATTCCATCTGATGTGTAAACACCCCAAATTTTCCATCACCTTTTCTCACACCATGGCTTGTGATCTTTTCATACTGCATTGCATAAGCATATCATATCACATTGCATATTTGTTTCATCTGCATAACTGCATAACTAGGGTTTGTGATCAGGAGAATCCAAGAAGTGATCTGAGCCATCTAAAAGGTCTTGAAGCATTCCAAGAGGGTCCATGAGTGGTATATGATCTTATTACATCCCCAAGAAGTCTTTGAAGTCAAAATATCACAAAGCATTGCAAAGGTGTTCAAGCAGACTGAAGATTTCCTGCACAGATGACCTAAAATTAGGGTTTTGGGTTTGAGGCCCTTAATCTCAAATTTTTTGGTCATTCTTGATTCTAATGGTCTTAATATGTTATAAGGAGCACGTGTACCAAACTTGATGAAGAAATTCATTGTGGAAGTCACCTGATCAACTGGTAACTTGTTGTGCAAGAAAAGTCAGAACCAGGGCATCTGAGGCCCCCACCAATGGCACCAAAGGTTCATCTTCATCATTTGGAGGTTCTATGATCTTTATTTGATCTTAGAAGTGGTTATAAGTCCACAAGATTGAAGAATTTCAAGCCATTCGCAAACTTTCTATTTTTGGACATGACTTGTAATGGAAACTTTCCATTTTGGGAAATATTTTCAACCTCCTCTTTCTTGATCAAAAATGCTTCAAATGAAAAATCTTCAAACATGAAAGTTGTAGATTGGATCTTCCCATTTTCAAAAAGTACAAGAACTCCTCTTTATTCATCCTAGAACTCAAGATATGATGTTTCTAAGTTGGGAAAAATCTTATAATTTTCAAGTTCATGCCAAAGAGGGATTTTTGCAAAATCAAGTTTCAAGACTTCTTGTGACCTCTAATTGACTTCTAAGATTCATAACATGCTAGTGCAACATTGCAAGACCAAAATCATGCCTTGGATCACAAGTTTCTATAAGCCATTTTCACAAAATTCTCAAAGGGGGGATAGTTGCAAAACATATGCTATCTCATGAATCAAGCCATCAAGATCCTCAAATCCAATCCAAGGGTCCTCCACAAATTCAGCTGAGGCCAATCCACCCTTTAGATCGCCTCTGACCCAAGCCCATGCTTGTGGTACAAAAATCTTGACTTTTTGCAAAATACACCATGCCAATCAAATTGTGCCACACCAACTCTCTGAACCAATCACATTGCTTTAAAAAAACATCATGGACCTCATTTCATATAACACACAAGGCTAAAACCTCTCATATGGTCAGAATCACAAAAATCCTCCATAAGCTTCATCTCTTTGAAACTAAACACACAACCATCAAACCTGAAAACTTCTTTCACCATTCAATCATACACACCATAAGGATCTAAAACCACCCATTGCCATGGCCTGAAACCTCCCCTACAAGAACTCCATTTTCTGTCAAACCAGAACCACACACCTCAAAATAGCCAATATAAACTTGTTCTAAGCATCACAATATCCTCAGGGGGTCCATTGGAGTTGGTTTTCACAAGAAAAAAGGTCAGAAAGCTCAAAATTGCAAAGCTTCAGTTCAGGTAGCTTCTTCAATTTTTTTCTAGAACTCTTATTTCAAGTTATAATATGAATCTACATGCTTCCCTGGTTGCCATGATGTGATTATTTTTGAAAATGAGTGAGAGATGAGTGTGTATCGTGCTTCTGAAAGTTTAACCATAAAACGCGTTCCGCTTCGATTCCCCCTTTTGATGCAAGATAAATGAGTTTTAGGTCTGGATTCTTGTTTAGGGAGGTTAGATGGTTCATTATGGATTCTTTTTTTAGTCTCCTCAACTTTAAACATGGACCACAGATCTTGCTTACTTTCATTTTCTTTTCTTTTATTTTCATTTTATTTCTTTTGTTTTCTCATATTTATTTAAAATAACAAAAATACTTTTAAAACTCTCATTTTCTGCATTTTCACTTCAAATATTTTTCTTAACTAAAAAAAATTTTTATTTTTAATTTTTGCATTAAAAAAGTATTTTTAAATCATTTAAATGTTTTATTTAATTAATTAATTAATTTTAATTAATTAAAAATACATTTAGGTTTCTAAAAATCACCAAAAATTTGATGAAGCATTCTCATACATTTAGAAACATTTACAAACTCATCAAACAAATTTATTTTTAGGTTTGATCACATTTTCACAATTTTCTTTGAATTAGGGTTCATAAAATTCCATTTTTCTAACCCTAACTTGAAAAAATCATTTTTGATCAACCATGATGAGTTTGAACTTGATTCTTTTTGCATTGTTTTAAATATTGCATCTAGTATCTAGTTTATTTATCTCATGATTTTGAATTTCATTTTCAAATTGATTTGCATTTTTCCTTTAAAAGTAACTAAAAACCCTAGTTAACTTAGGAAATTCATAACTTTCACTAGGTTTAGCTTCTGACCTTCTCCTTTGGGGAGTGATCTTGTATGTGTTTAGGGTTTTTTTGTGTTCAATTTCAAATTTTTATCATGATGTTTGCTTCTGTTTTGATCATTTGCATCCCATACATTCATAAAACCCTAATTTCTCATGTTCATTTGCATTCATCTTTGCATATCATCCTCATGTGAACTTGCCATGACATTTCAAGCATTTGTATGACATCTTAGACATCTTAAGACATGCTTGAACATTGCTTGATCATTTCTTCATTCATTTGGTATGCTTTTCATTCATTACATTTCATGAACATCCATGTGTTTTCAAGCTTCTAACATGCTTCTTTTGCATCTCATCCTTTGTATGATAACTCATATGCATCATGTATGACTTTGCATCATCTAACAACACTTTTGCATCATGTTTACACTTCTAGTATTGGTCATTGCACTTCCATTTGCTTTATTTCCTTTTGCTTTGCATCTTATGCATTCACACTAACATTTCAGGGGCTTATGGTAAGTTATTTGGGATGTGGATTTACCTTCACATCCCACCTCTTCTTATTCTTCTCATTTGCATATTTTACTTGTCTTTGAAGTGAACTTGCTTCACTTGTGTTCTCTTGCTCCTATCTCTTCCTTTTAGGTTACTTATCTTCTTCAGGAAGTAAGTAATTTATTCTTTCTTTCTCTTCTCTTTTCATCTGCTTCTCTTCCTTTGGTGGCCTTCCTGAAGATCTTTCTCAATCCTCACAAACCATAGGATATCCAAGAATGATAATTTTTAGGGTTTTATATAGTCTCCCCTAGTATTTTACCTTGGAGTCTCCTTGAGTCTCTCTTCTCATCTCATAATCAGAGGTTAAACACTTAAAGCTTTAGGACTTTGAATTAGGGTTATGCCTGCATCCTTATCTTAGTATGGATTGTATAACTTTAATCCTTAGTGTTAAACCTTTAATTTGTTTACACCTCTTAATCAAAACACCTAATAATATTAAGACTTAAGCTTGTAACTTGGGCCTTATATTAGGGTTACATGTCTTCCTTATGGTTAAGAGGGACTAACCCTAGTGTTTAATGGACAAGTCCCCCTCAAGTTGTCTTACAAACTTAAAACTTATTTCTTAATCCCACCTTTAATTAATATCCATTTAATAAAGGCTTTTTATATAATGAATTTAGTCCCTAACCATGGATTAAGTTGAGGAGTCTTCCTCAGCTTAAGTGTTCTCATCTATTATCCTTCTCTTATGATAATAAATGAGAACACTAATCCCTAATTAGAGATTAAACTCATTACATAACACAAAACAAAAACCCAAAAACACTTAATAATTACCAAGTAGGTTAATGATCTTAATCATATATCATCATGGTAATTAAGTTGAGATGCTTATTTCATACTTAAGTAGGCTCATTATCCCTAATTAGGGAGGATATAATGAGTTTGCAACCCTTGATTTAGGCTTAAGCTCATTATCTTATGCAAAACACCAAAAACAATAAAAAAATTAAAACACAAAAACAAACAATAATCGCCTCCTCTGGGATTCTTTTCTCATCACTTTCACTCTGAAAACGAGAATTTGCTTCTTTCGTCTAATGCAAGACAGTTAGCACTCGAGCCATACGAGTCATACACTTGAGCATAGACAAGCAAGCAGTTCACAGTCAAAATCACCCAGTCTCTTTGAGTCGAACTATGGTGTTCTGACTTCCTCATTGCACGAGAGGATACGTAGGCATAACTTAACAGTTATCGAACAAAAGTCTCTTTGTCTTCCTCCTCTCCTCCTCCTAGTTTCTCTTTCCTAAGCCTCAGTCTTGAGCATTTCACCCTCTCTTTTTGCACTGACACACTGTACATTCTCCCATAGCTTTTATACACAGTCAGCACATACACTACCCCCTTTAAAACATAATCAAGTAAGCATGGATCCCGTCGAGTACGATGGACAATCTGGGTGCTAATACCATCCCAGGTCGTAACCAACCCCCTTTCTCAGTTTCTTTGGTTCGCAATCGTCTTATCCATATCCTTCCAGGTTTATGCAGCATTATCTTTCCTTCGGGATAAAAATGCCTAGCTGGCGACTCTATTCAACCTTAACCTCCAACATCGTCGTTCGTTCACGTTTGCACCAGGACGAAAGTCCGGGGAGCGACATCTTGGCGACTCTGCTGGGGAAGATGCAACCAGGGCTTCTGGTTCTCTTGTGGGTTTCTCCTAGCGCTTGTTTGTTTGTGTTTATTGGGAGTGTTATGTGCTATTTGTGTTTATGTTTTTGCTTTATTTATTGCTTCCTGTACATCTTTATTTACTGAATTTACTTTATCGCTTTCATTTATTGCTTTCTGCATTTCATTTATTATTATCATATCATTGTGCCGGATTTCTGGTTTGCTTTGGTGGGAGGGGTATTCCAGTGAGAAAGGTCCAACACAAAGGCCTGAGTGACAGACATAGGATTAGATTGGCTTCATATCCTTTCCCATTCCATTTCGGTCTGGTGCGGGAATATGAAACACAGTTCATACATGGGTTTCTTCTTGAGAACTCTGTGCTATGGATCTCCTGTAGTGCTATGGCTATTTGGGAAGCCTGATATGTCTGGATGACCTTTTTAGATGACCTTCAGCATCTGAGGTGAATTAGAGGAGGATTCTTTATGATTAGGGTAAACATTGTACCTCCGGGTTAGAAGTGTTTACACTTCTCATAATAGATCTAAACCTGAGGATCCTTGTTCTAGAACAATACCTGTGAGTGGGTGGGGTTGTTTACAGGTTTGCAGGAACCCTTGGCCTCAACATACCCTGTTATTGATATTGTTTTTAAGGTTACACTATTTTGGACTGATCTTATGAAACCCTGGACTTGTGACTCTTTATTTGGGTTCCCCACCTCGTTACTGGTCCTCGGACCTTCATCAGGAATTCTGAACACTCATGGACCCTACGAAAAGCAACTGACAATCCACCACCTGATCACAAACCCTTGCATATCATTAAGCATACATCATACTGCATCATTTAACATTTTTCTATTTGTTTTACAGGGTATCCACATCTTCTTTGGTTTGGTTTTGACCGTTCTTCTGCTTCAACCATCTTCATCAAATATCTTCAGTTATCTTCTCCTGCTATTTTCATCAGCACCCATTGTCAGTATGGATTCAACTAGGAAGAGCAACATCACTTACCATTTCTTTGTGTACCCTCTAGCAGGCATTAGGTAGATTCAGTCTCTTATCACTCCTGATCATGTCTCTCTATTCAGGGAACATTATGGTGGGATCCTGGACATGATCATGGACTTGGACACATTACAAAGGAGCATGATTCACACCTGGACACATTACAGAGGAGCATGTTTCACTTTCCCGGATTTTCAGATAAGCCCTCTATTGGAAGAGTATTCTATGTTGTTGGGTGTCCCTATCAGAAGAGGAATTCCTTTCAACCCTGAGATGACTTCTCCTAGGAATGAAGATATAGCCAAAGCTTTACATCTGGAAGCAACTATCATTGATGAGCACATGACTTCCAAGGTTGGAATCCCAGGCATCCATCTGGATTTCTTGGTCACTCAGGCTACAGCAGGAAATTGGGAATCTGTTTATGCTCTCCTGGCTCTTAGTATATATGGTATCATCTTGTTTGCAGAAGAGCCTAAGTTTATAAGCAAGAATGCCATCCACATCTTTATGCTCAAGAATCCAGTTCCTACCTTTCTAGGGGATTTCTACTACTCATTGCATCATAGGAATGAGAAGCAGAGAAGGAGACTGGTCAAATGTTGTGCACCTCTCTTCTACAGTTGGTTGATGAGACATATGCCGAAGACAGAAGATTTCCTGAATCCACATCAGACAAGAAACTGGTCTAAGAGGATGATTGCCCTTACTTCAGAAGACATCAGATGGTGTACTCAGAACACAAAGGCAGGGACATAATTACAAGTTGTGGACAATATCATAATGTACCTCTTATTGGAGTGAAGGGTTGCATCAATTACAATCTTTGCTTTTCAGAAGACAATTGGGGTATGCCCTGGTATATCCACCTAGAGAGCAAGACTTAAAGACTAAGGGAACTGCCATTTTGGGGAAGTGTAACAACATAGCTTCAGCTCAGTACATTGAATGGTTTCACATCAGAGGGCAGATCACTCGTATTCCATTCACCCTGGAAGATGTGCCAGGGCCATCAGCAGTAGAGCCCATAGCTACAGTAAGCCTGGAGGAATTTGAGAAGTTAAAAGAAAGGAATTCCCAACTTTCTGAAGCTCTGAAGAAGACCCTTTGGGAAAGGAATGATGGTCGTCTGGACATTGAGAGATTAGAGAAGCTCTGTATCGAGCATGTGACTAAGATAGAGAAGACAGAAGACTTCATCAGAAAAGCCCGAGCAGGGGAGTTGGTATTGAAGAATGCTTGCAAAGAAGCCAAGATTGAGAAGGCCAGATCTGAACACTACCTAGAGGAGAGTCAAGCTAGGTGGATCAGGAAACTGAAGCTCGTCTGCAAGAAGATCAGAAGACACAGGCTAAGATAGAGCAGTTGGAAGCCAATGAGACAAAGAGTCAGGAAGCTTTGTGTCGCTCCCGATAAATGGGACTGGCCCAGATAAGGGTACAGACGCGAACGGTCGGCGAGAGGGACAGTGAGAACACACAGCCGTGAACTCACTGGAAATGAATAGAGTCGCCAGCTAGGCATTTTTATCCCGGAGGAAAGGCAATGCTGCATAGACCTAGAAAGAGACGGATAAGACGGTTTGCGAACCAGAGAGACTGAGAAAGGGGGTTGGTTACAACCTGGGAAGGTATTAGCACCCAGATTGTCCGTCGTACTCGACGAGATCCACGCTTAAGAGATTTGTGTTTTAAAGGGGTAGTGTCAGTGCAATCTGTGTATAAAGGAGCTGGAAAAGGATGTACAGGTGTCAGTGTAAAAGGAGTGAAGTGTATAAATGAAGTGTCAGTGTAAGAACAGAGTGAAATGCTCAAGATCATGAGGCTTAAAGAATAAGGCTAGAAAGAGGGGGAATATACAGAGACTTTTGTTCGATAACTGTTAAGTTATGCCTACGTATCCTCTCGTGCAATGAGGAAGTCAGAACACCGTAGTTCGACCCAAAGAGACTGAAAGGTGAATTGACTTGTGAACTGCTTACTTGTCAATGCTCAAGTGTATGACCTGTCTGGCTCAGGTGCAAACTGTCTTGCATTAGACGGAAGAAGCAAGTTCTCGTTTGTGAGTGAAGGTGATGAGAAAAGAATCCCGGAGGAGACGATTATTGTTTGTTTTTGTGTTTTCAATCTTTTATTGCTTTTGAAAGTTTGTCATAAGATAATGAGCTTAAGCCTAAACCAATGGGTTAGTAAACTCATCACATCTTCCCTCTGATCAGGGGTAATGAGAATTACCTTAAGTGTGAAGTCAGATTCTCACACTTAATCACCTTTGGTGTAGGATTAAGATCATTAACCTACTTGTGATTATTTAGATGTTTTTGTGATTTTTGTTTAGTGTTGAGTAATGAGGTTAAGCCATAATCAGGGATTAAACAGACTCATTACACCATCCTAAAAGAAGGATGATAGATGAGAAGGTTTAAGCTGAGGAAGACTCCTCAACTTAATCCATGATTAGGGATTAAACCCATGACAAAACAAGCCTTTATTAAGTGGATTTTATTTAGATTAATGGTATGATGATGAAGTGTTTTTTATGATTTGTAAGACAACTTGAGGGGGACTTGTCCATTAACACTAGGGTTAGTCCTTCTTAACCACTTAAGGAAGAATTAGAACCCTAATGCAAGGCCCAAGTTACAAGTGTGATGTCTTGATGATTATTAGATGAATTGATTAAGAGATTTAAACACCTTAAGGGTTTAATACTTAGGATTAAAGTTATACACTCCATCCTAAGAGAAGGATGCAGGCATAAGCTTAATCACAAAGTCTTAAAGCCTTTAGGGTTTAGTCCCTGATTATGAGGTGAGAAGAGAAGACACAAAGAGAGACACAAAGGTAAAACTATGGGGGAACTAATCAAAACCCTAATTCATTATCATGCTTGGATGATCCTAAGGTTTGTGAGGTTTTCAAGAACAATCTTCAGAGGAACCACCAGGAAGCAGACGAACAGGATCAAGAGAAGCAAAGTGACTTGCTTCATTCAAGAAGTCAAGTTACTTGAAGAAAGAAAGTGGGAGGAAGAAGAATGAGCAAGCTCAAACTCAAACACATATAAGAATGCAGCAATGGATGCAAGAGAGATGAAAAGAAAAGTTATGAGAAGTGAAGGCAAATTCACTTCCCAAGTTTACTTACCACCTGAAATGTTAGAAAGAAATGCAATGCAATGCAAGATGAGGTGAAATGGTATGATGCAAAGCAAAACCAGAAGCATGTTGATGATGATTATGATGTTATGAGGTGCTGCAAACATGAGACAAGGCATGGAGATGTCCATACAAGATCATGAATGCAAATGATGCAAGTTAAGGAGCATGAACAAACATGGAAAGTTATGAATCATACAAGACAAATGACATGGCAAATATGAGATGCAATGATCAAAGATGCTTCCTATATGTCTTAAGATGTCAAATGAATCACAAGAATGCACAAAATGCAAAGACAAGTCATGTTATGCAAGGAAATGCAAGGAGGATGCAAGAGAAAGCCCAAATTAGGGTTCATGGATCAAACATCAAACAAAAACCCAAAACAGAAGCAAACCTCATGATAAAAAATGGAAAATGGTATTCAAAGAAACCCTAGACCTATAATGAACCACTGCCCAAAGGGGAGCTCTCAACTCTCAACCAAACTCAAGATATGAATTTCCTAAGTTATTAGGGTTTTTTAGGGTTCCTAACAAAACAAATGCCAAACAAATAGGAAATGAGGAAACAAATCATGGCCATTTTATCTTTGAAAATACATGCTAAACACAAAACAATGCAAGAAGAATCAATGTCTCAACCTTCTCCAAAAGGCAGAAATGAATTTTCAAACATGTGATCAAAATAATGCATAAAAAATGATTTAATTCAATGAAAAATTCTTAAAATGCATCAAGATCAAAAAAGAAATTTGGTTTGAAGGTTGGACAATGTTTCTAAATGCCTTAGAACATTTCATGAATTTTTTTGTAATTTTTAAATACCTAAAAGTATTTTTAATTAATTAATTCTCATTAATCAATTAAAAATAATCTTTTAAATATTTAAAAATACCTTTTTAATGATAAAAAATAAAATAAAAATATT
Source organism: Lathyrus aphaca (assembly GCA_963966055.1). Lineage (NCBI taxonomy): Eukaryota > Viridiplantae > Streptophyta > Magnoliopsida > Fabales > Fabaceae > Lathyrus > Lathyrus aphaca. The sequence continues at coordinate 443,510,982 of OZ014523.1, forward strand.
TTTGGGTCTTAAAAATTAATAAAACTTTAAAGAAAAAGTTTCATAATTTTTAAGAATTTTTTGCTATTTTAAATTAATTGTGCAAAACAAATGAAATAAAAAGAAATAAAAACAAATAAAATAAAAAGTAATCAGATTGGATGGGTGAGATGCGTCCTGGATTCAAATCTGTTGACTGGCGCGTGAATGAAGGGTGGAGATTGCATCTGACTTAATTATCCTAATTAATAATTAATTAAACTAATGAAAGAGATTAGGGCAAATCAAACTGATCCTGGCCTTCTATCTGCGCGCGAAGTCAAACAATTCCACGCAATCAATGGTTCAAATTCAAACTGACATTAATGACTGGATTAAGCCCTAATTACACTCAGGCTGCCGGAGAAGACTTCCGGTCGTCTTCTCCGGCGAGCACTTCCCCTGAAAAACTCCCATCTTCCTCAAAACGTATCAAAAGTGAAATCTAAACATATAGAAATGAACCCCATGATCTCCTGAATCAAAACCCTAACCCCAAACAAATTTATTCTTCATCAATCACATGAATCGAAAGCAAACATTTTTAGGGCAAACCAGTTTCAGAGTCAAATTAAATGCTCAAATCTCAACCATTTTCAAAACCAATGGTACCAGAATGATCAGTGAAACAAATAGAACAAGTTTGTAACAAGCAAAATCATTTCTGGAAAAATAAATTTCAGGCTACCTGAGATTTGAAGCTTTCAGTTTAGGAACTTTCTGGCCTTCTCTTTATGTGCAAACCACTCCTTAGGACCCCTTGATGATGTTTGAATGCCTTAGAACAATTTATGTAGGCTGGTTGATGAGTTTCGAAAGCTCCTGCTTCAAGCTCAGTCAACAATGGCTATGGTGATTCTGACTGATTCAGGCCACTGTGAATGATGGTTTATGGTCCAGATGATGTATGGAGAAGCTTTGCAAGGTTTGTTTGGTTGTTTGTGGGCTAGGGAGGGAGATTCGAATGAATCTGCAGAATGAGGGTGAAGAATGGCAGTGGGGTGCTTTGGCTGTTTCAGGCTTATGCTTTGGGTGGTTTCTACTCAATGATACATGGTGAGTTGAATGGAGGAAAAGGCTTTTGTGTTTGCAAGCTGTGGAGAGGAATTCGAAGCAAGTTGCAAATGGGAGTGTTTTTGTGAATGTGTGGAATGTATGTGTTTCAGCCTTGCTTGCCCTTATGTTTTGCTTGCAAATTGTCCACATAACTCTCTCTCATTGGTCAGTTGATTTGACATGTGCTTTATGGATAGGTGAGGCAACTTTTGCAATTTGTCAACTCTTGTGTAAGAGAAAGTATGGTGAGGTGCTAGCTTGGTACAAGGCATGGGCTATGCGCAGCAAGATGAGGGGGAAATGTCAGCTTGGTCCAGCATCCAAGGCTGCAAGTGGTAGGGAGTGAAATGAGTGTTTTGCAACTTGTGACATTTTGGTTCACATGTGAAGAAAACCTTGTTACACAAACCAAACCATAGGCAAACTTGATCCAATTCTGATTTTCAGCACTTAGAGAATGTTTATGTGTTGGTTTGAAATGAATTAGAGGCTACATTTGGCTTTGGTTCAAGACTTTGCAAAATTTCCATTTGAAGCATGCCTTAGAAATTAATGATTTTTGCCAACTTTGCATTGCCATAACTTTTGATCCAAGAAGAGTTTGATCATGTTCTTGTACTTTTTGAAAAGGGAAAGATGAGATCTACAACTTTCATGACCAAAGTTTTTCCATTTGAAGCCTTTTTGGATCAAGAATAAAGGCTTGAAAAATGACCTAAAATGATGCATTCTTGAAAAGTCAACTATGCCCAAAAAGTCAACATTTGCAAAAACCCTAAATTCTTGATTTTTATGAACTTCAACCTTCTTCCATGATCAAATAAAGATCATATACACTCAAAATGATGAAGATCACCCATTGGTTGAGTCATTGGGGGCCTCAGATGCCCTGATTTTACACTGACTTGTCTGAAAAGTCAACCCTTGATCAGATGACTTCCCCATGGAATTTCTTCATGAAAATTGATATGAATACTCCCTATACCATATAGAGATCAATGGAAACAAGAGTGACCAAAACATTTGGAGTTATGGCCTCTGAAACCAAAACCCTAATTTTCAGTCAACTGTGCAGTTCATCCTGGCTCTGCATCCACTCAAACCCTAGTTCTTGTGATTCCTCTGCATTTTTGACTTTGAGGAGATGGAGTATGATGTAAGAACACACATGGACCCCTTTAAGTTGATTGGTTGCCTTTGGAATGGCTCAAGATGCTTTGGGATTGCTCAGATCACAAACCCTAGGTGCAGATGCCTTGAAAGCTATGCAGTGGATAAAAAAATGAGATGTGAGATGACATGATTGTACTTATGCATATGAGAATGATCACAAGCCATGGTGTGAATGGGTGAGGGCAAATTTGGGGTGTTTACAGCTACCCCTATTCAAACATGAGTTAGCTGTGCAGGGTGTAAGCAACGGCTTAACAGGCAAACAAGATAACTTGTGGTTGAATACCAAAGACAGTCCAAAATTTGCACTCACAGGATGAAGAAAAAAAGGGATATAGATTGTAAAAGGAAAGTATATTGTAAAGTGCGGGCGACGGAGGACGACCGTCGAGCAGAGGACGACTGCTGGGTAAAGAGCGATGACGGGGACGGCCGACATGCTGGTAAAGTGCAGGAAATAAAGCGATGACGGGGACGGCCGACATGCTGGGGATAAAAAGTAAAGCTAAGACGGGGACGGCCGACTAGCTGGGAAAATAAAATCGTGATGGGGACGGCCATCAAGATAAAGCTGTAAAATTCTCCGGGGGTTAATGAAACATGACGGGGACGACCATCAAGTTCATAAAGGTAAAGTAACCAACGATGGGGACGGCCATCGGGCTAAAAAGGAAAAGGGACCACGACGGGGACGGCCATCGGGTTAAAGAATAAATGAAATAAACAGATGATGGGGTACGGCCATCAAAGGTGAAGGACGATCACCTAGCAGGGGACGGCTGCTCTGTTGGGAATAAAAGCAATATGATGGGGACGGCCATCAAAGGTGGAGGACGACCACCTGGCAGGGTACGGCTGCCGAAAATATCAACGATGGGGACGGCCATCGGATAGCAAAGGTCAACGATGGGGACGGCCATCGGACGAGCATGATGGAATACGACCATCAAGAAGTGGAGGACGACCACTCAGCAGGGGACGGCTGCTCTCGGGGTTTATCATAACACAGGACGAGTGTTAGATAACCAAAATCAACAATGGGGACGGCCATTGGATAAAGTGATGAAGGACGATCATCAAAAGGTGGAGGACGACCACCTAGCAGGGGACGGCTGCTAAAAATCAACGATGGGGACGGCCATCGGACGAGCATGATGGAGGACGACCATCAGGAAGTGGAGGACGACCACTCAGCAGGGTACGGCTGCTCTCAAAGGTATCATAACACAGGACGAGTGTTAGATAAAAAGAAAATTGTTGGCGATCTACTGGGGATAATGTAAACACGGACGAGTGTTTATATCCAAGAAACAAAAGGTATAAGTGTTTGGTATTGTGTATAGATTAAAGATACGGACGAGCATCCTTAAGACTATGATACGGACGAGTATCATGTAGAAACAAACTGACACATGTTCAGAGATGATGATACGGACGAGTATCAACGGGTTAACAGAGAACACGGACGAGTGTTGTATCTGGAAGAATTCTTCTGGGGAATAATAGACACAGACGAGTGTCTATATTCGAAAAGACATAAGTGTTTGACGCGGTATATGGATTAAAGATGCGGACGAGCATCCTTAAGACTATGATACGGACGAGTATCATGTAGAAACAAACACTAGACGCAATGTTCTGAGATGATGGTACGGACGAGTACCAACGGGTTAACAAAGAACAAGGACTACTGTCGAACCTGTGGGGATATGAGTGGTGATGTATACAAGATACGGACGAGTATCTGTATAAGTGTACCATGAGTAGTAAGTGTTGTATTGTATAGATGAGTGTTTTAACTGCTGGGGAGAGTGACACGGACGAGTGTCAAGAGAGAAAAGTATAATATTAACAAGTGTGTGGGTTGATGAAAGTGTACGCGACTGCGCTGGGGATATGACACGGACGGGTGTCAAAAAGGGTGTGTATACAAGTACATGTGAGTGCAAAGAGGACCTCTTTGGCTTTCTGCTGGGATATGACACGGACGGGTGTCAGGACGTATCTGTAATGAGGGTGATTTGTTTGTAAAGGGCGTTCAGGCGACTTTACTGGGGAGTGATGACACGGACGGGTGCCAAAAGGTGTATATACTGGTGTTTGTGATTTGTGAGGCAGCTGCTTTTGCGGGGACTCTGGTGGGGACTCTGGGGGAAAGTAATCTGTATTTTGATGAATGGTTACTAACCATAAGCGTTCAATTCACAACATGACTTATGATTATGCTATGTATTTGATTTTTGCCGTAATGCTCCGTATTAGACGGAATGCTACGCTCTGAGGGGTGAATATGATGCGGATGCTATGATTATGCAAAGAGGCGAAGATTCGGGACCCGGATCCCGTTGTTGCGAAGATCTCTGGTCGATCTGCTTGAAGCGGACATCCCAGCTGGGGATGAGATCACTGGTAGATCTAATGACGTATCTGCTTGGGGATATAGGTCACTGATTGACATATCCTTATAATATGGGACCCAGCTGGGGTTTGTAGAAGCTTTCCGTACTCTGTTGTGACTTCTCCGTGCGTTGCTCTTCTGAATAAAGGCTTGAAGCTCTGTGGGGAGATGATTCCCTGACTTCTGCATTCTGCTGAGGAAGAATGGTTGGCACTACAGCTGGGGAATGCTGTTGATAACTCAGCTGGGGAGAGTAATGAGAGGCAACTCGGCTGGCGAGAAAACATCTTGAGTGTTAAACCTGTTAGTTGATTTGGCAACTTTGCTGGGGAAAGCAATGGGGAGCAACTCAGCTGGGGATAGAGCATTTCCGATGCTGAGATTGAGTGTATGCTGATTTGGCAGCTCCGCTGGGGAAATGGGCACCTTCTAGTGCCATGTGGAAGATAGACCGAGTTGATAATGATTCGCCTACTTGCTGAGACGTAACCTGCATGCCCCAGGTTGCGTTCTGGATATCTGCAATCCTGCAAAGATAATGGAACGTACAAAAGGTCCCGAGGTATCCCTTACTGGATTCCGTCATAGGAGTCAAGTACTTTCAAGAGTAAGTATATTCCCTGTAAACATGTGTTTTTTTTCTTTTTATTTTTAGAGAAAGGCATCTGTACTTATGCAATTGTATTATTTTTTTTAGAGATATCAGACAACTCTTTGCAAAACATAAATGTAAAAACGAAACATGACCGAAAATCTGATTTTATTAATTCATGTGCCCTGAACTGGCAAGATACAGTCAAGGAAACATATCTCCTGAAATGAGGAGATTGTTACAAATTGAGAAACAAAATGCTGGCGATGCTGACGACGCTTTCAAAGAGCTTCCTCTTCTGCTATGACTCGTATGACAATGACGTTCTTCTCGTCTTGCTTTCTGGAGAGAGTTGATTCTGATTGAAGCTTGATCCTTTGGAGCTTACCAAGCTGCAGGTGATACAGACGAATTCAGAGTGCAGTTGTTCGCTTATTCCCTTATTTTGCATGGATCGCCCTTTCGGGTTTTCAATCCATCGGGATACCCATTTTTGCCTGAGCTGTCCAATGCGGCTTTTCAACTCAGCGGGTGTACATTTTTTCATTTATTTCCCTTATTTTCGCCCGAGTCTTTTATTCTGTTTTTGACTCGCCGGGATGCCCTATTTTTGCCTGGACTTACATTCTGTTTTTATGTCCAGCGGGTCATTTTATGCGAAGTATTTTTTAACTGCATCTGAATTCACAGGGGACGGGAAATCTTCACCATCCATGGTGCTGAGCATCAGTGCTCCACCAGAGAAAACTTTCTTTACAACGAATGGTCCTTCATAATTTGGAGTCCATTTGCCCCTGTGGTCTGTATGAGGAGGGAGGATTCTTTTCAGCACAAGATCTCCCACTTGGTACTCTCGGTGCCTGACTTTCTTATCGAAGGCTTTCTTCATTCTCCTCTGATATAGCTGCCCATGACAGATTGCAGCCAATCTTTTCTCTTCGATCAGACTCAGTTGTTCGTATCGGGCCCGAACCCAATCTGCTTCACTCAGTTTAACATCCATTAGTACCCGTAGGGAGGGTAATTCAACTTCGACAGGTAGGACTGCTTCCATACCATACACAAGCTGATATGGTGTTGCCCCAGTGGATGTTCTGATTGACGTGCGGTACCCATGCAAGGCAAACGGTAGCATTTCATGCCAGTCTTTGTATGTGATTACCATCTTCTGCACAATCTTCTTGATATTCTTGTTAGCTGCCTCAACAGCGCCATTCATCTTTGGCCTGTAAGGAGAAGAATTGTGATGTTGGATCTTGAAGTCCCGGCACAGTTCTGCCATCATCTTGTTGTTTAAATTGGAACCATTATCAGTAATGATTCGCTCGGGCACTCCATACCGACAGATGATATCTCTTTTCAGAAATCTGGCTACCACTTGCCTTGTAACATTTGCATATGAGGCTGCTTCAACCCACTTGGTGAAATAGTCGATGGCGACCAGGATGAATCTGTGGCCGTTCGAAGCAGTTGGCTCAATCTTGCCAATCATATCAATGCCCCACATGGCAAAGGGCCAGGGTGAAGACATGATGTTCAAAGGATTGGGAGGTACATGCACTTTATCTGCGTAGATCTGGCATTTGTGGCATTTTCTGGCGTAAGCACAACAGTCTGCATCCATTGTGATCCAGTAATAGCCTGACCTCAACAATTTCTTAGCCATTTCATGTCCTCCAGCATGGGTACCAAAAGAGCCTTCATGCACTTCATGCATCAGTAAATCTGCTTCCGTCTTATCAACACATCTGAGGAGTACCATGTCAAAGTTCCTCTTGTATAAAGACCCATCAGTGTTCAGGAAGAAACTACCAGCAAGCCTTCTTAAAGTCTTCTTATCATTGGAAGATGCCCCAGGTGGGTATGTCTGACCCTCCAAGAAACACTTAATGTCATGGAACCAAGGCTTATCGTCTTTTACAACATCCGCTGCAAATACATATGCTGGTCTATCAAGTCTAGACACTGAAATCTGGGGTACAAAGTTAGCCGTTTGAACTTTGATCATGGATGAAATGGTAGCAAGAGCATCTGCAAACTGATTCTCGTCCCGAGGGATATACTCAAGTTTGACCGTTGTAAAGAAAGTCAGTAACCTCCTTGTATAGTCCCTGTAAGGTATCAGATGATCTTGGTGGGTGTACCATTTTCCGTTGGTTTGATTGACTACCAAAGCTGAATCTCCGAATACAGTCAATGTTTTGATCCTGAGGTCGATGGCTTCCTCAAGACCCATAATGCAAGCTTCGTATTCAGCTTCGTTGTTAGTGCAGTTGAAAGTGAGTTTTGCCGAGAAAGGCATGTGGACTCCTTTTGGTGTAATGAGTACTGCACCAACACCACGGCCATTCATGTTAACAGCCCCATCAAACATCATAGTCCATTCTTCTTCCGGGTCAGGCCCTTCAGTGTGAATAGGCTCTTCGTGATCTTTTGCTTTAATGAACATGATGTCTTCATCAGGGAAGTCAAACCTCATTGGCTGGTAATCATCAATGGGTTGCTCAGCAAGATATTCAGATAATACACTGCCCTTGATGGCTTTCTGAGATGTGTACTGTATGTCGTATTCTGTAAGAATCATCTGCCATCTTGCAACCCGTCCGGTAAGCGCTGGCTTCTCGAAAATGTACTTAACTGGATCCATTTTTGAGATTAATAAGGTAGTGTGGGTCAACATATACTGTCTCAGTCGGCGAGCAGCCCACGCTAAAGCACAGCAAGTTTTCTCGAGCAGTGAATAACGTTGTTCACAGTCGGTAAACTTTTTGCTTAGGTAGTATATTGCATACTCTTTTCGACCAGACTCGTCATGCTGACCTAGTACACACCCCATCGACTCTTCTAATACTGTCAAGTACATAATCAGAGGTCTTCCTTCAACTGGCGGCATAAGGATTGGGGGTTCTTGCAGATATTCCTTGATCTTATCAAAAGCCTTCTGGAAATCTTCGTTCCACCTGACCGTTTGTTCTTTTCTTAACAGCTTGAACAAGGGTTCACAGGTTGCTGTAAGGTGAGATATGAACCGTGAAATGTAGTTCAATCGACCTAAGAACCCTCGAACTTCTTTCTCAGTTTTCGGTGCAGGCATCTCTTGGATGGCTTTGACTTTATCAGGGTCCACTTCAATCCCTTTCTCGCTTATAATAAAACCCAGCAGCTTACCGGATCGCACCCCGAATGTGCATTTGTTGGGGTTCAGCTTCAATTGGTACTTCCTCAGACGCTTGAATAATTTGAGCAGATTCACCAGGTGGTCTTCCTCTGTAAGGGACTTGGCGATCATATCATCCACATAACATTCTATTTCCTTATGGATCATATCGTGGAATAATGTCACCATAGCCCGTTGATATGTGGCACCAGCATTCTTCAGTCCGAATGGCATCACTTTGTAACAGAACGTGCCCCAAGGTGTGATGAATGTTGTCTTCTCCATGTCTTCAGGTGACATCTTGATCTGATTGTATCCTGAAAATCCATCCATGAAGGAGAATACCGAGAACTGAGCCGTGTTATCCACCAATACATCAATGTGAGGTAATGGGAAGTCATCTTTCGGGCTGGCTCTGTTCAGATCCCGGTAATCAACACACATTCTTACTTTACCGTCTTTCTTAGGCACAGGTACTATGTTAGCAACCCACGGCGGGTAGCTAGTCACAGCAAGGAACCCGGCGTCCCATTGCTTTTGTACCTCTTCCTTGATTTTCATAGCCATGTCTGGGCGAGTTCGGCGCAACTTCTGTTTAACTGGTGGGCATTCTTCCCTCAAAGGCAGCTTATGCACAACAATGTCGGTATCCAACCCTGGCATATCTTGATACGACCAAGCAAACACATCAACATACTCTTGAAGCAGATCTATCAGTTGTCTCTTCACTGAGTCTTGCAGGCAGGCCCCGATTTTAACTTCTTTCACATCTTCATCTGTACCAAGATTAATCACTTCAATCTCCTCCTGGTGAGGAGTAATAACCTTTTCCTCCTGTCTTAACAACCTGGCTAGCTCTTCAGGAAGCTCATATTCTTCATCAACCCCTTCATCAGCTTGATTGATCGGATTGTCAAAGTCATACGATGTCATAGTCGTGCTGTTGTCGGTGCTGTCTGGAAGGCACTCTCTGCAAGGGTTAAGTTTGTTCATTTTAGTGATTGATTTTAATCTTGCTTTAGAAAAAAGTGAAATGAAGTTATCATTTTGAAAACACCGCCATTTATTTTTTGTACAAAAAGAAAAATGGAAAAACAGTGAGCAGAAAAGAAAAAGACTCGTTTGCAAAAAGATGTCTGATATTTCATTAATTTAATCTTGTTTGCACAAAAGTACAGATGGCCCTGGTTACAAAATGAGTCTTGTCATCTTGGGCAAGATGCAAGACTTTGATGCATGCTATAAAAACACAGGAAATAATAATTACTCTGCTTGAGTAACCCTTATAATTTCCTGGGAAGACCAGTTCGAGACACTGCTCCCCGGGATCTTTGGACGAATCCAATTCTCCAGATTGCGCTCCTCTTCCAGCTCGTCTTCCAGACAGTTGATAGCATCGGGGGTAAGCATCCCCCCACTGACAAAACCAGGCTCTGCAGCAGCCTTTGCTTGATGTTGAGTTGGTCTGTAACCCAACCCAAATTTGTCCTTCTTCTCCTCCACAGCTAATACCTTGCCCCAGCCTAGGGCAGTTCCTTCTTCAACAACCTTCCGGGCTTGTTGGTAAGATGACATGGAGATTCCAGATACAGCAGATGCTTCATTGACATTCAAGGCTTCAAACCCCTGGCTCATTGTTTCATGGATCTCCCCATCCATTTCAATGTATTTATAGGTAGCCAGATGGCTAACAAAGATATCCTCTTCCCCACAGATTGTGACAACTTGACCTTCCCACTCGAATTTTAACTTTTGGTGAAGGGTAGACGTTATTGCGCCAGCGGCGTGAATCCAGGGTCTACCCAACAAACAGCTGTAGGCGGGCTGAATGTCCATCACATAAAAGATAGTTTTAAAGGTCTGCGGGCCAATTGTCACGGGCAGCTCAATCTCTCCCAGAACCGATCTCTTCGAACCATCAAAGGCTCGCACCACCAGGTTGCTGGGTCTCAATGCCAATCCATCATATTCAAGCTTCACCAGAGCCTTCTTTGGTAAGACATTCAGGGAAGAACCTGTGTCCACCAGCACATGAGAAAGGACAGCTCCTTTGCATTCCATGGTTATGTGCAAGGCTTTGTTGTGATTGCGGCCATCCGCTGTCAAGTCAGAATTGGTAAACCCTAGCCTAGCCCATTGCTAGCAGTAACGTTTCCAACCACGGTTTCCAATTGGTTGACAGTAATCTCCTCAGGCACGTAAGCTGCGTGCAGGACTTTTAGTAGTGCATTCCGATGGGCTTCGGAGCACATAAGCAGCGAGAGGATGGAGATTTTGGATGGCGTCTGGTGAAGCTGATCCACAATTTTATAGTCACTCTTTTTGATGATCCGCATAAACTCATCAACTTCCTGATCAAATGGAGTCTTCAGGGCTTCTTTGGCAGCTGGATCTTCCTGCACCGGGCCTTTTCCCTTTGCCTTGGCAGCAGCTTCTGCTTCGGCAGTGGGTCTTTGAACTTGTGAAGCAAAGAGACGTCCGCTTCGAGTGAAGCCTCCGCCTCCCCCCACATTATCCACTTGTGGTGCAGGTGCTGATGTTTCAAGAGTGATTCTTTTTCCTTCGCAGTACACGTCAGAGCCATAGTGCCAAGGGATGGCCCTATTGCTTTCATATGGTACTGGTCTAGGCACCGTGACAGTGACTGGACTGATTGCTGCTGCTGAAGGGACTGTAATTGTTTGTGGATCGTAAAAGATTGTAACTGGTGCTCTGGTGGGAGCAGCACCTTCTGAATGGTAGGCGGAGTTATTTTCAGGATCGTAGAATATGGTAACAGTAGAGACATCTTCATGATTGATTGCTGGAGTTGTAGGAGGTACTGTTGGAAGGACTGTTGTTGTTGTTGATGGAGATTCGAAATGGAATGAAGCTGAAGTTGTAGCAGGAGGAACTGTTGAAATCTGATCATTTGGGAGGACAGGTGAAGTGCTTGTTGATGGTGCTGATGAATTGTCGGGAACAATAGTTGCTGCAGTTGTAGGAGGTTCTGAAACCGTTGTTGATGAAGTTGTCGGATTTGCCGGAAATGATGTAGTGATCTGTAGTAGGCCACTCTGAATAAGGCTGTCAATGCCATTCCTCAGGTCCTCGCACCCATTCCATGAAATATTGCAGTAGGGGCACCCTAGTTCGCACCCCGGAAATATCTGGTTTTCACGGAGTTGAGCTTTGATTTCCACCAATGGCGTCCTGATCTGATCCACACTCGTTATCAAATAAGACGGTTGGTCTTCCTCAATAGCATTAATTCGGGGACCACCATGGTTTGGCATTGGGTTTTTATTGACATTGGGCGGAGGTGCAAAATTCAGAGCCTTGGAGTCTACCAAGTCTTGTACCTTCATATGCAGAGCCCTGCATTTTTCTGTACTGTGACCAGGTGCGTTTGAATGAAAAGCACACCTAGCATTAGAGTCATAGTTTCTTGGTAGACTGTTGGGATCCGGAGGTGCCAACGTTCTTAGCTCAACTAGGTTGAGTTTCAGAAGTTGTGGCAGCAAGGCAGCATACGGCATTGGGATCGGGTCGATCACTCGGTTAGCTTGGGATGGCCTCTGTTGGAATGGCCTCTGTTGATTGTTGTTGTTGTTGTTACTGTTGAAGTTTCTTGGAGGATATTGATTCTGATGATATTGAGGTTGTTGTTGGAAGTTTTGTTGAGGAGGTTGATAGACTGGCTGAGGATGAGCTGGAGCAGGGATAGTGACTGCTGCTATTGTCCTTGGAACATATTGGGGCCTACCCCTGTTGGTGTGAATGGCATTGGTCTCGCCAGTTTTTCTCGGGCCTGCAAAAGGCTTTCTTGTACTACTGGACGAGCTTGCACCGTTGTCTGAGATCTTTCCCATCTTTAACAGGCTTTCAATTCTCTCCCCAGCTATAACAACATCCGCAAAGCTAGTGGAAGAGAAAGCAGCTAACCTGTCAATATACGTTCCCTGGAGAGTGTTCATAAACATGTCTGCCATTTCTCTCTCAGACATTGGTGGTTGAACGGCAGCAGCCAATTGCCTCCATCTCTGAGCATATTCTCTGAAGCTCTCCCTGGACGACTGTGACATTCCCATTAGGAGGGTCCTGTTGGGTGCCATGTCTAGATTATACTGATACTGTCTGATGAAGGCCTCTGCCAGGTCCTTCCAGCATCTAATTGTTGCTCTTGTCAGATGGGAATACCACTCCCTCGAAGCTCCAGTCAAGCTATCTTCAAAATAGAACATCCACAATTTCTCATCCATTGTATAGGCCTTCAGCCTTCCCAAAAATGATTGTAGATGAGTCCGGGGGCATGAAGTCCCATTGTACTTTTCGAAACAAGGAGGTTTGAACTTATGGGGGATCCTGCCCCCGTCTACCAATCCCATGTCCATGACGTCGAAACCCAAAGAATTTTGAGATTCTAAGGACCTCAACTTCTCAGCTATCTCTTCCAATCGTCTATCATATGTTTCCTCTCCGGCACCCATTACTGTATACTGGTCCTCCTGAGGATCTTCTTGAAGTACTCTGGCTGCAGTGGCTGTCCCTTGAATGTTTGCGGGAATATTAACCTCAGGATGTAGATGTGGGCCAAACACAGGAGGATTAACATGGGGTTGTACCCGTTCATTGTTACTTGTGCCAGCAGTCCCCACATGGGGTTCCTCTTGATTCCTCCCTTCTACCAAAACCCTGAGCCTCTCTTGGCTTTGAGCTAAATTGTTCATCACTTCCATGAACTGTGTTATCTGAGTTCTCATCTCCAACCTTTCGTTGGCCATCTGGTTTCTGACCTCCGTAAGGTCTTGCTGCATCTGATCCATATGAATTCCCGGAAGGTTGTTTCTAGTTGGGTACCTGTGTGGCCTGTTGAGAGGAAATACCCGGCGGCGAGCAATAATTCCTGAATATCACAACAGAGGTTAGCAACAACAAAACAAAAACCTACAAAACAAACAGAAGGGTTAGCATGCAATGCAGTTATGCTTATTTGTTCTCAAGGTATCCGGTTTGGCCTTCAGTTTTGACCCTTCCAGACCCTCGAAGATGCTGCTGTTGAAATTGCTGTTGAAGTGAACCCAGATAGAAACCAACACAAATATATTACAAAGGTGAAATAATACAATTTGTTCATTTTACAACACCGGCCCTCAAAGGGGTCAAAATACATCACAAAAAGCAAAAGTACATGGAAAAGGAACAACAACAAGCAAATGATCAAACTCCAAGGCCAAACTCATCCTCACGAACTTCCTTGAGAAGTGCTTCGGTCACAGGATCAGCCGGATGCTCCGTGAGACTTCTGATGAGAAGGTTTCTTGCTGCAACAGCTGCAGTCAACTTCTTGTTCTGACTTTGGTCCTTAGACCTCTTCACCCCAGCTCTGATTTCTAACTCTGATATTTCCTCCTGGGCTGCTGCCAAGGCTTTTTCCATCTGCTCCATCTTGTTCTGAACTCTCTTGTCTTCTAGAGTACGGGCCTCAGTGATCCGGACCCACCTGGCCTGACTCTCTTTCAAATACAAGTCTGTTCTTGCTCTTTGGAACTGGGCTTCCTTACAAGCATTCTTCAGAATCTGTTCACCAGCTTTGGACTTGTTGATATAATCTCCAGACTTCTCAATTTTAGTCAAGTGTTCCACTCTCAATTTCTCCAGTCTCTCAATCTCCCTCACACCTTCACTCCTCTCCCTGAGGGTCTTCTGCAAGGCTTGGGTTAACTTCTCATTTCTTTCCTTCAAGCTTTCAAACTCCTCCAAACTGATAGTGGCAGGGGGTGGTGCTGAAGATGACTCAGGCATGTCTTCTATGGTAAAGGGCATTCCAGAGAATTGGGCCCTAGCATGGGACCACTCATAATATTGGACTGATGCCACATTATTGCACTTCCCCAGAATGGTGATTCCCTTGGTTTGAACATGATCCCAGGCCCAAGCAGCCTGCCTAACAGTTGCCAGACTAACCTTGTTCTCACAGTAGAGGGTCTCCACCAAGTCTTGTTCCCTGGGAGTATGGACCAGTGCATAGCCTAATTGCCTCCTGAACAGCAGAGGGTTGTAGTTGATACTTCCCTTAACTCCTATTAAAGGCACATTAGGAAAATGCCCACAGCTGGTGATTACATCTCTGCCCTTGGTGCTTTGAGTACACCATCTGATATCTGCTGAAGTTAGGACAGTGAGTCTTTTAGCCCAGTTGCTTTGCTGACGAGGATTTAGAAATGCATCTGTTCTGGGTAGATGCCTGAGAAGCCAAGCATGGAATAATGGAGCACAACACCTCACTAACTTACCCCTTTGCTTCTCATTCCTCTGATGTACTGAGTAATAGAGATCTCCTAACAAGGTTGGCACTGGGTTCTTCAGGATGAACAAATGGATGGCATTCTTGCTGATGAATCGAGGCTCATCTGCAAACAACACGATTCCATATACACTTAAAGCCAACAAAGCACAAACAGCTTTCCACTCCCCCGAGGAGGCCTTCAGACTAGCTTGAGAAATCAGGAAGTCCAGATGAAATCCAGGGATCCCAGCTTTAGAGGTCATATGCTGTTCAATCAAAACAGGTTCCAGATGCAAAGCCCTTGCTACCTCCCCATTGCTGGGAAAGACCATTTCAGGATTGAAAGGGATTTCCCTCTTGATAGGCAAGCCAATCAAAGATGAGTATTCTTCTAATAGAGGTCCCAACTGAAAGTCTTGAAAGGTGAAACATCTCAATGGGGGGGCATAAAACTGGATGCAGGTGTGGATCAAACTCCTCTGAGATGGGTCCAGATCCATGACCAAGTCAAGTATATCCCCATAATGCTCCCTGAACAAAGGTATGTGCTCTGGAGTGATCAGGGTTTGGATCCTCCTGATGTCTGATAAGTCTGGTTGGAAGAAATGATAGGTGATGTTGCTTTTCCTTGGAGCCATGATGCTGAAGATTAAGTAGAGTGCTGATGAAGATGCTGAGGAGTGGGCCACTGGCTGGCTAGTACAAGTAACTGAAGTATATGGCTGACAAACTGAAGCAAGTGCTGGTGGAGATAGGTCAATGATGCAGATGGGGTCAAAACCAAAACCAGATGAAAATGGATACCCTGAAACACAAATAAGCAAATGTTAATATGATGCAATGGGTATGTATGCAAATGAAATGCAAGGGTTTGTGACTGAGCTGGATCTGATCAAAATGCCCTGATATAGATCCATGTGTGTTCAAGAATTCCAGATGGAGGTCTGAAAAATCCAGTAACCAGGGTGGGGGGCTCAAATAAAGAGCCACAAGTCCAGGGTTTTAGAATCACAAGAACTGTCCAACATGGAGTATTCTTAACAAAGTCAAAGTAACAGGGTATTCTGAGGTCAAGGTACCTGCAAACCTGTAAACAGCCCAACCCCCTCACAGGTGATGATCTAGAACAAGGATCCTCAGACTTGGATCAGTTATGAGAAGTGTAAACACTTCTAACCCGGAGGTACAGTGTTTACAATAACCATAACAATTCCTCCTCTAATTCACCTCAGTTTCTGAAGGTCAATACTAAAAGGTCATCCAGACTTAGCAAGCTTCCCAGATAGCCCTAGCATTGCAGGAAATCTGCAACACAGAGTTCTCAAGAAGAAACCCATATCTGAACCGTGTTTCATATTCCCGCACCAGACCGAAATGGAATGGGAAAGAATATGATTCACTCTAGCCTAGGTGTCACTCAGGTCCCAGGTATAGGACCTTAACTCTCAATGAAATACCCACCCACCAAGGCAAACAACAGATCCAGCCAGCAATAATGACAGTATGATATAAATGCAATAAAGAAAGCAGTAAAAGTAAATGTACATAAAGCAATAAACAAAAATAAATACAAGCACAAACAAGCACATAACACCCCAGTAAACACAAATCAAACAAGCGCTAGGAAGAACCCACAAAAAGAACCAGAAGCCCTGGTTGCAGTATAAGGTTCCCCAGCAGAGTCGCCAAGCTGTCGCTCCCGATAAATGGGACTGGCCCAGATAAGGGTACAGACGCGAACGGTCGGCGAGAGGGACAGTGAGAACACACAGCCGTGAACTCACTGGAAATGAATAGAGTCGCCAGCTAGGCATTTTTATCCCGGAGGAAAGGCAATGCTGCATAGACCTAGAAAGAGACGGATAAGACGGTTTGCGAACCAGAGAGACTGAGAAAGGGGGTTGGTTACAACCTGGGAAGGTATTAGCACCCAGATTGTCCGTCGTACTCGACGGGATCCACGCTTAAGAGATTTGTGTTTTAAAGGGGTGGTGTCAGTGCAATCTGTGTATAAAGGAGCTGGAAAAGGATGTACAGGTGTCAGTGTAAAAGGAGTGAAGTGTATAAATGAAGTGTCAGTGTAAGAACAGAGTGAAATGCTCAAGATCATGAGGCTTAAAGAATAAGGCTGGAAAGAGGGGGAATATACAGAGACTTTTGTTCGATAACTGTTAAGTTATGCCTACGTATCCTCTCGTGCAATGAGGAAGTCAGAACACCGTAGTTCGACCCAAAGAGACTGAAAGGTGAATTGACTTGTGAACTGCTTACTTGTCAATGCTCAAGTGTATGACCTGTCTGGCTCAGGTGCAAACTGTCTTGCATTAGACGGAAGAAGCAAGTTCTCGTTTGTGAGTGAAGGTGATGAGAAAAGAATCCCGGAGGAGACGATTATTGTTTGTTTTTGTGTTTTCAATCTTTTATTGCTTTTGAAAGTTTGTCATAAGATAATGAGCTTAAGCCTAAACCAATGGGTTAGTAAACTCATCACATCTTCCCTCTGATCAGGGGTAATGAGAATTACCTTAAGTGTGAAGTCAGATTCTCACACTTAATCACCTTTGGTGTAGGATTAAGATCATTA
Source organism: Lathyrus aphaca (assembly GCA_963966055.1). NCBI lineage: Eukaryota > Viridiplantae > Streptophyta > Magnoliopsida > Fabales > Fabaceae > Lathyrus > Lathyrus aphaca. The sequence continues at coordinate 443,528,228 of OZ014523.1, forward strand.
ACCTACTTGTGATTATTTAGATGTTTTTGTGATTTTTGTTTAGTGTTGAGTAATGAGGTTAAGCCATAATCAGGGATTAAACAGACTCATTACACCATCCTAAAAGAAGGATGATAGATGAGAAGGTTTAAGCTGAGGAAGACTCCTCAACTTAATCCATGATTAGGGATTAAACCCATGACAAAACAAGCCTTTATTAAGTGGATTTTATTTAGATTAATGGTATGATGATGAAGTGTTTTTTATGATTTGTAAGACAACTTGAGGGGGACTTGTCCATTAACACTAGGGTTAGTCCTTCTTAACCACTTAAGGAAGAATTAGAACCCTAATGCAAGGCCCAAGTTACAAGTGTGATGTCTTGATGATTATTAGATGAATTGATTAAAAGATTTAAACACCTTAAGGGTTTAATACTTAGGATTAAAGTTATACACTCCATCCTAAGAGAAGGATGCAGGCATAAGCTTAATCACAAAGTCTTAAAGCCTTTAGGGTTTAGTCCCTGATTATGAGGTGAGAAGAGAAGACACAAAGAGAGACACAAAGGTAAAACTATGGGGGAACTAATCAAAACCCTAATTCATTATCATGCTTGGATGATCCTAAGGTTTGTGAGGTTTTCAAGAACAATCTTCAGAGGAACCACCAGGAAGCAGACGAACAAGATCAAGAGAAGCAAAGTGACTTGCTTCATTCAAGAAGTCAAGTTACTTGAAGAAAGAAAGTGGGAGGAAGAAGAATGAGCAAGCTCAAACTCAAACACATATAAGAATGCAGCAATGGATGCAAGAGAGATGAAAAGAAAAGTTATGAGAAGTGAAGGCAAATTCACTTCCCAAGTTTACTTACCACCTGAAATGTTAGAAAGAAATGCAATGCAATGCAAGATGAGGTGAAATGGTATGATGCAAAGCAAAACCAGAAGCATGTTGATGATGATTATGATGTTATGAGGTGCTGCAAACATGAGACAAGGCATGGAGATGTCCATACAAGATCATGAATGCAAATGATGCAAGTTAAGGAGCATGAACAAACATGGAAAGTTATGAATCATACAAGACAAATGACATGGCAAATATGAGATGCAATGATCAAAGATGCTTCCTATATGTCTTAAGATGTCAAATGAATCACAAGAATGCACAAAATGCAAAGACAAGTCATGTTATGCAAGGAAATGCAAGGAGGATGCAAGAGAAAGCCCAAATTAGGGTTCATGGATCAAACATCAAACAAAAACCCAAAACAGAAGCAAACCTCATGATAAAAAATGGAAAATGGTATTCAAAGAAACCCTAGACCTATAATGAACCACTGCCCAAAGGGGAGCTCTCAACTCTCAACCAAACTCAAGATATGAATTTCCTAAGTTATTAGGGTTTTTTAGGGTTCCTAACAAAACAAATGCCAAACAAATAGGAAATGAGGAAACAAATCATGGCCATTTTATCTTTGAAAATACATGCTAAACACAAAACAATGCAAGAAGAATCAATGTCTCAACCTTCTCCAAAAGGCAGAAATGAATTTTCAAACATGTGATCAAAATAATGCATAAAAAATGATTTAATTCAATGAAAAATTCTTAAAATGCATCAAGATCAAAAAAGAAATTTGGTTTGAAGGTTGGACAATGTTTCTAAATGCCTTAGAACATTTCATGAATTTTTTTGTAATTTTTAAATACCTAAAAGTATTTTTAATTAATTAATTCTCATTAATCAATTAAAAATAATCTTTTAAATATTTAAAAATACCTTTTTAATGATAAAAAATAAAATAAAAATATTTTTGGGTCTTAAAAATTAATAAAACTTTAAAGAAAAAGTTTCATAATTTTTAAGAATTTTTTGCTATTTTAAATTAATTGTGCAAAACAAATGAAATAAAAAGAAATAAAAACAAATAAAATAAAAAGTAATCAGATTGGATGGGTGAGATGCGTCCTGGATTCAAATCTGTTGACTGGCGCGTGAATGAAGGGTGGAGATTGCATCTGACTTAATTATCCTAATTAATAATTAATTAAACTAATGAAAGAGATTAGGGCAAATCAAACTGATCCTGGCCTTCTATCTGCGCGCGAAGTCAAACAATTCCACGCAATCAATGGTTCAAATTCAAACTGACATTAATGACTGGATTAAGCCCTAATTACACTCAGGCTGCCGGAGAAGACTTCCGGTCGTCTTCTCCGGCGAGCACTTCCCCTGAAAAACTCCCATCTTCCTCAAAACGTATCAAAAGTGAAATCTAAACATATAGAAATGAACCCCATGATCTCCTGAATCAAAACCCTAACCCCAAACAAATTTATTCTTCATCAATCACATGAATCGAAAGCAAACATTTTTAGGGCAAACCAGTTTCAGAGTCAAATTAAATGCTCAAATCTCAACCATTTTCAAAACCAATGGTACCAGAATGATCAGTGAAACAAATAGAACAAGTTTGTAACAAGCAAAATCATTTCTGGAAAAATAAATTTCAGGCTACCTGAGATTTGAAGCTTTCAGTTTAGGAACTTTCTGGCCTTCTCTTTATGTGCAAACCACTCCTTAGGACCCCTTGATGATGTTTGAATGCCTTAGAACAATTTATGTAGGCTGGTTGATGAGTTTCGAAAGCTCCTGCTTCAAGCTCAGTCAACAATGGCTATGGTGATTCTGACTGATTCAGGCCACTGTGAATGATGGTTTATGGTCCAGATGATGTATGGAGAAGCTTTGCAAGGTTTGTTTGGTTGTTTGTGGGCTAGGGAGGGAGATTCGAATGAATCTGCAGAATGAGGGTGAAGAATGGCAGTGGGGTGCTTTGGCTGTTTCAGGCTTATGCTTTGGGTGGTTTCTACTCAATGATACATGGTGAGTTGAATGGAGGAAAAGGCTTTTGTGTTTGCAAGCTGTGGAGAGGAATTCGAAGCAAGTTGCAAATGGGAGTGTTTTTGTGAATGTGTGGAATGTATGTGTTTCAGCCTTGCTTGCCCTTATGTTTTGCTTGCAAATTGTCCACATAACTCTCTCTCATTGGTCAGTTGATTTGACATGTGCTTTATGGATAGGTGAGGCAACTTTTGCAATTTGTCAACTCTTGTGTAAGAGAAAGTATGGTGAGGTGTTAGCTTGGTACAAGGCATGGGCTATGCGCAGCAAGATGAGGGGGAAATGTCAGCTTGGTCCAGCATCCAAGGCTGCAAGTGGTAGGGAGTGAAATGAGTGTTTTGCAACTTGTGACATTTTGGTTCACATGTGAAGAAAACCTTGTTACACAAACCAAACCATAGGCAAACTTGATCCAATTCTGATTTTCAGCACTTAGAGAATGTTTATGTGTTGGTTTGAAATGAATTAGAGGCTACATTTGGCTTTGGTTCAAGACTTTGCAAAATTTCCATTTGAAGCATGCCTTAGAAATTAATGATTTTTGCCAACTTTGCATTGCCATAACTTTTGATCCAAGAAGAGTTTGATCATGTTCTTGTACTTTTTGAAAAGGGAAAGATGAGATCTACAACTTTCATGACCAAAGTTTTTCCATTTGAAGCCTTTTTGGATCAAGAATCAAGGCTTGAAAAATGACCTAAAATGATGCATTCTTGAAAAGTCAACTATGCCCAAAAAGTCAACATTTGCAAAAACCCTAAATTCTTGATTTTTATGAACTTCAACCTTCTTCCATGATCAAATAAAGATCATATACACTCAAAATGATGAAGATCACCCATTGGTTGGGTCATTGGGGGCCTCAGATGCCCTGATTTTACACTGACTTGTCTGAAAAGTCAACCCTTGATCAGATGACTTCCCCATGGAATTTCTTCATGAAAATTGATATGCATACTCCCTATACCATATAGAGATCAATGGAAACAAGAGTGACCAAAAAATTTGGAGTTATGGCCTCTGAAACCAAAACCCTAATTTTCAGTCAACTGTGCAGTTCATCCATGCTCTGCATCCACTCAAACCCTAGTTCTTGTGATTCCTCTGCATTTTTGACTTTGAGGAGATGGAGTATGATGTAAGAACACACATGGACCCCTTTAAGTTGATTGGTTGCCTTTGGAATGGCTCAAGATGCTTTGGGATTGCTCAGATCACAAACCCTAGGTGCAGATGCCTTGAAAGCTATGCAGTGGATAAAAAAATGAGATGTGAGATGATATGATTGTACTTATGCATATGAGAATGATCACAAGCCATGGTGTGAATGGGTGAGGGCAAATTTGGGGTGTTTACACTTTGTTAGCAGCACAGAAGGAAATATCCGAGTTGAAACTCCGGGCGGGGTTGAAGTGATCAAAAGAACAAGACAAGTACCAGAAGATGACAAATGCCATTGCAACCAGAAACCTTCTGATCAGGACCATCACAGAGCATCCAGTTAGACTAGTGACTGATGCCCTCCTGAAAGAAGTCAAGGAAGATGACTTTGGGCTGGATGTTTGATTTCTTTTGCTTGTATTTTATTTTGGTTGTACTTTAATTCTCATGATGAGTTTGTTTGTATTCTTGACTTAATTGTATTCTGACCCACCATGGGAACTTGTTGTAATCATAAACTATGTATTTTGGCATTTCGTAATGTATGGTTTATGTGTTACCTGGATCTGCTTGTGGACTTCATTTCTCTTCAACATCTTCATCATTCCCAGAGGTCTGGAAGGTCAAAACCAAAAAACAAACCCGGATACCCTCTGAAGACAAATAGACATAGTACATTGCATGCTAACCTCATTCTTTGTGTTGTAGAAGTTGTGTTGTTGTTTTCTCACTTTGCTATGTGTTTCAGGAAATATTGCTCGTAGGAGAGTCTTTCCCGTCAACCGCATTCACCGGTATCCGACCAGAAACAACCTTCCGAGCTTACAAATGGATCAACTTCAGCAAGAACTGACAGATGTAACGACCCAGATGACTGATGTGAGGACATAAGTGAGGATTCAGATGAATCAGTTCATGGTTGTGATGACTGGGCTAGCACAGACCCAGGAAAGATTGGGGGAGTTAGTCGAGAGGCAAACTCCAGAAGAGAACCATGTTGGTACTGGAGGTACAAGTAACAACACGCGCGATCAACCGCAAACAAATTCACCAGAGTTTGGGCCCCACATCAACCCTGAAGTCAATGTTATTGGAAATACCCAGAGAAACACTGGAGATCGTGTCCTACAGGAGGATCCTCAGGACAAGAAGTTTATAGTGTTGGGTGCTGGAGCTGATGAAGTTTATGATCGTCGTTTGGACGAAATATCTAAGAATCTGAGATCCCTGGAATCCCAGAACTCTTTGGGATTTGATGTAATGGACATGGTCCTAGTTGAGGGAGTGAGGATTCCTCACAAGTTCAAACCTCCATGCTTTGAGAAGTATAATGGCACCTCCTATCCTCGTACCCACCTTCAATCTTTTCTGAGAAGATTGAAAGCTTATACCATGGATGAGAAGCTGTGGATGTTCTACTTTGAAGATAGCTTGACTGGGGCATCCAGAGAGTGGTATTCTCACTTATCCAGAGCTACGGTCAGAAATTGGACGGACTTAGTCGATGCCTTTATATGCCAATATCAGTACAACTTGGATATGGCACCCAATAGGACCCTCCTGATGGGTATGTCTAAATCCTCGAGAGAAAGTTTCAGGGAATATGCCCAAAGGTGGAGACAACTTGTTACTGCTGTCCAACCACCTATGTCAGAAAGTGAGATGGTTGATATGTTCATGAACACATTACAAGGAACCTACATTGACCGACTTGCTGCTTTCTCTTCCACCAGTTTTGCTGATGTGGTTATAGCTGGTGAGAGAATTGAAAGTCTTTTGAAGATGGGTAAGATCTCTGACAACGGTGCTAGCTCCAGCAATGCAAGGAAACCTTTCTCAGGACCTCGTAGGATAGGTGAAACTAACTCAGTACATATGGGCAGAGGTAGGCCTCAATACATGCAAAGATAAGTAGTTGTTGTCAACATTCCTGCTCCAGCACCTCAGCAACAACAGTATCCTCAACAACAACACTTCCCACAGCAACAACAGTTTCCTCAACAACAGAGATCTTACAACAATAACAACCAACAAAAACGTCCGTTCTAGCAAAGGACTTCACAAATCAACAGGGTTATCGACCCCATTCTGATGCCCTATGCTGCCTTACTTCCACAGTTATTGAAGCTCAACCTGATTGAATTAAGGACCTTGACTCCACCTGATCCTCAAATTCTTCCAAGGCACTATGATGTCAACGCCAGATGTGCTTTCCACTCCAATGCACCTGGCCGTATGTCGCTCCCCCGAAAGGATACCGGGTCCAAATAGGGTACAGACGCGAACGGTCGGCGAAAGGAGGAAAATGAAGGTGAAGTGAATAGAGTTTCCAGCTAGGCATTTTTATCCCGAAGGAAATGTAATGCTTCATAAACCTAGAAAGATATGGATAAGACGGTTGCGAACCAGAGAAACTGAGAAAGGGGGTTGGTTACAACCTGGGAAGGTATTAGCATCCAGATTGTCCGTCGTACCCGACGGGATCCACGCTTACAAGACTGTGTTTAAAGGGTTAGTGTAAGTGCTACCTCTGTGCAAAATATACATGTGTCAGTGCAAAAGGTGAATGCTCAGGATCTGAGGCTTTAGAAAGAATGCTGAAAGAGGGGGAAGACACAGAGACTTTTGTTCGATAACTGTTAAGTTATGCCTACGTATTCTCGCGTGCAATGAGGAAGTCAGAACACCGTAGTTCGACTCAAATAGACTGAAAGATAAATTGACTGTGAACTGCTCTCTTGTCTATGCTCAAGTGTATGACTCGTCTGGCTGGAGTGCTAATTGTCTTGCATTAGATGGAAGAAGCAAGTTCTCGTTTATGAATGAGTGTGATGAGAAAAGAATCCCGAAGGAGACGATTATTGTTTGTTTTTGTGTTTTCAGTTTTTTTTTATTGTTTTTGGTGTTTTGCATAAGTTGATGAGCTTAAGACTAAATCAAAGGCTTGTAAACTCATTATATCCTCCCTGATTAGGAATAATGAGAATACTCTAAGTATGAGGAAAGCGTCTCAACTTAATTACCATGATGATGTAGGATTAAGATCTTTAACCTACTTGTGATTATTTAGATGTTTTTTGGGTTTTTGTTTAGTGTTAAGTAATGAGTTTAATCTCTAATCACAGATTAATGAACTCATTACACCATCCTAATAGAAGGATAATAGATGAGATCAGTTAAGCTGAGGAAGATACCTCAACTTAATCCATGGTTAGGGATTAAATTCATTATATAACAAGCCTTTATTAAGTGGATTTTAATTAAGGGGTGAGATTAAGAAGTGGATTTTATGGTTTGTAAGACAACTTGAGGGGGACTTGTCCATTAAACACTAGGGTTAGTCCCTCTTAACATAAGGAAGAGTTAGAACCCTAATGTAAGGCCCAAGTTACAAGATGAAGTCTTAGTGATTATTAAGATGATTTGATTAAGAGGTTTAAACAAATTAAAGGTTTAACACTTAGGATTAAAGTTATACACTCCATCCTAAGAGAAGGATACATGCATAACCCTAATTCCAAAGTCCTAAAACTTTAAGAGTTTAGTCTCTGATTATTGAGATGAGAAGAGAGACTCAAGGAGATTCAAAGGTAAAAGCTAAGGGGGACTAATCACAACCCTAATTATTATCACGCTTGGATGTTCCTATGGTTTTTAAGGCTTGAGAAAGATCTTCAAGGAAGCCACCAATGGAAGAAGCAGATGAAAGGAGGATGAAGCAGAAGAATAAGTTACTTACTTTATTGAAGAAGATAAGTAACTTAAAGAAAGAAAGTGAGGGAGATGGAACACAAGTGAACAGGTTCACTTAAAAGACAAGTAAGAATGCAAATGAAAGAGATAAGAGAATTGAGAAGTGAAGGCAAATCCACTTCTCAAAGTAACTTACCACCTGAAAATGTTAGCATGAATACATAAGGTACAAAGCATAAAGAAATGAAATGAAATGAGATGCAATGAGATGAAATGACCAAATTCAGAAGTGTTTATGCAATATTAATGTCATATGAGATGATGCAAAGGCATACAAAGTGTATGTGTATGATCATACAAGAATGAGATTTCATGGAAGCATGCTTTGAAGTTTGAAACACATGAAAGTTAATGAAATGAAATGAATGCAAATCATGGGAAATGAATGAATAAATGATCAAGAATGGTTCTAACATGTCCTAAGATGTCTAAGATGACATATGAATGCAAGAAATGTCATGGCAAGTTCATGTATTGATGCATATGCAAGGTGAATGCAAGTGAACATGAGAAATTAGGGTTTTATGAAAGTATGAGATGCAAATGAACAAAACAGAAGCATATGACATGATAAAAATTTGAAACCAAGCTCAAACAAAACCTAATCCTATACTAGGTCACACCCCAAAGGAGAATGTCAGAAGCCTAACCAATCAAAAGTTATGAATTTCCAAAGTGTTCTAGGGTTTTTGGATGGTTCAAAGGGAAAAATTCAAATCAATTTGAAAATGCAAGATAAATTTATGAGATAAATGACCTATAAACTACATGCAATATGTAACACAATGCAAAAAGAATCATCTTCAAACTCTTCTTGGTTAGGCAGAAATGATTTTTTTAAGTTAGGGTTCAAAGAATGAAATTTAATGACCCTTAATTCAAAGAAAATTCACAAACTATGATCAAACCTAAAAAGAAATTTGTGTGAAGAGTTTGAAAATGTTTCTAAATGCATTGGGATGATTCATGATTTTTTTGGTGATTTTTAGAAACCTAATTGTATTTTTAATTAATTAAAAGACTTTAATTAATTAAAAATAACATTTAAATATTTTAAAAATACTTTTTATATGCAACAAATAAAATAAAAATCATTTTCAAGTTAAGAAAAATATTTAAAACAGAAATGCAAAGTTTCATATTTTTTTGAAAGTGTTTTGATATTTTAAATAAATTATGCAAAAGAAATGAAAAGAAAATAAAATAAAATGAATTAAAATGGATGGTCAACTGATCCTAAGGATGAGATTCAAACCTAGGGGGATATGGTTGACTGCGCGTGTGAATCAATGGTCCAGATGGCTTCTAGGTCAAATTACTTAATTAAATTAATTAATCCAGATTATAATTAATTAGATTAGATTAGGGTTAAATGACAAGATTTGGGCCATCCATTCGCAAAATTAAAACAAATCCAAGGGTCCACGTTTAAAATGGAAAACTAACCCTAATTAGCCCTAATTAAACTCAGGTGACCGGAGCTAAGCTCCGGTCATCTTCTCCGGCCAACCCTCACCTGAGTTCCCTCAAAACCCCACCATAATGCATCAAACTCTCGAGAAATGATCAATGAACAACAATAAACAAGAATTCAGGCATGAAATCCATTTATATTACATCATCAACAAGAATCGAAGCAATCAAGTTTTAGGTCAAAAATTTCAGAAGCTTCATACATGCTTTTTTCTCAATCATTTTCAAAATTAAACATATTAGAGTGAACATGGGAACATGAAGATTGATATTTTAACTTAAATAGCAAGTTCTGGAAAAATTGTTCTTGAGGTATACCTGAAGCTGAGCTTTCAGTTCTTGGTCTTTCTGGACCTCTATTTGATGCAAGTCAACTCCAATGGGCCTCCTGAGGATGCTTTGATTATTGGAACAAGCTTGCAATGGATGGTTTTGATGTTTCAACTCTGCTGCACTAGAAATCGTGTTTTAGTTTGGCTGTGTTTTAAGCTATGGTGATGGGTGGGAAATGATCTTGGGGTGATGCTGAGTTGATTGGTGTAAGAGTTTGTGATTTTTCTTGGTTGTGTTATGAAATTCGATGAAGGGAAGGTTTCTCGAGGTTTTTGTGATTCTGAGTGTGTGTATGGATTCAGGCCTCAATGTTGTGTGTTATGAGTTGTTTATTGTCCACATAAACAATATTGATTGGCCAGAGAGTTGTTGTGGCATAGGCTGATTGGTATGGGAGTTTTTGCAAAAAGTCAAGATTTTGTACTTTGAGGTATAGGCATGGTGCAGGTCTGATTTCTTGTGGTGATGATTCAAGCAGTTTCAGGGGGTGGATTTGGTTCTGTGAGTGATTTGTGGTTTGTGTGTGAGGAAATACCTAATCTACAACTTTCATGACCAAGAATTTTTCATTTGAAGCATTTTTGATTAAGAAAGAGGAGGTTGAAAAACTTTCCCAAAATGGAAAGTTTCCATTACAAGTCTTTTCCATTTTTGGCAAGTTTGCAAATGGCTCAAAATTCTTCAATCTTGTGAACTTCCAACCTCTTCTAAGATCAAATAAAGATCATAGAACTTCAATTTGATGAAAATACCCCTTTGGTTCCATTGTTGGGGGCCTCAGATGCCCTGATTTTGACTTAACTTGCTCAAGAAGTTACCTAGTGAACAGATGACTTCCATAATGTATATCTTCATAAAACTTGGTAAATATGATCCTTATAACATCTTAAGAACAACAGAAACAAGAATGGCCCAAAATTTGGAGTGAAGGCCCTTGAAACCAAAACCCTAATTTTGGTCATCTGTGTAGTGAAACCCTAGCTCTGCTTCCATGCCTTGGCCAATTCTTATGATTTCTTGACTTCCATGAACCTTGAGGAGTACATTATGATGATAGAACACACATGGACCCTCTTGGAAAGCTTTGAGGCCTTTGTGATGGCCCAGATGGAATCTTGGATTACTCAGATCACAAACCCTAGATGCAGATGAACTTGAACTATGCAGATGAAACAAATATGCAATATGAGGTGAGATGCTTATGCTTATGCAAAAATGAAAGATCACAAGCCATGGTGTAATATGAGTGAGGGCAAATTTGGGGTGTTTACAGCTGCCCCTATTCAAACATGAGTTAGCTATGCATGGTGTAAGCGCCTGACTTAACAGACAAACAAGATAACTTGTGGTTGAATACCAAAGACAGTCCAAAATTTGCACTTGCTGGATAGAAGAAGAAAAGGGATATAAATTGTAAAAAGGTAGTATAGTATGATTATCAAATGAAGGCGATGGAGGACGACCATCGAGCAGAGGACGACTACTGGGGATAAAGTAGTAAGTAAAGCAATGACGGGGACGACGGACACGCTGGGGGAATAAAGGGATCATGATGGGGACGGCCATCAGGTAAAGCAACAAGATTCTCTAGGGATTAAAACAAAGGCAATGATGGGGACGACCATCAGGTTTGCGAAGTAAAGTAAACAACGATGGGGACGGCCATCGGTTTAAAGAATAAATGAAATAATGATGAGGGACGATCATCAAAGGTGAAGGACGATCACCTAGTAGGGGAGGACTGCTCTTTATCACGACATAGGATGAATGTCGGATAGAAAAGGTCGACGATGGGGACGGCCATCGGATAAAATGATGAGGGACAGTCATCAAAAGGGGAAGGACGATCACCTAGTACGGCTGCTCTCGGGGTTTATCACGACATAAGACGAATGTCGAATAACATGATCAACGATGGGGACGGCCATCGGATAAAATGATGAGGGACGGTCATCAAGAGGTGAAGGACGATCACCTAGGAGGGGATGGCTGCTAAAATATCACGACATAGGACGAATGCCGGATAGAAAGGTTCCAATAATGGAGATTCCACTGGGGAAAGGGATGAGGGACGGTCATCCAAAGGTGAAGGACGATCACCTGGCAGGGGACGACTGCCGAAAATATCACGACATAGGACGAATGTCAGATAGGATAAAGTTGTTTTGTTGGTGACTTACTGGGGAACGGTAAACACGGACGAGTGTTCACGCTCAAGTATAAAAAGGTATAAGTGTTTTGACGCTGTGTATGGATTAAAGATGCGGACGAGCATCCTTAGGACCATGATACAGACGAGTATCGGTAGAAACAAACGATGACGCATGTTCAGAGATGATGATACGGACGAGTATCAACTGGTTAACAAAGAACACAGACGAGTGTCGAATCTGTTGAGGAGTAATATATAAACAAGATACGGACGAGTATCAAAGACTTTTGTATAAGTGTGAGTGAGTATTGGTTTGTTGGTGAAGTATGAGCAGGACAGGACGAGTGTTCAACTTGCTAGGGAAGGTATGACACGGACGAGTGTCAAATAAGTACTATACAAACAGGCATTTGTTTTGAGAACGCAAACTGTATGCTTTGGCTTTCTGTGGGGATAGAATGACACGGACGGGTGTCGAAAAGAGTGTGTTATAAACAAGTATCGTGTTTGCAGAAAGTGTTTTGGCAACCATGCTCGGGAAGGATGACACGGACGAGTGTCAAAAGAGTATGTATATGTATTTGTATTTGAGAGTGCAAAAGGTATTCTGGCGACCTGCGGGGAATAAGACGTCACGGACGAGTTTCCAAAAGAGTATATGAATATGAACAAGAATTTGTGTTTGAGTGTGCAAAGGGGACGCTTTGGCTTTTATTTGCAGGGGATGTGAGTTTTGTATACTACCGATGAAATACTGATGATATTTGCAGGTGACTGGCTCGAACCTGGCTTGTGATCATGCAAATGTTTGATTTTTTTCTGTAATGCTCCGTATTAAACGGAATGCTACGCTTATTTGGTGAATATGATGAAAATGCTATGATTATGCAAAAGAGGAACCGATCCGGGATTCGGATCCCACTGAAGATCTCTGGCTGATTTGATTGGAGGGATGTCCCGGTTGGGGAAGAGATCACTGGTGGATCTGTCAGGAGATATAGCTCTGCTTGGGAAAATAGATCGTTGGTCGATCTACCTGTAAGGAGAACTCAGTTGGGGAGAACGAAACTTTCGTCACTTTGTTGTGTAAGAGTTTCAGGCATTGCTCTTATGGGGAGAGGATGGAAACTCTGTGGGGAGATAGCTCTTTTAACCTTAATGAAGATGAGAGATCTGGAACTCTGGTGGGGGTCTCGTCTGGGGGAAGCTCCTGTTTAGTAGACTTGTGTTAGGGATGAGGAGGCTTTGGCAACTCCGCTGGGGAAAAGCATTTCAGATATTGCTCTTCCGGGAATTAGCCTGCTGGGGATGCGATGCTTGGCATGCCTCATGTTGCGTATTGAGTACCTGGAACCTGTTAAGACAGAAGAAACACACAAGTATCCCGAGATATCCCTTACCGGATTCCATCATAGGAGTTATACTTCCTAAAGGTAAATATATTTCCTGCAAGCATTTATTAAAACTGGCTCATTTGTTTAAGCAAGTATTGTATCATGAATATTGGACATTTTGCAAACGAAACAAAAATGTACAAAATGAGGTGTGACTGAAAACTCTGATTTTATTAATCTGGGTGCCCTGAATTGGCAAATACAACCAAATAAACAAATCTCCTTGAATGAGGAGATTGCTATAAATTGAGAAAAAACAAAAGTGTTGGAAATGTTGATGACGCTCCAGTGAACTTCCTTTGGTATGACCTATATGACCTTGACGTTCTTCTCATCTTGCTTTCTGAAGAAGGCTGATTCTGACCATTTCTTTGTCCTTTCGAAGCTTGTCAGGTTGTGAGTGATACAGACGAATTCAGAATGCAGTTGTTCGCTTATTCCCTTATTTTGCGTGGATCTCCCTTTCGGGTTTTCAATCCACCGGGATACCCATTTTTTCCTGAGCTGTCCAATGTAGCTTTTTAACTCAGCGGGTGTACACATTTTTTTCCAATATTTTCCCTTATTTTTGCCCGAGTCTTTTATTTTGTTTTTTGACTCGCCGGGATGCCCTATTTTTGCCTGGACTCACATTCTGTTTTTATGTCCAGCGGGTCTTTTTATGCGAAGTATTTTTTAACAGCGTCTGAATTCATAGGGGATAAAAAATCTTCACCATCCATAGAAGTGAGCATCAGTGCTCCACCGGAGAAAACCTTTTTTACTATGAATGGACCATCGTAATTTGGAGTCCATTTGCCCATGTGGTCTGTATGAGGAGGAATGAGTCTTTTCAACACAAGATCTCCTACTTGGTATTCCCGAAGCCCGACTTTCTGATCGAAGGCTTTCTTCATCCTTTTCTGATATAACTGCCCATGACAGATAGCAACTAATCTCTTCTCTTCGATCAGATTCAGTTGATTATTCCGAGACCGGACCCATTCTGCTTCGTCCAGCTTTACATCCATCATCACCCGTAGGGAGGGTAACTCAACTTCAATAGGTAGGACTGCCTCCATACCATACACAAACTGATAAGGTGTTACCCCGGTAGACGTTCTGATTGAGGTTTGATACCCATGCAAAGCAAATGGTAGCATTTCATGCCAGTCTTTATATGTAACCACCATCTTGTACACAATCTTCTTAATGTTTTTGTTAGCTGCCTCAACAATACCATTCATCTTTGGCCTGTAAGGAGAAGAGTTGTGATGTTGGATTTTGAAGTCCCGACACAGTTCTACCATCATTTTGTTGTTCAAATTGGAACCATTATCAGTAATGATTCGCTCGGGAACTCCATATCGACATATGATGTCTCTTTTCAAGAATCTGGATACCACTTGTCTGGTTACGTTTGCATATGAAGCCTCTTCAACCCATTTGGTGAAGTAATCAATGGCTACCAAGATGAATTTGTGGCCATTTGAAGTAGTCGGTTCGATCTTTCCACTCATGTCAATGCCCCACATGGCAAAGGGCAAAGGTGAAGACATCACGTTCAAAGGATTTGGAGGCACATGCACCTTGTCTGCATAGATCTAGCATTTGTGGCACTTTCTAGCATAGGCACAACAATTTGCATCCATTATGATCCAGTAGTAACTTGATCGTCATAATTTCTTAGCCATTGCATGTCCTCCAGCATGGGTACCGAAAGATCCTTCATGTACCTCATGCATCAACAAGTCTGCTTCTTTCTTATCAACACATCTGAGTAGCACCATGTCAAAGTTTCACTTGTATAATGAACCATCAACATTAAGGAAGAAACTACCGGCCAACCTTCTTAATGTCTTCTTATCATTGGATGATGCCCCAGGTGGGTATGTTTGATCCTCCAAGAAGCATTTGATGTCATGGAACCAAGGCTTGTCATCTTTAACAATGTCCACTGAAAAAACGTATGTTGGTCGGTCCAGTCCGGATACCGAAATACGAGGCACAAACTTTGCAATTTGAACCTTGATCATGGAGGAAATGGTGGCTAAAGCATCTGCGAACTGATTTTCGTCTCGAGGGATATACTAAAGTTTGACTTTTGTGAAGAAAGTCAATAATCTCCTCGTGTAGTCGCGGTACAGGATAAGATGCTCTTGGTGAGTGTACCATTTTCCGTTGGTCTGGTTGATTACCAAAGCTGAATCTCCGAATGCATTCAATGTTTTGATCCTGAGGTCAATGGCTTCCTCAAGTCCCATGATACAAGCATCGTATTCAGCTTCGTTGTTAGTGCAGGTAAAGGTGTGTTTTGCCGAGAAAGGCATATGAACTCCTTTAGGTGTAATGAGCACTGCACCAACTCCACGACCATTCATATTGACAACCCCATCAAACATCATCGTTTACTCTTCTTTTGGGTCAGGCCCTTCAGTGTGAACATGCTCTTCATGATCTTTTGCTTTTAGGAACATGATGTCTTCATCAGGGAAGTCAAATCTCATTGGTTGGTAATCATCAATGGGTTGCTCAGCCAGATAGTCAGACAATACACTGCCTTTGATGGCCTTTTGAGATGTGTACTGAATGTTATACTCTGTCAGAATCATTTTCCATCTCGCAACCCTTCCGGTAAGTGTTGGCTTCTCAAATATGTACTTGACGGGGTCCATTTTTGAGATCAACAAAGTAGTGTGAGTCAGCATATACTGCCTTAGTCGGCGAGCAGCCCATGCTAAAGCACATCAAGTTTTCTCGAGCAGTGAATAACGTTGTTCACAGTCGGTAAACTTTTTTCTTAGGTAGTATATTACATACTCTTTTCGACCAGACTCGTCATGCTGGCCCAACACACACCCCATCAATCCTTTTAAAATTGTCAGGTACATTATTAGAGGTCTTCCTTCAACTGGAGGCATAACAATTGGAGGTTCTTGTAGGTACTCCTTGACCTTGTCAAAAGCTTTCTGACAATCTTCGTTCCACCTGACCGTTTGTTCCTTTCTTAACAATTTGAACAGGGGTTCACAAGTTGTAGTAAGATGAGATATGAACCTTGATATGTAGTTCAATCTACCTAAGAACCCCCTAACTTCCTTTTCAGTCCTAGGTACAGGCATCTCCTGAATGGCTTTGACTTTTTCAGGATCGACCTCAATTCCCTTTTCACTTACGATGAAACCCAGCAGTTTACTGGAACGTACCCCGAATGTGCATTTGTTGGGGTTTAGCTTCAGCTGATACTTTCTCAGACGCTTGAACAACTTCAGCAGATTTACCAGATGGTCTTCATCAGCGAGGGACTTGGCAATCATATCATCCACGTAGCATTCAATTTCTTTGTGGATAATATCATGGAATAATGTTACCATAGCCCGTTGATAAGTGGCACCGGCGTTCTTCAGTCCAAAATGCATTACCTTGTAACAAAATGTGCCCCAAGGTGTGATGAAGGTTGTTTTCTCCATGTCTTCGGGTGATATCTTGATCTGATTATACCCAGAAAATCCATCCATAAAAGAAAATACCGAGAATTGAGCTGTGTTGTCGACCAATACATCAATGTGAGGTAATGGGAAATCATCCTTCGGGCTAGCTCTGTTCAGATCCCGGTAATCCACACACATCCGTACTTTTCCATCCTTCTTCGACACTGGTACAATATTAGCGACCCACGATGGGTAACTAGTTACAGCCAGGAAACCGACATCCCACTGTTTTTGTACCTCTTCCTTAATCTTCATGGCCATATCTGGACGAGTACGACATATGTTTTGCTTCACTGGAGGGAAATCTTCTTTCAGTGGCAGCTTGTGCATAACAATATCCGTATCTAGACCTAGCATGTCTTGATAGGACCAAGCAAAGACGTCGACGTATTCTCGAAGCATGTCAATAAGTTGTTCTTTTACTGAAGCCTGCATACTGGCCCCAATCTTTACTTCTTTCAAATCCTCCTCGGTACCAAGATTAACTATTTCAACCTCCTCCTGATGAGGAGTGATCACTTTCTCTTCTTGCCTCAATAACCTGGCTAACTCTTCAGGTAACTCATAGTCTTCTTCAACCCCTTCATCAGCTTGATTAATTGGATTATCGAAGGCATACAAGGTCATATCGGTGCTATTGTTGGTGCAATCTGGAGGATAATCTCTGCAAGGGTTGAGATTGGTTTGTTTTAGTGATCAATTTTAATCGTGTTCATAAAAAATGAAGTTATTATTTTGAAAACATTTCCATTTTATTGTTTTGTACAAAAGTAAAAAATGAAAAGACATTGAGCGAAAAAGAAACTTGTTTGCAAAAGATGTTTGATATTCATTGATAATACATTTGCACAAAATTACAATATGGCCCTATTACAAAATGAGTCCTGACACATTGGGTAAGATGCAGGACTTGATACATGCTAAAAAAGGCAGGAAATAATAATTACTTTGCAGGAGTAACCCTTATAATTTCCTGGGAAGACCAGTTAAGGACTTGGTGACCTGAGATCCTTGGACGTATCCAGCTCTCCAGGTTGAGGTCGCTTTCTGCCTTGTCTTCCAGGTTGTTAACAACATCTGGGGTTAGTATCCCCCACTGATGAACTTGGGATCTTAAGCAGCCTCTGCTTGATCTTGTCGGAATGGTTTGTAACCCAAACCGAATTTGTCCTCCTTCTTCTCCACCGGCAGCAGCTTGCCCCAGCCTTGGGTATTACCATATTCAACAACCTTCTGGGCTTGCTGATAGGAGACAATTGAAGTACCCATCCTATCCTCCTGAGATGCAGCAAATACTTCAGTCGTCGCCTCATTGACATTCAGAGGCTCGAACCCCTGGCTCATGGTTTCATGGATTTCACCATCCATCTCAATGTATTTGTATGTAGCAATGGCTAACAAAGATATTCTCCTCACCACAAATGGTGATAATCTGTCCTTCCCACTCATATTTCAATTTCTGGTGAAAGTTCGACGTAACTGCGCCAGCAGCGTGAATCCATGGTCGACCCAACAAATAGTTGTAGGCCGGCTGAATGTCCATCACATAGAAAGTAGTCTAAAAGATCAGCGGACCGATTATCACAGGTAGCTCCACCTCTCCAAGAACAGACCTCTTGGAGCCATCAAAAGCCCTGACCACCAGATTGCTTGGTCGGAGAGCTATTCCATCATATTCGAGCTTGACAAGAGCTTTCTTTGGCAAGACATTGAGTGAGGACCCAGTGTCAACAAGAACATGAGAGAGCACAACTCCTTTACACTCTAGGGTGATGTGTAAAGCTTTGTTGTGGTGACGTCCTTCCGTTGTTAAGTCAGCATTGGTGAAACCTAGCCCATGGCTAGTATTAACATTGGACACTACTGTCTCAAGCTGATTCACTGTGATTGCCTCTGGCACGTAGGCAGCGTGCAATACTTTGAGTAGTGCATCCCGATGAGCTTCGGAACACGACAGCAGGGATAAGATGGAGATCTTAGAAGGAGTCTGGTGGAGCTGATCCACAACTTTGTAGTCACTTCTTTTAATTATCCTCATAAATTCATCTACATCCTGATCAAAGGATGATTTATGAGTCTCTTTTGGTGCAGGTTCTTCAGGTGCCACACTTTTCCCTTTGGCTTTCGCAACAGCCTCCGCCTCAGTATTGGTTCTTGGAACTTGTGACGCAAAGAGGCGTCCGCTTTGGGTGAAGCCTCCGCCTCCCCCGACATTATCCACTTGTGAGGTAGGAACTGAAGAATCAAGAAGGACGTTTTCTCCTTTGCAGTATAGGTCTGCACCATAATGCCATGGTACAATGTTGTCTTTATCATACAGAATTGGCCCTGGCACCGTGATGGTGACTGGACTAACTGCAGTAGAGGTGGGAACCATTATTGTCTGTGGATCATAGAAAATGGTGACAAGACTTCTGGTGGATGTTGGTGGTGATGAATAAAAGCTTGATTGTTGTTGAAACTGTTGCTGAGATTGTTGTTGAAAGTTGCTGGAATTTGGGACCGTTGTAGGGTCATAATAGATAGTGACAGTGGAGACGTTGTTGTTGGTGGTTGCTGTAGTTGTAGAAGCTGATGAGATGAAACTGTTTTTTGTTGAAGTGATGGAAGAGGTGGTTGCTGATTTTGTAGACGAGTCTGCAGGAACAATTGTCTTTGCAGTTGTAGGAGAAATACTTGTTGTTGAAAAAGGAGTTGCCGGTGTTGTTGAAGCTGTTGTGGTTATTTGCAGAATGCCTTCTTTAATCAAGCCATTAATGCCATTCCTCAAGCTTGCACACCCATTCTCGAAAACCTTGCAAGATTCACAACAGGCCTCACAACCTGGAAACACTTGGCATTTCAAAAGCTGAGCTTTAACCTCTGCCAGAGGTGTCTGAATACTTGCAATATCTTCAATCAAAATCATGGGTGAGCCCTCCTCTAATGCATTTATCCTTGGCCCACCATGGATGGGCATAGGATTCTTCGTGACATTAGGAGGTGGTGCAAAATTTAGGGCTTTTGAATCTACCAGATCCTGGACCTTTATGTGCAGAGCCCTGCAATTTTCCGTGGAGTGACCAGGTGCATTAGAATGAAAAGCACACCTGGCGTTGACGTCGTAATTTCTTGGAAGGTTATGAGGATCGGGTGGAGCCAATGTCCTTAACTCGACAAGATTGAGCTTTAGGAGTTATGGCAACAATGTGGCATATGGCATTGGTATAGGGTCAATCACTCTGTTGATCTGAGATGGCCGCTATTGGAAAGGGCGTTGTTGTTGGTTGTTGTTATTATTGTTGTAGGATCTCTTTTGAGGAAACTGTGGCTGTTGAGGAAAATGTTGTGGTTGTTGAGTATACTGAGGAGGTGTAGTAGGAATAGTGACGGCGACAACTGATCTTGGCAAATATTGGGGTCTCCCATTTCCCATATGTACAGAATTTGTTTCACCGGATCTACGGGGCCCTGCAAATGGCTTCCTTGCACTGCTTGAACTAGCACCATTGTCAGAAATATTTCCCATCTTCAGTAAGCTCTCAATTATTTCCCCAACTATCACCACGTCTGCAAAGCTGGTGGAAGAAAATGCAACCAATCTTTCAATATAAGTACCCTGGAGAGTGTTCATGAACATATCTGCCATCTCCCTTTTTGACATCGGGGGTTGAACGACAGCAGCTAGTTGTCTCCACCTTTGGGCGTACTCTCTAAAGCTTTCTCGGGAAGACTGTGACATTCCCATCAGAAGGGTTCTGTTTGGAGTCATGTCCAGATTATACTGATATTGACGAATGAAAGCTTCAGCCAAGTCTTTCCAATTTCAAATTGTGGCTCTGGTCAAATGAGAATACCATTCTCGGGATGCCCCTGTAAGTTATCCTCAAAGAAACACATCCACAGTTTCTCATCCATGGTGTAGGCTTTCAATCTCCCCAGGAAAGACTAAAGATGGGTACGTGGGCAGGATGTGCCATTGTATCTTTCAAAACAGGGAGGTTTGAACTTGTGAGGAATTCTAACCCCCTCCACTAATCCCATGTCCATGACATTAAAACCCAAAGAGTTTTGGGATTCAAGAGACCTTAGCATTTCTGCTATTTCATCCAGTCGACGATCATAAACTTCGTCTCCAGCCCCAACCATGATAAACTGTTCTTCCTGAGGGTCTTCCTGCAAGGCCCTCCCTCCAGTGTTACCTTGGGTGTTTCTTATAACATTGATGTCTGGTTTTAGATGAGGTCCAAACTCTAGAGGATCAGTACGAGGCTGTACGTGATCGTTGTTGCTGGTACCCCCTGTACCTGGGTGGTTTTCCTTGGGAGTTTGCCGCTCGACTAACTCTCTCAGTCTCTCCTGGCTCTGAGCCAATCCGATCATCACTGTCATAAATTGATTCATTTAGGCCCTCATCTATGTCCTCTCATTGGCCATTTGGGTCCTCACTTCAGTCAAATCCTGTTGAACCTGATCCATTTGTAATCCCAGAAGGTTGTTTCGTGTCGAATTTCGGTGCACTCTATTGATAGGGAACACTCTTCTACGAGCAATGTTTCCTAAAACCACAACAAAGTGAGAAACAACAACAAAACAAAAACCTACAAAACAAATAGAAAATGTTAGTATGCAATGAAGGATGCCTATTTGTCTTCCAAGGGTATCCGATTTGGTTCTTTGGTTTTGACCTTTCCAGACCTCGAGGAAATGATGATGTTGCAGAGAGATAAAGCCCATGAAATAATACAAACCGTATATTATAGAAATGTGAAGATACATAGTTTGATTACAAAAACTTTCCCATGGGGGGTTAAGATACAACAATAAAATCAAAAGTACAAACAAAAGGAGGTTCAAATACAAAGAAATCAAACATCCAGTCAAAAGTCATCCTCTTTGACTTCCTTCAGGAGAGCCTCAGTCACTGGACCTACTGGGTGCTCTGTAATGGTCATGATAAGAAGGTTCCTGGTGGCAATGGCACTGGTCAACTTCTTGTATTTATCCTGATCCTTTGATCTTTTCAACCCCGCCCGGAGCTTCAACTCAGAGATCTCCTTCTGTGCTGCTGACAAAGCTGCCTGATTCTTCTTCTCACTAGCCTCTAGTTGCTCTATCCTAGCTTGGGTTCTCTGATCTTCCTGGGCACGAGCCTCAGTGATCCTGATCCACCTTGCATGGCTCTCCTCTAAGTAATACTCAGCTCTGGCCTTCTGAGTCTTAGCTTCCTTGCAAGCATTCTTCAGCACCAACTCTCCTGCTCTAGCCTTTCTGATGTAGTCATCCGTCTTCTCAATCTTGGTCAAGTTCTCAATCCGGAGCTTCTCTAACCTTTCATTATCTAGACGGCTGTCATTCCTCTCCCAGAGGGTCTCCTTCAAAGCTTCAAAGAGCTGAGTATTCCTTTCCTTCAATTTCTCAAACTCCTCTAAACTGACAGTAGCTGCAGGCTCCACTGCTGATGTTCCATGTACATCCTCTAAGGTGAATAGCATCCGGGTGATCTGTCCCCTAGTACGAGACCGATCAAGATATTGAGCTGAAGCTATATTGTTGCACTTGCCCTGAATAGCTGTCCCTTTAGTCTGAATGTTGTCCCAGGCTTCCTGTCTGACAATGGCAAGGTTGTGCTGGATGTCACAATAGAGGGTTTCTATCAAGTCTTTCCCTCTTGGTAGATGTATCAAGGCATACCCTAATTTCCTCTTGAAAATCAAAGGGTTGAGTTGATGCAGCCTTTTACTCCAATCAAGGGTACATTGGGATACTGCCCACAGCTAGTAATGATATCTTTGCCCTTGGTGCTCTGAGTGCACCATCTAATGTCTTCTGAAGTAAGGGCAATCAATCTCTTAGCCCAGTTCCTTGGCTGATGAGGATTCAGGAAAGTGTATGACTTCGGCAAGTGCCTTAACAACCAACAGTAGAAGAGGGGTGCACAACATCTGACCAGTCTTCCTCTTTGCTTCTCATTCCTTTGGTGTATTGAATAATAGAAGTCTCCAAGCAAGGTAGGGACTGGATTCCTCAACAAGAAGAGGTGAATAGCACTCTTGCTCACAAACTTGGGCTCGTCTGCAAACAAGATGACTCCATATATGTTGAGTGCCAAGAGTGCACAAACAGTATCCCACTTCCCTGCTGCAGCATACAGGATGGCCTGGGAGATCAAGTAATCTAAGTGAAGGCCTGGAATCCTGTCGCTCCCGAAGATTTGCATCCTGGTACAAGCGCGAACGGTCGGAAAAAGGAGAAAATGAAATGAAGATGAATAGATTTGCCATCTAGGAATTTTTATCCCGAAGGAAAGGTAATGCTGCATAAACCTAGAAAAGATGGATAAGACAGTTGCGAACCAGAGAAACTGAGAAATGGGGTTGGTTACAACCTTGGAAGGCATTAGCAACTAGATGGTCCGTCGTACTCGACGGGATCCACGCTTAAAAGATTATGTTTAAAAGGGGTAGGTGTATGTGATATCTGTGTGCAAAAGCTGGAAAAGAAATACAGGTGTCAGTGCAAAAGGTAAATTGCTCAGGAACTGAGGCTTAAAAAGGGAATGCTGAAAGAGGGGGAAGACACAGAGACTTTTGTTCGATAACCATTAAGTTATGCCTACGTATCCTCTCGTGCAATGAGGAAGTCAGAACACCGTAGTTCGACTCAAAGAGACTGAAAAATAAGTTGACTGTGAACTACTTGCTTGTCCATGCTCAAGTGTATGACTCGTCTAGCTCGAGTGCTAACTGTCTTGCGTTAGACGGAAGAAGCAAGTTCTCGTTTGTGAATGAGTGTAATGAGAAAAGAATCCCGAAGGAGATGATTATTGTTCGTTTTTGTGTTTTCAGTTTTGTTATTGTTTTTGGTGTTTTGCATAAGTTTATGAGCTTAAGCCTAAATCAAGGGCTTGTAAACTCATTATATCCTCCCTGATTAGGGACAATGAGCCTACTTAAGTATGAGATAAGCATCTCAACTTAATTACCATGATGACGTAGGATTAAGATCATTAACCTACTTGTGATTAATTAGATGTTTTTGGATTTTTGTTTAGTGTTAAGTAATGAGTTTAATCTCTAATCACAAATTAGTGAACTCATTACACCATCCTAATAGAAGGATAATAGATGAGCACACTTAAGCTGAGGAAGATACCTCAACTTAATCCATGGTTAGGGATGAGATTAAGAAATGGATTTTATGGTTTGTAAGACAACTTGAGGGGGACTTGTCCATTAAACACTAGGGTTAGTCCTTCTTAACCATAAGGAAGAATAAGAACCCTAATGTAAGGCCCAAGTTACAAGATAAAGTCTTGGTGATGATTAATGTGATTTAATTAAGAGGTTTAAACAAATTAAAGGTTTAACACTTAGGATTAAAGTTATACATTCCATCCTAAGAGAAGGATGCAGGCATAACCCTAATTCCAAAGTCCTAAAACTTTAAGAGTTTAGTCTCTGATTATGGAGATGAGAAGAGAGACTCAAGGAGACTCAAAGGTAAAAACTAAGGGGGACTAATCACAACCCTAATTATTATCATGCTTGGATGTTCCTATGGTTTGTAAGGCTTGAGAAATATCTTCAAGGAAGCCACCAATGGAAGAAGCAAATGAAAGGAGGATGAAGCAGAAGAATAAGTTACTTACTTCATTAAAGAAGATAAGTAACTTAAAGAAAGAAGGTGAGAGAAATGGAACACAAGTAGACAAGTCCACTTCAAAAACCAGCAAGAAGCATATGAAAGAGATAAAGAGGAATGAGAAGTGAAGGCAAATCCACTTCTCAAAGTAACTTACTACCTGAAAATGTTAGCATGAATGCATAAAGTATAAAGTATAAAGAAATGAAATGCAATGAGATGAAATGACCAATGTCAGAAGTGTTTATGCAAGGTTAATTTCAAGTGAAATGATGCAAAGGCATACAAAGTGCATATGTATGATCATACAAAGATGAGATGCAAATGGAAGCATGCTTTGAAGTTTGAAAACACATGAAAGTTAATGAAATGAAATGAATGCAAATCATGGCAAATGAATGAAGAAATGATCAAGAATGGTTCTAACATGTCCTAAGATGTCTAATATAACATATAAATGCATGAAATGTCATTACAAGTTCATGTAAGGATGTATATGCAAGATGAATGCAAATGAACATGAAAAATTAGGGTTTTATGGACAAGCAAGATGCAAATGAACAAAACAGAAGCATATGACATGATAAAAATTTGCAATCAAGCTCAAACAAACCCTAATCCCATACTAGGTCACACCCCAAAGGAGAAGGTCAGAAGCCTAACCAATCAAAAGTTATGAATTTCCTAAGTTTTCTAGGGTTTTTGGGTGGTTCAAAGGGGAAAATGCAAATCAATTTGAAAATGCAATATAAATTCATGAGAAAAAATACCTATAAACTACATGCAATATGCAAAACAATGCCAAAAGAATCATCTTCAAACTCTTCTTGGTTAGGCAGAAATGATTTTTTAAAGTTAGGGTTCAAAAAATGAAATTTAATGACCCTTAATTCAAAGAAAATTCACAAACTATGATCAAACCTAAAAAGAAATTTGTGTGAAGAGTTTCAAAATGTTTCTAAATGCATTGGGATGATTCATGATTTTTTTGGTGATTTTTAGAAACCTAAATGTATTTTTAATTAATTAAAAGACTTTAATTAATTAAAAATAACATTTAAAAAATTTTAAAAATACTTTTTTAATGCAAAAAATAAAATAAAAATCTTTTTTGGAATGAGAAAAATATTTGGATCAGAAATGCAAAAGGAAATATTGTTTGGATGTTTTTAACTATTTTAAAATAATTATGCAAGAAAAATAGAATGAAAATGAAATTAAAATGGATTAAAATGAAAGTAAACGCATATGAGGGCTGAGATTCAAACTCAAGGGGGGAGGGTTGACTGCGCGCGTGATTGTGTGGTCCAGATCACTCCTGACTAATTAAACCTAATTAATTTAATTAATTCTACTTAGGGTTTAATGACTCAATCTCAGCCATCCACGCACGCGGGCAAAACAGATCCAAGGGCCACCATTCAAACTGTAAACTAAACCCTAATTAGAACCCTAATCACTTTCAGGTGACCGGAGCTAGCTCCGGTTATCTTCTCCGGCTACCCAAAAATCCCAACTTCTTCCCTAGGTCAAATTAACTCCTCTAAATCTCCAGAAATGATCTAACACCCTCCCCAAACAAGAATCCATCATCATATATCATTTATATTTCATCAAAAGCAAGAATCGAATCAAACAAGTTTCAAGGGAAAATTTCAGAACAAGCATACATGGCCATTTTTCACTCATTTTCAAAACAAATCATATCATGGTGATCAGTAAGGCATATGAAATCAATTTGAAACTTAAAATGGGAGTTCTGGAAAAAATATTCATGAAGCTACCTGAGGTTGAGCTTTCAGTTCTTGAGCTTTCTGGCCCTTTCTTTTGTGCAAACCAACTCCTTTGATCCCTTTGAGCCTACGGTGATGCTTGGAATGAGTTTATTTGGCCTCCTTTGTGAGTTTCAGTTCTGAGGTTGCAGAAATCGTGTTTGAGTTTGGGGATGTTTCAGGCTATGGTGATGGGTGGGAAATGATCCTGGGGTGATGCTGAGTTGGTTTGTGGAAAAATATTTGAAGTTTGATGGCTGTTTTTTCATATTCAAAGAGAGGAAGGTTTTTGATGATTTTCTGAATCCTGGCTTGTGGGAGGTTCATGGCTTGTGTGTGCTGTGTTTTGGATTGCTTGAGGTTATAAACAATTGTGATTAGTTCAGAGAGTTGTTGTGGCTCAGCTTGATTGGTATGAGAGTTTTTACAAAAAGTCAAGATTTGGTACTTTGAGGTATGGGCATGGTGCATGCCTGATTTCTTGGGGTGTCTGGCCTCAACTGACTTTGTGGAGAGCCATGGAAATGGTTTTGATGTGCTGGCACAAGTGGATGAAGAGATATTATATGTTTTGCAAAATTCCAAATTTGATGTTTCTTGGATCACAAGCCATGAAATGCCTCTAACCATGGGCCAATTCTGATCTTTTAAGGTTTGTTTGACATATTATGAAGTATTTGTGCCTATTAGAAGTCATTAGAATGCTTGAATATGCCAAATTGCAAAATCCCTCTTTGACAGGAAACTTGAAATTTTAGGATTTTTGCCAACTTTGAAAGGCCATATCTTGAGTTCTAGGATGAATCAAGACATGTTCTTGTACTTTTTGAAAAGGGAAAGACCTAATCTGCAACTTTCATGACCAAGAATATTTCATTTGAAGAATTTTTTATTAAGAAAGAGGAGGTTGAAAAACTTTCCCAAAATGGAAAGTTTCCATTACATGTCATTTCCATTTTTGGCAAGTTTGCAAATGGCTAAAAATTCTTCAATCTTGTGAACTTCCAACCTCTTCTAAGATCAAATAAATATCATAGAACTTAATTTTGATGAAAATACCCCTTTGGTTCTATTGTTGGGGGCCTCAGATGCCCTGATTTTGACTTAACTTGCTCAAGAAGTTACCCAGTGAACATATGGCTTTCACAATTAATTTCTTCATCAAACTTGGTATACATGATCCTTATAACATCTTAAGAACATTAGAAACAAGAATGGCCCAAATATTTGGAGTTAAGGCCTCTGAAACCAAAACCCTAATTTTGGTCATCTGTGTAGTGAAAACCCTATCTCTGCTTCCATGCCTTGCCAGTTCTTGTGGTCTCTTGACTTCCATGAACTTTGAGGGACATAATATGATGATAGAACACAAATGGACCCTCTTGGCAAGATTTGAGGCCCTTGGGATGGCTCAGATGGAATCTTGGATTGCTCAGATCACAAACCCTAGATGTAGATGAACTTGAACCATGCAGATGAAACAAATATGCAATATGATGTGGTATGCTTATGCTTATGCAAAAATGAAAGATCACAAGCCATGGTGTGATATGAGTGAGGGAAAATTTGGGGTGTTTACAAATCCCAACTTTGGTGGGCATGCTCTGGTCAATAAGGGTGGACTCCAAGTGCAAAGCCTTAGCTATATCTTCATTCTTGGGAGCAACCATCTCAGGGTTGAAAGGAATCCCTCTCCTGATAGGGACACTTAACAACATGGTGAACTCTTCCATCAAAGGTCCCAACTGAAAATCTGGGAAAGTAAAACATCTGAGAGGAGGATCATAAAATTGTAAGCAAGTATGGATCATGCTCCTCTGGGATGCATCCAGGTCCATGATCATGTCCATAATGCCACCATAATGTTCCCTGAATAAAGGGACATGATCAGGAGTGATGAGAGACTGAATCTGTTTGATTCCTGTCAAAGTGGGCTCAAAGAAATGATAGGTGATGTTGCTCTTCCTGGAAGTGTCCATGCTGATAATGGATGCTGATGAAGGAGACTGAGGAGAAGCACTGGTGAAGGTAACTGCTGTCGCTCCCGCCTGATGACACATGGCCAAGAGGGGTACAGACGCGAATGGTCGGCGAAGGAGAGAACACACAAGGGTGAACTGAAAAGAGTCTCCAGCTAGGCATTTTTATCCCGAAGGAAAGGTAATGCTGCATAGACCTAGAAGATATGGATAAGACGGTTGCGAACCAGAGAAACTGAAAAAGGGGGTTGGTTACAATCTGGGAAGGTATTAGCACCCAGATTGTCCGCCGTACTCGACGGGATCCACACATGAAAGTTTTATGTTTAAAGAGGTAGTGCCAGTGCTATTTGTGTGCAAAAGCTGGAAAAGAATGCAAGTGTCAGTGTAAAAGAAATGTGAAGTGAATTGCTCAGGTAATGAGGCTTAAAAGAATGAAGCTGGAAGAGGGGGGAATATACAGAGACTTTTGTTCGATAACTGTTAAGTTATGCCTACGTATCCTCTCGTGCAATGAGGAAGTCAAAACACCATAGTTCGACTCAAAGAGACTGAAAGATAAATTGACTTGTGAACTGCTTGCTATTCTATGCTCAAGTGTATGACCTGTCTGGCTCAGGTGCAAACTGTCTTGTACTAGACGGAAGAAGCAAATTCTCGTTTGTGAGTGAATGAGATGATAAAAGAATCCCGGAGGAGACGATTATTGTTTGTTTTTGGTATTTTCAATCTTTTATTGCTTTTGTGTTTGTCATAAGAAAATGAGCTTAAGCCTAAACCAAGGGTTAGTAAACTCATCACATCCTCCCTCTGATTAAGGGGTAATGAGAATACCTTAAGTGTGAAGTAAGCACCTCACACTTAATCACCATGATGTAGGATTAAGATCATTAACCTACTTGCATTTATTTAGATGTTTTTGAGTTTTTGTTTAGTGTTAAGTAATGAGTTTAAGCCATAATCAAGGATTTAATGGACTCATTACACCATCCTAATAGAAGGATAATAAATGAGAACATTTAAGCTGAGGAAGGCTCCTCAACTTAATTCATGATTAGGGATTAACCTCATGACAAAACAAAACCTTTATTAAATGGATTTTAGTTAATGGTAATATTAAGAAGTGGGTTTTATGATTTGTAAGACAACTTGAGGGGGACTTGTCCATTAACACTAGGGTTAGTCCTTCTTAACCAATTAAGGAAGAATTAGAACCCTAATGCAAGGCCCAAGTTACAAGCTTGATGTCTTTGTGATTATTAGATGGATTAATTAAAGGATTTAAACACATTAAGGGTTCAACACTTAGGATTAAAGTTATAGACTCCATCCTAATAGAAGGATGCAGGCATAAGCTAATCACAAAGCCTTAAAACCTTTAAGGTTTAGTCCTTGATTAAGAGATGAGAGGAGAAGACACAAAGATGACACAAAGGTAAAACTAATGGGGGACTAATCAAACCCTAATTGTTATCATGCTTGGGTGTTCCTAGGGTTCATGGGGCTTGCAAGAAGATCTTCAAGAGAGCCACCAAGGAAGAAGCAGGATGGAATGAAAAGAAGCAGCAAGAAGCAAGACAACTTACTTCACTTAAGAAGATAAGTTGCTTGAAGAAAGAAAGAGGAGAAGGAGCATGAATGAGCAATCTCACTCTAACACAAATATAAAATGCAGCAATGAATGCATAAGAGAGGTGAGAAGAGATTGTGAGAAGTGAAGGCAAATTCACTTCTCAATGACTTACCACCTGAAAAGTTAGCAAAAGGAAATGAAATGAAATGCAAATGAGATTAAATACAAAGATGAAAACCAAAGTCAAAAGCATAATCATGATGCCAATGATGCTATGATATGGTATGAAAGCATGCCAAGAGATGGGGATGATCATTCAAGTAATGAAGATGCAAATGGGACATGAAAGTAAGCATGAAAGCTCATGAAAACTTATGAAATGTAATGGATGCATAACATGGAAAATGGATGATGCAATGATCAAACATGATTCTAATGTGTCCTAAGATGTCTTATATGTCATGTGGATGCACAAAATGTCATGGCAAGTTCATGTATGCAAGCATATGAGGAATGAATGAAAAATTCAAAATCAGAAGCAAATGACAAGATAAAAATTTGAAAATGGGATCAAAGGTACCCTAAACCCATACAAGTTCACTGCCCAAAGGGGAAGGTCAGAAGCTAAACCCTAAAGGACTTATGGTTTTCCTAAATTTGCTAGGGTTTTAAGGTACCTCACAAGGAAAAATGCAAAACAAATCAAACATGAAAGATAAGTTCATGCCAATTTTATCCTAGAAACTACATGATATGTGGGATGCAATGCAAAAAGAATCACTATCAAACCCTTCATGGTTAGGCAGAAAAGATTTTTCTAAGTTAAGGTCAAAATATTGATTTTTAAGAACCCTAAATCCAAAGAAAAATGTCAAAATGGATCAAGAACCAAAAAGAAATTTGTATGAATGTTTTGATAATGTTTCTAAATGTGTCAAGATGTAATGTGATTTTTTTTGTAATTTTTAGAAACCTAAATGAAATTTTAATTAATTAATTTCCATTAATTAATTAAAATAAACATTTAAATATTTTAAAAATGATTTTTTAATGCAAAAAATAAAAATAAAAATGTTTTCTGGTTGAGAAAAATATTTGAAATTAAAATGCAAAAGGAAAATATTTTTAGGATTTTCTAGGTATTTTAAATAAAATATGCAAAACAAATGATAAAAAATGAAATAAAAACTGAATTAATGGGAAGTAATCTAATCTGAAGGTCATGATTCAAACTGGAAAGACTTTGGTTGACTACGCGCGTTATCCAATGGTTGTAGTTCAATCTGAGTTAATTTTAATTAATTAAATTAATTAAGTGAATTAGGGTTTAATGACTTCATCTCAACCATTCAAACACGCGGGTACGCAAGATCCAAGGGCTCACATTCAAACCCTGCCCTAACCCTAATTAACCCCTTAATTACATTCAGGTGGCTGGAGAAGACCTCCGGTCATCTTCTCCGGCCAGCTCCTCACCCTATCTTCCTCCCTAGGCCACCCAGACCCCCTAACTCTCCAGAAACACTCAACTAACAAATCTAAACAAGACTCAGCCAACAAAATCCATTTATTTTCACTCAAAATCAAGAATCGAAAGCAAACGGAAAATAACACAGAAATTTCAGAGGTTCAATACATGCTCAATACTTGATCATTTTCAAAACTAAATACATCAGGATTATCAGCAAAGCATAAGGAACAATCTAAGAACTTAAAATCTCATTTCTGGAAAAATTGTTCTTGAGGTTACCTGAAGTGAAGCTTTCTCAAACTGAGCTTTCTGGCCATTTCTCTTGTGCAAAACCACTCTTTTTGACCTCCTGATGAAGCTTTGATGATTGGAAGAAGTTTGTTATGGCTGGTTGGAGAGCTTTCACTCTTGCTGGTCAGAAATCGTGTTTTGGCTAAGGAGTGTTTTTGGTTGCAATGGAGGGTGGGAAATGGTCCTCTTGTGTTGCTGAGTTGTTTGGTGAAAAGAGTTTGAAGTTTGAGTGTGTGAGCAGAGAGTTTCGAATGCTTTTGCAAAATGGAGAGTTTTTGGCAATGCTGAGTTCTTGGAGAGTTAGGCTTGTGTGTCTTATGAAAAATGATCTTTGAGGCATGCTTGTAGTATCTGGATTGGGCAGAGAGTGGGTGGTGGACTGTTGTGATTGGTATGGGTGAATTTGCATAAAGTCAACATTTCTTGTACTTGAGGTATAGGCAAGAATGCAACTGGCCTTTGGGCATGTCCATGCGTAGCTGACTTCATGGATGTCCACAAATTCAATCTTGAGGCAATTCAGCATGTGGGAATAAAGTTATGGGGTGTTTTGCAATTATGTGAAGTTTTGGCCCCTTTTGAAATACTTGATGATCAAGGCATGAAACTTGAGATTTCTTTGGGTAATTCTGAATTATAGGTCATGTATGATGTTTGTGTAATGGTTAGAAGTCAATTAGAGGTCACAAATTGGTTTGACATGAGTTTTTGCAAGTTTCCCTCTTTGGTACATAAGTGAAATTTTGTGATTTTTCCCAACTTTGCAAGGCCATAACTTGAGTTCTATGATGAATTAGATCAAGTTCTTGTACTTTATGGAAAGGGAATGATCCAATCTACAAATTTCATGACCAAGAATTTTTCATTTGAAGCATTTTTGAATCAAAAAGAGGAGGTTGAAAAACTTTCCCAAAATAGCAAGTTTACATTACAAGTCACTTTCCCAAAATGACAACTTTGCAAATTTTTTGAAATTCTTCAATTTTGTGAACTTCTAACTTCTTATAAGATCAAATAAAGATCATATACACCCAAAATGATGGAGAAGACCCTTTGGTTGGATGATTGGGGGCCTCAGATGCCCTGATTTTACACTGACTTGCTCAAGAAGTCATCTATTGATCAGATGCCTTCCCCATTGAATTTCTTCATGAAAATTGGTATGCATGATCCTAATATCCTATAGAGACCAATAGAAACAAGAATGACCAAAAAATTTGGAGTTATGGCCATTGAAACCAAAACCCTAATTTTAGGTCATCTGTGTAGTAAAGCTTGGCTCTGCTTCCATGCCTTTCTCAGTTCTTGTGATTTTCGGACTTTCTTGATCCTGGGAGGATATAATATGATGCTTGAACATACATGGACCCTCTTGAGATGATTGAAGACCTTTGGAATGGTTTAGATAGCTCAAGGATTGCTCAGATCACAAACCCTAGATGCAGATGACTTTAAACCAATGCAGTGAAGCAAAAATGCAATATGAGATGTGTGATTGAACTTATGCAAATGAAAAGATCACAAGCCATGGTGTGAACTTAGTGAGGGAAAATTTGGGGTGTTTACAGCTGCCCCTATTCAAACATGAGTTAGCTGTGTAAGATGTAAGTGCCTGGCTTAACAGACAAATAGGATAACTTGTGGTTGAATACCAAAGACAGTCCAAGATTTGCACTGACTAAATGAAGAAGAAAAGGGATATAGATTGTAAAAGGAAGTAAAGTATGATTATAAAGTATGGGCGACGGAGGACGACCGTCGAACAGAGGACGACTGCTGGGGATAAAGCAATGACGGGGACGACCGACATGCTGGGGAAATACAGGGATCATGACGGGGACGGCCATCAGGTAAAGTAACAAGATTCTATGGGGATTAAAGGTAAAGGAAATGATGGGGACGACCATCGGGTTAAAGAAATAAATGATGAGGGACGGTCATCAAAGGTGAAGTACGATCACCTAGCAGGGGACGGCTGCTCTGTTGGGGATAAGATGAGGGACGGTCATCCAAGGTGAAGGACGATCACCTAGCAGGGTACGGCTGCCGAAAGTATCACGACATAGGATGAACGTCGGATAGAAAGAGTCGACGATGGGGACGGCCATCGGATAAGCATGATGAAGGACTATCATCAAGAGGTGAAGGACGATCACCTAGCAGAGTACGGCTGCTCTCGGGGTTTATCATGACATAGGACGAATGTCAGATAACAAGATCAACGATGAGGACGACCATCGGATAAAATGATGAAGGACGATCATCAAAAGGTGAAGGACGATCACCTAGCAGGGTACGGCTGCTAAACATATCACGACATATGATGAATGTCGTATAAGAAAGGGTTCCAATAATGGAGACTCCGCTGGGGGAATGATGAAGGAAGATCATCAAAAGGTGAAGGACGATCACCTGGCAGGGTACGGCTGCCGGAAGTATCATGTCATAGGACGAATGTCAGATAGAAAGGAAATAATTTATTGGGATTTGCTGGGGACTCTTCTGGGGAAGGGTAGACACAGACGAGTGTCTAAATTCTAAAGAAAGGTATAAGTGTTTGATGATGTGTATGGATTAAAGATGCGGACGAGCAACCTTAAAACTACGATACAGACGAGTATCAGTAGAAACAAATGCTGACGCATGCTTAGAGATGATGGTACGGAAGAGTACCAACTGGTTAACAATGAACACAGACCAGTGTTGAATCTGAGAAAGATAAGTGGTGTATACAAGATACGGACGCGTATCTGTATGAGTAAAAGTGTGAGTGAGACACAGACGAGTGTTCAACTTGCTAGGGAGAGTATGATACAGACGAGTACCATAAGAGGAAGTGTGTAAGTTACGAACTTATGAGTGTAAAAGACATTCTGAAGATCTGTGGGGATAGGGTGACACGGACGGGTGTCAGAAGAGAGTACTATAAACAAGTGTTTGAGTTTACAATGAGTGTTTAGTCAACCATGCTGGGGGAATGGTGACACGGACGAGTGTCCAGAGGGTGTATAAATATCTTTTGGTGGTTTATACCTGCAGGGGCATATATGACACGGACGAGTGTCGGGTGAGTATATATTGATATGTATTTGTGAGTGCAAGGGGGATGCTTTGGTTTTCTGCTGAGGAAATATGAGATAACATGGCCGAGTGTCGGGACGGGCAGGTTATGTATAAGTATCTGTCTGTGGAGGATGTTCTGGCGACTTTACTGGGGAAAATGACAAGGACGAGTGTCAAGTGAGTATATATACTTGTGTTAGAGAGTGCAAAGGGGACGCTTTGGCTTTTTGCTGCTACTATGGTTCTTTGTATATACATATATTGCTGATGGAATGTAGGTATATACAGGTATTTGATTCAGAACATGACTTATGATTATGCAATATGTTTGATTTTTGTCGTAATGCTCCGTACTAGACGGAATGCTACGCTCTGAGGGGAAATATGATGCGAATGCTATGATTGTGCAAAGATACCGATCCGGGATTCGGATCCCGTTGTTGTGAAGATCTCTGAATGATTTGCTTGTAGTGATATCCCAGTTGGGGATGAGATCATTGGTAGATATGATATATATGACTCTGCTTGGGGAAATAGGTCGCTGATAGACCTATCTTTGATGATGAGGGGCCCAGCTGGGGTTGCGGAAGCTTTCGTCACTTTGTTGTGAGATCTTCATACATCGCTCTTCTGGATAGAGGCTGAAACTCTGCGGGGAGGTGATTCCTTGCCTGACACTTGGCTGGGGAGGAATGATCACTGAACGATCTTCCTAGAGATTTCTGTGGGGATCCTGCTGAGGATGATGAAATTAGCCGGGAAAATGAGCCCCTTCTGATGCTGTTTGGAAGACATGTTGAGGAAATAATGATTCGACAGCTTGCTGAGGAGAAGCTCTCATGCCCCATGTTGCACTTTGAATACCTGCAATCCTGTTATGACAAAGAAACGTACAAGTATCCCGAGGTATCCCCTACTGGATTCCATCATAGGAGTTTAGACACTCCCGGGAGCAAATCTATTTCCTGTAAGCATGTAATTTAGAAAGGACGCATTTGTATTTATGCAATCAATATTATAAGGACATCAGACATTTTTGCAAATGAAAATGTACGAGACGAAACGTGACTAAAAATCTGATTTTATTAATTTGTGTGCCCTGAAATGGCAAGTACAGTCAAAGAAATAGATCCCCTGAAATGAGGAGATTGTTACAAATTGAGAAACAAAAGGATGTTGGAAATGTTGATGACGCTTCAGTGAGCTTCCCTTTTGCAATGACTCGTATGACATTGACCTTCGTCTTATCCTGCGTTTTGAAGAAAGCTGATTCTGACCGACGCTCGAACCTTTCGAAGCTTGCCATGTTGTAGGTGATACAGACGAATTCAGAATGCAGTTGTTCGCTTATTCCCTTATTTTGCGTGGATCGCCCTTTCAGGTTTTCAATCCACCGGGATACCCATTTTTGCCTGAGCTGTCCAATGCGGCTTTTCAGCTCAGCGGGTGTACACTTTTTTTATTTATTTTCCCTTATTTTTGCTCGAGTCTTTTATTCTGTTTTTGACTCGCCGGGATGCCCCATTTTTGCCTGGACTTACATTCTGTTTTTATGTCCAGCGGGTCATTTTATGCGAAGTATTTTTTAACTGCATCTGAATTCACAGGGGACAGGCAGTCCTCACCATCCATAGTACTGAGCATCAGTGCTCCACCAGAGAAGACTTTCTTCACTATGAACGGACCATCGTAATTCGGAGTCCACTTGCCCCTGTGGTCTGTATGAGGAGGAAGGAGTCTTTTCAGCACAAGATCTCCTACTTGGTATCCCGGAAGCCTGACTTTCTGATCGAAGGCTTTCTTCATTATTTTCTGATATAACTTCCCATGACAGATTGCAGCTAACATCTTCTCTTCGACCAGACTCAGTTGTTCGTATCGGGATCGGACCCATTCTGCTTCATTCAGTTTAACATCCATTAGTACCCGCAAGGAGGGTAATTCAACTTCAACAGGTAAGACTGCTTCCATACCATACACAAGCTGATACGGTGTTTCCCTAGTGGATGTTATGATTGAGGTACGGTACCCATGCAAGGCAAATGGTAGCATTTCATGCCAATCTTTGTAAGTGACTACCATCTTTTGCACAATCTTCTTGATATTCTTGTTAGTTGCCTCCGCAGCGCCATTCATCTTTGGTCTGTAAGGAGAAGAATTGTGTTGTTGTATCTTGAAGTCCCGGCACAGTTCTGCCATCATTTTGTTGTTTAAGTTGGAACCATTATTAGTAATGATTCGCTCGGGCACTCCATACCGACAAATAATGTCTCTCTTCAGAAATCGGGCTACCACTTGCCTGGTGACATTGGCATAGGAAACTGCTTCAACCCACATGGTAAAATAGTCAATGGCAACCAGGATGAATATGTGGCCATTTGAAGCAGTCGGTTCAATCTTGCCAATCATATCAATTCCCCACATGGCAAAAGGCCAGGGTGAAAACATCACATTCAAAGGATTCGGAGGCACATGCACTTTATCCGCGTAAATCTGGCATTTATGGCATTTTCTGGCATAGGCACAACAGTCTGCATCCATTGTGATCTAGTAATAACCTGATCTTAGCAACTTTTTAGCCATAGCATGCCCTCCAGCATGGGTACCAAAAGATCCTTCGTGCACCTCGTGCATCATCAAGTCTGCTTCCGCCCTATCGACGCATCTGAGGAGTACCATATCAAAGTTTCTCTTGTACAGGGAACCGTCAGTATTCAGGAAGAAACTACCAGCTAGCCTTCTTAATGTCTTCTTATCATTGGAAGATGCCCCAGGTGGGTATGTTTGATCCTCCAAGAAGCATTTGATGTCATGGAACCAAGGCTTATCATCTTTAGCAATGTCTGCAGAGAATACATATGCTAGTCTGTCAAGCCTGGACACTGAAATCCGAGGAACAAAGTTGGCAGCTTGAACTTTGATCATGGATGAAATGGTAGCCAGAGCATCTGCAAACTGATTTTCATCTCGAGGGATATACTCAAGTTTGACTGTAGTGAAGAAAGTCAGTAATCTCATTGTATAATCCCGGTAAGTTATCATATGCTCATGGTGAGTGTACCATTTGCCGTTGGTTTGATTAATGACCAGAGCTGAATCTCCGAATATAGTCAAAGTCTTGATCCTGAGGTCAATGGCTTCCTCAAGACCCATAATACAAGCTTCGTATTTAGCTTCGTTATTAGTGCAGTTAAAGGTGAGTTTTGCCGAGAAAGGCATGTGAACTCCCTTAGGTGTAATGAGTACTGCACCAACACCTCGACCATTCATATTAACAGCCCCATCAAACATCATAGTCTATTCTTCTTCTGGGTCAGGCCCTTCAGTGTGAATAGGCTCTTCATGATCTTTTGCTTTTATGAACTTGATGTCTTCATCAGGGAAGTCAAATCTCATTGGTTGGTAATCATCAATGGGTTGCTCAGCAAGATAATCAGACAATACACTGCCTTTGATGGCTTTCTGAGATGTGTACTGAATGTCATATTCTGTGAGAATCATTTGCCATCTTGCAACCCGTCCGGTAAGTGCTGGCTTCTCAAAAATGTACTTGACCAGGTCCATCTTGGAGATTAATAAGGTAGTGTGGGTCAACATATACTGCCTTAGTCGGCGAGCAGCCCACGCTAAAGCACAACAAGTTTTCTCGAGCAGTGAATAACGTTGTTCATAGTCGGTAAACTTTTTGCTTAGGTAGTATATTGCATACTCTTTTCGACCAGACTCGTCATGCTGGCCCAGCACACACCCCATTGACTCTTCTAATACTTTCAAGTACATTATTAGAGGTCTTCCTTCAACCGGAGGCATAAGGATTGGAGGCACTTGTAGGTATTCCTTGATTTTGTCAAAAGCCCTCTGGCAGTCTTCATTCCACCTGACCGTTTGTTCTTTTCTTAACAGCTTGAACAAAGGCTCACAGGTTGCTGTAAGGTGAGATATGAACCTTGAAATGTAGTTCAATCTACCTAGATACCCCCGAACTTCTTTTTCAGTCTTCGGTGCAGGCATCTCTTGAATGGCTTTGACTTTATCCGGGTCAACTTCAATCCCTTTCTCGCTTACAATAAATCCCAGTAGCGTACCGGATCGCACCCCGAATGTGCATTTGTTGGGGTTTAACTTCAATTGGTACTTCCTCAGACGCTTGAATAGCTTCAACAGATTCACCAGGTGGTCGTCTTCTGTGAGGGACTTGGCAATCATGTCATCCACATAACATTCAATTTCTTTATGGATCATGTCATGGAATAATGTTACCATAGCCCGTTGATAAGTGGCACCAGCATTCTTCAGCCCGAATGGCATTACCTTATAACAGAATATGCCACAGGGTGTGATGAAAGTTGTCTTCTCCATGTCTTCAGGTGACATCTTGATCTGATTATATCCTGAAAATCCATCCATGAAGGAGAATACCGAGAACTGAGCCGTATTGTCGACTAATACATCAATGTGAGGTAAAGGGAAGTCGTCTTTCGGGCTGGCTCTGTTTAGATCCCGGTAATCCACACACATCCTCACCTTGCCATCCTTTTTAGGCACATGTACAATGTTAGCAACCCACGGCGGATAGCTAGTTACAGCAAGGAAACAGGCGTCCCACTGCTTTTGTACCTCTTCTTTTATCTTCATGGCCATATCTGGACGAGTACGACGCAGCTTCTGTTTCACTGGCGGACAATCTTCTTTCAGAGGTCGTTTGTGCATAACAATGTCGGTGTCCAACCCTGGCATATCCTGATAAGACCAAGCAAAAACATCCACATACTCCCGAAGCATGATAATAAGTTGCTCTTTTACTGAATCTTACAGATAGGCCCCGATCTTAACTTCTTTCAAGTCTTCTTCTGTACCAAGATTAACCGTCTCAACCTCCTCCTGATGAGGAGTGATAACCTTCTCCTCTTGTCTCAACAACCTGGCTAGCTCTTCAGGTAGCTCATAATCTTCTTCAACCCCTTCATCGGCTTGATTAATCGGATTGTCAAAGTCATACGAAGTCATAGCGGTGTTGTTGTCGGTGCAGTCTGGAGGGCACTCTCTGCAAGGGTTTAGATTTGTTCATTTTAGTGATCAGTTTTATCTTGTTTAGAAAAAAAGTGAAAATGAAGTTATTATTTTGAAAAACATTGCCATTTTATTTTTGTACAAAAAATGAAAAATGAAAAACAGTGAGCGAAAAAGAAAATACTCATTTGCAAAAGATGTCCTGATATTCATTAATTGATCGTTTGCACAAAATACAAGATGGCCCGATTACAAAATGAGCCCTGACATCTTGGGCAAGATGCAGGACTTGATGCATGCTTAAAGACAGGAAATAATAATTACTCTGTAGGAGTAACTCTTATAATTTCCTGGGAAGACCAGTTTGAGACATGGATCCCCGGGATCCTTGGACGTATCCAGCTTTCCAGGTTACGCTCGTCTTCTGACTCATCTTCCAAACTATTCACAGCATCCGGGGTAAGCATCCCCCTGTTGACAAACTTGGGGTCTGTTGCAGCCTCTGGTTGATCTTGTCGAGTTGGTCTGTAACCCAACTCGAATCTGTCTTCTTTCTTTTCAACTGGCAGCAGCTTGCCCCAGCCTTGAGCGATACCTTCCTCAACAACCTTCCGGGCTTGTTGATATGATGTGATGGAAGTCCCAGATACAGCAGATGCTTCATTGATATTAAGGGCTTCAAACCCTTGACTCATGGTCTCATGGATCTCCTCATCCATTTCAATGTATTTGAAAGTAGCCAACTGGATAACGAAGATATCCTCCTCCCCACAAATGGTAATAACTTGGCCCTCCCACTCAAATTTTAACTTCTGGTGAAGGGTTGACGTCACGGCGCCAGCGGCGTGTATCCATGGTCTACCCAATAGACAGCTGTAGGCAGGCTGTATATCCATCACAAAGAAGGTCGTTTTGAAAACTTGTGGGACAATCATCATTAGCAACTCTATCTCTCCCAGAACTGATCTTTTAGAACCGTCAAAGGCTCTCACTACCAAGTTGCTTGGGCATAGTGCCAATCCATCATACCCCAGCTTCACAAGGGCTTTCTTGGGTAGGACATTGAGTGATGACCCTGTGTCCACCAATACGTGAGAAAGAACCGCACCCTTACACTCCAAGGTAATGTGCAAAGCCTTGTTGTGATTGTGACCTTCCGTTGTCAAATCAACGTTGGTAAATCCTAGTCCATGACTAGCGTTGACATTTCCAACCACAGCCTCTAACTGATTAACAGTAATCTCCTCCGGCACATAAGCTGCGTGCAGGACTTTTAATAGTGCGTTCGGATGAGCCTCGGAGCACATTAGCAATGATAGTATGGAGATTTTGGAAGGTGTCTGGTGAAGCTGGTCCACCACCTTATAATCACTCTTTTTTATTATCCGCATGAATTCATCAACCTCTTGATCAAAAGGAGTCTTCAAAGTTTCCTTAGCAACCGGTTCTTCTCGCACCACGTTCTTTCCTTTTGCTTTAGCAGCAGCTTCTGCTTCAGCAGTGGGCCTTGGTATTTGCGAGGCAAAGAGACGTCCGCTTCTAGTGAAGCCTCCACCTCCCCCCACATTGTCTATCTGAGGTGAAGAAGTTGATGACTCTACAGTTATTTTCTGCCCCTCACAGTATAGATCTGAGCCATAATGCCAAGGGATGGCATTATTGCTTTCGTAAGGAACTGGCCCAGGCACTGTGATAGTGACCGGACTGATAGCAGCTATAGAGGGGACCCCAATGGTGTGTGGATCATAATATATGGTAACTGGAGCTCTGACAGGAGTAGCAATTTGTTGTGAGTTGTTGGAAGGAACATTTGCGGGATCGTAGTATATCGTAACCGTTGAGACGCTTTCATTAACTGGTGCTGATGTTGTTGACGGTACTGTTGTTGAAGTTGTAGCAGGAACTGATGGAGTAATGGGTGTTGTCGTTGTAGAAGGAATTGTGACTGAACTTGTATCCGTTGAAGTGATTGATTGAGTAATTGTTGGAGTCGTAGCAGAATCTGTTGGAATAATGGTTGCTGACGTTGTAGGAGTATCTGTGATTGTTGATGAAGGAATTGTTGGAATTGTAGTCGCTGTTGTCGTAATCTGAAGAATGCCATCTCTAATGAGGCCATCTATGTTGTTTCTCAGTCTCTCACATCCATTAACGGCAATGTTGCAATATCCACAACCGACCTCACATCCGGGGAACACTTGGCATTCTAACAGCTGAGCTTTGATTTCGACCAAGGGTGTTCGGATTTGTGCAACACTGTTAATTAATGTGGATGGTTTTCCCTCCTCAATAGCATTAATCCTAGGCCCGTTGTGACTAGGCATTGGAATTCTTGTGACGTTCGGTGGAGGCGCAAAATTGAGAGCTTTTGAGTCCACCAGATCCTGGACTTTCATCTTTAGGGCCCTACACTTTTCAGTATTATGCCCCGGTGCGTTTGAGTGGAATGCACACCTGGCATTTGCATCATAGTTCTTTGGCATATTGAGAGGATCTGGAGGTGCCAACGTCCTTAACTCAACTAGGTTGAGCTTTAGGAGTTGTGGCAAGAGTGCAGCATACGGCATTGGGATTGGGTCAATTACCCTGTTTGCTTGTGATGGCCTCTGTTGGAAGGGACGCTGCTGTTGGCTGCTATTGCTGTTGTTGTACGACCTTTGTTGCGGATAATGAGCTTGTTGTTGATACTATGGTTGTTGTTGTTGAGGATATGATGATATTTGTGGAATTGGAGATGGGATGGTAACAACTGCTATTGACCGGTGAGCATACTGAGGCCCGCCCCTGCTTGTATGAATGGAATTTGTTTCACCTGCCCTTTGGGGTCCCGTTAAAGGTTTTCTAGGATTGCTGGAGGAACCTGCACCACTGTCGGAGATTTTGCCCATCTTTAAGAGACTTTCAATTCTCTCACCAGCTATGACCACATCAGCAAAACTGGTAGAGGAGAAAGCAGCCAGTCTATCAATATAAGTCCCTTGCAATGTATTCATGAACATGTCAGCCATTTCCCTTTCTGACATGGGTGGTTGGACAGCAGCAGCAAGCTGTCTCCACCTTTGAGCATAATCCCGGAAGCTCTCTCTGGAAGACTGAGACATGCCCATTAGAAGAGTTCTATTGGGAGCCATATCCAGGTTGTACTGATATTGACGGACGAAAGCCTCGTCCAAATCCTTCCAACATCTTATGGTGGCCCTAGACAAATGCGAATACCATTCTCTCGAAGCTCCAGTCAGACTGTCCTCAAAGTAGAACATCCATAACTTTTCATCCATGGTATAAGCTTTGAGCCTTCCCAAGAAAGACTGCAGATGAGTGCGAGGACAGGAGGTACCATTGTACTTTTAAAAGCAAGGGGGTTTGAATTTGTGGGGAATTCTCACCCCATCCACTAATCCCATATCCATCACATTGAAGCCCAAAGAATTTTGGGATTCCAAAGATCTTAACTTTTCAGCAATCTCGTCTAATCTTCTGTCATATATCTCATCTCCTGCCCCAATGACAGTAAATTGTTCTCCCTGGGGATCCTCCTGCAGGATTTGGCCCCCAGTAGCATTACCTTGACCATTCCTCGGGATGTTAACTTCTGGATTCAGATGAGGTCCATACTCCTGTGGGTCAATACGAGGCTGACCCCGTTCATTGTTGCTAGTTCCTCCTGTTCCCAGATGAGGTTCCTCAGGAGTTTGTCTTTCCACTAGCTCTCTTAACCTTTCTTGACTTTGGGCCAAGCCAGTCATCACTGCCATGAACTGAGACATCTGATTTCTCATCTCTACTCTCTCATTGGCCATTTGATTTCTGACCTCAGTCAGATCCTGCTGTACTTGTTCCATTTGAATGCCGGGAAGATTGTTACGAGTCGGGTACCGGTGCGTGCGGTTGACAGGGAACACTCGGTGACGAGCAATGTTTCCTGAGATCACAACAAAGTTAGAAACAAAAATAACAACAAAACCTACAAAACAAAAACAAAGTTAGTATGCAATGCAGTATGCTTATTTGTTTTCCAAGGTATCCGGTTTGGTTCTTGGTTTTGACCTTTCCAGACCTCGAGGAAGATGTTTTACAGTACATAGTTTGTTTTACAGTACAAACTAAAATATATTACAAATGATGAACAATACATAGTTTGTTTTACAGTACATGCCCATGGAGGGTCAAAATACAACAAAAGGAAAAGTACATCAAATGGAAACAAACAACAAGCAAAGAATCAAACATCCAGTCCAAACTTATCTTCTCTGACCTCCTTCAGGAGTGCCTCAGTCACTTGACCAACTGGGTGCTCTGTAATGGTCCTAATGAGGAGGTTCCTGGTAGCAATGGCAGTAGTCAGCTTCTTATGCCTGTCCTGGTCTTTTGATCTCTTCAATCCTGCTCTGAGCTTCAACTCTGATATCTCTTTCTGTGCAGCCAACAGAACTTCCTGCTGTTTCTTCTCATTGGCCTCTAGTTGTTCAATCTTGGCTTGAGTCTTCTGGTATTCTTGTGTACGGGCTTCAGTGATCCTGACCCATCTAGCCTGACTCTCTTGCAGATAGTGCTCAGCCCTAGCTTTCTGAATCTTGGCCTCCTTATAGGCATTCTTCAATATCTGTTCCCCAGCCCTTGCTTTCCTTATATAGTCTTCTGTCTTCTCAATTTTGGCAAGATGCTCCACCCTGAGTTTTTCCAATCTCTCAATGTCCAAACGACCATCACTTCTTTCCCAAAGAGTCTTCTTCAAGGCCTGGGATAGCTGCTCATTCCTTTCTTTCAACTTTTCAAATTCCTCTAGGCTAACTGTTGCTGCAGGCTGTACTGTGGATGGCCCAGGTATGTCTTCCAAGGTGAAAGGCATTCTGGTAATCTGAGCTCTAGTACGGGACCAGTCTGTGTACTAAGCTGAAGCAACATTGTTACATCTTCCAAGAATAGCTACCCCTTTTGTCTGGATGTTGTCCCAACCCAGGATGCTTGTCTGACAACAGCTGAATTAGGTTGCACTTTACAATATAGGGTCTCACCTAAATCCTGTCCTCTGGGAGGGTGAACCAAGGCATAACCCAGTTGTCTCTTAAATAGTAAGGGGTTGTAGTTGATGCAACCCTTTACTCCTATCAGAGGCACATTAAGGTATTGCCCACAACTGGTGATG
This sequence comes from Lathyrus aphaca, assembly GCA_963966055.1. Lineage (NCBI taxonomy): Eukaryota > Viridiplantae > Streptophyta > Magnoliopsida > Fabales > Fabaceae > Lathyrus > Lathyrus aphaca. The sequence goes on from OZ014523.1 coordinate 443,572,780, forward strand.
ATGTCCTTGCCCTTGGTGCTTTGGGTGCACCATTTGATATCATCTGAAGTCAAGGCAATGAACCTCTTGGCCCAATTCTTCTGCTGGTGTGGGTTCAAGAAGACATCTGACTTAGGCAGGTGTCTGAGCAGCCAGGTGTAAAACAAAGGAGGACAACATCTTACCAACTTCCCCCTTTGTTTCTCATTCCTCTGATGAATGGAGTAGTAAAAATCTCCTAAAAATATAGGTACTGGGTTCTTAAGAAGAAACAGATGGATGGCATTCTTGCTGACAAATTTAGGCTCATCTGCAAACAGTATAGTCCCATATATGCTGAGGGCTAACAATGAACAGACTGCCTTCCACTCTCCCAATGAAGCCTTCAGGATGGACTGAGAAATCAAGAAGTCCAAATGCAAACCAGGGATACCGGCTTTTGTTGTCATACTTTGCTCAATAAGGGCAGGCTCCAAGTACAGTGCCCTTGCTATCTCCTCATTTCTAGGAGCAATCATCTCTGGGTTGAAGGGGATTCCACCCCTGATAGGTACTCCCATCAATAAATAAAACTCTTCCAGCAGAGGCCCTAACTGAAAGTCTGGAAATGTGAAGCATCTCAATGGAGGGTCATAAAACTGCAAACATGTGTGGATCATGCTCCTCTGAGAAGGGTCAAGGTCCATAACCATGTTCAGGATACCTCCATAGTGTTCTCTGAACAGTGGGATGTGGTCAGGTGTGATGAGTGACTGGATCTGCCTGATACCAGTCAACACAGGCTCAAAAAAGTGGTAGGATATGTTGCTCTTCCTGGGAGTAGTCATGAGTGTTGCTGAAGAAGCTGAAGACAAATGCTAATGAAGATCACAGACAGATGATGAAAGTGGACCACTGACAGACTGATGCTGGTGAGGATGGAGATAACTGAAGCAGATAACTGGTGAAGACAGCTGAAGCAGAAGTCTATGCAGAAGAAGGGTTCAAAACCAAAAACCAAGATACAATGAAATGGATACCCTAAAAAGCAAATAAATAAATGTCAAATGATACAATGATGATATATGCAAATGATATGCAAGGGTTTGTGATCAAGCTGGATCTGATTATCTGTCATGATATAAGGCCCATGTATGTTCAAAAGTCCAGATGAGGGCTCAAAAATCCAGTAACCAGGGTGGGGGACTCAAATAAAGAGTCACATGTCCGGGGTTAATCACAAGAACTGTCCAAAGTGAAGTATTCTTAAACAAAACAGCAGCAGGGTATGATGTGGCCAAAGGTTCCTGCAAACTTGTAAACAGCCCAACCCCCTCACAAGTAATGTTCTAAAACAAGGATCCTTAGACTTGGATCAGTTATGAGAAGTGTAAACACTTCTAACCCGGAGGTACAATGTTTACAATAACCATAAAGGATCCTCCTCTAATTCACCTCAGCTTCTGAAGGTCATAATAAAGGTCATCCAGACTTAGCAGGCTTCCCAGATTTCCCTAGCACTACAGGAAATCTGTAGCACAAAGTTCTCAAGAAGAAACCCACATCTGAACTGTGTTTCATATTCCCGCACCATACCGAAATGGAATGGGAAAGAATATGAACCACTCTAGCCTAGGTGTCACTCAGGTCCCAGGTATAGGACCTTAAACTCTCAATGGAACCCCACCCACCAAAACAACAAACCAGATCCAGCAAATGACAGTATGAAATATGCATAAAACTGTAAAGAAAGCAAAAAATAAAGTTGTACATAAAGCAATAAAGCAAAATAAATAAAAACACATAGCACAAGGCACCCCAGTAAACACAAATAAAACAAGCGCTAGGAGGAACCCACAAAAAGATCCAGAAGCCCTGGTTGCAGTATTAGGGTCCCCAGCAGAGTCGCCAAGCTGTCACTCCCGCCTGATGACACATGGCCAAAAGGGGTACAGACGCGAACGGTCGGCGAAGGAGAGAACACACAAGGGTGAACTGAAAAGAGTCGCCAGCTAGGCATTTTTATCCCGAAGGAAAGGTAATGCTGCATAGACCTAGAAGATATGGATAGGACGGTTGCGAACCAGAGAAACTGAGAAAGGGGGTTGGTTACAATCTGGGAAGGTATTAGCACCCAGATTGTCCGCCGTACTCGACGGGATCCACGCTTGAAAGTTTGTGTTTAAAGGGGTAGTGTCAGTGCTATTTGTATGCAAAAGCTGGAAAAGAATGCAAGTGTCAGTGTAAAAGAAATGTGAAGTGAATTGCTCAGGTAATGAGGCTTAAAAGAATGAAGCTGGAAGAGGGGGGAAGTCAGAACACCGTAGTTCGACTCAAAGAGACTGAAAGATAAATTGACTTGTGAACTACTTGCTTGTCTATGCTCAAGTGTATGACATGTCTGGCTCAGGTGCAAACTGTCTTGCACTAGACGGAAGAAGCAAATTCTCGTTTGTGAGTGAATGAGATGAGAAAAGAATCCCGGAGGAGACGATTATTGTTTGTTTTTGGTATTTTCAATCTTTTATTGCTTTTTGTGTTTGTCATAAGAAAATGAGCTTAAGCCTAAACCAAGGGTTAGTAAACTCATCACATCCTCCCTCTGATTAAGGGGTAATGAGAATACCTTAAGTGTGAAGTAAGCACCTCACACTTAATCACCATGATGTAGGATTAAGATCATTAACCTACTTGCATTTATTTAGATGTTTTTGAGTTTTTGTTTAGTGTTAAGTAATGAGTTTAAGCCATAATCAAGGATTTAATGGACTCAATACACCATCCTAATAGAAGGATAATAGATGAGAACATTTAAGCTGAGGAAGGCTACTCAACTTAATTTATGATTAGGGATTAACCTCATGACAAAACAAAACCTTTATTAAATGGATTTTAGTTAATGGTAAGATTAAGAAGTGGGTTTTATGATTTGTAAGACAACTTGAGGGGGACTTGTCCATTAACACTAGGGTTAGTCCTTCTTAACCAATTAAGGAAGAATTATAACCCTAATGCAAGGCCCAAGTTACAAGACTTATGTCTTTGTGATTATTAGATGGATTAATTAAAGGATTTAAACTCATTAACAGTTCAACACTTAGGATTAAAGTTATACACTCCATCCTAATAGAAGGATGCATGCATAAGCTTAATCACAAAGCCTTAAAACCTTTAAGGTTTAATCCTTGATTAAGAGATGAGAGGAGAAGACACAAAGATGACACAAAGGTAAAACTAATGGGGGACTAATCAAACCCTAATTGTTATCATGCTTGGGTATTCCTAGGGTTCATGGGGCTTGCAAGAATATCTTCAAGAGATCCACCAAGGAAGAAGCAGGATGGAATGAAAAGAAGCAGCAAGAAGCAAGACAACTTACTTCACTTAAGAAGATAAGTTGCTTGAAGAAAGAAAGAGGAGAAGGAGAATTAATGAGCAAGATCACTCTAACACAAATGTAAAATGCAGTAATGAATGCATAAGAGAGGTGAGAAGAGATTGTGAGAAGTGAAGGCAAATTCACTTCTCAATGACTTACCACCTGAAAAGTTAGCAAAAGGAAATGAAATGAAATGCAAATGAAATGAAATACAAAGACAAAAACCAAAGTCAGAAGCATAATCATGATGCCAATGATGCTATGAGATGGTATGAAAGCATGCCAAGAGATGGGGATGATCATTCAAGTAATGAAGATGCAAATGGGACATGAAAGTAAGCATGAAAGCTCATGAAAACTTATGAAATGTAATGGATGCATAACATGGCAAATGGATGATGCAATGATCAAACATGATTCTAATGTGTCATAAGATGTCTTATATGTCATGTGGATGCACAAAATGTCATGGCAAGTTCATGTATGCAAGCATATGAGGAATGAATGCAAATGAAGGCAAAAATTAGGGTTTATGTACAAGATGCAATGCAAAATTCAAAATCAGAAGCAAATGACAAGATAAAAAATTTAAAAGGGGATCAAAGGTACCCTAAACCCATACAAGTTCATTTCCCAAAGGGGAAGGTCAGAAGCTAAACCCTAAAGAACTTATGGTTTTCCTAAATTTGTTAGGGTTTTAAGGTACCTCACAAGGAAAAATGCAAAACAAATCAAAAATTAAAGATAAGTTCATGCCAATTTTATCCTAGAAACTACATGATATGTGGGATGCAATGCAAAAAGAATCACTATCAAACCCTTCATGGTTAGGCAGAAAAGCTTTTTCTAATTTAGGGTCAAAATATTGATTTTTAAGAACCCTAAATCCAAAGAAAAATGTCAAAATGGATCAAGAACCAAAAAGAAATTTGTATGAATGGTTTGATAATGTTTCTAAATGTGTCAAGATGCAATGTGATTTTTTTTGGAATATTTAGAAACCTAAATGATATTTTAATTAATTAATTTCCATTAATTAATTAAAATAAACATTTAAATATTTTAAAAATGATTTTTTAATGCAAAAAATAAAAATAAAAATGTTTTCTAGTTGAGAAAAATATTTGAAATGAAAATTCAAAAGGAAAATATTTTTAGGATTTTCTAGGTATTTTAAATAAAATATGCAAAACAAATGATAAAAAATGAAATAAAAACTGAATTAATGGGAAGTAATCTAATCTGAAGGTCAGGATTCAAACTGGGAAGACTTTGGTTGACTATGTGCGCTATCCAAGGGTTGTGGTTCAATCTGAGTTAATTTTAATTAATTAAATTAATTAAGTGAATTAGGGTTTAATGACTTCATCTCAGCCATTCAAACACGCGGGTACGCAAGATCCAAGGGCTCACATTCAAACCCTGCCCTAACCCTAATTAACCCCTTAATTACTTCCAGGTGGCCGGAGAAGACCTCCGGTCATCTTCTCCGGCCATCTCCTCACCCTATTTTCCTCCCTAGGCCACCCCAGACCCTCTAACTCTCCAGAAACACTCAACTAACAAATCTAAACAAGATTCAGCCAACAAAATCCATTTATTTTCACTCAAAATCAAGAATCGAAAGCAAACAGAAAATAACACAGAAATTTCAGAGGTTCAATACATGCTCAATAATTGATCATTTTCAAAACTAAATACATCAGGATCATCAACAAAGCATAAGGAACAATCTAAGAACTTAAAATCTCATTTCTGGAAAAATTGTTCTTGAGGTTACCTGAAGTGAAGCTTTCTCAAACTGAGCTTTCTGGCCACTTCTCTAGTGCAAAACCACTCTTCTTGACCTCTTGATGAAGCTTTGATGCTTGGAAGAAGTTTGTTATGGCTGGTTGGAGAGCATTCACTCTTGCTGGTCAGAAATCGTGTTTTGGCTATGGAGTGTTTTTGGTTGCAATGGAGGGTGGGAAATGGTCCTCTTGTGTTGCTGAGTTGTTTGGTGAAAAGAGTTTGAAGTTTGAGTGTGTGAGCAGAGAGTTTCGAATGCTTTTGCAAAATGGAGAGTTTTTGGCAATGCTGAGTTCTTGGAGAGTCAGGCTTGTGTGTCTTATGAAAAATGATCTTTGAGGCATGCTTGTAGTATCTGGATTGGGCAGAGAGTGTGTGGTGGACTGTTGTGATTGGTATGGGTGAATTTTCATAAAGTCAACATTTCTTGTACTTGAGGTATGGGCAAGAATGCAATTGGCCTGTGGGCATGTCCATGCGCAGCTGACTTCATGGATGTCCACAAATTCAATCTTGAGGCAATTCAGCATGTGGGAATAAAGTTATGGGGTGTTTTGCAATTATGTGAAGTTTTGGCCCCTTTTGAAATACTTAATGATCAAGGCATGAAAGTTGAGATTTCTTTGGGTAATTCTGAATTATAGGTCATGTATGATGTTTGTGTAATGGTTAGAAGTCAATTAGAGGTCACAAATTGGTTTGACATGAGTTTTTGCAAGTTTCCCTCTTTGGTACATAAGTGAAATTTTGTGATTTTTCCCAACTTTGCAAGGCCATAACTTGAGTTCTATGATGAATTAGATCAAGTTCTTGTACTTTTTGGAAAGGGAATGATCCAATCTACAACTTTCATGACCAAGAATTTTTCATTTGAAGCATTTTTGAATCAAAAAGAGGAGGTTGAAAAACTTTCCCAAAATGGCAAGTTTACATTACAAGTCACTTTCCTAAAATGGCAACTTTGCAAATGGCTTGAAATTCTTCAATTTTGTGAACTTATAACTTCTTCTAAGATCAAATAAAGATCATATACACCAAAAATGATGGAGAAGACCCTTTGGTTGGATGATTGGGGGCCTCAGATGCCCTGATTTTACACTGACTTGCTCAAGAAGTCATCTATTGATCAGATGCCTTCCCCATTGAATTTCTTCATGAAAATTGGTATGCATGATCCTCATATCCTATAGAGACCAATAGAAACAAGAATTAGCAAAAAAATTGGAGTTATGGCCTTTGAAACCAAAACCCTAATTTTAGGTCATCTGTGCAGTTAAGCTTGGCTCTGCTTCCATGCCTTTCTCAGTTCTTGTGATTTTATGACTTTCTTGATCCTGGGAGGATATAATATGATGCTTGAACATATATGGACCCTATTGAGATGATTGAAGACCTTTGGACTGGCTTAGATAGCTTAGGGATTGCTCAGATCACAAACCCTAGATGCAGATGACTTTAAACCAATGCAGTGAAGCAAAAATGCAATATGAGATGTGTGATTGAACTTATGCAAATGAAAAGATCACAAGCCATGGTGTGAACTTAGTGAGGGAAAATTTGGAGTGTTTACAACTGCTGAAAACTGATGAGTATAACTGGAGAAGGTACTAAAGAAGAGTCTCTGATGAAGACAACTGGTGAAGAAAACTGGAAAGAATCTCTGGTGAAGATGCTGGTGAAGGAGACTATTGCAGATAACTAAAGAAATCTGAGCACAGAACAGGTCAAAACCAAACCAAAGATAAGAAGTGGATACCCTGTAAAACAAATAGACAAATGTTAAATAATGCAAAATAATGTATGCAAAATGATATGAAAGGGTTTGTGATCAAGTGTTGGATCTGTTATCTGCCTTGATAAGGTCCATGTGTGTTCATAAGTCAGGATGGAGGCTTAGAAAACCAGTAACCAGGTGGGGGACTCAAATAAAGAGTCACAAGTCCAGGGTTTCACAAGAACAGTCCAAAATGATACAACATTAACAAAACTAGTAACAAGGTATGACGAGGTCAAGGGTTCCTGCAAACTTGTAAACATCCTAACCCCATCACATGTAATTTTCTAGAACAAGGATCCTCAGACTTGGATCAATTATGAGAAGTGTAAACACTTCTAACCCGGAGGTACAGTGTTTACAATAATCATAAGGTTCCTCCTCTAATTCACCTCAGATGCTGAAGGTCATAAAAAGGTCATCCAGACTTAGTAGGCTTCCAAGATAGCCCTAGTACTACAGGAAATCCGTAGCACAGAGTTCTCCAGAAGAAACCCATGTCTGAACCGTGTTTCATATTTCCGCACAAGACCGAAATGGAATGGGAAAAAATATGAAGCCACTATATCCTATGTGTCACTCAGGTCCCCGGTATCGAACCTTAATCACTCAACAATCCCTTCCATCAAAGGAAACAACAAATCCAACACAGATGATGATAATAGTATGAAATGCATAAAACTGTAAATGAAAGCAATAAATAAAGTTGTACAGAAAGCAATAAATAAAGCAATAATCAAGTAGCACATAACACCCCCATAAACACAAATCAAACAAGCGCTAGGAGAAACCCACATAAAGAACCAGAAGCCCTGGTTGCAAGATAAGGATCCCCAACAGAGTCGCCAAGCTGTCGCTCCCCCGAAAAGACACTGGGTCCAGATAGGGTACAGACGTGAACGGTCAACGAAATGAGGAAAATGAAGGTGAAGTGAATAGATTCGCCAGCTAGGCATTTTTATCCCGAAGGAATGGTAATGCTACATAAACCTAGAAAGATATGGATAAGACGGTTGCAAACCAGAGAAACTAAGAAAGGGGGTTGGTTACAACCTGGGAAGGTATTAGCACCCAGATTGTTCGTCGTACCCGACGAGATCCACGCTTACAAGATTGTGTTTAAAGGGGTAGTGTAAGTGCTATCTGTGTGCAAAAGCTGGAAAAGAATATACAAGTGTCAATGCAAAAGGTGAATGCTCAGGATCTGAGGCTTTAGAAAGAATGCTGAATGAGGGGGAAGACACAGAGACTTTTGTTCGATAAATATTAATTTATGCCTATTTATCCTCGCGTGCAATGAGGAAGTCAGATTACCGTTGTTCGACTCAAAGAGACTGAAAGATAAATTGACTGTGAACTGCTTGCTTGTCAATGCTCAAGTGTATGACTCGTCTAGCTCGAGTGCTAACTGTCTTGCATTAGACGGAAGAAGCAATTTCTCGTGTATGAATGAGTGTGATGAGAAAAGAATCCCGAAGGATACAATTATTGTTTGTTTTTGTGTTTTCAGTTTTTTAATTGTTTTTGGTGTTTTGCATAAGTTGATGAGCTTAAGCCTAAATCAAAGGCTTGTAAACTCATTATATCCTCCCTGATTAAAGATAATGAGAATACTCTAAGTATGAGGTAAGCACCTCAACTTAATTACCATGATGATGTAGGATTAAGATCATTAACCTACTTGTGATTATTTAGATGTTTTTTGGGTTTTTGTTTAGTGTTAAGTAATGAGTTTAATATCTAATCACAGATTAATGAACTCATTACACCATCCTAATATCTAATCAACTTAATCCATGGTTAGGGATTAAAATCATTATATAAAAAGCCTTTATTAAGTGGATTTTAATTAAGGGGCGAGATTAAGAAGTGGAGTTTATGGTTTGTAAGACAACTTGAGGGGGACTTGTCCATTAAACACTAGGGTTAGTCCCTCTTAACCATAAGGAAGAGTTAGAACCCTAATGTAAGGCCCAAGTTACAAGATGAAGTCTTAGTGATTATTAAGATTATTTGATTAAGAGTTTGAAACAAATTAAGGGTTTAACACTTAGGATTAAAGTTATACACTCCATCCTAAGAGAAGGATACATGCATAACCCTAATTCCAAAGTCCTAAAACTTTAAGAGTTTAGTCTCTGAATATTGAGATGAGAAGAGAGACTAAAGGAAAGTCAAAGGTAAAAGCTAAGGGGGACTAATCACAACCCTAATTATTATCATGCTTGGATGTTCCTATGGTTTGTAAGGCTTGATAAAGATCTTCAAGGAAGCCACCAATGGAAGAAGCAGATGAAAGGAGGATGAAGCAGAAGAATAAGTTACTTACTTCATTGAAGAAGATAAGTAACTTAAAGAAAAACATTTAGGGAGATGGAACACAAGTGAACAAGTTCACTTAAAAGACAAGTAAGAATGCAAATGAAAGAGATAAGAGAAGTGAGAAGTGAAGGCAAATCCACTTCTCAAAGTAACTTACCACCTAAAAATGTTAGCATGAATGCATAAGGTACAAAGCATAAAGAAATGAAATGAAATGAGATGCAATGAGATGAAATGACCAAAGTCAGAAGTGTTTATGCAATGTTAATGTCATGTGAGATGATGCAAAGGCATACAAAGTGTATGTGTATGATCATACAAGAATGAGATATCATGGAAGCATGCTTTGAAGTTTGAAAACACATGAAAGTTAATGAAATGAAATGAATGCAAATCATGGCAAATGAATGAAGAAATGATCAATCATGGTTCTAAAATGTCCTAAGATGTCTAAGATGAAATATGAATGCAAGAAATGTCATGGCAAGTTGATGTATTAATGCATATGCAAGGTGAATGCAAGTGAACATGAGAAATTAGGATTTTATGAAAGTATGAGATTCAAATGAACAAAACAGAAGCATATGACATGATAAAAATTTGAAACTGTAGATGTTTAAGAATTGGCAGAATTTTTGACCAAACAAGAAATGTTAAATTCAGTTCAGAATGTCCTATCAGATGTTGGGACATTAGCAAACAGAGTATGTGAACTTGGTTCAGGATGTCCTACCAGATGTTGGGACATTGTATAAATGACTAAGTTCAGTTTTGTCAGGATGTCCCAACAGATGTTGAGACATCTCAGACCTGCTACCAGAATTAATTATTGATTAACAGATCAGAGATATTTAAGGAGAATTATCTGGAATTAATTAATGCTGGATAAAACAGACCAAGGCGCATCTGTAGGGAGGTTTTAAATTGAAGATTCAGATTAAAACAGAAGACCTAATGCACCTAGAATATAGGAGGTAACAAACCCTAAATTCAAGGTGACAGCTGCTGCACATTAGGGCTGGATCATTCTACAGAAAGCCCAAAATTCAGAACCTATTTAAACAACAGAAAATCATAGAATTTAGCACGAATTTCATAAGACTAAATAGGGTGTCTAGTGTTTTAATAGCAGGTTGCTTTTATGTACCACTTTATGAGCTTTTAAGCAAAAGTGTATTTGTGACTTGATTGAAACTGTGAAGTAAAATCAAGCTGTTATTTTTGAAGGATGTCTTCAACTTTTGTAAACTTGTAAACTTGATCACTGGGTGATTAAGGGGGAGTGAGTAGGGTACTCTTATCTAAGTGAGTCTTAGGTAGAAATTGCATTGGGTAAGTATTAAGTGATAGATTAAACAGGGTGGTTTAAGTCTAGAATTAATATTACTAATAGTGGATTTCCTCCTGGCTTGGTAGCCTCCAGATGTAGGTGTGGTTATACACTGAACTGGGTTAACAAACTTCTGTGTTGTTTATTTTTCCTGCTGTTTAAGTTTTGGTTAAAATTTGTGAAATGTCCTATTAAGTGTTAGAACATCTCTTAGGACATCTCATTACAGAATTTCAATTGGCATCAGAGCAGGCACCCTGCCTGTTTATACTGGGTGAGATCTAGGGAAAACAAATTCTGTAACATGGACAGAGATATAGGGTCAGTAAATAGACCACCTATACTGGATGGTTCTAATTATGACTACTGGAAGCCAAGAATGATTGCATTCTTAAAGTCACTTGACAACAGGGCATGGAGAGCAGTAATTGTTGGATGGAAACATCCTGTTAAAGACACCAAAGATGGATCAACAGTTCTGAAACCTGAAGAAGAATGGAGTAAAGAGGAAGAAGATTCAGAACTATGCAACTCAAAAGCCCTAAATGCTTTATTCAATGGCATTGATAGAAATATTTTCAGACTGGTGCATCATTGTGAGCTGGCCAAAGATGTGTGGGATACCCTCAAGACAACTCATGAAGGAACATCAAAAGTAAAAATGTCAAGACTTCAACTTCTCACCACCAAGTTTGAAAACTTGAGAATGAAGGAAGATGAATCAATTCATGAGTTCTACATGAACATCTTGGATATAGCCAATACTTCTGGAGCCTTGGGAGAAAAGATGACTGATGAAAAGCTTGTAAGGAAGATTCTCAGATCTTTGCCAAAAAGATTTGACATGAAAGTCACAGCAATAGAAGAAGCACAAGACATATGCTCCATGAAAGCTGAAGAACTCATTGGTTCCCTTCAAACTTTTGAAATGGGACTGAATGACACACATGCTAAAAAGAACAAAAGCATTGCCTTGGTGTCAAATGCAGATGAAGAAGAAGATGATGAACTAGCAAATGATAAAAGCTTATCAGAAAACCTTGCATTAATTACAAAACAGTTCAAACAGATTCTCAGAGGTATGGAAGGTAAATCAAATTCCAGTGGAAGATTCACAAACTCTTCTGAAAACAAGAGAACCTATGATGCTAACAGAAAATCAAATCTTGCTGAAAAGACCAGTCAAGAAAAAGGAATCAAGTGTCATGAATGTGAAGGATATGGACACATCAAGAAGGAATGTCCCAATTTCTTAAAAAGACAAAAGAAGGGACTATCTGTAACCTGGTCTGATGAAGACTCAGGAGGAGATTCAGAAGAAGAATCAGCTAAGCATATTACTGCCTTAGCTGGACTGTGTGAATATGATAGTGATTCCAGTTATGAAGAGCTTACTTATGAACAACTTGAGCAAGCATTCAAAGATCTATACAAAAGAAGCTCTGAAATATGCAGTGAGGTTATAAAGCTAAAGAAGCAGAATGAAGTACTGGAAGAGGAAAAAGCAAGTGATCAAGTAATCATTGATACCTTAAAAAGTGAAGTAACTCTTCTCAATTCTAAGCTGGAACATATGTCCAAATCTGTTAGAATGATGAACAGCAGCTCAAATACACTGGATGTTATTCTCTGCAATAATAAACATTCAGGGGACAAAAGTGGACTGGGATATAACAGAGATGAAGCCAGCTCCAGCAAAGCTACTTCAAAAATTACACAGTCAAACAAGATGTCCCAACAGATGCTTCAACATCAGAACACAAAGACTAACATAGTGTTCCAACAGATGTCTCAACATTCTGGAAAGAACAAAATGAAGAAGAAGTATCAAAGATGGAGATGCCATCACTGTGGAAGATTTGGGCATATCAAACCTCACTGTTATAAGCTACATGGATATCCAAATCAGATGTATCAGCAACCCTCCAAACAGAAAGTAGAAGGTACCAAGAAAGTGCTTAGACATCTTAGAAATCAGCAATCTCCTAAGCAAAAGACAGAAGTAATCAAGAAAGTTTGGAGACCAAAAGCTGACATTCAGACTGATCAAAGCCACATACCCAAGAACAAGATCAACAATCAAGCTTGGAGATCAGCTGAACAACACTCAGAGCAGAGGCATCAAAAGAAATCTCAACTCATCTGGTCAAAGAAGAGTACTGCACACATAGCACATACATCATTGAAAGTATCAGCTAAGGAAGACTGGTACTTTGACAGTGGATGCTCAAGACACATGACTGGATTGAAGAATTTGCTAGTAAACTTAAAGCCACATTCATCCAGGTATGTTACCTTTGGAGATGGAGCTAAAGGAGAGATCAAGGGAGTTGGAACCTTGGATTGTCAAGATGTTCCAAGATTAGATGATGTGCTGCTAGTTAAAGGTTTAACTGCTAACCTGATCAGCATAAGTCAACTATGTGATCAAGGATACAGTGTAAACTTTACAAAAACTGAATGCTTAGTGACTAACCAAGAGCAAGAAGTTGTCATGAAAGGTGCAAGGTCAAAAGACAACTGTTACATGTGGGAGCCATTAAATCTCAGTCTCACTTCAACTTGCACTCTAGCTAAAGAAGAAGAAGTGAAACTGTGGCATCAAAGACTAGGTCATCTTCATTTCAGAGGCATAAAGAAGATCATATCTATGGATGCTGTAAGAGGTATTCCCAAACTGAAGATTGATGATGGCAAAATATGTGGTGATTGTCAAATAGGCAAACAAACCAAGATGTCCCATCCAAAGCTCCAACATCTGACAACTTCTAAAGTTTTGGAACTTTTACATATGGATCTTATGGGACCTATGCAGGTTGAAAGTCTTGGTGGTAAGAGGTATGCCTATGTGGTGGTTGATGACTTTTCAAGATATACATGGATAAATTTCATTAAAGAAAAGTCAGATGTCTTTGATGTATTCAAGGAATTATGTCAAAGATTGCAAAGGGAAAAATCCAGCTGTGTGATCAGAATAAGAAGTGATCATGGAAAAGAATTTGAGAATCAAAAGTTCTTAGATTTCTGCTCTTCAGAAGGAATCAATCATGAGTATTCTTCTCCTATCACTCCTCAACAGAATGGGATTGTTGAAAGGAAGAATAGAACTATTCAAGAATCAGCAAGAGCTATGATCCATGCTAAGAAGTTACCTCTGTATTTCTGGGCTGAAGCTATGAACACTGCCTGCTACATCCATAACAGAGTTACCTTGAGGAAAGGAACCCTGTCCACAATATATGAAGTCTGGAAGGGCAGAAAACCCACTGTGAAGTACTTTCATGTGTTTGGAAGTAAATGCTATATTCTGGCAGATAGGGAGCAAAGGAGAAAAATGGATCCTAAAAGTGATGAAGGAATTTTCCTTGGATACTCTATAAACAGCAGAGCATATAGAGTATTTAACTACAGAACAAATGTTATCATGGAATCCATAAATGTGATAATTGATGATGCTCCTACAGATGTCCCAGAAGATGTTGGAACATCTGCTGATATCAAGATTGAAGCTGAAGAAAAGAATGATCAATATAACTTCACTCAAAATGATACAAGGTCAGAAGATTCAAGCAAACCTCCCTCCATCAGAATACAGAAGGATCATCCCAAAGATTTAATAATTGGTGATCCCAACAGAGGTGTGAGCACTAGATCAAGAGAAGTGATTTCAGGTTCTTGTTTTGTGTCCAAAATAGAACCTAAAAACATCAAGGAGACTCTCACTGATGAATACTGGATTTGTGCTATGCAAGAGGAATTAGGTCAATTCACAAGGAATGAAGTGTGGAATCTTGTTCCTAGACCTAATGACATAAATGTGATTGGTACAAAATGGGTGTACAAGAACAAGTCAAATGAACAAGGAATTGTTACAAAGAACAAAGCTAGACTTGTGGCTCAAGGATACACTCAAATTGAAGGGGTAGACTTTGATGAAACCTTTGCACCAGTAGCAAGGCTTGAATCAATAAGACTACTGTTGGGAATTGCTTGTATCTTAAAGTTCAAGCTATTTCAAATGGATGTGAAAAGTGCCTTTCTTAATGGTTATCTTAATGAAGAGGTATATGTAGAACAGCCTAAAGGATTTGTTGATCCAAGCTGTCCAAATCATGTATACAAACTCAAGAAAGCACTTTATGGTCTGAAGCAAGCTCCAAGGGCATGGTATGAGAGACTTACCACATTTCTTATCAAGCAAGGATACAGAAAAGGTGGGATTGATAAAACCCTGTTTGTTAAAGATGAAGAAGGAAATGTCATGATTGCACAAATATATGTTGATGACATTGTGTTTGGTGGGATGTCTGATAAGATGGTCAAACATTTTGTCAAGCAGACGGAAGCTGAATTTGAAATGAGTCTAGTAGGTGAATTAACCTATTTTCTTGGTCTGCAAGTTAAGCAAATGGAAGACTCAATGTTCATCTCACAAAGCAAGTACTCCAAGAACATAGTGAAGAAATTTGGAATGGAAAATGCTTCTCATAAAAGAACTCCTGCTCCTACACATTTAAAGCTGACTAAAGATGAAAAGGGTGAGAAGGTAGATCAAAGTTTATATAGAAGCATGATTGGAAGCTTGTTATACTTGACTGCTAGCAGACCAGACATTGCATTTGCAGTAGGAGTTTGTGCAAGATATCAAGCTGATCCAAAAGTCAGTCATCTCAATCAAGTCAAGAGAATCCTTAAATATGTTAATGGTACATGTGACTATGGCATAATGTACTTTCATGGATGCAAACCAATTCTCACTGGCTTCTGTGATGCTGATTGGGCAGGAAGTGCTGATGACAGAAAAAGCACTTCAGGAGGATGCTTCTTTCTAGGAAACAATCTGATTTCTTGGTTCAGTAAGAAACAGAATTGTGTGTCATTATCTACAGCTGAAGCTGAGTATATAGCAGCAGGTAGCAGTTGTTCTCAGTTGGTTTGGATGAAGCATATGCTCACTGAGTACAATGTCCCACAGGATGTCATGACATTGTACTGTGACAACTTAAGTGCAATCAACATATCTAAAAATCCTATCCAACACAGCAGGACAAAGCATATTGATATCAGACATCATTTCATCAGAGATCTTGTAGAAGAAAAGGTGATTTCATTGGAGCATGTAGCTACAGATCTGCAGTTAGCTGATATCTTTACCAAGGCATTGGATGCTACACAATTTGAGAACTTAAGGGGCAAACTTGGAATCTGTTTATGTGATATCTAGCAGTTAATGAGATGTGCCAACATGTCATATGACATTGCATGGCTTAATTTCCAGATGGCAAAACTGGTCTGGACAAGATCTTTGGGAATTCCAATTCTAATCATTTGGACTGTAACGGTTACTTATTTAGGAACTCCTTATAATCAACTATCAAGAGTCTCATTACATCATCTAAAGCGAATCACATTAACTAGCAATCCTTCAGAAATCATAAACCCTAAAGCTGCACATTCATCTTCTTCAACAATGTCTCAAAACCCTAAAACATCTGAAGAAGTTCTCAATCAGAAAGACGTGGTTCATGCTACTCCTATTTCTATGGTGCCAATGCAATCAACACCATTAGACGAGCTCAGGGGAAGCGCTTCTCACTCTAAAAAGGAAAGAACACCAAAGAGAGCTAAAGATCAAGTTTGTAGCAAAGCCAAAGGAGGCATTCCTTCTCCTGCTAACATGCCACCAAAATCTTCAAACTATGTGGATGATTCAATCAAGGAGATTGTCACCCAAATTCTGTTTGAACAAAGAAAGGTGAGTGGGATCTCTGTTCCATTGCAAACCATGCCTGCTCCCCAAGAAGAACCATCTCAAACTGCAGAGGGCACTTCTGCAGAACAAGATGTCCCAATAAATGTTGGAACATCTGCAGATGAGAAAGAAAATTCATCTGATGCTGAACAGACTGAGGTCCAAGAAAAGGCCTCAAGTGAAAGTGATAAAGAAAACTCTGAGGATCAGAATAAGGCCTTAAATGAAGATAATGACAAAGTCTCTGAGGATCAGACCAAAGCCTCAGATGAAGATCTAATTCCTGCTGATCAACAAGCTGAAGAAGAGACTGCTCAATCTCCTCCAGGGGTCAATCTGGAGCAGGACTCTGATGCAGAAATCATAGCATCTGTCAAACCCAGCATAGCCAAAAGACTCAGGTCCAGGCAGGGTAAGATGCAAGCTGAAGCAGCAATTCCTGAAAAGAAGAAAGCCTCTCCAAAGAAAGGGAAAGCTAAAGCCTCTTTTGGGCCATCAAAACAATGGAGTAAAGTTCAAACTCAGAAAAGAAAGGCTATCACACCATCAGATTCAGATGTTGAATCAGATGTCCCAACATCTCCTCCTAAGAAGAGACCAGCAATATCCAGAGCTTCATCTGCTGTACCAGAAGCTCCCTTGGATAACATATCATTTCACCATGTCTCTAGTGTGAACAGGTGGAAATATGTGTACCAAAGAAGGGTTGCCCTGGAAAGAGAACTGAGCAGCAATGCACTTGAGTGCACAGAACTGATAGACCTCATATCTGCTGCAGGACTGTTCAAGACAGTCTCAGACCTCTCTCCCTGCTATGAACTTCTTGTCAAAGAGTTCATTGTGAATCTTCAGGAAGATTGTTCACATGGTAAGTCCTCTGAATTCCAAAAAGTTTTTGTTAGAGGTAGATGTGTGGAGTTTTCTCCCCAAATCATAAATCAGTATCTAGGAAGAGAAACAGATGGACCAAATGAGCTAGGCAAGACAGATAATCAAGTCTGTAAGGTGATAACTGCTGACCAGGTCAAGGCATGGCCTGTGAAGGGAAAGCTATCTGTAAGCATGCTTACCAGAAAGTATGCCATGCTGAACAGGATTGGTACATCTAATTGGGTGCCTACCAACCACACTTCATCAATCTCAACTGGTCTGGCCAGATTCATCTTTGTTGTGGGGACTCAAACCAAGATGGATTATGGAGCTTTTATATTTGATCAAACCATGAAGCATGCCAGCTCCTCTGCAACCAAGCTACCAATTGCTTTTCCATCATTGCTGTGTGGTATTGTACTCAATCAATATCCTGGGATTTTAACTGACAAGGATACTGCCTGCAAGAGAGAGAGCCCCCTGGCTTTTCACTACAAATTATTTCTCAGTCACCATGCTGCAGATGTTGAAACACCTGCTGGGACATCTGCTGGTACCTCTACTGTTAAGAATCCAATCTCCAAGAAGGCCTTAATTGCTGAACTGAAAAGCACCTGCAAAGAGCTTGAAGCTAGAAAGCAGAAGCTTGAAGAAATAATTAAAAGATTGGAAAGTGAAGCAGATCAGAATGCTGCATCAGGTGAAGACAGTGAAGCTGAAAGTGAAGCTGATAAAGATGAAGACACTGAAGTGGAGGAAGCTACTGAGTATGATGAATCTGAGTGATCTTTGTATGTGAGGCATTTGTAATGACAGCAATGATTTGTAATTCTGGATAATAGTTCTTTGGCCCCTAATTTTGTGCCTACCAAGGGGGAGAACAACATCAAATGTAATTGCTGTTTAAATGAATGAAATCTGTTTGTTTCTGACTGAACTGAATAAGTGTGAATATTTCTGTTGAAACAAGACTGGACTCATATATGTTTGAGGGGGAGTAAAACTCAAATATGAATCAACAGAATAGTAATGATATACTCTGATAAAAAGAACTTCTGCTGCACTCTGAAAACCAGAAAAGATGTTAGCCAAAAATTAGCCAAAGGGGGAGTTTGTAGATGTTTAAGAATTGGCAGAATTTTTGACCAAACAAGAAATGTTAAATTCAGTTCAGAATGTCCTATCAGATGTTGGGACATTAGCAAACAGAGTATGTGAACTTGGTTCAGGATGTCCTACCAGATGTTGGGACATTGTATAAATGACTAAGTTCAGTTTTGTCAGGATGTCCCAACAGATGTTGAGACATCTCAGACCTGCTACCAGAATTAATTATTGATTAACAGATCAGATATATTTAAGGAGAATTATCTGGAATTAATTAATGCTGGATAAAACAGACCAAGGCGCATCTGTAGGGAGGTTTTAAATTGAAGATTCAGATTAAAACAGAAGACCTAATGCACCTAGAATATAGGAGGTAACAAACCCTAAATTCAAGGTGACAGCTGCTGCACATTAGGGCTGGATCATTCTACAGAAAGCCCAAAATTCAGAACCTATTTAAACAACAGAAAATCATAGAATTTAGCACGAATTTCATAAGACTAAATAGGGTGTCTAGTGTTTTAATAGCAGGTTGCTTTTATGTACCACTTTATGAGCTTTTAAGCAAAAGTGTATTTGTGACTTGATTGAAACTGTGAAGTAAAATCAAGCTGTTATTTTTGAAGGATGTCTTCAACTTTTGTAAACTTGTAAACTTGATCACTGGGTGATTAAGGGGGAGTGAGTAGGGTACTCTTATCTAAGTGAGTCTTAGGTAGAAATTGCATTGGGTAAGTATTAAGTGATAGATTAAACAGGGTGGTTTAAGTCTAGAATTAATATTACTAATAGTGGATTTCCTCCTGGCTTGGTAGCCTCCAGATGTAGGTGTGGTTATACACTGAACTGGGTTAACAAACTTTTGTGTTGTTTATTTTTCCTGCTGTTTAAGTTTTGGTTAAAATTTGTCAAATGTCCTATTAAGTGTTAGAACATCTCTTAGGACATCTCATTACAGAATTTCAGAAACCAATCTCAAACAAATCCTAATCCTATACTAGGTCACACCCCAAAGGAGAAGGTCAGAAGCCTAACCAATCAAAAGTTATGAATTTCCTAAGTTTTCTAGGGTTTTTGGATGGTTCAAAGGGAAAAATGCAAATCAATTTGAAAATGCAAGATAAATTTATGAGATAAATGACCTATAAACTAAATGCAATATGTAACACAATGCAAAGAGAATCATCTTCAAACTCTTCTTGGTTAGGCATAAATGAGTTTTTAAATTTAGGGTTCAAAAAATGAAATTTAATGACCCTTAATTCAAAGAAAATTCACAAACTATGATCAAACCTAAAAACAAATTTGTTTGAAGAGTTTGAAAATGTTTCTAAATGCATTGGGATGATTCATGATTTTTTTGGTGATTTTTAGAAACCTAAATGTATTTTTAATTAATTAAAAGACTTTAATTAATTAAAAATAACATTTAAATATTTTAAAATTACTTTTTATATGCAAAAAATAAAATAAAAATCATTTTCAAGTTAAGAAAAATATTTAAAACAGAAATGCATAGTTTCATTTTTTTTGAAAGTGTTTTGATATTTTAAATAAATTATGCAAATCAAATGAAAAGAAAATAAAATAAAATGAATTAAAATGGATGGTCAACTGATCCTAAGGCTGAGATTCAAACCTAGGGACATATGGTTGACTGCGCGCATGAATCAATGGTCCATTTGGCTTCTGGGTCAAATTACTTAATTAAATTAATTGATCCAGATTTTAATTAATTAATTAGATTAGGGTTAAATGACAAGATCTGGGCCATCCATTCGCAAAATTAAAACAAATCCAAGGGTCCATATTTAAACTGGAAAACTAACCCTAATTAGCCCTAATTAAACTCAGGTGACCGGAGCTAAGCTCCGGTCATCTTCTCCGGCCAACCCTCACCTGAGTTCCCTCAAAACCCCACCATAATGCATCAAACTCTCCAGAAATGATCAATGAACAACAATAAACAAGAATTCAGGCACGAAATCCATTTATATTACATCAACAACAAGAATCGAAGCAATCAAGTTTTAGGTCAAAAATTTCAGAAGCTTCATACATGCTCATTTCTCAATCATTTTCAAAATTAAACATATTAGAGTGATCAGGGGAACATGAAGATTGATATTTTAACTTAAATAGCAAGTTCTGGAAAAATTGTTCTTGAGGTATACCTGAGGTTAAGCTTTCAGTTCTTGGGCTTTCTGGACCTCTCTTTGGTGCAAGTCAACTCCAATGGGCCTCTTGAGGATGCTTTGATGCTTAGAACAAGCTTGCAATGGCTGGTTTTGATGTTTCAACTCTGCTGCACCAGAAATCGTATTTTAGTTTGGCTGTGTTTTAAGCTATGGTGATGGGTGGGAAATGATCCTGGGGTGATGCTTAGTTGATTGGTGGAAGAGTTTGTGATTTTTGTTGGTTGTGTTATGAAATTCGATGAAGGGAAGGTTTCTTGAGGTTTTTGTGATTCTGAGTGTGTGTATGGATTCAGGCCTCAATGTTGTGTGTTATGAGTTGCTTATTGTCCACATAAACAATGTTGATTGGCCAGAGAGTTGTTGTGGCACAGGCTGATTGGTATGGGAGTTTTTACAAAAAGTCAAGATTTTGTACTTTGAGGTATGGGCATGGTGCATGTATGATTTCTTGGGGTGTCTGACCTCAGCTGACTTTGTGGAGAGCCATGGAAAGGTTTTGATGCAGCTGGCACAAGTGGATGAGGAGTTACATACCATTTTGCAGTTCTATAAAGTTTTGGCCCTTTTTGATTTCTTGAAGTTCAAGTCATGGAAATACATGGTTCAATGCACAATTCTGATGCTTTGAGGTTTGTTTGACATGTTATGAAGTGTTTGTGTACATTTGAAGTCATTAGAATGCTTGAATATGCCAATTTGCAAAATCCCTCTTTGACATGAAACTTGAAATTTTAGGATTTTTGCCAACTTTGAAAGGCCATATCTTGAGTTCTAGGATGAATCAAGACATGTTCTTGTACTTTTTAAAAAGGGAAAGACCTAATCTACAACTTTCATGACCAAGAATTTTTCATTAGAAGCATTTTTTATTAAGAAAGAGTAGGTTGAAAAACTTTCCCAAAATGGAAAGTTTCCATTACAGGTCATTTCCATTTTTGGCAAGTTTGCAAATGGCTCAAAATTCTTCAATCTTGTGAACTTACAACCTCTTCTAAGATCAAATAAAGATCATAGAACTTCAATTTGATGAAAATACCTCTTTGGTTCCATTGTTGGGGGCCTCAGATGCCCTGATTTTGACTTAACTTGCTCAAGAAGTTACCCAGTGAACATATGACTTCCACAATGAATTTCTTCATCAAACTTGGTACATATGATACTTATAACATCTTAAGAACAATAGAAACAAGAATGACCCAAAATTTGGAGTGAAGGCCCCTGAAACCAAAACCCTAATTTTGGTCATCTGTGTAGTGAAACCCTAGCTCTGCTTCCATGCCTTGGCCAGTTCTTGTGATTTCTTGACTACCATGAACCTTGAGGAGTACATTATGATGATAGAACACACATGGAACCTCTTGGAAATCTTTGAGGCCTTTGGAATGGCCCATATGGAATCTTGGATTGCTCAGATCACAAACCCTAGATGCAGATGAACTTGAACTATGCAGATGAAACAAATATGCAATATGAGGTGAGATGCTTATGCTTATGAAAAAATGAAAGATCATAAGCCATGGTGTGATATGAGTGAGGGAAAATTTGGGGTGTTTACACCATACAACATAGAAATGTAGGGCATTGCACATGAAAGTTCATGACTTAGTTTATTCAAAAGCTTTGAATTTTGCACCTCCACCAAATGTCACAAAAAATCCAATACCGAATCACGGTGGACCGAGGATCAAGCCTATTGAGGAGGACCAACCATCTATTCTGATTGATGACGTTGGAGGAATTCAAACACCACTGGCCGAAGTTAAAGCTCAGCTATTGAAGTTCCAAATGTTTCCAGGTTGTGAGGCTTGTTGTGAAGCTTGCAAGATTTCTACTAATGTTTGTGAAAATCTGTAGAATGGTATCAACAGTCTTATCAAAGAAGGCATCCTGCAAATCACTTCAACGGTTCCGACTTCTACAACTTTAGCAAACATCTCTCCTACAACATTAGCAAACACCATTTCAAAGGAATCTCCTACAAATTCAGCAAACATCATTGTAACGGAATCTACTACAATAACAACAACCATCAATGAAGACATTTCAACAGTCACCATTTACTATGATTCGACAACAGTTCATGTCCTGGATTCTTCCAATAACTTTCAGCAACATCAACAGTCACATCAACAACTCCCTGCAACTGCACCATTTCCAATCAGACCTCCTGTCACAATCTATTATGATCTGCAGACTGTCACAACTCCTTCTTCCGCATCAATCAGTCCGGTTTCCATCATGGTACCTGGACCAGTTCCATATGACAGCTGCAGTGCCGTTCCGTGGCATTACGGCTCAGATCTTTATTGCAACGGAAAGAAAGTCACTCTTGATTCTTCAGCTACACCATAAATTGATAATGTCGGGGGAGGCGGAGGCTTCACTCGAAGCGGACGTCTCTTCGCGTCACAACTCCCAAGAGTTAATGCTGAAGTAGAAGTTGTTGCCAAAGGAAAAGGCAAGAGTGTGGTGCCAGAAGAACCAATTGCTAAAGAGACTCAAAAGGCATCCTTTGATCAGGATGTAGACGAGTTCACGAGAATTTTCAAGAAGAGTGACTACAAAGTTGTGGACCAGCTCCACCAAACACCCTCTAAGATCTCCATTCTATCTCTGCTCATGTGTTCCGAAGCTCACAGGAATGGATTACTTAAAGTCCTGCACGCAGCTTATGTGCCTGAGGATATTACAGTTAATCAGCTAGAAACAGTGGTTTCAAATGTCAACACTAGCCACAAGCTAGGTTTCACTGATGTTGATCTGACTACGGAGGGCCGTAACCACAATAAGGCTTTACATATCACCTTAGAGTGTAAAGGTGATGTACTTTCTCATGTCTTGGTTGACACTGGGTGCTCACTCAATGTTCTTCCAAAGAAAGCCTTGGTCAAGCTGGAGTATGATGGTCTTGCACTTCGTCCGTGTAACCTAGTTGTGAATGCCTTCGATGGTTCTAAGAGATCGGTCCTCAGAGCAATTGAGCTTCCTGTGTTGATTGGCCCACAGATTTTCAAAACTACCTTCTATGTGATGGACATTCAGCCTGCCTACAGCTATTTGTTGGGTCGACCCTGGATTCATGCCGCTGACGCAGTAACATCGACCCTTCACCAAAAGTTGAAATACGAGTTGGAAGGCCAAATTATCACAATTTGTGGAGAGGAGGACATCTTTGTCAGTCATCTGACTACTTACAAGTACATTGAGATGGATTGGGAGATCCATGAGACAATGAGTCAGGGTTTTGAAGCCCTCAATGTCAATGAAGCAATAACTGAAGTATCAGGTGCTTCAATTGCCTCTTACAAACAGGCTCGGAAGGTTGTTGAAGATAGGAATGCCCAAGGCTGGGGCAAGTTGCTGCAAGTTCAGATCAAGGAAGACAAGTTCGGTTTGGGTTACAGACCATCCCGACAGGTCCAAGAGGAGGCTGCTGAAGCTCCCAAGTTTGTGAATGGGGGAATGCTGGCCCCAGATGCTATCAACAATGTGGAAGACGAGGCTGAAAGCGACTTCAACCTAGAAAGCTGGATTTGTCCAAGAGTCCCGGGCCAACAAGTCCTCAACTGGTCTTCCCAGGAAATTATAAGGATTATTGCTGCAGAGTAATTATTATTTCCTGTTTAAGCATGCATCAAGTCCTACATCTTGCCCAAGGTGTCAGGACTCATTTTGTAATAGGTCCATATATGTATTTTGTGCAAATGGAAATTAATGAACAATGGACATCTTTTGCAAACAATCTTTTTCGCTCATTGTCTTTCATTTTGTTATTTTCGCACAAAACAATAAATGGCAATGTTTTTCTTAATAAAAAAACTTCATTCACTTTTTTTCTAAATAAGATAAAACCAATCACTAAAATGAACAAATCTCAACCCTTGCAGAGATAGCCTTCCAGATTGCACCGACAACGACACTGCTATGACCTCGTATGACTTCGACAATCCGATTAATCAAGAAGATAAATGGGTTGATGAAAACTATGATTTGCCTAAAGAATTGGCCAGGTTGTTGAGACAAGAGGAAAAAGTGATTGATCCTCATCAGGAGGAGGTTGAGACTATCAATCCTGGTACCGAGGAAGATGTGAAAGAACTGAAGATCAGGGCTAGTCTGCAAGCTCCAGTGAAATAACAACTCATCAGTATGCTTTGGGAATATGTCGACGTCTTTGCTTGGTCCTATCAAGATATGCCAGGTCTGGATATGGATATTGTCATGCACACACTGCCATTGAAAGAATATTTTTCGCCAGTCAAACAGAAGTTACGCCATACTCGCCCGGACATGGTCATGAAAATCAAAGAAGAAGTACAAAAGCAGTGGGACGCCGGTTTTCTTGCGGTAACCAGTTACCCGCTGTGGGTTGCTAACATTGTACCCATACCTAAGAAGGATGGAAAGGTGCGTATGTGTGTTGATTACCGGGATCTGAATAGAGCTAGCCCGAAAGATGATTTCCCATTACATCACATTGATGTATTGGTGGATAACACAACTCAGTTCTCGATATTTTCTTTTATGGACGGATTCTCTGGATACAATCAGATTAAGATGTCACCTGAAGACATGGAGAAGACAACTTTCATCACGCCTTGGGGCACCTTTTGCTACATGGTAATGTCGTTCGGTCTGAAGAACGCCGGTGCAACATATCAACGGGCCATGGTAACATTATTCCACGATATGATCCATAAAGAAATCGAGTGCTACGTGGATGATATGATTGCCAAGTCCTTTACAGAGGAAGATCATTTGGTGAATCTGCTGAAATTGTTCAAGCATCTGAGGAAGTATCAGTTAAGGTTGAACCTCAACAAGTGCACATTCGAGGTACGTTCTGGCAAGCTACTGGGTTTTATTGTAAGTGAAAAAGGAATTGAGGTTGATCCCGATAAAGTCAAAGCTATTCAGGAAATGCCTGAACATAAGATTGAGAAAGAAGTTTGAGGGTTCTTACGTAGATTGAACTACATCTCAAGGTACATATCTCATCTCACTACAACCTGTGAGCCCTTGTTCAAGCTGCTAAGAAAAGAACAAACAGTCAGATAGAACGATGATTGTCAGAAAGAATTTGACAAGATCAACGAATATCTGCAAGAACCTCCAATTCTCATGCCTGCAGTTGAAGGAAGACCTCTAATCATGTACCTGACAGTATTAGAAGAGTCGATGGGGTGTGTGTTGGGCCAACATGACGAGTCTGGTCGAAAAGAGTATGCAATATACTACCTAAGAAAAAAGTTTACCGACTGTGAACAACGTTATTCACTGCTCGAGAAAACTTGATGTGCTTTAGCGTGGGCTGCTCGCCGACTAAGACAGTATATGTTGACTCATACTACCTTATTGATCTCAAAGATGGATCCAGTCAAGTACATATTCGAGAAGCCATCACTTACCGGAAGGGTTGCAAGATGGCAAATGATTCTAGCAGAGTATGACATTCAGTACACCTCTCAAAAATCCATCAAGGGTAGTGTATTGTCTGACTATCTGGCTGAGCAACCAGTTGATGATTACCAGCCTATGATATTTGACTTACCTGATGAAGACATCATGTTCTTGAAAGCAAAGGACTGTGAAGAGCCTATTCACACTGAAAGGCCTGACCCAGAAGAAGCATGGACTATGATGTTTGACGGGGCAGTTAATTGTAATGGTCGTGGAGTTGGTGCAATGCTTATTACACCTAAAGGGGTTCGTATGCCTTTCTCAGCGAAACTCACCTTTTCCTGCACTAACAATGAAGCAGAATACGAAGCTTGTATCATGGGTCTTGAGGAAGCCATTGACCTCAGGATCAAAACCTTGAATGTATTCGGAGATATAGCTTTGATAATCAACCAGACCAACGGCAAGTGGTACACTCATCAGGATCATCTGATTCCATACCGTGACTATACGAGGAGATTTTTGACCTTCTTCACAACAGTTAAGCTTGAATACATCCCTCTAGATGAAAATCAGTTTGTGGACGCTTTGGCTACCATTTTATCCATGATCAAAGTACAAGCTGCCAATTATGTACCTCGGATTTTGGTATCCAGACTGGACAGACCAGCATATGTATTCTCTGTAGACACTATCACTGATAACAAACCTTGGTACAATGACATTAAATGCTTCTTGGAAACTCAAACATACCCACCAGGGGCATCGTCAAACGATAAGAAGACATTAAGAAGGCTAGCCGGCAGTTTCTTCCTCAATACTGATGGTTCTTTGTACAAGCGAAACTTCGACATGGTCTTGCTCAGATGTGTTGACAAGAAGGAAGAAAACCTACTAATGCACTAAGTACATGAAGGTTCTTTCGGTACCCATACCGGAGGACATGCAATGGCAAAGAAATTGTTAAGATCAGGTTACTACTGGATCACAATGGATGCAGACTGTTGTGCTGATGCCAGAAAATGCCACAAATGCCAAGTCTACACGGACAAAGTGCATGTTCCTCCGAATCCTTTGAATGTAATGTCTTCACCTTGACCCTTTTCCATGTGGGGCATTGATATGATTCGAAATATTGAACCGACTTCTTCCAATGGTCACAGATTCATCCTGGTAGCCATTGATTACTTCACCAAATGGGTTGAAGCAGCTTCGTATGCAAATGTCACCAGGCAAGTGGTAGCTTGATTTCTGAAAAGGGATATCATCTGCCGAAATGGAGTTCCCGAGCGAATCATTACTAATAATGGTTCCAATTTGATCAACAAGATAATGGCAGAACTTTGCCAGGACTTCAAAACTCAACATCACAACTCTTCTCCTTACAGGCCAAAGATGAATGGCACTGTTGAGGCCGCTAACAAGAACATCAAGAAGATTGTGCAAAAGATGGTAGTCACCTACAAAGATTGGCATGAAATGCTACCATTTGCCTTGCATGGGTACCGAACCTCTATCAGAACATTAACTGGGGCAAATGGACGCCAAACTACGAATGCCCATTCATAGTAAAGAAGGTTTTCTCTGGTGGGGCACTGATTCTCACTACTATGGATGCCGATGATTTATTATCTCCTGTGAATTCAGATGCAGTTAAAAAATATTTCGCATAAAAGACCCGCTAAACATAAAAATAGAATGTAAGTCCAGGCAAAAATAGGGCATCCCGGCGAGTCAAAAACAAAATAAAAGACTTGGGAAAAAATAAGGGAAAAATTGAAAGAAAAAAATGTACACCCACTGAGTTGAAAAGCCACATTGGACAGCTCAGGCAAAAATGGGTATCCCGGTGGATTGAAAACCCGAAAGGGCGATCCACGCAAAATCTGGGAAAACGCGAACAACTGCATTCTGAATTCATCTGTATCACTCACAACATGGAAAGCTTCGAAATGATAAAGCATCCATCAGAATCAACCTTCTTCAGAAAGCAAGATGAGAAGAATGTCAAGGTCATACATGTCATAGAAAAGGAAGCTCACTGGAGCGTCAACTTCAACATTGCCAACACCTTTATTTTCTCAATTTACAGTAATCTCCTCCTTTTAGGGATTCGTTTCTTCACTGCACTTGCCTATTCAGGGAACACAAATCAATAAAATCAGAATATTCAGTCACACTTTGTTTTGTACATTTTTGTTTCATTTGAAAAATGTCCAAAGTTCATAATATAACACTTGCATGAAAATATATAAGCCATTTTCAATATATGCTTGCAGGAAATATGCACTCTTGAGAAAATCTAACTCCTATGATGGAATCCGGTTGAGGATACCTCGGGACACATATGCATTTCTTTTTAACATGTTGCAGGTACTCAAGGCAGACAATCTCACAACATGGGGTATATCAAGCATTATATCCCCAGCCAAGTCAGCAATTGCCTCATCAGCAGGATTACTTGACAGAAGTATTCCCCCATGAAGTTGTCATCCCCTCAGAGGATCCTTCGAGGAATTCATTAAATCCCCAGCGTGTCGCTTGGACGAAGGAGTTACAACAGAAGTTCTATCCTCCCCAAGTAGGATCTCCCGAGCAATGCCTGAAATGCTCTTCCCCAGCGGAGTTACCGATGCCTCCTCATCCCCAACATGAGTCTCTTCAACAGAAGCTTCCCTAGCCGGGATCGCCACAAATTTCTTCCCCCAGAGCGCCACAGAGTTCCTTAAGAAGTTCGTTCAGCGATCCTCTCTCCCCACAGATCGGCCAATGATCTCTTTCTCCAACGGAGTCCTCCCTCCAGGAAGATCGACCAATGATATCTTTCCCCAGCAGAGTCCTCCCTCCAGGCAGATCGCCCAGAGATCTTTCTCCCCGCAGGATCCGGATCTCGGATCGGTTCTCTCATTTTGCATAATCATAGCATTCGCATCAGTTTCCCTACGCAAAGCGTAGCATTTCGTCTAATACGAAGCATTACGGTAAAAATCAAACATTTGCATGATTATAAGCCAGGTTCGAGCCAGTCACCTGCAAATATCAGAATCACTTCACCAGCAGTATACAAAGCTTATCCACCACAGACAAAGCCAGAATACTCTTCTTACACTCTCTATACAGATACATGTTCATACTTATACATATTCGTTTTGACATTCGCCCGTATCATATTTCCCCAGCAAGTCAAACACTCGTCCGTGTCCCTTGCTCAATCTTTTTAACACTCGTCTGTGTCTTGCACATATTTCTCCAGTAGGTCAAACACTTGTACATACTTATACACAATCCTCTGGTACTCGTCCATACCTTGTATATATCACCTCCCCGGCAGATCAAACACTCGTCTGTGTTCCTTGCTTAACCAATTGATACTCATCCACATCATCATCCTTAAACACGTGTTAGCGTTTGCTTCTATCGTTACTCGTTCGTATCATGGTCCTAAGGATGCTCGTCCGCATCTTTAGTCTATACACACTATCAAACACTTATACCTTTCATTTCAAGGCGTAAGCACTCGTCCGTGTTTACCATTCCCCAGTAAGTCACCAACAAAACAATATCTTTTCTATCCGACATTCGTCTTATGTCGCGATACTTTAAGTAGCCGTACCCTGCTAGGTGATCGTCCTTCACCTTTGGATGACCGTCCCTCATCCTATCCCCAGAGGAATCCCCATTGTTGGAACTTTCTATCCGGCATTTATCCTATGTCGCGATATCTTTTAGCAGTCGTCCTCTGCTAGGTGATCGTCCTTCACCTTATGATGACCGTCCCTCATTATTTATCCGACGGCCGTCCCCATCGTTGAACTTTGTTATCTGGCATTCGTCCTATGTCAAGATAATCCCCAAGAGCATCCGTACCCAGCTAGGTGATCTTCCTTCATGTAACGCCCCGAATTATATTTTATTATTTAAGTAAATTATAATGTGGTTGTGTGAAAGAATAGTACGTGGTTGGTTTTACTATTAATTTGAAGAATAATGTTGTTGTTACTAATAAATTAAATAATAAGAATAATAAGAGGTGGAAGGGCAAGGTGGTCAATTAATGAAATCGGTGAGTGTAAAGGAGGAAGTTGATAGGTTGGGTCTTGAGGGTTAAGTGGGAATAAGGAATAAAAAGAGAAAGAGGAATCGTGAAAAAGAGAGAACAAGAGAACGATCAGTATAAGTTGAGAGAAGAGAAAGGAGAAGGCAAGAACGTGAAAGAGGAACCGCGAAGAAGGAAGATTTCTCGTCAATTACAAGGTAAGGGTGGGATCTCTTTCATCTTTAAGGGTTTTATAATGAGGTTTGGGTAGGTTGTGGTGTAGAGATTGGGGGATGGGATAATAATCATATGCAAAGAATTGGAATAGATAAATTGAAGAATTAGAATGATTATAATGGTTAGGTGTTGGAATATGAATGCTATTTAATAAGTTTGATGCAAGTTTTCCATTTGAATGACTGAATTAGGGGTTTTTGAACACAAAATCATAGTAGAAAATGATAGAAAGAAAAGGGGATTTTTAATCGTAGCCTGACACGGGCCGTGTCCTGGGACACGGGTGGTCGTGTCAGCTCCCTGGATGGAGGAAAGAGCAATTTTGGTTACAGTGGACCTGACACGGGCCGTGTCAGGCGACATGGACGGTCGTGTCATACCACTGTGGATGGTTTTTAAGTGAGGATTTTGGGACCCTGGGCGTGTGTCTGTGACACGGACCGTGTCCCATGACACGGGAGCCCGTGTCAACCATCTGTAATTATAGTTTTTGATGATGTTAATGGACCGAAGTGATTTATTATTCGAGGTTATTAATAAGGAAGTTGTACATACAATGAATAAGACCGGTAGTATAATTTAAGCTAAACATAAGGATTATAGTAGTAGCTTAATATTGATATGATGAGATATATGTATGTAGAGGTATAATTGTTAATAACTTGCATTTATATTTGGTATGTGGTCGTTACCTATGATGGATAAAGATTTGATTGATGTTAGTATATGCTAAGGTATGCATGATCCTAATAATAATTGATGATATTGTGAAGCGAAATGTAGTGTTGTGATATATGTATGTCATTAGCGTTGATTAACATGTTGCATAATGTTTAACATACTACAGTGGTGTATGTCGTTGATGTGATGTTGGTGCGGTCATGAAATAGGGATCATACGTGGTCATGAAATAGGGACCGAGGGTGTGAACATGAAATAGGGGTCATACTGGACCACGAAAGAGGGGTCGAGAGTTCCGACGGGAACTGGATCTTGAAATAGAGATCGAAGTCGGTACCGCGTGCATAGAGTCGAGTTGTGTTGCGTAATGTGTGTTGTTGTGAAGATGTGGTTGATGATTTTACATTGGATGATTATATATATGACAAGTGATATTGTGATTAATAAATGATACTTTGTTATTTAATGCTTCTCATTCCCTATTATACTATCCTTTGCGATATAAGTTATCTCACCCTTTCTGTTTAATGTTACTGTAGATGTTTAAGAATTGGCAGAATTTTTGACCAACAAGAAATGTTGAATTCAGTTCAGAATGTCCTATCAGATGTTGGGACATTATCAAACAGAGTATATGAACTTATTTCAGGATGTCTCATCAGATGTTGGGACATTGTGTAAATAACTTAAGTTCAGTTTTTCAGGATGTCCCAACAGATGTTGAGACATCTCAGACCTGCTACCAGAATTAATTATTGATTAACTGATCAGAGATATTTAAGGAGAATTATCTGGAATTAAATAATGATGGATAAAAACAGAACAAGGCGCATCTGTAGGGAGTTTTATATTGAAGATTCAGATTAAAACAGAAGACCTAAATCACCTAGAATCTAGGAGGTAACAAACCCTAAATTCAAGGTGGAAGCTGCTGCGCATTAGGGTTGGATCCTCTACAGAAAGCCCAAATTACAGATACCTATTTAATTAACAGAAACTCATAGAATTGAGTACGAATTTCAGAAGACCAAATAGGGTGTCTAGTGTTTTTAATAGCAGGTGTTTTGATTGTACCACTTTATGAGCTTTTAAGCAAAAGTGCATTTGTGACTTGATTGAAACTGTGAAGTAAGATCAAGCTGTATTGTTTGAAGAATGTCTTCAATTTCATTAAACTTGTAAACTTGATCACTGTGTGATTGAGGGGGAGTGAGTAGGGTACTCTTATCTAAGGTGTGTCTTAGGTAGAAATTGCATTGGGTAGTTATTAAGTGATAGATTAAACAGGGTGGTTTAAGTCTAGAATTAATAATACTTATAGTGGATTTCCTCCTGGCTTGGTAGCCTCCAGATGTAGGTGTGGTTATACACTGAACTGGGTTAACAAACTTCTGTGTTGTTTACTTTTCTTGCTATTTAAGTTTTGGTTAAATTTGTCAAGTGTCCTATCAAGTGTTGGGACATCTCTTAGGACATCTCATACCTGATCACAAAATTTCAGTTACCCTTCGTGGGTAATATGCAAGTGAGCCAGATGAGTCGAGTGGTGGTCAGTGAAGTCGGTGTGCTTCACATCTTAGGATGTCAGCTCTGATACGTCGCTTTGGGTGTCAGGAAGACATTCCATTTATTTGCTTTATTTTATGAAACATGTTGAAAGAGAATACTTTATGTTATTTTGAATTTCGTTGCAAGTTTAATAATTTTGTTTAAAGACGTATCATTGAGTTTATATTGAAGTTAGTTGAAATGTGATACTCGAATATTTAATTAAAACATTTAATCTGATTTTATAATTATTATTGTGGGTGTATTTTGGGTGTTACAAAGTGGTATCAGAGCAGGTCGGTCCGTCCGACCAAGTAGTTGAGTCGTCGAGTCATTGAGTAGTGAGTTGTGATGTCTTTGTGAGTATGAATGTTGTGGTTGTTGTTATTAATTCTAAACCATCATTGGATTGTTGTTGTATAACAGATTTAGAATGGCTGGCATAACAATGTTGCACTTGCCCTGCTATGCAAGCGATGGCACAAGTTGTGCAAAATCCAATGAATGTTGGGGATCGCGAGAATGACGAGTTCAGGAAGAATGATCCGCCAACATTCAAGGGGTAGTATGATCCAGATGGAGCACAGGATTGGCTCAAGGAGATTAAGAGAATTTTCAGAGTCATGGAGTGTTCGGAAGGCAGAAAGATGCGATTGGGTGCACACAAACTAGTAGCTGAGGCTGATGACTGATGGGTTGGCACTCGTCAACGATTGGACGCGATTGGTGAAGCAGTCACTTG
Organism: Lathyrus aphaca; assembly: GCA_963966055.1. Classification (NCBI taxonomy): domain Eukaryota; kingdom Viridiplantae; phylum Streptophyta; class Magnoliopsida; order Fabales; family Fabaceae; genus Lathyrus; species Lathyrus aphaca. The sequence continues at coordinate 443,605,902 of OZ014523.1, forward strand.
GGCCGTGTTTAAGAGGGAATTTCTGATGAAGTACTTAACTAAAGATGTTCGGGGAAAGAAGGAGATCGAGTTCCTAGAGCTGAAGCAAGGCAACATGACGGTGACAGAGTATGCTGCTAAGTTTACCGATCTGGTGAAGTTCTACCCGCATTATAGGGAGGTGACTGCTGAGTTCTTGAAATGCGTCAAGTTCGAGAATGGTTTGAGGCCTGATATTAAGCATGCAATTGGTTATCAGAGGATCCGAAGATTTCCGGATTTAGTAGATTGTTGCAGAATTTTCGAGGAAGACAATAAGGCTCGATCTGAGCACTTCAGAGGTCTAACTGAGAGGAGAGGGAAGCAACCAATACATTGTGGCAAACCTTATGCAGCCCCTGCTGATAAGGGTAAGCAGAAACAAAAGGAAGGTAAAAGGCCAAGTGGAGGAGGCGCTCCTGCTTCGCTTAACTGCTATAGATGTGGTGAGATGGATCATCGTGTCAGTGAGTGAACGAGCAACGTGAAGAAATGTTTCAAGTGTGGTCAGCCTGGTGTAAACACCCCAAATTTTCCCTCACTAAGTTCACACCATGGCTTGTGATCTTTCACATTTTCATAAGTTTAATCATATCATGTTGAATTTTTTGCTTCACTGCATTAGGTCAAGTTCATCTGCATCTAGGGTTTGTGATCTGAGCAATCCAAGATTCATCTGAGCCACTCCAAAGGTCTTAAATCATCTCAAGAGGGTCCATGTATGTTCAATCATCATATTTTATCCTCCAAAGATCAAGGAAGTCAAAGAATCACAAGAATTGGCAAAGCATGGAAGCAGAGCTAGGGTTTAACTGCACAGATGACCTAAAATTAGGGTTTTGGTTTCAGAGGCCATAACTCCAAATTATTTGGTCATTCTTGTTTCTATTGGTCTCAATATGTTATGAGGATCATGTATACCAAGTTTGATGAAGAAATTCATTGTGGAAGTCATTTGTTCACTGGGTAACTTCTTGAGCAAGTCAGAGCAAAATCAGGGCATCTGAGGCCCCCCAACATGGAACCAAAGTGGATCTTTCATCAAATTGAAGTTATATGATCTTTATTTGATCATTAAAGTTCTTAGAAGTTCACAAATTTTAAGAAAAGTGAGCAAAACCAAAAGTTGCCAAAAATGGAAATGACTTGTAATGTAAACTTTCCATTTTGGGAAAGTTTTTCAACCTCCTCTTTCTCAACCAAAAATGCTTCAAATTAAAAATTGTTGGTTATGAAAGTTGTAGATTGGATCATTCCCTTTTCAAAAAGTACAAGAACAAGATCTAATTCATTTTGGAACTCAAGTTATGGCTTGTCAAAGTTGGCAAAAATCACATAATTTCAAGTTTCATTCCAAAGGGGGATTTTTGCAAAACCACATACCAAGCCATTTTGTGACTTCTAATTGACCTCTAAACATCATAACAACATCACATGATTCATTTTGATCAGAATTGCACAAGAATTCACAAGTTTTCATGCCTTGCCCATGAAGAAATCTCAAAGGGGCCAAAGTCTCATGAAATTGCAAAACCTCCCATAACTTTGTTTCAACTTGCTGAATTGCCTCTAAATGAATTCCATGGCCATCCTTGATCCTTGCTGCACCAGACACCCCATTGTACCAAGCCTGCCACTTGCCCATACCTCAAGTACAAGAAATCTTGACTTTTTGCAAAACACCCCATACCAATCAGCATAGCCCACACCAACTCCACAGACCTATCACAACTTGATATGTGGACTTTATGTAAGCCATAACACACAAGAAATCAGCCAAAAACCTCAGCATCCTCTAGTTACCAAAAATCACCTCTCTTGCATTTTCCTTTGAAACACACATCATAATTGTTCAAACTCAAAACAAACACAACCATTCATTCTCAAATCATTCACTGATCACAAACCACCCATCAAAACAGCCAAGAACACACCATAAGCCAAACACGATTTTTTGACTAGTGGAACACAAACTCACAAACCAGCCACTCTCAAGGTCTTCCAAGCTTCAAAGCTTCTTCAGGGAGGTTATAGGAGTCATCTTGCACAGAAGAAGCAGTCAGAAAGCTCCAAAGTAAGAAGCTTCATCTCAGGTAGCCATGCGAATTACTTTTTCCAGAACCTTTATTTTATGTTACTAAATGGTTAAGCATGCTCCCCTGAGTACACAGAAACTTGTTATTTTTGAAAATGATGATGAAATGAGAAAGTATTGCCTGTCTGAAATTTTTGACATATTTATGTTCTTCTTCGAATCTTGATTTTGGGTGAAAAGAAATTGTTTTTGAGGTTGGATTTGATCTTAGGGGAGTGAGAGGATTAAATCTGGAGATTTAGAGCTCCAGAAAAGATCTAGGGAAGAAGTTAGCAACTTTCAGGTGAGGGTCTGGCCGGATAAGATGACCGGAGGTCTTCTCCGGCCACCTGAAAATAATTAATGGGATAATTAGGGTTAGGACTAGGTTTGAACGTGGACCCTTGGATTTTGCTTTCCCGCGTGTAATGGACGTCCAGGATTGTGTCATTAGTTATTAATCTGAATTAATTAATTAATTAAATAGGATTAGTTAAGTTTGAATTTGAACCGTAGGATAGCGCGCCAGGTCAACCAGTCCAAACCCAGATTCAATCTTGTCTCTCCATTCTGCATACTTCTCATTTATTTATTTTTTTAATTTATTTTTCTTATTTATTTTGCACGAATTATTTAAAATACATAGAAAATCCAAAAAATTATTTTCTTTCAGCATTTTTATTCTAAATAATTTTCTCAACCCAAAAATATTTTTATTTTTATTTTTTGCATTTAAAAATCATTTTTTAGACAATTAAATTTTTATTTTAATTAATTAATGGAAATTAATTAATTAAAATACCATTTAGGTTTCTAAAAATCCCTAAAAAATTCATATTACATCTTTAAACATTTATAGACATTATCATACCATCCACACAAATTTCTTTTTGGTTTTGAATCATTTTGATATTTATTCTTTGAATTTAGGGTTCATAAAATCCCATTTTTGAACCCTAACTTCAAGATTTATTTTCTGCCTAACCAAGAATGGTATGACCATGGTTCTTTTTGCATTGATCTTCATTTGAAGGGTATTTTCTAACATAATTTTGTCATGAATTTCTTCTGCATTTTTGAATTGATTGGCATTTTTCCCCTTTAGGTACCTTAAAACCCTAGGAAACTTAGAAAAATCATATCTTTCATTAGGTTAAGAGTTAGGTCTTCTCCTTTGGGGTGTGAAATCATATGGGGTTAAGGTTCTTTTGATTGAATTTTCAATTTTTTATCTTGTCATTTGCTTCTGAGTTCGACTTTTGCATCTCATGTTGTCATAAAACCCTAATTTCTCACCTTCCTTTGTATACATCTTGCATATGCATTCATTCAAGAACTTGCCATGACATTTCATGCATTCACATGACATACAAGACATATTAGGACACATTAGAATCATGTTTGATCATTGCATCATCCAGTTGCCATGTTATGCATTCATTTCATTTCATGTGCATTCATGAACTTTCATGCTTCCTTTATGCTTCATTTGCATCCTCATTGTTTGTATGAACATTCATATCACTTTACATGCTTTCATACCATCTCATAACATCATTTGCATCACGAACATGCTTCTGGTTTTGATTTTCATCCTTGCATTCATTTCATTTTCATTTCATTTCATTGCCTTTTACTAACTTTTCAGGTGGTAAGTAACTTTGAGAAGTGAATTTGCCTTCACTTCTCATAATCTCTTCTCACCTATCTTATGCATTCATTGCTGCGTTTTTTATTTGTATTAGAGTGAGCTTGCTCATTCATGTTCTTTATTCACCTTCTTTCTTCAAGCAACTTATCTTCTTAAGTGAAGTAAGTTGACTTGCTTCTTTTGCTTCTCCTCCTTTCTTCTACTTCTTCCTGGGTGGCTCTTCTTGAAGATCTCTTGCAAGCCTCATAAACCTTAGGAACACCCAAGCATGATAACAATTAGGTTTTTGATTAGTCCCCCATTAGTTTTACCTTTGTGTCATCTTTTGTGTTTTCTCCTCTCATCTTTTAATCAGGAACTAAACCTTAAAGGTTTTAAGGCTTTGTGATTAAGGTTATGCCTGCATCCTTCTCTTAGGATGGAATGTATAACTCTAATCCTATGTGTTAAACCCTTAATGTGTTTAAATCCTTTAATAAATCCATATAATAATCACTAAGACATCAAGCTTGTAACTTGAGCCTTGCATTAGGGTTCTAATTCTTCCTTAATTGGTTAAGAAGGACTAACCCTAGTGTTAATGGACAAGTCCCCCTCAAGTTGTCTTACAAACCATAAAATACACTTCTTAATCTTATCATTAACTAAAATCCACTCTAATAAATGCTCTATTTTGTCATGAGGTTAATCCCTAATCATGGATTAAGTTGAGGAGCCTTCCTCAGCTTAAATGTTCTCATCTATTATCCTTCTATTAGGATGGTGTAATGGGTCCATTAAATCCTTGATTATGGCTTAAACTCATTACTTAACACTAAACAAAAACTCCAAAAACATCTAAATAAATGCAAGTAGGTTAATGATCTTAATCCTACATCATGGTGATTAAGTGTGAGGTGTTTACTTCATACTTAAGGTATTCTCATTACCCCCAATCAGAGGGAGGATGTGATGAGTTTACTAACCTTTGGTTTAGGCTTAAGCTCATTTACTTATGACAAAAATCAAAAAGCAATAACAAAACTGAAAACACAAAAACAAACAATAATCGTCTCCTTCGGGATTCTTTTCTCATCATCTTCACTCACAAACGAGAACTCGCTTCTTCCGTCTAATGCAAGACAATTTGCACCTGAGCCAGACAGGTCATACACTTGAGCATAGACAAGTAAGCAGTTCATCAGTCAATTTATCTTTCAGTCTCTTTGAGTCGAACTACGGTGTTCTGACTTCCTCATTGCACGAGAGGATACGTAGGCATAACTTAACGGTTATCGAACAAAAGTCTCTGTATATTCCCCCTCTTCCAGCATTATTCTTTAAGCCTCATTGTCTTGAGCATTGCACTCTTTTCTTGCACTGACACTCCTTTATTTCACTTCACACTTCTTTGCAATGACACTTGTATTCTTTTCCAGCTTTTGCCCACAGAATAGCACTGACATTACCCCTTTAAACACAAATCTTTTAAGCGTGGATCCTGTCGAGTACGACGGAGAATCTGGGTGCTAATCCCTTCCCAGGTTGTAACCAACCCCCTTTCTCAGTTTCTCTGGTTCGCGACCATCTTATCCATCTTTTCTTAGGTTTATGCAGCATTACCTTTCCTTCGGGATGAAAATGCCTAGTTGGCGACTCTTTTCAGTTCATCTTCATGTTTTCTCTTTCGCCGACCGTTCGCGTCTGTACCCCTCTTGGCCAGGTGTCATTTAGTGGGAGCGGCAGCTTGGCGACTCTGAAGGGGACCCTTATACTGCAACTAGGGCTTCTGGTTCTTTTTGTGGGTTCTTCCAAGCGCTTGTTTGATTTGTGTTTACAAGGGTGTTATGTGCTAATTATGTTTATTTATTTGCTTTATTTATTGCTTTATGTACAGCTTTATTTACTACTTTCTTTATAGTTTTTTATACATCATACTATCATTATCATTGTTGGAGCTGGTTTCTGTTTTGGTGGATGGGGTTTCACTGAGTGATTAAGGTCCTATACCTGGGACCTGAGTGACATCTAGGCTAGAGTGGTTCATGTTCTTTCCCATTCCATTTCGGTCTGGTGCGGGAATATGAAACACGGTTCAGATGTGGGTTTCTTCTTAAGAACTCTGTGCTACAAATTTCCTGTAGTGCTAGGGCTATCTAGGAAGCCCGCTAAGTCTGGATGACCTTTATTTTGACCTTCAAAATCTGGGGTGAATTAGAGGAGGATCTTTTTTGGTTATTGTAAACACTATACCTCCGGGTTAGAAGTGTTTACACTTCTCATAACTGATCCAAGTATGAGGATCCTTGTTCTAGAACATTACATGTGAGGGGGTTGGGCTGTTTACAGGTTTGCAGGAACCATTGGCCACATCATACCCTGTTACCGTTTTGTTTAAGAATACTTCACTTTGGACAGTTCATGTGATTAACCCTGGATATGTGACTCTTTATTTGAGTCCCCCACCCTGGTTACTGGATTTCTGAACCTCCATCCTGACTTTTGAACATACATGGACTTTATATCAAGACAGATAATCAGATTCAGCTCTTGATCACAAACCCTTGCATATCATTTGCATATATCATCATTGTATCATTTAACATTTGTTTATTTGTTTTTCAGGGTATCCATCATATCATATTTGGTTTGGTTTTTACCCCTTCTACTGCTTAGACCTCTGCTTCAATTATCTTCTTCAGCATTTGCTTCAGCTATCTCCTTCAGCACCTGCATCAGTCTGTCAGAGACCTACCTCCAGATTTTCAGTCTGTGATCTTCATCAGCATTTGACTTCATCTTCTTCATCACCACTCATGGATGTTCCAAGGAAGAGCAACATATCTTATCACTTCTTTGGGGGTATTTTGGACATGGTTATAGATCTTGATTCTTCTCAGAGAAGCATGATCCACACATGCTTGCAGTTTTATGACCCTCCACTCAGATGCTTCACCTTTCTTGATTTCCAGATGGGTCCTCTGTTGGAAGAGTTTTCTTTGTTGATTGGAGTGCCTATCAGAGGAGGGATCCCCTTCAACCCAGAGATGACTACTCCCAGAAGTGAAGAGATAGTAAGGGCGTTGCATTTGGAGCCTTCCCTTATTGAGCAAAATATGACAACAAAAGTTGGGATTCCTGGTTTACATCTGGACTTCTTGATTTCTCTGGCCATCCTGAAGGCTACATTGGGAGAATGGAGGGAAATCTGTGCACTTTTAGCCCTCATCATATATGGGGCTATATTGTTTGCAGATAAGCCTAAATTTGTGAGTAAGAATTCCATCCACTTGTTTCTGCTGAGGAACCCAGTGCCTACATTTCTAGGGGATTTTTACTACTCCATCCCTCAGAGAAATGAAAAATAGAGGGGGAAGCTAGTCAGATGCTGTGCTCCCTTATTCTACTCTTGGCTACTTAGACACCTGCCTAAACAGATGCTTTCTTGAACCCACACCAGCAGAAGAATTGGGCTAAGAGATTCATTGCCTTAACATAATATGATATCAAATGATGCACCTAGAGCACTAAAGGCAAGGAGATTATTACCAGCTGTGGGCAATACCCTAATGTGCCTCTGATAGTAGTAAAAGGTTGCATCAATTACAACCCTTTACTGTTTAAGAGACAATTGGGTTATGCCTTAGTTCACCCTCCTAGAGGACAGGATTTAGCTGAGACCCTATACTGTGAAGTGCAACCTAATTCAGCTGTTGCCAGGCAAGCTGCCTGGGCTTGGGACAACATCCAGATCAAAGGGACAACCATCCTTGGAAGGTGCAACAATGTTGCTTCAACTCAGTATTCTGAATGGTCCCGTACTAGAGCTCAGATCACCAGAATGCCTTTCACCTTGGAAGACACACATGGACTATCTACAGTACAGCCTGCAGCAACTGTTAGCCTGGAGGAATTTGAAAAGCTGAAAGAGAGGAATAATCAGCTATCTGAGGCCTTGAAGAAGACTCTTTGGGAAAGAAATGACGGTCGTCTGGACATTGAAAGATTGGAAAGACTCAAGACTGAGCATCTGACCAAGATTGAGAGGACAGATGACTACATAACGAAAGCAAGAGCTGGGGAACAGACATTGAAGAATGCCTGCAAGGAGGCCAAGATTCAGAAAGCTAGGGCTGAGCATTACCTGGAGGAAAGCCAGGCTAGGTGGATCAGGATCACCGAAGCCCGTGCACAAGAAGACCAGAGGACTCAAGCCAAGATTGAGCAGCTGGAAGTCAATGAGAAGAAGCAGCAGGAAGCTTTGTTGGCAGCTCAGAAAGAGATATCAGAGTTAAAGCTCCGAGCGGGGTTAAAAAGATCAAAGGATCAGGACAGGCATAAGAAGCTGACTAATGCCATTGCTACCAGGAACCTCCTCATTAGGACCATTACAGTGCACCCGGCTGGTCCGGTGACGGAGGCACTCCTGAAGGAAGTCAGGGAAGATGACTTTGGATTGGATGTCTGATTCCTTTTGCTTATATTTCCTTTCTTTTGATTGTACTTTTCCTTTTTGTTGTATTTTTGACCCACCATGGGCATGTGTTGTAAACAGACTATGTATTTTCATTTTGTAATATATTAGTTTGTTTCATTGGGCTTCTTTTCTCAACATCATCAAGCATCTCCTCGAGGTCTGGAAAGGTCAAAACCAAGAACCAAACCGGATACCTTGGAAAATAAATAAGCATATTGCATTGCATACTAACATTTTCTTTGTTTTGTAGGTTTTTGTTTGTTATTTTGTTTCTCACTTTGTTGTGGTTTCATGAAACATTGCTCGTCGCCGAGTGTTCCCTGTCAATCGCACACACTGGTACCCAACACATAACAACCTTCCAGGCATTCAGATGGAGCAGGTATAGCAGTACCTGAATGAAGTGAGAAATCAGATGGTAAACGAAAGGGTTGAGATGAGAAACCAAATGTCTCAGTTTATGGCTATGATGACTGGCTTAGCACAGAGCCAGGAAAGGCTGAGAGAGCTGGTAGAAAGACATACACCTGAAGAGCCCCATCTTGGAATAGGGGGAATCACCAATAATGAACGAGGACAGCCCCGTATTGACCCACCAGAGTATGGGCCCCATTTGAACCCAGATGTTGATGGCACAAGGAATGTTCAAGGTAATGCTGCCGGGGGCAGAATCCTGCAAGAGGATCCCCAAGAAGAACAATTCATTGTTATTAGGGTTGGGGACGAAGTGTATGACAGAAGACTGGATGAGATTGTTGAAAAGCTAAGGTCTTTGTAATCTCAGAACTCCTTAGGCTTTGACGTAATGGATATGGGGCTGGTAGATGGGGTGAGAATTCCCCACAAATTCAAACCCCCTTGTTTTGAAAAATATAATGGTACCTCTTGCCCGCGTACTCATCTGCAATATTTCTTAGGAAGACTCAAGGCTTATACCATGGATGAAAAGTTATGGATGTTCTATTTTGAGGACAGCCTGTCTGGAGCTTCAAGAGAATGGTATTCGCATCTGACAAGGGCCACCATAATATGTTGGAAAGACTTGGCCGAAGCCTTTATCCGACAATACCAGTACAACCTAGACATGGCCCCTAATAGAACTCTTCTAATGGGCATGTCTCAGTCTTCGAGGGAAAGCTTTCGGGATTATGCTCAGAGGTGGAGACAGCTTGCTGCTGTTGTCCAGCCACCCATGTCAGAAAGAGAAATGGCTGACATGTTTCTGAACACCTTGCCGGGAACTTATATTGATAGACTTGCTTCTTTCTCTTCCACCAGTTTTGCCGATGTAGTTATAGCTGGTGAGAGAATTGAAAGTCTTTTGAAAATGGGCAAAATCTCTGACAATGGTGCAAGTTCCTCCAACAACCCCAGAAAACCTTTTGCAGGACCCCGAAGGGCAGGTGAAACAAATGGTATCCATGCAGGCAGGGGCAGACCCCAGTATTCTCACAGATCCATAGCAGTTGTTACCATTCCTGCTCCAGTTCCATATCAACCATTATATCCTCAACAACAACAACATCATTATCAATAACAATCTCATTTCCCGCAACAAAGAACGTACAGCAATAACAACAACAACAAACAGCAGCACCCATTTCAGCAGAGGCCATCGCAGGAAAATAGGGTGATTGATCCCATCCCTATGCCTTATGCCGCTCTACTGCCACAACTCCTGAAACTTAACCTGGTTGAGTTAAGGACGTTGGCTCCGCCAGATCCTCTCAATCTCCCAAAGAATTATGATGCTAATTCCAGGTGTGCCTTTCACTCCAACGCACCTGGTCACAATACTGAGAAATGTAGAGCCTTGCAAATGAAGGTTCAGGATTTGGTCGATTCCAAAGCTCTCAATTTAACACCTCCTCCGAATGTTAACAGAAATCCTATGCCTAATCATGGTGGGCCTAGGATTAATTCCATAGAAGAGGACCAACCATCTGCACTGATTGACAATGTTGCACAGATTCAAACACTGTTGGCAGAAGTTAAAGCTCAACTCTTAAGATGCCAAGTGTTCCCGGGCTGTGGGACCTGCTGCGAATCGTGCAAAACTGCTATTAATGGTTGTGAGAAGCTAAGGTTTGGCATAGATGGCCTCATCAGAGATGGAATTTTGCAGATTACCACAACGGCTCCTTCAACAACTCTTGTCTCAACAGCAATGGAATCTCCTACAACATCAACAATCCTTTCTTCAGCAACAACAGATCCTCCTACAACTGCAACAACTATCATTCCCACTGATTCATCCACAACTCCAGCAATTACTCCATCCATTATTTCAACAAATCAGAGTTCAACAACATTTACTTTTACAACATCAACACCCATTTTATCAACGGAAACGCCTACAACACCAGCAAACATTAATGAAGATGTCTCAACGGTCACGATCTATTATGACCCAGCAAATGTTCATCCCAACAACAATTTCCAACAACAAACTGCAACACCTCTTGTCAGATCTCCAGTCACAATCTACTACGACCCCCATACCATCACAGTTCCTTCCGCTGCAGCAATCAGTCCAGTCACCATTACGGTGCCTGGACCTGTTCCTTTTGAAAGCAGCAATGCCATACCTTGGCACTATGGCTCTGATCTCTACTGCGACGGAAAGAAGATCACTCTAGATTCATCAACCTCTTCACCACAAGTTGAATTTGTTGGGGGAGGCGGAGGCTTCACCAGAAGCGGACGCCTTTTTGCCTCACAAACACCAAGACCCAATGCCGAAACAGAGGCTGCTGCTAAGGCAAAAGGAAAGAATGTGGTATCTGAAGAGTCAACTGTCAAAGAAACTCCGAAGACATCTTTTGAACAAGAAGTGGACGAGTTCATGAGAATAATTAAAAAGAGTGATTACAAAGTGGTGGACCAGCTTCATCAGACACCCTCCAAAATCTCTATATTATCATTGCTAATGTGTTTCGAAGCCCACATGAATGCATTGTTGAAGGTCTTGCACGCAGCATATGTGCCGGAAGAGATTATTGTTAATCAGCTGGAAACAGTGGTTGCAAATGTAAACACCAGCCATGGACTGGGCTTCACAAATGCTGATTTAACGACGGAGGGACGCAACCATAACAAGGCTTTACATATCACCTTAGAATGCAAAGGTGTTGTTCTTTCTCATGTGCTGGTGGACACTGGGTCTCCACTCAATGTCCTCCCAAAGAAAGCCTTGGTGAAGCTAGAATATGATGGTTTGGCATTGCGTCCAAGTAACTTGGTGGTGAGAGCATTTGATGGCTCTAAGAGATCGGTGCTTGGAGAGATTGATCTACCTGTGTTGATTGGCCCATAGACCTTTAAAACTACCTTCTTCGTGATGGACATACAGCCGGCCTACAACTGTTAGTTGGGTAGACCCTGGATTCACGCCGCTGGCGCTGTTACATCTACCCTTCACCAGAAGTTAAAATTTGAGTGGGAAGGCCAGATCATCATAATCTACGGAGAGGAAGACATTTTTGTTAGCCAGCTGGCTACTTACAAGTACATAGAGATGGATGAGGAGATCCATGAGACTATGAGTTAGGGGTTTGAGGCCCTTAACATCAATGAAGCCACTTCATACCAACAGGCCCGGAAGGTTGTTGAGGAGGGTACCGCTCAAGGCTAGGGAAAGTTGCTGCCAGTTGAAAAGAAAGAAGACAGATTTGGGATGGGTTACAGACCAACTCGACAAGATCATCCAGAGGCTGCAATGGAGCCCAAATTTGTCAGCGTGGGAATGCTAACCCTAGATGCTGTGAACAGTCTGGAAGACGAGGAAGAAGACAAACGCAACCTGGAAAACTGGATACGTCCAAAGGTCCCGGGGAACCAAGTCTCAAACTGGTCTTCCCAGGAAATTATAAGAGTTACTCCTGCAGAGTAATTATTATTTCTTGTCTTTAAGCATGCATCAAGTCCTGCATCTTGCCCAAGATGTTAGGGCTCATTTTGTAATCGGGCCATGTTGTATTTTGTGCAAACGATCAATTAATGAATATCAGGACATCTTTTGCAAATAAGTCTCTTTTTCCTGCTCACTGTTTTTCATTTTTCATTTTTTGTACTAAAATAAAATGGCAATGTTTTTCAAAATAATAACTTCATTTTCACTTTTTCTAAACAAGATAAAACTAATCACTAAAATGAACCAATCTAAACCCTTGCAGAGAGTGCCCTCCAGACTGTACCGACAACGACACTGATATGACTTCGTATGACTTCGACAATCTGATTAATCAAGCCGATGAAAGGGTTGAAGAAGATTATGAGCTACCTGAAGAACTAGCCAGACTGCTAAGGCAAGAGGAGAAGGTTATCACTCCTCATCAGGAGGAAGTTGAGACAGTTAATCTTGGTACCGAAGAAGACTTGAAAGAAGTGAAGATCGGGGTCCGTCTGCAAGATTCAGTGAAGGAACAACTCATTGACATACTGCGAGAGTACATTGATATCTTTGCTTGGTCTTATCAAGATATGCCAGGTCTGGATACCGACATTGTTATGCACAAGTTGCCACTAAATGAAGACTGTCCTCCAGTAAAACAGAAGCTGCATCGTACTCGTCCGGATATGGCCATGAAGATAAAAGAAGAGGTGCAAAAACAGTGGGACGCCGGTGGAATGAAGACTGCACCAAAGACGGAAAAAGAAGTTCGGGGGTTTCTAGGTAGATTGAACTACATTTCAAGGTTCATATCTCATCTTACTGCAACCTGTGAACCCCTGTTCAAATTAATAAGGAAAGAACAAACGGTCAGGTGGAATGAAGACTGCCAGAAGGCTTTTGACAAAATCAAGGAATACTTACAAGAGCCTCCAATTATTATGCCTCCAATTGAAGGAAGACCTCTAATAATGTATTTGACAGTATTAGAAGAGTCAATGGGGTGTGTGCTAGGCCAACATGACGAGTCTGGTCGAAAAGAGTATGTAATATACTACCTAAGCAAAAAGTTTACCAACTGTGAACAACGTTATTCACTGCTCGAGAAAACTTGATGTGCTTTAGCGTGGGATGCTGGCCGACTAAGGCAGTATATGTTGACCCACACTACCATATTGATCTCAAAGATGGATCCAGTCAAGTATATATTTGAGAAGCCAGCACTTACTGGACGGGTTGCAAGATGGAAAATGATTCTCACAGAATATGACATTCAGTACACATCTCAGAAATCCATGAAAGGCGGTGTATTGTCTGATTATCTGGCTGAGCAACCCATTGATGATTACCAGCCTATGAGATTTAACTTCCCTGATGAAGACATCATGTTCATAAAAGCAAAAGATCATGAAGAGCTTGTTCACACTGAAGGGCCTGACCCAGAAGAAGAATGGACAATGATGTTTGATGGGGCTGTTAATATGAATGGTCGTGGAGTTGGTGCAGTGCTCATCACACCTAAAGGAGTTCACATGCCTTTCTCGGCAAAACTCACTTTTAACTCCACTAACAACGAAGCTGAATACAAAGCCTGTATCATGGGTCTTGAGGAAGCCATTGACCTTAGGATCAAGACTTTAACTGTATTCGGAGATTCGGCTCTGGTAATCAAACAAACCAACGGCAAATGATACACTCACCAGGAGCATCTGATTCCATACCGGGATTATACGAGGAGATTACTGACTTTCTTCACTACAGTCAAACTTGAGTATATCCCTCGAGATGAAAATCAGTTTGCAGATGCTCTGGATACCATTTCCTCCATGATCAAAGTTCAAGCTGCCAACTTTGTGCCTCAGATTTCATTATCCAGACTTGACAGACCAGCATACGTATTCTCAGTGGACATTGCTAAAGATGATAAACCTTGGTTCTACGACATAAAATGCTTCTTAGAGGATCAAACATACCCATCTGGGGCATCATCCAATGATAAGAAGACATTAATAAGGCTAGCTGGTAGTTTCTTCCTGAATACTGATGTTTCCTTGTACAAAAGAAACTTTGATATGGTACTTCTCAGATGTGTTGATAAGACAGAGGCAGACTTGCTGATGCACAAGGTGCATGAAGGATCTTTCGGTACTCATGCTGGAGGGTATGCAATGACTAAAAAGTTATTAAGATCAGGTTACTACTGGATCACAATGGATGCAGACTGTTGTGCCTATGCAAGAAAGTGCCACAAATGCCAGATTTATGCAGACAAATTGCATGTGCCTCCGAATCCTTTGAATGTGATGTCTTCACCCTGGCCCTTCGCCATGTGGGGCATTGACATGATTGGAAAGATTGAACCGACTGCTTCCAATGGCCACAGATTCATCCTGGTAGCCATTGACTATTTTACCAAGTGGGTTGAAGCAGCTTCGTATGCAAATTTCACCAGGCAGGTGGTAGCCCGATTCCTAAAGAGAGACATCATCTGTCGGTATGGAGTGCCCGAGCGAATCATTACTGATAATGGTTCCAATTTGAACAACAAGATGATGAGAGAATTGTGCCGGGACTTCAAAATCCAACACCATAACTCTTTTCCTTACAGGCCAAAGATGAATGGCGCTGTTGAGGCAGCTAACAAGAATATCAAGAAGATTGTGCAAAAGATGGTGGTCACCTACAAAGACTGGCATGGAATGCTACCATTTGCCTTGCATGGGTACCGTACCTCAATTAAAACATCCACTAGGGTAACACCGTATTAGCTTGTGTATGGTATGGAGGCAGTCCTACCTGTTGAAGTTGAACTACCCTCGTTACGGGTACTGATGGATGTCAAGTTGAATGAAGCATAATGGGTCTGTTCTCGGTACGATCAACTGAATCTGATCGAAGAAAAAAGATTATCTGCAATCTGTCATGGGCAATTATATTAGAAAAGAATGAAGAGAGCCTTCGATTAGAAAGTCAGGCTTCGGGAATACCAAGTAGGAGATCTTGTGCTGAAAAGACTCCTTCCTCCTCATACAGACCATAGGGGCAAGTGGACTCTGAATTATGATGGTCCATTCATAGTAAAGAAAGTTTTCTCTGGTGGAGCACTGATGCTCACTACTATGGATGGTGAAGATATCTTATCCCCTGTGAATTCAAATGTAGTTAATAAATACTTCGCATAAAATGACCCGCTGGACATAAAAACAGAATGTAAGTCCAGGAAAAAATAGGCAATCCCGGCGAGTCAAAAAACAGAATAAAGGACTCGGGCAAAAATAAGGGAAAATAAGGAAAAAAATGTACACCCGCTGAGTTGAAAAGCCGCATTGGACAGCTCAGGAAAAAATGGGTATCTCGGTGGATTGAAAACCCAAAAGGGCGATCCACGCAAAATAAGGGAATAAGCGAACAACTGCATTATGAATTCGTCTGTATCATTCAAAACATGGCAAGCTTCGAAGGGTTAAAGCATTGGTCAAAATCAACCTTCTTCAGAAAGCAGGATGAGAAGAACGTCAAGGTCATATGAGTCATAGTAAAAGGGAATCTCACTAAAGCGTCGTCAACATTGCCAGCACCTTTTTGTTTCTCAATTTTGTAACAATCTCCTCATTTCAGTGGATCTGTTTCTTTGACTGTATTTGCCAATTCAGGGCACACAAATTAATAAAATCAGATTTTTAGTTACATCTTGTCTTGTACGTTTTTATCTCGTTTACAAAAATGTACGATATCCCTGATATAACGTTTGCATAAAAAACGGATGTGCCTTTCTAATCACATGCTTGCAGGAAATATATTTTTACTCCCAGGAGTGTCTAAACTCCTATGATGGAATCCAGTAAGGGATGCCTCGGGGTACTTGTGCATTTCTTTGTCATAACAGGATTGCAGGTGTTCAAAGCGCAACGTGGGGCATGAAAGGTTTTCCCTAGCAAAGTTGCCAAATCATTATTTCCTCATCACATCTTCCAGCCAACACCAGAAATGCTTTCTCCCCATCAGAATTGCCAGGCATCACTTCTCCAGCACATCTTTCAGAGCAACATCAGAAGGAGCTCATTTCCCCAGCTGAGTTGTCAGATATCATCATCCTCAGCAGGATCCCCACGAAAAATCTCTAGAAAGATCGTTCAGTGGTCATTCCTCTCCCAACAGAGTGCTAGACAGGAGACCATCTCCCCACAGAGCTCCAGCCTCTCCCAGATGAGCAATGTCTGAATTTCCCACACAACTAAGTGACAGAGGCTTCCACATCCCCAGTTGGGCTCCTCATTATTAAGATAGATCTATCAGTGACCTATTTTCCCAAGCAGATTCGTATATTTTATTAGGTCTACCAATGAACTCATCCCCAGCTGGGATATCCTTTCAAGAATATCAGTCAGAGATCTCCACAACAGCGGGATCCGAATCCCGGATCGATATTTGTGCATAATCATGGCATTCTCATCATAAATCACCACAAAAGCGTAGCATTCCGTCTAATATGGAGCATTACGGCAAAAATCAAACATATTGCATAATCACAAGTCAGGTTCGAACCACTCACCTGTAAATACCAGTACCTCATCAGCAATATACAAAATACATCACAATTTCCCCAACAGAAAGCCAAAGCATCCCCTTTGCACTCACCATATACATATTCATATATACTCTTTTTGACACCCATTCGTGTCATATATTTCCCCTGCAGATAAACCACAAACAGATACCTATACACACTCCTGACACCCGTCCGTGTCACCACTCCCCAGCATGGTTAACCAAACACTTGTTTATAATACACTCTCATTGACACCCGTCCGTGTCATCTTATCCCCACAGGTCGCCCGATTACCTTTTACACTCCTGAGTTCATAACTTATACACTTCTTCTTTTGACACTCTGATGGGGCGAAGACGCGATGTGTCTAGCGGTATCTGAACTGCAAGCGCACAGCCTATCGAAGTAATATAAAAGATTGTCGAACCCACAGGGACTTTGTAATGACTCTAGTGCTAGAAGGTCTGCTAGTTTAGCTAAGGCGGAAATTTGTCACGATTATGGTTTTAAGGATTAAAAACGGGAATTAAACTTAGTTAAGGAAATAATGAGAAGGCGGTCGGTATGTAATTATATTAACCTATGCAGGTCAATCTAACCTAAGCTTATAAAGATGGTTCACTTAAATTATTCTGTAGAGATTACTAGTTTAAAAACCCTCGACTCACACTCTCGTGGTCTTATCTCAGATCTTACTCCTAAAGCCCTATGCCTGCTCTCGCTAGCCCATAAGTGTTTAGAAAATAATTTTTGAAAACTTAATAAGTCTAATTTGTTTTAAAGCGCTCTCGCTGTATTTAAATCGAATGCCTAACTTTAGTTATCCGGTTAAAATCTCACACTCTCGTGGTCTCGACCTAACCTATTTCACTTTTCTTACTCTCGTAACAAAAAGATTGATTTTAATTATAAAAAGCCACAGCCAGAATATAAGTTCTTAATTATTTTTAGCTTAGATTCGATTTATCCGTTTTGGTTTAGTTTATTACATACCGACTAATTAATTTAGCTGCTCATTCTTATTATACCAACAGACAGATACAAAATGAAATAAACAAATTTTAAAGCATGCATTATAAAATAATAATAGAAACTTAACATAAATAAATAAATAGATTCAATATAAATTGCAAAACAAAAACCTGGATAATTTAATTCTTAAACTCCTTCTTCCACAAATTGGCAAGCTCGGAGTGTCGGAATCGGAATCGAAAATAAAATAACAAGTTCTGAGGCTAAAAAGAAATTTAATTGAAATAACAATTTCTTAATGTTGGAAATTGTTATTAAATGGGTTGGAAATAAAAGGTAAACACAGCAAGAACAAAGCTGGAAAATAAATGGGTTCAAAGCAAAAACGGCAGAGCTTCCGCGTAAAAATTAAAACTAAACTCTGTACATTTTCATTTGTTCCTTGGGTATTTATAGAAGATGATTTGGGCAGTTGAATTGGTAGTAGCGTGGGCTTCGTTCTGTTTTGAGAAAATCCAGCATAAGTGGCGTACTGGGTATTGCTTCAGTTGAGGAAAAGTAGGAGTCTTCGAAGACTCGTTGCACGTCTTCATAAATATCTTCAAATAAATTAAATAAACTTTCCTTGTCACGTTCGTGACATGATGTAACGGTCATGTTTCTTCAAATAAGCGTGTCACGATCGTGATAGTGTTGTAACGGTCGTGAGACCTCTAAATAGCGCGTCACGGTCGTGAGTCAGTTGTGACGACCGTGAGAGCAACAAAAAATGCAGACTTAGCAGAATTGATCCCTTGATCTTCTTTTCATGCTAGATTTGGTTCATTTGATCTTTTTCTCATAATTTGGCTCTAGACATGTTATACCTGTAATGTGACATAAAAAACTCGAACAATCGGGAGTTAAAAGGATCAATGTACGATAAAACGGGCTAAAAACACAGTAATAATGTGATACGATTTCTCGTTATCAAACTCCCCCATACTTAAACCTTTTCTTGTCCTCAAGCAAATAGTCAATTGAAAAATGATCGGACAATTTTCATCAGACGCATACACATAACAAACCGTACGAGAAGTCATTTAGTTAAATAAACCGGTAACGATACACTAATGACACAAGCAACAAGCTAAGTCGTCGACTTCCCTTTAAACGAAACATTCAGAAATTTTGTTATGATTCTACCTAGAGTCTTTCGATCTTATTTCACCCGGTTTCGTTCTAGCGCAATCACATTAAGCCCTTTTCCTTATCACGCACGTAGTGGAGTAGCCGGTTAGTGACTTTGGTCCTTTATTAGCACGGGGTCTGGTACACGAATGTGGCAACCCTTTACATGTTATCCAAATTGGAGGTTTTGGGGGATCGAGCCGTAGCACGCCTTACCAAGTTCAGAACCAGGTACCTCTGAACCAACCAGCAATGGACTCCTTCTTTTATTTCTCATCTCTTATATGCGACCGTGTACTTTGGTGCAATTTCTTTTTTATGGCATCGAGATATGAAGGATCGTTTATAGATTAGGCATCAAACACTTATGTTCATCGGCTCCCCACGTGGTTTGTGTCCAGACGGTGCTGACTGCTAGTATAAATTACTAGGGGTTACTTTAGAACTAAGACTTAAGGTGTAGTCGTAACAATTATCGAAATGGAATGCTTAAGTAGGAAGTCTAAGGTGTCAAGACTGTATTGATCTTGTTGGATCTTTTCTCAGTTTCCTAACTACGATTTCATAGGTAAGTCGAGTAATGCGAAGATAAAGCAAAAAAGTTTCGGTATGGCTAAATAAAGCGGGGAAGAATTGAAACTTAAGAAATAGTATAAATATTACTTTGTTTAATTGAAAATTCGGAAAGGGAAATACAATGAAATGGAAAACGGGAAACGGGAAAGGTACCTCTCCCACACTATATCAGACATTGTCCCCAATGTTGTGATATAATAGCGGGGAAATACATTACAAGAACAAAAATGCAAAAACAAAAAGATAATCTAATGCTGCTGACGACCACGGCCTCTAATTCTGGTGCGGGAGCGTCTGGTAGGAGTGGCTTCCTCATCAGAACCAGTGACGGTGAGAGCGGTGACGTCCATCCGCAAAGCTTCCAATTCGCTGAAGATCTCTCCTAGCTTTTCATTTGTTGCCTTCTGGTTACTGACAACAGTTGCAAGGAGTGCATCGTACTGCTCTTTCTGCCTACGCTCAAGTGCAGCATTCATCTGATTTTGCTGATGAATGGCACGGAGGATTTCTTCAAGGGTGATGTCAGCTGAAGGTGGCTGCCTGGTGGAAGACTCAGGGATGTCCTGAACTGGCTCAGCAGCATCCATCGCATCCTGCATCTCGTCCACAGGTGCATCAGGCTACTCGTCAATAATCGGAACATGGCCTGCGGCATCCGGCAAATCAAATAGCCAATTGGCTCTGTTTGATGGATCAATGCGGTTCCTGACAGGCAAAACGATATGATGATAGATGGTGCCTTGTATCACAGGGTTGAATCTGCCATCCTCTCGCTGAGAGATCATGTGAGCGGACTTGCAGTAGTTCTTGGTAAGCAGCTCCGGTGCTCTATGAGACAAATGAGAGATGTGGTCACCAAGCTCCAGCTGTATAGCAAGGGAAGTGACAATCCCGCCAATGTAGAAGGGAGTGGCGCCTCTTTGCGCTATAGACTGAATGTGGGCCAGAAGGAACGGAGCGGCGTTGATGCGTTCTTCATTCAAGGCACAATGCAAGAATAAGAGCTCTTTGGAATTGAGCTTGTGGTTGCTCTCTCTTGCAAAGATTGTGTTGCATATGATGCGATGAAAATACCGTATTGCTGGGTTATGGATATGAGTGGCATTGAGACTCTGGTAGGCGGAAGCACGGCTGTTTGTGATGTTGTGCCACAAAGTGAAAGCTGCTTCATTAAAGTTGTCGGGCACACGAAGGTGAGCACTGTCACCGTGACTGAAGCCTAACAGTTCAGCGACTCTGGTTTGAGTGAGTTGGAACTCTCTTCCAAGCATTCGGAATTTTGAGATGCCGGTGAGTTGGTTTGTTGAACCTGAAGGTGTGATATATTGAAACGAACTTAGAAACTCCAAAGTGAGGTTTGCAAATGTCGGTTGCGGTTGACTGCATAAGTCCCACAAGCCAACTTGCTCAAGCAGTAGCTTCACTCCGTCGAACAATCCTAACTCCCTCAAGCAGTCGAGGTCGACGTACCGAGTAGGTTGGATGCCTCTGGTTCGAAACCTTTCAAACTTCTCTCTCTGTGCTTCTCCTTGTTCTCCCTCTCTAAACTGAATGTTTTCCATTGCATGCAAATGAGGTTTGTCGTGAGATAGGTGTTTGAGGTTTGGTGATGAAAATGTGAAGAAATTAATTGGTTTATAATGAAGTGAGGGGAATGTGTGGAGTTGGGGTTAAATGAGAAGGTGGAACGGAGTAATGGGATTGATTGG
The DNA here is from genome assembly GCA_963966055.1 of Lathyrus aphaca. Lineage (NCBI taxonomy): Eukaryota > Viridiplantae > Streptophyta > Magnoliopsida > Fabales > Fabaceae > Lathyrus > Lathyrus aphaca. The sequence goes on from OZ014523.1 coordinate 443,626,969, forward strand.
AGATTAATGGGTGGTTACGGGAGAAGAAAAGGTAATGGAAGGTTAGAAGATTTTGTGAAAATAGAAGTGGGGTTTGCGAATAAGAACGGCCTCTGTAACTCAGAGGTCGTGAATTAGGATTGTCACGGTCGTGAGGGGGGTGTTACGGTCGTGACGCGCTAAATAGCTCGTTACGATCGTGAGGGGATGGTGACGACCGTGATGTTCACAAAATATGGAATTTTCACAGAATGGTTACCTCAGTTCAATCCAATTGTAATTCTTATCACTTTCAATATTTAATTCCAACATAACATAAAGCAATGGATCAATATATATATAAGCATTGGATTTCATCACACGAAAATTCACAAAATATCCAGCAATTAAAAGTATCAGTAAATAATGAAAAGCATGTAAATTGATTAAATGGAAAATTGCATAAATGGAAGTACTTTGTTTTTGACATAACAGAAAGAAATTACAGTGATAAAAATAAACAATGAAATGTTGCAAAATATCAAACTAACTAGAAACAAAAAGCAAAAAGTAAGATAAATCAAATTACTACAGCATTATCAAAGTTGCTTCTTCAAGTCTTCAAGTGCGGAGTTTATATGATAGAGTTGTTCACATGTTATGTCAGTTAAGCCTATAATTTCCAATCTCATGCTTTTAACTTCATCCTTAACAACATTAATGTCAGCTTGGTATACTTCAAGAGTGGTCAGAATTTTCTTTAAGCTGTCAGCATATCCTACTTGATTGATTTCAGGGGTCTCAATAACTTCATCAGTGTGGTCGATGTCATGGTAACCAGGAGGGGTCTCAGGGTCACTTTCTACATCAGTCATCATGTCATCCCTAATTTGGTAGGATTGTGGTGTTTCAGGTGTGGTTGGATAGTCAGGAGGGGTAAGCTCATAAAGCCAATTATCTCTATTGTGAACACTAACTTTAGCATGGTTCGGTAATATGAACAGGGTTACGATTTCATTTCTAATTAGGTACTCGTATGGTGGTTGTCCTAAGTTTCTTATAATTTGGCGATTAAAGCAGAAGTTCAGATTCATAGGGCGAATGGTACCTAAACGGTTGCACTTGTGTAACTGGTATCTAAGTCTAAGGGCATCAGCAATCATGGTGACCAGGCCTCCTACCAATATTGGTAGATCAGGTTCCTCTTGGATGCGGGTAAAGGTTTGCATCATGAATGGTACAACATTTACAGGTTTTCCATCGGTCAAAAAGAACATTATGAATATCTCATCTTTTGATACTCCAGTGAGGTGCTCTTCCTTTCCAAAGAAGGTGTGGGCAAGGATTTTATGAAAATAGCGGATAGCTGGGTTGTGTATTTCATCATTGTTCATGTTATCCGGCTCAGGGTGGTAGTTTCCGGTTAAGGTTCCCCAAAAGAAATCTAGCTCAATATCCATTAATTCTACCTGGGTGGTAGTAAAGGCAAAAGGTCCGCTAGGGAATCCTAGTAGGTCAGCTAGTTCCTTATGGTTATAGTCATATTCGATACCGAATAGTCGGAAACTAATAAATCCTTTTCTTAATCCTAATCCACACTCAGGTAAGTAAACTAAGGAGCTTAAAAACTCAAGGGTGAGCTCGCGGTAAGTTACAAACTTATGTTTTATGAGATCGTTCTCCCATCCAAGTTGGTTAAACAGGTATAGGATGCTATCATTTATACCTAAAGTTTCCATAGTTTGTTCATCATAGTACAGAGTCAAACCCATTTGTCTCTATGATAATTCCTCAAATTTCCTTCTTTGGTTTCTACCTCTAAATATGGTTTCCATAAAGTTTCTTGGTTGGTTAGCCATAGTTAGTGTTAAAGTGGAGGAAACAAATCAAGGGAAAAAGGAAGGTAGAAAAGACTTTGGAAAATCTGTAGCAAAGTAAATTTAAAAGTGATTTAGAAAATGAAAATGAAAAATAAAGAAAATAAGAAATAGAAAATAGATAAATAAAGTAAATAATAATAATAATGAAATAAAATAATAAAATGATAAAATGGGTTGCCTCCCAATAAGCGTTGTTTTTATCGTCATAAGCCTGACGTAGTGCTTAGGGGTAGATTAATCAGGGAAGTTAGTGGACAACTCTAAAAGCTTTAAACTATTCGCATAATCTCTATTTTCAATATTATGGTAATGTTTTAATCGTTGTCCATTTACTGTGAACGGTTCACTATTCCTACCCTTAATTTCTATTGCTCCGCTCGGGAACACTCTAGTTATTTCAAAGGGTCCTGACCATCTAGATTTTAGTTTTCCAGGAAAGAGCCTAAGTCTTGAATTGAAGAGGAGTACAACGTCTCCCACACTAAATTCTTTCCTAGATAGGCGTTTATCGTGCCATCGCTTGGTTCTTTCTTTATATATCTTAGCATTCTCATAAGCATCTAACCTTAATTCTTCTAATTCATGAATGTCGAGGATTCGCTTTTCTCCAGCGGCATTGTAGTTTCTATTGAGTGTTTTAATCGCCCAATATGCTTTGTGTTCTAGTTCTACGGGGATATGACAAACCCTCCCATACACTAGTTTGAAGGGTGTAGTTCCTATGGGTGTCTTGTAGGCTGTCCTATAAGCCCATAAAGCTTCATTAAGTTTAGATGACCAATCTTTCCTAGATATGGCGACAGTCTTTTCTAGAATTTGTTTTATTTCTCTGTTTGAGACTTCGACCTGTCCACTTGATTGTGGATGATATGGTGTTGCTACACGATGTCTGACTCCATACTTAGATTGTAATTTGTCAAATATTTTCGAAATGAAATGCGAGCCACCGTCACTAATGACAAGTCTAGGCACACCAAATCTTGGAAAGATTATATTCTTGAAAAGCTTAATTACTACTCGTGTGTCATTTGTAGGAGAAGCTATAACCTCGATCCATTTAGAAACATAATCGACAGCTACGAGTACGTACTTATTACCGAAAGATGATGGGAATGGTCCCATGAAATCTATTCCCCAGACGTCAAAGACTTCTACTTCTAATATTCCTCTTTGAGACATTTCATCTCTTCTTGAAATATTATCGGTGCGTTGACACCGATCGCAATTTATAACAGCGATGTGGACATCTTTCCATAGATTAGGCCAAAATAGGCCGGCTTGTAAGATTTTTGCACAAGTCTTGGAAGTGCTTGCATGTCCACCATAAGGAGATGAATGACAATGAGCAATGACATCTTCTATTTCTTCTTTGGGAATACATCGACGAAAGATTTCGTCAGGTCCTCTTTTAAACAATAATGGTTCGTCCCAATAGTAATACTTGAGATTGTGGAAGAATTTCTTTTTCTGCTGATAGGTTAAGTCTGGTGGAAGTGCTCCTGCAACTAAGTAGTTTACAATGTCAGCGTACCATGGCAGTCCTACGGCTGTTTGGATTGTTTCCACGATTTTTGGTTCATCTATGTCTAACTGAACTGGGTTTCTTCCTATTTGTGCTATCAGCTGTTCATACGGAAAATCGTCGTTAATTGGCACTTGTTCGGGTTTAATACCTTCTATTCTAGATAAATGGTCCGCTAAGACGTTTTCAGTACCTTTCTTATCTTTGATTTCGAGATCGAACTCTTGTAAGAGTAAGATCCATCTCAAGAGTCTTGGTTTAGCATCTTTCTTGGTTAATAGATATCTGATAGCAGCGTGGTCTGTGTAGATGATTATTTTTGCTCCTACTAGGTAGGAACGGAATTTATCAAGCGCAAAGACAACTGCTAATAATTCTTTTTCAGTAGAGGCATAGTTCATCTGAGCAGAATCTAAAGTTCTACTGGCATAGTAGATTGCGTGAAGTTTCTTGTCCTTCCTTTGTCCAAGAACTGCGCCTACAGCATAGTCACTCGCATCGCACATGATTTCGAAAGGTAATCTCCAGTCAGGTGGTTGCATGATTGGTGCGGTGATGAGGGCTGTTTTTAGAGTTTCGAATGCTTTAAGACAATCTTTATCGAATATGAACTCAGCGCCTTTCATTAATAAACCGGTAAGAGGTTTAGTGATTTTCGAGAAATCTTTGATGAATCGTCGGTAGAAACCGGCGTGTCCTAAAAAGCTTCGTATTTCTCGAACGGTCTTAGGGGGTTGAAGATCTTTTATGACTTCTATCTTAGCTTTATCAACTTCAATTCCCTTATTAGATATAACGTGTCCTAGTACGATTCCTTCTCTGGCCATAAAATGACATTTCTCCCAGTTAAGCACGAGGTTTACTTTTACACATCTTTCTAATACCATTTCTAAATTTGATAGACATCCTTCAAAACTTTGACCGCATACTGAGAAGTCGTCCATGAACAATTCCATGATGATATCTATGAAATCTGTGAAGATTGACATCATACATCTTTGAAAGGTTGCAGGAGCGTTACATAATCCAAAGGGCATTCGTCTATAAGCGAACGTTCCATAAGGGCATGTGAATGTAGTCTTCTCTTGATCATCTGGGTGGATAGGGATTTGGAAAAATCCTGAGTAACCATCAAGATAACAGAAATACGATTGTTTGGATAATCGTTCTAACATTTGATCTATAAAAGGTAGTGGGAAATGATCTTTTCGAGTGGCTTTGTTTAGTTTTCGATAATCGATGCACACTCTATGTCCGGTCACTACTCTTTGTGATATCGATTCGCCTTTAGCGTTTTTCACAACAGTGATACCTCCTTTCTTTGGTACTACATGTACTGGGCTAACCCATTGACTATCAGAGATTGGATATATTATTCCAGCGCCTATTAGTTTCTTAATTTCTTCTTTTACTACAGTGCTAAGGATTGGGTTAATTCTTCTTTGAGATTCTCTGGAGGTTTTGCAATCTTCTTCTAGCATAATATGATGCATACAGATTGAAGGACATATTCCTTTGAGATCAGATATGTTATATCCTAATGTAGTTGGGTATTTCTTTAAGACATCTAAAAGTTTCTTCATTTCAATCGTTCCTAAACTGGAATTGATTATAACTGGTCTCATACATTCAGTGTCTAGGAATTCGTATCTTAGGTTCTTAGGTAAGGTTTTTAACTCTAATGTAGGTTTCTTCTTACTTGGCATGGGATCTGGTGTAAGTGCTAAACTTTCGCTTAGACTATCATCCTGATACGGTTCACACCAATTGTCATCTTCGAAAATCGGAGGGATTTGAATTTTCATAATTTCAGAATAAGTAGTTTCTTTCATTTCCATCTCTCTTACACACTCGTCAATGACATCCAATAAATAGCATGTGTCCTCTATAGCTGGTGATTGTAAGAATTGTGTTAAAATAAATTCATCTTTCTCTTCACCTACTTCAAAGGTTAGCTTTCCTTTCTTTACGTCTATAATAGCTCTGGCGGTAGCTAAGAATGGTCTTCCTAGTATGATAGGTGTAGTGGAGTCTTCAGAGATGTCCATGATTATAAAATCAGTAGGAATGTAGAATTGACCTATACGTACTGGGACATTTTCTAGTATGCCTACATGATATTTAATAGAGCGGTCGGCTAGTTGAACAGACATTTTAGTTGGTCTTAGGTCTCCCATGTCTAGCCTTTTGCAAATTGTTAAGGGCATAACACTGATACTAGCTCCTAAATCGCATAGAGCTTTGTCAATGACGAATTTTCCAATTACACAGTGTATAGAGAAACTACATGGATCTTTTAACTTAGGAGGCATATTGTTTTGAATTATTGCGCTACACTCAGCAGTAAGTGTAACGGTTCCGTTATCCTCTATCTTCTTCTTATTGGATAAGATCTCCTTTAGAAATTTAGCATACGAGGGCATTTGAGTGATAGCTTCTGTAAACGGAATAGTAATATTCAGCTGTTTCAGAAGTTCAACAAATTTCTTAAACTGGCCCATCGTCTTGGAATTGGTTAATCTCTGAGGGTACAGAATTGGTGGTTTATAAGGTGGTGGAGGCACATAAGGCATCTCTTTCTTCATTGCCTCTTGATTATTATCTCCCTTTTCTTCTGGTTCATTCTCCTTTTCAGTCGGCTTATCTTGCTTTTGGTACATGGCTGGATTGTCAAGTCTTGGATCGGCAGGTCCGTCAAGTTCCTTGCCACTTCTTAGTATCACAGCATTGGCTTGTCCTTTTGGATTAGGTTGGGGTTGTCCAGGAAATACTCCAGCTGGGGCAGCGGTAGGTGCTTGTTGTTGAGCTACTTGTGAAATCTGAGTTTCAAGCATTTTGTTATGTGTAGCTAACACATCTACCTTGCTTACTAATTGCTTAATCTGCTCGCTAGTGTGTATGTTTTGATTTAAAAATTCCTTGTTTGTTTGAGATTGGGTATCTATGAAGTTCTCCATCATTAACTCAAGGTTTGATTTTCTAGGAACATTAGGAGCAGTCTTTTGATATCCTGGAGGTGTAGCTGGTGCTTGACCTGGTGCGTATAAAGCATTGTTATTCTTATAAGAGAATTTCGGATGATTCTTCCAACCTGGGTTGTATGTGTTCGAGTACGGGTTTCCTTGAGCATAATTCACTTGATCTGTGGGAATTCCTGCTAATAGTTGGCAATCAGGGACAGCATGTCCTGGAACTCCATATAACTCACAGTTAGGTGTTACCGCAGCCACGGTGGCTGTTGGTGTTATGGCCAAGTTGTCGATCTTTTGGTTAAGTTGGTCAAACTTTGCATTGACTTGGTCCATACTACTCACTTCGTAAATACCTCCTTTTGTTGGTTTCTCAGTTGCGATTCTCTCGCTTCCCCATTGGTAATGATTTGAGCCATACTCTCGATAAGTGCATAAGCATCATTATATTCTTTGTCCATTAGTGCGCCGCCTGCGGCAGCGTCAATCGTCATTCTTGTGTTGTACAAGAGTCCATTGTAGAAAGTATGGATGACCATCCATTCTACTAATCCATGATGTGGACAAAGTCTCAACATATCTTTGTATCGTTCCCAAGCTTCGAAAAGTGATTCGTTTTCCTTTTGCTTAAATCCATTGATTTGAGCTCTTAGCATAGCTGTCTTACTAGGTGGGAAATATCTTGTCAAGAAGACTCTCTTTAATTCCTCCTACGTAGTTGCTTCTTGGGTAACTCCATTAGCTTTTACAGTATCTGCGTACTGCACAAATATCGAAAGATGAAGGTTCGGATCCTCGGTAGGATTTCCGGCGAATTGGTTTTGTTGCACGACTGATATCAACGAAGGTTTCAATTCGAAATCGTTTCGGTTGATAGCCGGCGCAGCAATGCTGGAATGCGGCTCAGCTTGTGAAGGACTAGCGTAATACTTTAGAGGATGATTTGGTTCTTCAGCCATTTCTGCGTCCTTCGATGTTCCAACTAGTTTAGGTGGATCAACTTGAAGAACTGGAATGTTGTATTTTCGTTGATATTCGAATATTCGTCTTCTTAAATGTAAGAAGCGTTCTAATTCTAGGACTGGAGGTTGCAAGTCTTCGCCTTGAGAGCGAGTACTTGGCATACACTCGGTAAATTAGATTAGGGAAAATAAGTTGTTACCTTAGTCTAGACAGTTATACTCTAATAGTGCACTAGTGACTAAATCAAGGTCCCCGGCAACGACGCCAAAAACTTGATGGGGCGAAGACGCGATGTGTCTAGCAGTATCTGAACTGCAAGCGCACAGCCTATCGAAGTAATATAAAAGATTGTCGAACCCACAGGGACTTTGTAATCACTCTAGTGCTAGAAGGTCTGCTAGTTTAGCTAAGGCGGAAATTTGTCACGATTATGGTTTTAAGGATTAAAAACGGGAATTAAACTTAGTTAAGGAAATAATGAGAAGGCGGTCGGTATGTAATTATATTAACCTATGCGGGTCAATCTAACCTAAGCTTATAAAGATGGTTCACTTAAATTATTCTGTAGAGATTACCAGTTTAAAAACCCTCGACTCACACTCTCGTGGTCTTATCTCAGATCTTACTCCTAAAGCCCTATGCCTGCTCTCGCTAGCCCATAAGTGTTTAGAAAATAATTTTTGAAAACTTAATAAGTCTAATTTGTTTTAAAGCGCTCTCGCTGTATTTAAATCGAATGCCTAACTTTAGCTATCCGGTTAAAATCTCACACTCTCGTGGTCTCGACCTAACCTATTTCACTTTTCTTACTCTCGTAACAAAAAGATTGATTTTAATTATAAAAAGCCACAGCCAGAATATAAGTTCTTAATTATTTTTAGCTTAGATTCGATTTATCCGTTTTGGTTTAGTTTATTACATACCGACTAATTAATTTAGCTGCTCATTCTTATTATACCAACAGACAGATACAAAATGAAATAAACAAATATTAAAGCATGCATTATAAAATAATAATAGAAACTTAACATAAATAAATAAATAGATTCAATATAAATTGCAAAACAAAAACCTGGATAATTTAATTCTTAAACTCCTTCTTCCACAAATTGGTAAGCTCGGGTGTCGGAATCGGAATCGAAAATAAAATAACAAGTTCTGAGGCTAAAAAGAAATTTAATTGAAATAACAATTTCCTAATGTTGGAAATTGTTATTAAATGGGTTGGAAATAAAAGGTAAACACAGCAAAAACAAAGCTGGAAAATAAATGGGTTCAAAGCAAAAACGGCAGAGCTTCCGCGTAAAAATCAAAACTAAACTCTGTACTTTTTCATTTGTTCCTTGGGTATTTATAGAAGATGATTTGGGCAGTTGAATTGGTAGTAGCGTGGGCTTCGTTCTGTTTTGAGAAAATCCAGCATAAGTGGCGTACTGGGTATTGCTTCAGTTGAGGAAAAGTAGGAGTCTTCGAAGACTCGTTGCACGTCTTCATAAATATCTTCAAATAAATTAAATAAACTTTCCTTGTCACGTTCGTGACATGATGTAACGGTCATGTTTCTTCAAATAAGCGCGTCACGATCGTGATAGTGTTGTAACGGTCGTGAGACCTCTAAATAGCGCGTCACGGTAGTGAGTCAGTTGTGACGACCGTGAGAGCAACAAAAAATGCAGACTTAGCAGAATTGATCCCTTGATCTTCTTTTCATGCTAGATTTGGTTCATTTGATCTTTTTCTCATAATTTGGCTCTAGACATGTTATACCTGCAATGTGACATAAAAAACTCGAACAATCGGGAGTTAAAAGGATCAATGTACGATAAAACGGGCTAAAAACACAGTAATAATGTGATACGATTTCTCGTTATCACACTCGTCCATGTCACTTCTCCCCAGCGAGTTGAAAACCCGTCTGTGTCTTGCTCATAATTCATGATACTTGTTTTTATCCATACAGATACTCGTCCGTATCTTGTATATACACTTATCTCCCCTCAGATTCGACACTCGTCCGTGTTCTTTGTTAACCAGTTGATACTCGTCCGTATCATCATCTTCGAACATGCCTCAGCGTTGTTTCTACCAATACTCGTCCGTATCATAGTCTTAAGGATGCTCGTTCGCATCTTTAATCTATACACAATGTCAAACACTTATACCTTTCATTTCTTGAATGTAAACACTCGTCTGTGTTTACTATTCCTCAGCGAAGTTCCCAGCAAAATTTCTTTTCTATCTGACATTCGTCCTATGTCATGATACTTTCGGCAGCCGTACCCTGCCAGGTGATCGTCCTTCACCTTTAGATGACCGTCCCTCATCCTTCTCCAAGCGGAGTCTCCGTTATTGGAACCCTTTTTTATCCGGCATTCGTCCTATTTCGTGATATTTAGCAGCCGTCCCCTAATAAGTGATCGTCCTTCACCTTTTTATGATCGTCCTTCATCACTTTATCTGATGGTCGTCCCCATTGTTAATCTTGTTATCTGACATTCGTCCTATGTCATGATAAACCCTGAGGGAAGTCGTACCCTGCTAGGTGATCGTCCTTCACCTCTTGATGATCATCCTTCATCATGCTTATCCGATGGTCGTCCCCATCGACGACCTTTTCTATCCGACATTCGTTCTATGTCGTGATACTTTCGATAGCCGTACCCTGCCAGGTGATCTTCCTTCCCCCAGGATGACCGTCCCTCATCCTTATCCCCAACAGAGCAGTTGTCCCCTGCTAGGTGATCGTCCTTCACCTTTGATGACCGTCCCTCATCACTTATTTCATTAACCCAATGGCCGTCCCCATCGTTGTGTACCCTTACTTTACAAACCTGATGGCCGTCCCCATCATTTCTTTTATTTTTATCCCTAGAGAGTCTCATTCCTTTGTTGATGGCCGTCCCCATCATAATTTCTTTATTTCCCCAGCATGTCGGTCGTCCCCGTCATTGCTTTATCCCCAGCAGCCGTCCTCTGCTCGATGGTCGTTCTCCATCACCCGTTTTGACAAACATACTATATTTCCTTTTACAATCTATATCCTTTTTATTCTTCTCCCAGTGAGTGCAAATTTTGGACTGTCTTTGGAATTCAACCACAAGTTATCTTCTTTGTCTGTTAAGCCAGGCACTTACATCCTGCACAGCTAACTCATGCTTGAATAGGGGCAGTTGTAAACACCCCAAATTTTCCCTCACTAAGTTCACACTATGGCTTGCGATCTTTCACATTTGCATAAGTTTAATCATATCATATCATGTTGCATTTTTTGCTTCACTGCATTAGGTCAAGTTCATCTGCATCTAGGGTTTGTGATCTGAGCAATCCAAGATTCATCTGATCCACTCCAAAGGTCTTCAATCATTTCAAGAGGGTTCATGTATGTTCAATCATCATATTTTATCCTCCAAAGATCAAGTAAGTCAAAGAATCACAAGAATTGGCAAAGCATGGAAGCAGAACTAGGGTTTAACTGCACAGATGACCTAAAATTAGGGTTTTGGTTTCAGAGGCCATAACTCCAAATTTTTTGGTCATTCTTGTTTCTATTTGTCTCAATATGTTATGAGGATCATGTATACCAAGTTTTATGAAGAAATTCATTGTGGAAGTCATATGTTCACTGGGTAACTTCTTGAGCAAGTCAGAGCAAAATCAGGGCATCTGAGGCCCCCCAACATGGAACCAAAGTGGATCTTTCATCAAATTGAAGTTATATGATCTTTATTTGATCATTTAAGTGCTTAGAAGTTCTCAAATTTGAAGAAAAGTGAGCAAAACCAAAAGTTGCCAAAAATGGAAATGACTTGTAATGTAAACTTTCCATTTTGGGAAAGTTTTTCAACCTCCTATTTCTCAACCAAAAATGCTTCAAATGAAAAATTGTTGGTCATGAAAGTTGTATATTGGATCATTCCCTTTTCAAAAATTACAAGAACAAGATCTAATTCATTTTGGAACTCATGTTATGGCTTGTCAAAGTTGGCAAAAAAATCACATAATTTCAAGTTTCATGCCAAAGGGGGATTTTTGCAAAACCACATATATAGCCATTTTGTGACTTCTAATTGACCTCTAAACATCATAACAACATCACATGATTTATTTTGATCAGAATTGCACAAAAATTCACAAGTTTTCATGCCTTGCCCATGAAGAAATCTCAAAGGGACCAAAGTCTTATTAAATTGCAAAAACCTCCCATAACTTTGTTTCAAAGGGACCCCATTGTACCAAGCCTGCCACTTGCCCATACCTCAAGTACAAGAAATCTTGACTTTTTGCAAAACACTACATACCAATCAGCATAGCCCACACCAACTCCACAGACCAATCACAACTTGATATGTGGACTTTATGCAAGCCATAACACACAAGAACCCAGCCAAAAACCTCAGCATCCTCTAGTTACCAAAAATCACCTCTCTTGCATTTTCCTTCGAAACACACATCACAATTGTTCAAACTCAAAACAAACACCACCATTCATTCTCAAATCATTTACTGATCACAAACCACCCATCAAAATAGCCAAGAACACACCATAAGCCAAACACGATTTTCTGACCAGTGGAACACAAACTCACAAACCAGCCACTCTCAAGGTCTTCCAAGCTTCAAAGCTTCTTCAGGGAGGTTATAGGAGTCATCTTGCACAGAAGAAGCAGTCAGAAAGCTCCAAAGTAAGAAGCTTCATCTCAGGTAGACATGCGAATTACTTTTTCCAGAATCTTTATTTTATGTTATTAAATGGTTAAGCATGCTCCCCTGAGTACACTGAACTTGTTATTTTTGAAAATGATGAAGAAATGAGAATGTATTGCCTGTCTGAAATTTTTGACATATTTATGTTCTTCTTTGAATCTTGATTTTGGGTGAAAAGAAATTGTTTTTGAGGGTGGATTTGATCTTAAGGGAGTGAGAGGATTAAATCTGGAGCTTTAGAGCTCCAGAAAAGACCTAGGGAAGAAGTTAGCAACTTTCAGGTGAGGGTCTGGCTGGAGAAGATGACCGGAGGTCTTCTCCGGCCACCTGAAAGTAATTAATGGGATAATTAGGGTTAGGGCTAGGTTTGAACGTGGACCCTTGGATTTGGCTTTCCCGCGTGTAATGGACGTTCAAGATTGTGTCATTAGTTATTAATCTGAATTAATTAATTAATTAAATAGGATTAGTTAAGTTTGAATTTGAACCGTAGGATAGCGCGCCAGGTCAACCAGTCCAAACCCAGATTCAATCCTGTCTCTCCATTCTGCATACTTCTCATTTATTTTGTTTTTTAATTCATTTTTCTTATTTATTTTGCACGAATTATTTAAAAAACATAGAAAATCCAAAAAAATATTTTCTTTCAGAATTTTTATTCCAAATAATTTTCTCAACCCAAAAATATTTTTATTTTTATTTTTTGCATTTAAAAATCATTTTTTAGACATTTAAATATTTATTTTAATTAATTAATGGAAATTAATTAATTAAAATACCATTTAGGTTTCTAAAAATCCCAAAAAAACTCATATTGCATCTTTAAACATTTAGAGACATTGTCATACCATCCACACAAATTTCTTTTTGGTTTAGAATCATTTTGAGAATTATTCTTTGAATTTAGGGTTCGTAAAATCCCATTTTTGAACCCTAACTTCAAGATTTATTTTCTGCCTTACCAAGAATGGTATGACCATGGTTCTTTTTGCATTGATCTTCATTTGAAGGGTGTTTTCTAACATAATTTTTTCATGAATTTCTTCTGCCTTTTTGAATTGATTGGCATTTTTCCCCTTTAGGTACCTTAAAACCCTAGGAAACTTAGAAAAATCATATCTTTCATTAGGTTAAGAGTTAGGTCTTCTCCTTTGGGGTGTGAAATCATATGGGGTTAGGGTTCTTTTGATTGCATTTTCAAATTTTTATCTTGTCATTTGCTTATGAGTTCGACTTTTGCATCTCATGTTGTCATAAAACCCTAATTTCTCACCTTCCTTTGTATACATCTTGCATATGCATTCATTCAAGAACTTGCCATGACATTTCATGCATTCACATGACATACAAGACATCTTAGGACACATTAGAATCATGTTTGATCATTGCATCATCCATTTGCCATGTTATGCATTCATTTCATTTCATGTGCATTCATGAACTTTCATGCTTCCTTTATGCTTCATTTGCATCCTCATTGTTTGTATGAACATTCATATCACTTGACATGCTTTCATACCATCTCATAACATCATTTGCATCATGAACATGCTTCTGGTTTTGAGTTGCATCCTTGCATTCATTTCATTTTCATTTCATTTCATTGCCTTTTACTAACGTTTCAGGTGGTAAGTCACTTTGAGAAGTGAATTTGCCTTCACTTCTCATAATCTCTTCTCATCTCTCTTATGCATTCATTGCTGCATTTTGTATTTGTATTAGAGTGAGCTTGCTCATTCATGTTCTTTCTTCACCTTCTTTCTTCAAGCAACTTATCTTCTTAAGTGAAGTAAGTTGGCTTGCTTCTTTTGCTTCTCCTCCTTTCTTCTGCTTCTCCTCCTTTCTTCTGCTTCTTCCTTGGTGGCTCTTCTTGAAGATCTCTTGCAAGCCTCATAAACCCTAGGAACAGCCAAGCATGATAACAATTAGGGTTTTGATCATTCCCCCATTAGGTTTACCTTTGTGTCCTCTTTTGTGTCTTCTCCTCTCATCTCTTAATCAGGAACTAAACCTTAAAGGTTTTAAGGCTTTGTGATTAAGGTTATACCTGCATCCTTCTCTTAGGATGGAGTGTATAACTCTAATCCTAAGTGTTAAACCCTTAATGTGTTTAAATCCTTTAATCAGTCCATCTAATAATCACTAAGACATCAAGCTTATAACTTGGGCCTTGCATTAGGGTTCTAATTCTTCCTTAATTGGTTAAGAAGGACTAACCCTAGTGTTAATGGACAAGTCCCCCTCAAGTTGTCTTACAAACCATAAAATCCACTTCTTGATCTTATCATTAACTAAAATCCACTCTAATAAAGGCTTTGTTTTGTCATGAGGTTAATCCCTAATCATGGATTAAGTTGAGGAGCCTTCCTCAGCTTAAATGTTCTCATCTATTATCCTTCTATTAGGATGGTGTAATGGGTCCATTAAATCCTTGATTATGGCTTAAACTCATTACTTAACACCAAACAAAAACTCCAAAAACATCTAAATAAATGAAAGTAGGTTACTGATCTTAATCCTACATCATGGTGATTAAATGTGAGGTGTTTACTTCATACTTAAGGTATTCTCATTACCCCCAATCAGAGGGAGGATGTGATGAGTTTACTAACCTTTGGTTTAGGCTTAAGCTCATTTACTTAAGACAAACGTCAAAAAGCAATAACAAAACTGAAAACACAAAAACAAACAATAATCGTCTCCTCCAGGATTCTTTTCTCATCATATTCACTCACAAATGAGAACTCGCTTCTTCCGTCTAATGCAAGACAGTTTGCACCTGAGCCAAACAGGTCATACACTTGAGCATAGACAAGTAAGCAGTTCATCAGTCAATTTATCTTTCAGTCTCTTTGAGTCGAACTACGGTGTTCTGACTTCCTTATTACACGAGAGGATACGTAGGCATAACTTAAAAATTATCGAACAAAAGTCTCTGTATATTCCCCCTCTTCCAACATTATTCTTTAAGCCTCATTGTCTTGAGCATTGCACTCTTTTCTTGCACTGACACTCCTTTATTTCACTTCACACTTCTTTGCATTGACACTTGTATTCGTTTCCAGCTTTTGCACACAGAATAGCACTGACATTACCCCTTTAAACACAAATCTTTTAAGCGTGGATCCCGTCGAGTACGACTGACAATCTGGGTGCTAATACCTTCCTAGGTTGTAACCAACCCCCTTTCTCATTTTCTATGGTTCACGACCGTCTTATCCATCTTTTCTTAGGTTTATGCAACATTACCTTTCCTTCGGGATGAAAATTCCTAGGTGGAGACTCTTTTCAGTTCATCTTCATGTTCTCTCTTTCGCCGACCGTTCGCGTCTGTACCCCTCTTGGCCAGGTGTCATTTGGTGGGAGCAACACCTGAACACTTGATTGCTGAATGCAAGACGAATGTGGTTACTTGCTACAAATGTGGAGAGCAAGGTGACATCAGTACGCATTGTCCGAAGCCCAAGAAAGCTGCATCGGGAGGAAGGGTGTTCGCTCTGACAGGGACACAGACTTCCAGCGAAGACCGTTTAATCAGAGGTATTTGTCATATTAATAATGTTCCTTTGATTTCTATGATTGACACTGGTGCAACATACTGTTTCATTTCGATTGATTGTGTGAGGCGACTAGGACTTGTTGTTTCTCCAATGAACGAAGAAATGATTGTTGAGACTCCTGTTGACGGGTCGTTAACTACTTCTATAGTATGTCTGAGCTGTCCACTATCTCTTTATGGTAAGGACTTTAGTGTGGATTCGGTTTTCTTGCAGTTGAAAGGAATGGATGTGATTTTAGGTATGAATTGGTTGGAGTACAACCATGTTCATATTAACTGCTTCAGTAAGTCAGTTCGGTTTCTTGCTCCTGGCGAAGAGGAAGAAGAAGCTGGTTATTTGTCTGCACGACGATTAAAAGAACTTATGGATGATGAGGCGCAAGTTCTGGCGCTATTTGCTTCGTTGTCAATGGAGAATAGTATAGCAATTAGTGAAATGCAAGTGGTGAGAGAGTTTCCTGAAGTGTTTCCAGATGATGTTATAGATGTGCCTCCAGAAAGAGAAGTGGAATTTAATATCGACCTTGTGCTGGGAACAAGGCCTATTTCAATGGAACCTTATCGTATGTTGGCTTCTGAATTATCCGATTTGAAGAAACAGTTAGAAGAACTGTTAGAGAAGAAATTTTTGCGACCGAGCGTGTCACCGTGGGGAGCACTGGTACTATTAGTGAAGAAGAAGGATGGTAGCATGAGACTGTGCATTGACTACCGACAATTGAATAAAGTTACAATCAAGAATAAGTATCCGCTTCTAAGAAAAGATGATCGGATGGATCAGTTGGTGAGTGCTCTTGTATTTAGTAAAATCGATTTGAGATTGGGTTACCATCAAATAAGAGTGAAAGATGAAGATATTCAGAAGACTGCCTTTAGGAATCGTTATGGACACTATGAGTATGTAGTGATGCTATTTGGAGTTACTAATGCACCAAGTGTATTCATGGAGTATATGAATCGGATCTTCCACGAATATCTGGACCATTTTGTTGTTGTTTTTATAGATGACATCCTGATTTACTCTAAGTCAGAAGAAGAGCATGCAGAACATTTGCGAATAGTGTTGCAGGTATTGAAAGAGAAGAAATTGTATGCTAAATTATCAAAGTGTGAATTATGGTTGAAAGAGGTGAGTTTCCTTGGTCATGTAATTTCGGAAAAAGGGATTGTTATAGATCCATCCAAAGTAGATGCAATACTTCAATGGGAGACTCCAAAGTCGGTGATGGAAATTAGAAGTTTCTTGGGATTGGCAGGTTATCGAAGATTTATTGAGGGGTTTTCGAAATTGGCACTTCCATTGACCCAGTTGATTTGTAAGAATAAAGCTTTTGTGTGGGACTCTCAGTGTGAGAAGAGTTTTGTTGAGTTAAAGAAGAGGTTGACTACTGTGCCGGTTTTAATTTTGCCAAAGGCAGATGAAACATTTGTAGTTTATTGTGACGCTTCTTTAATGGGCTTAGGTGGAGTATTAATGCAGAATGGTCAGGTTGTGGCGTATTCTTCATGCCAGTTGAGAGTTCATGAGAAGAATTATCCTACGCACGATTTGGAACTAGCAGCTGTTGTATTTGTGCTAAAAAGTTGGAGACACTATTTGTATGGTTCAAGGTTCGAGGTATATAGTGATCATAAGAGTTTGAAATATCTATTTGATCAGAGAGAACTGAATATGAGACAGAGACGTTGGTTGGAATTTTGAAGGATTACGATTTTAGTTTGAATTACCACCCAGGTAAGGCTAATGTGGTAGCTGATGCCTTGAGCCGAAGGACATTGCATATGTCAGCTATGATGGCGAGAGAGTTGGATTTAATTGAACAATTCTGGGATATGAGTTTGGTTTGTGAACAAATACCTCATTGTGTGATGTTGGGTATGCTGAAGGTCAACAATGATTTTCGTGATCGTGTCCGAGAGGGCCAGAAGTCAGATGTGAAATTGGTAGATATAATGGTTAGTAATGAGCGAGCTGGGAATAACGAGTTCTGAGTCGATGAACAAGGACTACTTAGATTTCAGGATCGTACTTGTATCCCTGATGACCTTGACATGAAGAGAATGATTCTATAAGAAGGACACGGGAGTGATTTGAGCATTCACCCAGGAGCGACGAAAATGTATCATGATTTAAAGAAGATATTTTGGTGGCCTGGTATGAAGCGCGATGTGGCTCAGTTTGTGTATGCATGCTTGACTTGTCAGAAATCGAAAGTGGAACATCAAAAACATGTTGGTTTAATGCAACCGTTGAATATTCCCGAGTGGAAATGGAATAATATTTCAATGGACTTTGTTACAGGGTTGCCTACTACTCCAAAAGGGCATGATGCTATTTGGGTGGTCGTTGCTAGGTTGACAAAGTCAGTGCATTTTATACCGATTGGTATTACCAATTCTTTGCATAAGTTAGCAAAAATATATGCTGGTGTGATTGTGAAGTTGCACGGGATACCTTTGAATATTGTATCAGATAGAGATCCTCGGTTCACTTCGAGGTTTTGGGAGAGTTTGCAGGAAGCATTGGGTTCGAAGTTAAATTTGAGTTCAACTTATCATCCTCAGACTGACGGACAGACAGAGAGGACGATACAATCCTTAGAGGACTTGTGTACTTGAACAAGGGGGTTCTTGGGATAGTCACTTGCCATTGATTGAATTTACTTATAATAATAGTTATCATTCCAGTATCAGAATGGCACCGTTTGAAGCTCTATATGGACGAAGATGTAGGACACCTTTGTGTTGGCACGAATCAGGTGAAAGTGTAGTACTTGGACCTGATATTGTTCAACAGACTACAGAAATGGTAAAGTTGATTCAGGATAAGATGAAGACTTCACAGAGTAGGCAAAAGAGTTACCATGATAAGAGAAGGAAAGACCTTGAATTTCAAGAAGGAGATCATGTATTTTTTAGAGTTACTCCAGTGACGGGTGTAGGGAGAGCTTTAAAGTCCAGGAAGCTTACTCCTAAGTTTATCGGACCGTACCAGATTTCAGCAAGAGTCGGACCTGTCGCTTATAAAGTAGCGTTGCCACCAAGATTGTCTAATTTGCATGATGTGTTTCATGTTTCACAGCTTCGGAAGTATGTTTTGGATCTGTCGCATGTGATACCGATGGATGAAGTGGAAGTAAGGGATAACTTTAAGGTTGAAACTTTACCCGAACGAATTGAGGATCGAGAGGTAAAACAGTTTGGAGGAAAGGAGATAGCTCTTGTGAAGGTAGTTTGGGGAGGAGCTGCCGGTGGACATATGACTTGGGAATTGGAAAGCAAGATTAGGGAGTCTTATTCAAATCTCTTTACTTGAGGTAAGTTTTCGAGGACGAAAACCTTTATAGTGGGGGAGAGTTGTAACACCCCGAATTATATTTTATTATTTAAGTAAATTATAATGTGGTTGTGTGAAAGAATAGTATGTGGTTGGTTTTACTATTAATTTGAAGAATAATGTTGTTGTTACTAATAAATTAAATAATAAGAATAATAAGAGGTGGATGGGCAAGGTGGTCAATTAATGAAATCGGTGAGGGTAAAGGAGGAAGTTAATAGGCTGGGTCTTGAGGGTTAAGTGGGAATAAGGAATAAAAAGAGAAAGAGGAATCGTGAAAAAGAGAGAACAAGAGAACGATCTGTAGAAGTTGAGAGAAGAGAAAGGTGAAGGCAAGAACGTGAAAGAGGAAACGTGAAGAAGGAATATTTCTCGTCAATTACAAGGTAAGGGTGGGATCTCTTTCATCTTTAAGGGTTTTATAATGGGGTTTGGGTAGGTTGTGGTGTAGAGATTGGGGGATGGGATAATAATCATATGCAAAGAATTGGAATAGATAAATTGAAGAATTAGAATGATTATAATGGTTAGGTGTTGGATTATGAATGTTATTTAATAAGTTTGATGCAAGTTTTCCATTTGAATGACTGAATTGGGGGTTTTTGAACGCAAAATCGCAGTAGAAAATGATAGAAAGAAAAGGGGATTTTTGGTCGTAGCCTGACACGGGCTGTGTCTTGGGACACGGGTGGCTGTGTCAGCTCCCTGGATGGAGGAAAGTGCAATTTTGGTTACACGGGCCGTGTCAGGTGACACAGACGGCCGTGTCAGACCACTGTGGATGGTTTTTGAGTGAGGATTTTAGGACCCTGGGCATGTGTCTGTGACACGGACCGTGTCCCATGACACGGGAGCCCGTGTCAACCCTCTGTAATTATAGTTTTCGATGATGTTTTGGGACCGAAGTGATTTATTAGTCGAGGTTATTGATAGGGAAGTTGTACGTGCAATGAATAAGATCGGTAGTATAATTTAAGCTAAACATAAGGATTATAGTAGTAGCTTAATATTGATATGATGAGATATATGTATGTAGAGGTATAATTGTTAATAACTTGTGTTTATATTTGGTATGTGGTCATTGCCTATGATGGATAAAGAGTTGATTGATGTTGGTATATGCTAAGGTATGCATGATCCTGATAATAATTGATGATGTTGTGAAGTGAAATGTAGTGTAGTGATATATGTATGTCATTAGTGTTGATTGACGTGTTGCATAATGTTTAACATACTACAGTGGTGTATGTCGTTGATGTGATGTTGGTGAGGTCATGAAATAGGGATCGTACATGGTCATGAAATAGGGACCGAGGGTGTGACCATGAAATATGGGTCATATTGGACCACGAAAGAGGGGTTGAGAGTTCCGACGGGAACTGGATCTTGAAATAGATATCGAAGTCGGTACCGCATGCATAGAGTCGAGTTGTGTTACATAATGTGTGTTGTTGTGAAGATGTGGTTGATGATTTTACATTGGATGATTATGTATATGAGAAGTGATATTGTGATTAATAGATGATGCTTTGTTGTTTAATGCTTCTCGTTCCCTATTATATTATCCTTTGTGATGTAAGTTATCTCACCCCTTCTGTTTAATGTTACCCTTCGTGGGTAATGTGCAGGTGAGTCAGATGAGTCGAGTGGTGGTCAGTGAAGTCGGTGTGCTTCGCGTCTTAGGATGTCAGCTCTGATACGTCGCTTTGGTTGTCGGGACGACGTTCCATTTAGTTGCTTTATTTTATGAAACATGTTGAAAGAGAATACTTTATGTTATTTTGAATTCTGCTGCAAGTTTAATAATTTTGTTTAAAGATGTATCATTGAGTTTATATTAAAGTTAGTTGAAATCTGACACTCGAATATTTAATTAAAGCTTTTACTCTGATTTATAATTATTATCGTGGGTGTATTTTGGGTGTTACACTTCACCTATTGATGATTGTCCTTCATCATGCTTATCTGATGGTCGTCCCCATCGTTGATCTTTTCTATCTGGCATTCGTCCTATGTCGTGATATTTTCAGCAGCCGTCCCCAGCTAGGTGATCGTCCTTCACCTTTTGATGATCGTCCCTCATCATTATTTCATTTATTCTTTTACCCGATGGTCGTCCCCGTCGCGGTTTGTTTACCCTATAACCTGATGTTCGTCCCCGTCAGTGCTTTCCTCATTTCTTAAATCCCCATAGAGTTTTATTTCTTTGCCCGATGGCCGTCGCCGTCGTGGTCTCTTTATTTCCCAACATGATGGTCGTCCCTGTCATTGCTTTACTTACCGTTTTCATCCCCAACAGTCGTCCTCTACTCGATGGTCGTCCTCCATCGCTTCCATTTGATACTCATACTATGCTATCTATTACAATTTATATCCCTTTTCTTCTTCTCCCCAGTGAGTGCAAATTTCGGACTGTCTTTGGTATTCAAACACAAGTTATCTTGTTTGTCTGTAAAGCCAGACACTTACACCCTGCACAGCTAACTCATGCTTGAATAGGGGCAGCTATAAACACCCCAAATTTTCCCTTACTTTTTCTCACACCATGGCTTGTGATCTTTTCATACTGTATTGCATAAGCATATCATCTCACATTGCATATTTGTTTCATCTGCATAACTACATAGCTAGGGTTTGTGATCAGGAGAATACAAGAAGTGATCTGAGCCATCTCAAAGGTCTTGAAGCATGCCAAGAGGGTCCATAAGTGGTCTATGATCTTATTACATCCCCAAGAATTCTTTGAAGTCAAAATATCACAAAGCATTGCAAATGTGTTCAAGTAGACTGAAGATTTCCTACACAGATGACCTAAAATTAGGGTTTTGGGTTTGAGGCCCTTAATCTCAATTTTTTTGGTCATTCTTGATTCTAATGGTCTTAATATGTTATAAGGAGCACGTGTACCAAATTTGATGAAGAAATTCATTGTGGAAGTCATCTGATCAACTAGTAACTTGTTGTGCAAGAAAAGTCAGAACCAGGGCATCTGAGGCCACCAATGGTACCAAAGGGTCATCTTCATCATTTTGAGGTTCTATGATATTTATTTGATCTTAGAAGTGGTTATAAGTTCACCAGAATGAAGAATTTCAAGCAATTTGCAAACTTTCTATTTTTGGACATGACTTGTAATGGAAACTTTCCATTTTGGGAAAGATTTTCAACCTCCTCTTTCTTGATAAAAAATGCTTCAAATGAAAAATCTTCAAACATGAAAGTTGTAGATTGTATCTTCCCATTTTCAAAAAGTACAAGAAATCCTCTTGATTCATCCTAGAACTCAAGATATGATGTTTCAAAGTTGGGAAAAATCTTATAATTTTCAAGTTCATGCCAAAGAGGGATTTTTGAAAAATCAAGTTTCAACACTTCTTGTGACCTCTAATTGACTTCTAAGCTTCATAAAATGTTGGTGCAACATTGCAAGACGAAAATCATGCCTTGGATCACAAGTTTCTATAAGCCATTTTCACAAATTTCTCAAAGGGGGAAAGTTGCAAAACATATGCTATCTCATGAATCAAGCCATCCAGATCCTCAAATCCAATCCAAGGGTCCTCCACAAACTCAGCTGAGGCCAATTCACCCTTTAGATCTCCTCTGACCCGAGCCCATGCTTGTGGTACAAAAATCTTTACTTTTTTCAAAATACACCATACCAATAAAATTGTGCCACACCAACTCTCTGAACCAATCACATTGCTTTAAACAAACATCAAGGACCTCATTTCATATAACACACAACCATCAAACCTGAAAACTTCTTTCACCATTCAATCATACACACCATAAGGATCAAAAAACACCCATTGCCATGGCCTGAAACCTCCCCTACAAGAACTCCATTTTCTGTCAAACCAGAACCACACACCTCAAAATAGCCCATATAAACTTGTTCTAAGCATCACAATATTCTCAGGGGGTCTATTGGAGTTGGTTTGCACAAGAAAGAAGGCCAGAAAGCTCAAAATTGCAAAGCTTCAGTTCAGGTAGCTTCTTCATTTTTTTTCCAGAAATCTTATTTCAAGTTATAATATGAATCTACATGCTTCCCTGGTTGCCATGATGTGATTATTTTTTAAAATGAGTGAGAGATGAGTGTGTATCATGCTTCTGAAAGTTTAACCCTAAAATGTGTTCCTCTTCGATTCCCCCTTTTGATGCAAGATAAATGAGTTTTAGGGCTGGATTCTTGTTTAGGTAGGTTTTGGGGGCTCGGGTGGTGTTTTGAGCATTTCCGGTGAGAGAGTGCGCCGGAGAAGATGATCGGAGGTCTTCTCCATCCACCTGAGAGTCATTAGGACTAATCCTATATTAATTAGCCAGTTTGAATGGTGGCCCTTAGATTTGTTTTACCCGCGCGTTTGGATGGCCAGGATTTGTTCATTAAACCCTAATCACAATTAATTAAATTAATTAAGTTTAATTAGCCTGATTCAATCCTAGCCTTACATTCACGCGCGCAGTCTCCTCAGCTTTGAACCTGGACCATAGATCTTGCTTACTTTCATTTTCTTTTCTTTTATTTTCATTTTATTTCTTTTGTTTTCTCATATTTATTTAAAATAGCAAAAATACTTTTAAAAATTTCATTTTCTGCATTTTCACTTCAAATATTTTTCTTAACTCAAAAAAAAAATTATTTCTAATTTTTGCATTAAAATATTTTTTTTAAATCATTTAAATGTTTTATTTAATTAATTAATTGATTTTAATTAATTAAAAATACATTTAGGTTTCTAAAAATCACCAAAAAATTCATGAAGCATTATCATACATTTAGAAACATTTACAAACTCATCACACAAATTTATTTTTAGGTTTGATCACATTTTCACAATTTTCTTTGAATTAGGGTTCATAAAATTCCATTTTCTAACCCTAACTTGAAAAAAGCATTTCTGATCAACCATGATGAGTTTGAACTTGACTCTTTTTGAATTATTTCAAATATTGCATCTAGTATCTAGGTTATTTATCTCATGGTTAACTTAGAAAATTCATAACTTTCACTAGGTTTAGCTTCTGACCTTCTCCTTTGGGGAGTGTTCTTGTATTTGTTTAGGGTTTGTTTGAGTTCAATTTAAAATTTTATCATGATGTAAGATTCAGTTTTGATCATTTGCTTCCCATACATTCATAAAATCCTAATTTATAATGTTCATTTGCATTCATCTTTGCATATCATCCTCATGTGAACTTGCCATGACATTTCAAGCATTTGTATGACATCTTAGACATCGTAAGACATGCTTGAACATTGCTTGATCATTTCTTTATTCATTTGGTATGCTTTGAATTCATTACATTTCATGAACATCCATGTGTTTTCAAGCTTCTAACATGCTTCTTTTGCATCTCATCCTTTGTATGATCACTCATATGCATCATGTATGACTTTGCATCATCTCATAACACTTTTGCATCATGTTTACACTTCTGGTTTTGGTCATTGCACTTCCATTTGCTTTATTTCCTTTTGCTTTGCATCTTATGCATTCACACTAACATTTCAGGGGCTTATGGTAAGTTGTTTGGGATGTGGATTTGCCTTCATATACCACCTCTTCTTATTCTTCTCATTTGCATATTTTACTTGTCTTTGAAGTGACCTTGATTTACTTGTGTTCTCTTGCTCATATCTCTTCCTTTTAGGTTACTTATCTTCTTCAGGAAGTAAGTAATCTATTCTTTCTTTCTCTTCTCTTTTCATCTGCTTCTCTTCCTTTGGTGGCCTTCCTGAAGATCTTTCTCAAGCCTCACAAACCATAGGATATCCAAGCTTGATAATTTTCAAGGTTGTATTTAGTCTCCCCTAGTCTTTTACCTTCGATTCTCCTTGAGTCTCTTTTCTCATCTCATAATCAGAGGTTAAACACTTACAGCTTTAGGACTTTGAATTAGGGTTATGCCTGCATCCTTATCTTAGGATGGAGTGTATAACTTTAATCCTTAGTGTTAAACCTTTAATTTGTTTACACCTCTTAATCAAAACAGCTAATAATATTAAGACTTAAGCTTGTAACTTGGGCCTTATATTAGGGTTACATCTCTTCCTTATGGTTAAGAGGGACTAACCCTAGTGTTTAATGGACAAGTCCCCCTCAAGTTGTCTTACAAACTTAAAACTCATTTCTTAATCCCACCTTTAATTAAAATCCATTTAATAAAGGCTTGTTATATAATGAATTTAGTCCCTAACCATGGATTAAGTTGAGGAGTCTTCCCCAGCTTAAGTGTTCTCATCTATTATCCTTCTCTTAGGATGGTGTAATGAGTTCACTAATCCCTGATTAGAGATTAAACTCATTACTTAACACAAAACAAAAACCCAAAAACACTTAATAATTACCAAGTAGGTTAATGATCTTAATCCTATATATTTATGGTAATTAAGTTGAGATGCTTATCTCATACTTAAGTAAGCTCATTATCCATAATCAGGGAGGATATAATGAGTTTACAACCCTTGATTTAGGCTTAAGCTCATTATCTTATGCAAAACACCAAAAACAATAAAAAACTGAAAACACAAAAACAAACAATAATCGTCTCCTCCGTGATTATTTTCTCATCACATTCACTCTAAAAACGAGAACTTGCTTCTTTCGTCTAATGCAAGACAATTAGCACTCGAGCCAGATGAGTCATACACTTGAGCATAGACAAGCAAACAGTTCACAGTCAAAATCACCCAGTCTCTTTGAGTCGAACTACGGTGTTCTGACTTCTTCTTTGCACGAGAGAATACGTAGGCATAACTTAACAGTTATCGAACAAAAGTCTCTTTGTCTTCCCCTCTCCTCCTCCCAGTTTTTCTTTCCTAAGCCTCAGTCTTGAGCATTTCACCCTCTCTTTTTGCACTGACACACTGTACATTCTCCCATAGCTTTTATACACAGTCACCACATACACTACCCCCTTTTAAACACAATCAAGTAAGCGTGGATCCCGTCGAGTACGACGGACAATCTGGGTGCTAATACCTTCCCAGGTCGTAACCAACCCCCTTTCTCAGTTTCTTTGGTTCGCAACCGTCTTATCCATATCCTTCCAGATTTATGCAGCATTACCTTTCCTTTGGGATAAAAATGCCTAGCTGGAGACTCTATTCAACCTCAACCTCCAACATCACCGACCGTTCGTGTTTGCACCGGGACAAAAGTCTGGGGAGCGACATGATATTTATTGGAATATGATGCTAGATGAGTTGGTGGATTTGGATGAAGAAAGACTCCATGTCGTAGAATTACTAGAAAGGCAGAAGAGGAGAGTAGAGAAATACTACAACAAGAAGGTCAAGTTAAAGACTTTTTCAATTGGTGAATTAGTTTGGAAGGTAATCTTGCCCATGAATCAAAAAAGCAGATCTTTAGGGAAAAGGTCACCCAAATGGGAGGGTCCATTTCAAGTTGCTAAGATATTTAGTAACAATGCTTATGAGATACATGAGATTGAGGCTGATTTAAGAGTCTTAAAAGTAAATGGGAAATATCTAAAGAGGTATAGGACAATACTTAAGGAGATTCAAATAAAAACATAAACTTTATTAAACATTAAGGGGCCATAAATGGCCTACAATTGCAGAAACTTAAAACATGGTATAATAACCAGAAAAGAAAGAAAAACTACAATACTTATAGTCTTTCCAGTGATGGGAATTAACAAAAGTGATGTAGTCTTTATCAGCTTCATCA
The DNA here is from genome assembly GCA_963966055.1 of Lathyrus aphaca. Classification (NCBI taxonomy): domain Eukaryota; kingdom Viridiplantae; phylum Streptophyta; class Magnoliopsida; order Fabales; family Fabaceae; genus Lathyrus; species Lathyrus aphaca. Next base: position 443,653,561 of record OZ014523.1, read on the forward strand.
TCCAGATCTTCACCTTTTGGAGGTTCCTTCTTGGTAGATGTTGTCCTGCCCTCTTTTGTCTTGAAGCGAGTGATCATCCCAATGGAAGTGCTGGAAGAAGAAATACCCTTCATTCTAGTGATTTTTTCCTGCATGTTTGATTTAGTATCACCCATTTTCTCCATAGAACAACTCATATTATTTGTTTGGTGAATAAGATGAACTGAGTTGGGAGTTGTTTATAAAGGAAGTTCACGTGTGTTGATTGGCCAGTCAAAAGGTGTTCCACGTGTTGTGCACAGATCAAAAACGAGTATTTTTGAAAAATGTAGTTAGCGAAAATGGCTCGAGTATAGTCTCACAAGGATTCTTGTATTATTATTAACCAACCAATTAGAACAATGGGGGTTGAGTTTCGATTAACATAAAATAATGTAAATAAGTGCTTAAAATAAGTGATTATAGAAATAAGTCAATCCACTATTTTCGGTTCTGACTAATCACTGGTTTTTACCTTACCAATTCCTCAAGCGGATTCGTTCTCTATTCGATTTCAATATCACGAATTAAGCAAACATGATATATATAAAAAATTGGCATTCCTATATTATGTATTAAGCAAATGGATAAATATAATCGTGAATTAAGCAAACATGATATAAATTGCGGTTTAACAAACAAGCTACGTAAACAATGATTGAAAGTTAGGAATACAATCATACGAATTAAATCAAAACCATTCCATGTAAGAACAGATTAAGAAAATGCAATTTCATATAATAGAATTGAAAGAGAAACAAAATTTAATTGATAGAATAAAAACCTCAAAGCATTAGAACGCGATTATAGCGGATCGACTCTACAGTTTAGTTCTCCATGGAATACGTAAAACATAAAGAAAAATAAAATCATGAAAAGAAGGTGATAAAAGGTTCTCTCAACAGTAACACAATTTCTCTAGGTATATGTGAAAACAAGAAATTTGGGTCACAACCCAACTGGATCAAATACATAACCCAGACCCAAAAAAAATGACCCAAAAAAAATTATATCTAATGCGGCAATTTCAATGACTTTTTCAGGTCCTCTACAGTCTGATTCAGCTTCTGACTTCTTCATAAAAGTCATAGCTCTCTGTCTTATATTTCCATCGACTGGTAGAACGTCTCAAGTCGATTCCCGTAACTCCAATTATGATCATCTTAGTGCAGTCTATTAATTCTGAAAATAAAGTGCAAAAAACAAATAAGCGCAAAAATAAACTAATTTATAAAAAAACACATTAAAATAAAAAAATAACCAAAGTAAAGTATGAAAATGCATAAGTGTAAACATAGAGGAATGTGCACCAAAATTCATTGATCAAATTCCCCCACACTTGAACTTTTGCACTCCGAGCAAAATTAAAAACTCTAAATAGAGAAACCTAACAGTATTCAGATACTCATTCTAGGCTACAAACTCTTCTTCGGTTAAGATAGCATCGATATGTACTAATATTGCACACTAAGGATATCGTAAGAACACAAATCCGTAATTATGCGGTCATAAGCCTCCCTCCTATACAAACCAATTTGAATCATATTATTATGCCTAATCCTAACTTACTCATCCTTATTTTTTCTCTTTTTCATTCTAGAGCAATCACATTAGGCCTGTTATCTATCCATACACATGGTAAATAAGCATGTTAGTGACTATGATCCATATCTTGTCAACTATTTTTGAAGGTTTCACATCCATTAGGATAAATGACCAGATGAGGGTCACCTAACTTAAAAGGCGGATTCCTATTCAGATTTCTTACTAAGCACGTTATCATTCACTTATTTGCATAAACTCAATTACTTAGTGTATGATTTTTAGATGGAGTTGACTGCTATATAAACTACTTAAGAGCTATTAAAGGATGAGAACCCAAGGTAATGGCATAACAAGTATTCATAATGATTTCTATATTCAGAAGACTTAAGGTGTTAAAACAATATCGATCTTATGAACTTTTCCCAAGTCTCCACAAACTAACCTCAAATTAATCTATAGACTAAAACTTAAAAAATTGCCTAGTGTTTCTAAAACAAAACAAAAAAAAACAAAAAAACAAAAAATCCCCTCCCCCACACTTAAAACAAGCATTGTCCTCAATGAAAGGACATAAATATAAAATAAGAGGGAGAGAAAGGAAAGAACACACCCAAGTAGTCAAGGTGGATAAGTGACCACATAAGTAGAATTTTCTAAAGAAAGATTTCCGGCAACCTCCTCTTCCAAAGTAGGGATCTCATAGAGTAGAATTGGGTAGCATCCATTGATCTGTAAATTTTTATTAGTGTCTTCGCCTTTTATTCCAGGATCAAAGATGAATCTTCGATAAGTAAAAGTGTCAATTGGACACGCGAACATGATCCCGTTTTTTCACAACATAAGAGTTCAAAGACTTAAAGTACTGTCTCACTGCTTTTCTTCCATCTTCAAGTGGTATCCTATGCATACTCATGGATGGGCTAATATCATGAGTATCAACCAAAGTCCATCAAATTCCCTTATGGTGTTCCTTCAAAACCTGCAAAAGCTTATTTTCCTGATCAAAATCAAGGTTAGAAGAAATTCTTATCAGTAGCTTTTCATTCCTCTCTAAATATGCTTAATTGAGATTGTCAAGAAGAGGTTTAAGCTCTAAGGAATAAGATTGTTCAATGGATGAAATGGTTGGGGCAGAAGGGGTGTCTGTAAACACCCCAAATTTGCCCTCACTCATTCACACCATGGCTTGTGATCTTCTCATATGCATAAGTTCAACCATAGCATCTCATATTGCATATTTGCTTCACTATATTGGTTCAAAGTCAGTTGCATCTAGGGTTTGTGATCTGAGCAATCCAAGAGCTTCTTGAGCCACTCCAAAGGTCATCAATCACTTCAAAGGGGTCCATGTATATTCAAGCATCATATTATATCCCCTCAAAGTCAAGAATGTCAAAAAATCACAAGAACTGAGATTGGCATGGAAGCAGAGCCAGGTTTAACTGCACAGATGACCTAGAATTAGGGTTTTGGTTTCAAAGGCCATAACTCCAAATTTTTTGGTCATTCTTGTTTCTATTGGTCTCTATATGGTATAGGGATCATGCATATCAATTTTCATGAAGAAATTCAATGGGGAAGGCATCTAATCAAGAGTTGACTTTTTGAGCAAGTTAGTGCAAAATCAAGGCATCTGAGGCCCCCAATGACCCAACCAAAGGGTGTTCATCATCATTTTGATTATGTATGATCTTTATTTGATCATAGAAGATGTGATGAGTTCACTAACCCATTTGTTTAGGCTTAAACTCATTAACTTATGACAAATTTCCAAAAGCAATAAAAGACTAAAAATACAAAAACAAACAATAATCGTCTCCTTCGGGATTCTTTTCTCATCTCATTCACTCACAACGAGAACTTGCTTCTTCCGTCTAATGCAAGACAGTTTGCACCTGAGCCAGACAGGTCATACACTTGAGCATAGACAAGTAAGCAGTTCACAAGTCAAATTACCTTTCAGTCTCTTTGGGTCGAACTACGGTGTTCTGACTTCCTCATTGCACGGGAGGATACGTAGGCATAACTTAACGGTTATCGAACAAAAGTCTCTATATATTCCCCCTCTTTCCAGCTTTATTCTTTTAGCCTCATGATCTTGAGCATTTCATTCTTATTCCTACACTGACACTTCTTTTATACACTTCACACTTCTTTTACACTGACACTTGCATTCTTTCCAGCTTTGATACACAGATAAGCACTGACACTACCCCTTTAAAACACAAATCTTTTAAGCGTGGATCCCGTCGAGTACGACGGACAATCTGGGTCCTAATACCTTCCCAGGTTGTAACCAACCCCCTTTCTCAGTCTCTCTGGTTCGTAACCGTCTTGTCCATATCTTTTCTTAGGTCTATGCAGCATTACCTTTCCTCCGAGATAAAAATGCCTAGCTGGCGACTCTTGTCTTTTTGGGTTCACTCCTGTGTGTTCTCATCCCCCTTTCGCCGACCGTTCGCGTCTGTACCCCTTCTGACCTTGGTTGTCATTTGGCGGGAGCGACAACTTGGCGACTCTGCTGGGGACCCTTATACTGTAACCAGGGCTTCTGGTTCTTTTTGTGGGTTCCTCCGAGCGCTTGTTTGATTTGTGTTTACTGGGGTGTTATGTGCTAATTGTGTTTGTATATTTTCTTTGTTTACTGCTTTATGTACAGTTATTTATTGCGTTCTTTACAGCTTTATATATCATACTGTCATATTGTCATCTGGCTGGATCTGGTTTTTGCTTTAGTGGGTGGGGTTCTACTGAGAGTTTAAGGTCCTACACCTGGGACCCGAGTGACACCTAGGCTAAAGTGGTTCATGTTCTTTCCCATTCCATTTCGGTCTGGTGCGGGAATATGAAACACGGTTCAGATATGGGTTTCTTCTTGAGAACTCTGTGCTATAGATCTCCTGTAGTGCTAGGGCTATCTGGGAAGCCTGCTAAGTCTGGATGACCTTTATTATTGACCTTCATAAACTGAGGAGAATTAGAGGAGGATTCTTTATGGTTATTGTAAACACTGTACCTCCGGGTTAGAAGTGTTTACACTTCTCATAACTGATCCAAGTCTGAGGATCCTTGTTCTAGAACACCACCTGTGAGAGGGTTGGGCTGTTTACAGGTTTGCAGGAACCCTTGGCCACATCATACCCAGTTACTTATTGTGTTTAAGAATGCTTCACTTTGGACAGTTCTTGTGATTTAACCCTGGACATGTGACTCTTTATTTGAGTCCCCCACCTTGGTTACTGGACTTTTGAACCTCCATTTGGACTTCTTAAACATACATGGACCTTTATATCAAGGCAGTTAATCAGATCCAGCTTGATCACAAACCCTTGCATATCATTTGCATACTCATCATTTGCATCATTTAACATCTTCTTATTTGTTTTTCAGGGTATCCACATTTCATTTGGCTTGGTTTTGACCCCTTCATCTACATAGACCCCTGCTCATCAGTTATCTGCATCAGCTATCTGCTTCAGCTATAAGTTGCCTGCTTCAGCTACCTCCATCATCATCCTCAGCCTATCAGTGGCTCATCTCCAGTATCAGGCTTCATCATTAGCATTTGTTTTCAGCTCTTCATCAGCAGTTATGGCACCCAAGAAGAGCAACATTTCATACCATTTCTTTGAGCCTGTGCTGGTTCGCATCAGGCAGGTCCAGGCACTTATCACTCCAGACCACATCCCATTATTCAGAGAGCATTATGGAGGCATCCTTGATATGGTTATGGACTTGGACCCTTCTCAGAGGAGTTTGATTCACACTTGCCTACAGTTCTATGATCCTCCTTTGAGATGCTTCACTTTCCAGAATTTTCAGTTGGGGCCTCTGTTGGAGGAGTTCTCATCATTGATTGGAGTACCTGTCAGGGGTTGTATCCCCTTCAACCCAGGGATGGCTTCTCCCAGCAATGAAGAAGTGGCAAAGGCACTGTATTTGGAACCTACTTTGATTGAGCAGAACATGACAACAAAGGCTGGGATCCCTGGCCTACACTTAGACTTTCTGATTTCTCAGGCCATCCTGAAGGCATCCTTGGGAGAATGGAAGGCAGTTTGTGCATTGTTAGCCCTCAGTATATACGGGGTTATACTTTTTGCAGATGAGCCCAAGTTTATCAGCAAGAATGCTATTCATCTCTTCCTTTTGAGGAACCCAGTGCCCACCTTGCTGGGAGATTTCTATTATTCTGTTCACCAAAGGAATGAGAAGCAGAGAGGAAGATTGGTGAGATGTTGTGCTCCTCTATTTCACACTTGGCTGCTTAAACACTTACCCAAGACTGATGCCTTCCTGAATCCTCACCAACAGAAGAACTGGGCTAAGAGACTTATTGCTCTGACTTCAGATGACATCAGATGGTGCACCCAGAGCACCAAGGGCAGAGACATAATTACTAGCTGTGGGCAGTACCCTAATGTGCCTCTGGTAGGAGTAAAGGGTTGCATCAACTACAATCCTTTGCTGTTCAAGAGACAATTGGGCTATGCTTTGGTCCACCCTCCTAGAGCACAAGACTTGGCTGAAACCCTGTATTGTGAGATAAAGCCTAATCTAGCTGTTGTCAGACAAGCATCCTGGGCTTGGGACAACATCCAGACCAAAGGGATGTCCATTCTTGGGAGATGCAATAATGTGGCTTCAGCTCAGTATTATGAATGGTCTCATGCCAGGGCTCAAATTTCTGGGATGCCCTTCACTATTGAGGATGCACCTGGACCATCCACAGTACCACCTCCAGCCACTGTCACCCTAGAAGAATTTGAGAAACTGAAGGAGAGGAATGAGAATTTGTCTCAAGCTCTGAAGAAGACCCTCTGGGAGAGGAGTGATGATCGTCTAGACATTGAGAGGTTAGAAAAGCTAAAGGTGTAGCATCTATCCAGGATTGAGAAATCAGAGGACTAAATCAAGAAATCAAGAGCTGGAGAGCAAATTTTGAAGAATGCCTATAAAGAGGCCCAGTTTCAGAAGGCTAGGACTGATCTTTATCTGAAAGAAAGTCAAGCTAGGTGGGTCAGGATCACTGAAGCTCGCACTCAAGAGGATAAGAGGACTCAAGCTAGGATTGAGCAGCTAGAGGCTAGTGAAAGGAAGCAACAGGAGGCTTTGCTGGCAGCCCAGAAGGAAATTTCAGAATTGAAGATTAGGGCTGGTGTAAAGAGGTCAAAGGACCAAGACAGACACAAGAAGCTGACCACTGCTATTGCCACCAGAAACCTTCTTATCAGAAACATTACAGAGCATCCGGCTGGTCCTATAACTGAAGCACTTCTGAAGGAGGTTAAGGAGGATGAGTTTGGCTTAGATGTTTGACCTCTTTTGCTTGTTGTTATTTCCATTCCATGTACTTTTCTATTTATGTTGTATTTTGACCCCACAGGGGCATGTGTTGTAAAAACAAACTATGTATGATCCACCTTTTGTAATATATTTGTTAGTTTGTTTCATTGAGTTTCTTTTCTCAAGCAACAACAAAGCATCTTCCTCAGGGTCTGGAAAGGTCAAAAACCAAGAGCCAAGCCGGATACCTTGGAAAATAAATAAGCATACTGCATTGCATACTAACTCTTGTTTTGTTTTGTAGGTTTTTGTATTGTTTGTTACTAACTCTGTTGTGGTTCAGAAATTATTGCTCGTCGTCGGGTGTTCCCTCTCAACCGTCCACACAGATATCCTACTCGCAACAACCTTCCTGGTATCCAGATGGACCAAGTACAGCAAGAGCTGACAGAGGTCAGGACCCAGATGGTTAACGAAAGGCTGGAGATGAGAAACCAAATGACCCAGTTCATGCAAGTAATGAATGGCTTGGCTCAAAGTCAAGAAAGGTTGAGGGCATTGGTAGAAAGGCAAACCCCGGAAGAACCTCCTTTGGGAACTGGAGGAATAAGTAACAATGAGAGGGGTCAGCCTCATGTTAATCCACCAGTATATGGGCCTCATCTACATCCGGGAACCAACATCCCTGGTAATGTGCAAGGAAATACTACTGGAGGAAGAGTCTTACAAGAAGACCCCTTAGAAGAGCAGTTTACTGTGATGGGAGCTGGGGATGAAGTCTATGATAGGAGGCTTGATGAAATTGCTGAGAAGTTGAGGTCTCTGGAGTCTCAAAACTCCCTGGGTTTTGATGTCATGGATATGGGGTTAGTGGACGGGGTAAGAATTCCCCACAAGTTTAAACCCCCGTGCTTCGAGAAGTACAATGGAACTTCCTGTCCACGAACTCACTTGCAGTCCTTTTTGGGGAGGCTTAAGGCATACACCATGGATGAAAAACTGTGGATGTTTTACTTTGAAGACAATTTGACCGGGGCTTCCAGGGAGTGGTACTCTCACTTGACCAGAGCCACTATCAGATGCTGGAAGGACTTAGCTAAAGCCTTCATCAGACAGTACCAATACAATCTGGACATGGCTCCTAACAGGACCCTTTTGATGGGAATGTCTCAATCCTCCAGAGAAAACTTTAGGGAATATGCCCAGAGGTGGAGACAGCTTGCTGCTGCTGTCCAGCCACCCATGTCGGAAAGAGAAATGGCCGACATGTTTATGAATACGCTGCAAGGAACATATATTGATAGGCTAGCTGCCTTTTCTTCCACCAGCTTCGCTGACGTAGTCATAGCTGGAGAAAGAATTGAGAGCCTCCTGAAGATGGGTAAAATTTTTGATAATGGTGCGAGTTCTTCTAGTAACTCCAGGAAGCCTTTTGTGGGACCTAGAAGAACCGGTGAGACTAATGATATTCATGCCAACAGGGGCAGACCTCAGTATGTTCATAGATCAGTAGCAGCTGTCACCATTCCAACTCCGATTCCTCAGCAACCAACATACCAACCACAATAACCCCATTATCAACAACAAGTTCAGTATCCGCCACAAAGGACCTACAACAACAACAACAGCAATCAATAGCAAAGACCCTTTCAGCAAAGACCATCACAGGCAAATAGGGTGATTGAACCTATCCCTATGCCTTATGCCGCTTTATTGCCACAACTCCTGAAGCTCAACCTAGTTGAGTTAAGGACATTGGCACCACCAGATCCTTCCAATCTGCCAAGAAACTACGATGTCAACGCCAGATGTGCTTTCCACTCCAATGCACCTGGCCACAATACTGAGAAATGTAGGGCTTTACAAATGAAGGTACAAGATCTGGTGGATTCTAAAGCCCTCAACTTTGCACCCCCTCCAAATGTCAACAAGAATCCCATGCCCAATCATGGAGGACCAAGAATTAATGCCATTGAGGAAGACAAGCCATCTTTCTTAATCACCAGTGTTGGGCAGATTCGGACACCTCTGGTAGAAATTAAAGCTCAGCTCCTAGAATGCCAGATGTTCCCCGGGTGTGAGCTTGGTTGTGGTTATTGCAACATTTCGGTCAATCGGGTGTGATAACTTGAGAAGCGGCATAGATGATCTTATCAAAAGTGGTATACTTCAGATCACAACATCAGCACCTACAAATTCAGCAATTCCTTTGACAACAATTCCTGACTCTTCTACAACTGCAACAACAATCATTCCGACCAATTCATCAATATCATCGACAATGGCTTCATCCATCACTTCAACAAATCAGATGTCAACAACTATTTCTTCTACAACATCAGCACCCATTTATTCAACAAAATCTTCTACAACGCCAACAGATATCTCAGCATTCACCATTTACTATGATCCGTCAAATGTTCCTCCAAACAACAATTTTCAACAACAAACAGTGGCATCTCCTGTCAGGTCACCGGTCACCATTTACTACGATCCGCACACCATTTCAGTACCTTCCTCTGCAGCAGTCAGTCCAGTTACCATCACGGTGCCTGGACCAGTTCCATATGAAAGCAGTAATGCCATACCCTGGCATTATGGCTCTGACCTCTACTGCAACGGGAAGAGAATCACCTTGGACTCTTCAACTTCTTCTCCACAAATTGATAATGTTGGGGGAGGCGGAGGCTTCACCAGAAGCGGACGCCTTTTTGCCTCACAATTGCAAAGACCTAATGCCGAAGCAGAAGCTGCTGCCAAAGCAAAGGGAAAGAATGTGATATCCGAAGAACCAATTATCAAGGAAACTCAGAGGACATCTTTTGAGCAAGATGTAGACGAGTTTATGAGGATTATAAAGAGAAGTGATTACAAGGTGGTGGATCAGCTTCACCAAACTCCCTCAAAGATCTCCATATTATCCCTACTGATGTGTTCTGAAGCTCACAGGAATGCATTATTGAAAGTCCTGCACGCAGCATACGTGCCAGAGGAGATCACTGTTAATCAGCTAGAAACTGTGGTGGCAAATGTCAACACCAGTCACGGACTGGGCTTTACCAATGCTGACTTAACAACTGAGGGACGTAACCACAACAAGGCTTTACACATCACTCTAGAATGCAAGGGTGCTGTTCTATCCCATGTACTGGTGGACACTGGGTACACTGGGCTTTACACATCACTCTAGAATGCAAGGGTCTTCACTCAACGTTCTACCAAAGAAAGCCTTGGTGAAGCTGGAGTACGATGGCTTGGCATTACGTCCGAGTAATTTGGTGGTAAGAGCATTTGATGGCTCTAAAAGATCAGTGCTAGGAGAGATTGATCTGCCTGTGATGATTGGCCCGCAAACCTTCAAAATTACCTTCTATGTGATGGACATTCAGCCGGCCTACAGCTGTTTGTTGGGTAGACCCTGGATCCATGCCGCTGGCGCAGTTACGTCTACCCTTCACCAGAAGCTGAAATTCGAGTGGGAAGGCCAGATCATCACCATCTGTGGTGAAGAAGATATCTTTGTTATCCATCTGGCTACGTACAAGTACATTGAGATGGATGGAGAAATCCATGAAACCATGAGCCAGGGATTTGAGGCCCTGAACATAAATGAAGCATCTGCTGTACTGGGACCCTCCATGACATCTTATCAGCAAGCCAGGAAGGTTGTTGAAGAGGGGACTGCCCAAGGCTGGGGCAAGCTGTTGCCTGTGGAGAAGAAGGAGGACAGATTTGGGTTGGGTTACAAACCAAATCAACAAGATCAATCTGAGGCTGCTAAGAAGCCCAATTTTGTCAGCGGGGGGATGCTCACCCCGGATGCAGTGAACAACTTGGAAGATGAGTCGGAAGATGAACGCAACCTGGAGAGCTGGATACGTCCAAGGATCCCGGGGAGCCGTATCTCAAACTGGTCTTCCCAGGAAATTATAAGGGTTACTCCTGCAGAGTAATTATTATTTCCTGTATATTTTAAGCATGCATCAAGTCTTGCATCTTGCCCAAGATGACAAGACTCATTTTGTAATCGGGCCATCTTGTAATTTTGTGCAAACAGATCAATCAATGAATATCGGACATCTTTTGCAAATGAGTCTTTTTCTTTTCCGCTCACTGTTTTTCATTTTTTCTTTTTGTACAAAAATAAAATGGCAATGTTTTCAAAATGATAACTTTACTTCACTTTTTCTAAACAAGATTAAAATCGATCACTAAAATGAACAATCTAAACCCTTGCAGAAAGTGCCTTTCAGACTGCACCGACAACAACACATCTATGGCTTTGTATGACTTTGACAATCCAATCAATCAAGCTGATGAAGGGGTTGAAGAGGATTATGAGCTTCCTGAAGAGCTAGCTAGGTTTTTAAGGCAAGAGGAGAAGGTTATCACTCCTCATCAGGAGGAGGTCGAAACGATTAATCTTGGTACGGATGAAAATGTGAAAGAGGTTAAGATCGGGGCCTGCTTACAAGACTCAGTGAAAGAGCAACTGATTGACCTGCTTCGTGAATATGTGGATGTGTTTGCTTGGTCTTATCAGGATATGCTAGGGTTGGACACCGATATTGTTGTGCACAAGTTGCCTTTAAGAGAAGATTTCCCACCGGTTAAACAGAAACTGCGCCGTACTTGCCCAGACATGGCAATGAAGATCAAAGAAGAGGTGCAAAAGCAGTGGGACGCCGGTTTCCTTGCTGTAACTAGCTACCCGCCGTGGGTTGCTAATATTGTACCCGTGCCTAAAAAAGACGGCAAAGTAAGGATGTGTGTGGATTACCGGGATCTGAACAGAGCCAGCCCGAAAGATGACTTCCCTTTACCTCACATTGATGTATTGGTTGATAATACGGCTCAGTTCTCGGTGTTCTCCTTCATGGACGGATTTTCAGGATACAATCAGATAAAGATGTCACCTGAAGACATGGAGAAGACAACTTTTATCACGCCCTGGGGCACATTCTGCTATAAGGTGATGCCATTCGGACTGAAGAATGCTGGTGCCACTTATCAACAGGCTATGGTAACATTATTCCACGACATGATCCATAAAGAAATTGAATGTTATGTGGATGACATGATTGCCAAGTCCCTCACAGAAGAAGACCACTTGGTGAATCTGCTGAAGTTATTCAAGCGTCTGAGGAAGTACCAATTGAAATTGAACCCCAACAAATGCACATTCGGGGTGCGATCCGGTAAGCTGCTGGGATTTATCGTAAGTGAAAAAGGGATTGAAGTTGACCCTGATAAAGTCAAAGCCATTCAAGAAATGCCTGCACCTAAGACAGAAAAACAAGTTCGAGGGTTTCTAGGTAGATTGAACTACATTTCACGGTTCATATCTCACCTTACAGCAACCTGTGAACCTTTGTTCAAGCTGTTAAGAAAATAACAAACGGTCAGGTGGAACGAAGACTGCCAAAAGGCTTTTGACAAGATCAAGGAGTACTTACAAGAGCCTCCAATCCTTATGCCTCCAGCTGAAGGAAGACTTCTGATAATGTACTTGACAGTATTAGAAGAGTCAATGGCGTGTGTGTTGGGCCAGCATGACGAGTCTGGTCGAAAAGAGTATGCAATATACTACCTGAGCAAAAAGTTTACCGACTGTGAACAACGTTATTCACTGCTCGAGAAAACTTGATGTGCTTTAGCGTGGGCTGCTCGCCGACTAAGGCAGTATATGTTGACCCACACTACTTATTTGATCTCCAAGATGGACCCGGTTAAGTACATTTTTGAGAAGCCAGCACTTACCGGACGGGTTGCAAGATGGCAAATGATCCTCACGGAATATGACATTCAGTACACATCTCAAAAAGCCATCAAGGGCAGTGTATTGTCTGATTATCTTGCTGAGCAACCTATTGATGATTACCAGCCTATGAGATTTGACTTCCCTGATGAAGACATCATGTTCATCAAAGCAAAAGATCATGAAGAGCCTGTTCACACTGAAGGGCCTGACCCGGAAGAAGAATGGACTATGATATTTGATGGGGCTGTTAACATGAATGGTCGTGGCATTGGTGCAGTACTCATTACACCTAAAGGAGTTCACATGCCTTTCTCGGCAAAACTCACCTTTAACTGCACTAACAACGAAGCTGAATACGAAGCTTGCATTATGGGTCTTGAGGAAGCCATTGACCTCAGGATCAAGACTTTGACTGTATTCGGAGATTCAGCTCTGGTGATTAATCAAACCAACGGCAAATGGTACACCCACCAAGATCATCTGATACCTTATCGGGATTATACAAGGAGGTTATTGACTTTCTTTACAACGGTCAAGCTTGAGTATATCCCTTGGGACGAGAATCAATTTGCAGATGCTCTTGCCACCATTTCATCCATGATCAAAGTCCAAGCTGCCAAATTTGTACCTCGGATTTCAGTGTCCAGACTTGACAGACCAGCGTATGTATTTGCAGCAGATGTTGTTAGGGATGATAAGCCTTGGTTCCACGATATCAAATGCTTCTTGGAGGATCAAACATACCCATATGGGCCATCTTCCAATGATAAGAAGACTTTGAGAAGGCTTGCTGGTAGTTTCTTCCTGAATGCTGACGGTTCCCTGTACAAAAGAAACTTTGATATGGTACTCCTCAGATGCGTTGATAGGACAGAAGCAAACCTATTGATGCACGAGGTGCATGAAGGATCCTTTGGTACCCATGCAGGAGGGCATGCAATGGCAAAGAAGTTGCTAAGATCAGGCTATTACTGGATCACAATGGATGCCGACTGTTGTGCTTATGCCTGGAAATGCCATAAATGCCAGATTTATGCGCATAAAGTGCATGTACCTCCAAATCCTCTGAATATAATGTCTTCACCCTGGCCCTTTGCCATGTGGGGCATTGATATGATTGGCAAGATTGAACCGACTACTTTAAACGGCCACAGATTCATCCTGGTTGCTATTGACTATTTCACCAAGTGGGTTGAAGCAGCCTCCTATGCAAATGTCACCAGGCAAGTGGTAGCCAGATTCCTGAAGAGGGATATCATATGTCGGTATGGAGTTCCCGAGCGAATCATTACTGATAATGGTTCCAACTTGAACAACAAAATGATGGCAGAGCTATGCCGGGATTTCAAGATCCAAAACCACAATTCTTCTCCTTACAGGCCAAAGATGAATGGCGCTGTTGAGGCAGCTAATAAGAATATCAAGAAGATTGTGCAAAAGATGGTAGTCACCTACAAAGACTGGCATGAAATGCTACCATTTGCCTTGCATGGGTACCGTACGTCAATCAGAACATCCACCGGGGCAACACCGTATCAGCTTGTTTACAGTATGGAGACAATCCTACCTGTTGAAGTTGAATTACCCTCCCTGCGGGTATTGATGGATGTTAAGTTGAATAAAGCAGAATGGGTCCGATCCCGATACGAACAACTGAGTCTGATTGAAGAGAAGAGATTAGCTGCAATCTGTCATGGGCAGCTATATCAGAAAAGAATGAAGAAAGCCTTCGATCAGAAAGTCAGGCTCCGAGAATACCAAGTAGGAGATCTTGTGCTGAAAAGACTCCTCCCTCCTCATACAGACCACAGGGGCAAATGGACTCCAAACTATGAAGGGCCATTCGTGGTAAAGAAAGTTTTCTCCGGTGGAGCACTCATGCTCAGTACTATGGATGGTGAAGACTTCCCGTCCCCTGTGAATTCAGATGCAGTTAAAAAATACTTCGCATAAAATGACCCGCTGGACATAAAAACAGAATGTAAGTCCAGGAAACAATAGGGCATCCCGGCGAGTCAAAAACAGAATAAAAGACTCGGGCAAAAATAAGGGAATAAATAAAAATGTACACCCGCTGAGTTGAAAAGTCTCATTGGACAACTCAGGCAAAAATGGGTATCCCGATGGATTGAAAACCCGAAAGGGCGATTCATGCAAAATAAGGGAATAAGCAAACAATTGCATTCTGAATTCGTCTGTATCATTCACTACTCGGTAAGCTTCGAAAGGTTCAAGCGCCGGTCAGAATCAGTCTTCTTCAGAAAGCAAGACGAGAAGAACGTCAAATGTCATACGAGTCATAGCAAAGGGAAGCTCCCTGAAGCGTCATCAACATTGCCAGTACCTTTTATTTCTCAATTTTGTAACAATCTCCTCATTTCAGGAGATTTGTTTCTTTAACTGTATCTTGCCAATTCAGGGCACACAAATCAATAAAATCAGATTTTCAGTCATGTTTCATCTCGTATATTTTCATTTTCATTTGCAAGGATGTCCGATGTCATTAAGATACTGGTTGAATAAATACAGATGTTTTTCTTCCAAAAATACATGCTTGTAGGAAATATACTCACTCCCGGGAGTGCCTAAACTCCTATGATGGAATCCGGTAAGGGATACCTCGGGATTACTTGTGCGTTTCTTTGTCTTTTCAGGATTGCAGGTATTCAAAGCACAACATGGGGCATGAAAGCTTCACCCCAGCAAGCTGGCAAATCATTATCTACTCAGTCTATCTCCCAATTAGCACCGGAGATGATTTTCCCCCAGCTGAATTGTCAGGTATCATCCTCAGCAGGACCCCTACAGAAATCTCCGGGGAGACCTTCCCATGGTCTTTCTTCTTCCCCAGCCGAGTTGCCAGTCAACATTCCTCCTCAGACAAGTGCAAAGACCGGGAACCATCTCCCCACAGAGCTTCAGCCTCCATCCAGAAGAGCAGCGTCCGAAGATCTCACAACAGAGTGGAGAAAGCTTCTACAAACCCCAGCTGGGTCCCTCATTACCAAAATAGGTCTATCAGTGACCTATATCCCCAAGCAGAGTCACATATGCCAGATCTACCAATGATCTCACCCCCCAGCTGGGATGTCCACTTCAAGCAGATCGGCCAGAGATCTTCGCAGCAGCAGGATCCGAATCCCGGATCGTTATCTTTGCATAATCATAGCATTAGCATCATATTCTCCCCACAGAGCGTAGCATTCCGTCTAATACGGAGCATTACGGAAAAAATCAAACATATTGCATAATCATAAGCCATGATCTGAATCAAACACTTGTGAATACTGGCAATCCATTAACAATATACAGAAATTCCCCAGATTCCCCGACAGAGAGCCAAGGCACCTTCCGTAAAGATACATATACTCCTTGACACTCGTCCATGTCATATCCCCAGCAGAAAGCTAAGGCATTTGCCGTACACTCACAAATACCAGTACACACTCCTTTTGGCACCCGTCCGTGTCATGATTCCCCAGTAAAGTCGCCCGAGCTTTCTTTACAAACAAACACTTGTATATTACATATACTCCTTGACATCCGTCTGTGTCATATCCCCAGCAGAAAGCCAAAGCGTCCCCTTTGCACTCACAGATACATATATCCATACAGATTCCCTGACACCCGTCCGTGTCACCTTCTTCAACATAACTCCTTCTTGGGTGTAGACACTCATCCGTGTTTACTTTTCCCCAGCAAAGTCCCCAGCAAAACTTCTGTTCTATCTGACATTCGTCCTATGTCATGATACCTTTCGGCAGCCGTACCCTGCCCGGTGATCGTCCTTCACCTTTGGATGACCATCCCACATCCTTTCCTCAGCGGAGTCTCCATTGTTGGAACCCCTTTCTATCCAGCATTCGTCCTATGTCGTGATTTTTAGCAGCCGTCCCCTGCTAGGTGATCGTCCTTCACCTCTTGATGATCGTCCTTCATCATTTTATCTGATGGCCGTCCCCATCGTTGATCTTGTTATCTGACATTCGTCCTATGTCATGATAAACCCTGAGAGCAGCCATACCCTGCTAGGTGATCGTCCTTCACCTCTTGATGATCGTCCTTCATCATGCTTATCTGATGGCCGTCCCCATCGTCGACCTTCTATCCGGCATTCGTCCTATGTCGCAATATTTTTTTGGCAACCGTACCTTGCCAGGTGATCGTCCTTCACCCTTAGATGATCGTCCCTCATCTTATACCCAACAGAGCAGCCTTCCCCTGCTAGGTGATCGTCATTCACCTTTGATGACCGTACCTCATCATTTATTTTTATTTATAATCCCCAGAGAATCTTATAGCGTTACTTGATGGCCGTCCCCATCACAATCTCTTATGTCCCCAGCATGTCGGCCGTCCCCGTCATTTTTATTCCCCAGCAGTCGTCTTCTGCTCGACGGTCGTTCTCCGTCGCCCGCACTTTATATAATATACTTTGTTTTTCTTTTACAATCTATATCCCTTTTCTTCTTCATTCTGTGAGTGCAAATTTTGGACTGTCTTTGGTATTCAACCACAAGTTATCTTGTTTGCCTGTTAAGCCGTTGCTTACATTCTACACAGCTAACTCATGTTTGAATAGGGGCAGCTGTAAACACCCCAAATTTTCCCTCACTCATTCACACCATGGCTTGTGATCTTCTCATATGCATAAGTTCAACCATAGCATCTCATATTGCATATTTGCTTCACTGCATTGGTTCAAAGTCAGCTGCATCTATGGTTTGTGATCTGAGCAATCCAAGAGCTTCTTGAGCCACTCCAAAGGTCATCAATCACTTCAAAGGGGTCCATGTATGTTCAAGCATCATATTATATCCCCTCAAAGTCAAGAATGTCAAAAAATCACAAGAACTGAGATTGGCATGGAAGCAGAGCCAGGTTTAACTGCACAGATGACCTAGAATTAGGGTTTTGGTTTCAAAGGCCATAACTCCAAATTTTTTGGTCATTCTTGTTTCTATTGGTCTCTATATGGTATAGGGATCATGCATATCAATTTTCATGAAGAAATTCAATGGGGAAGGCATCTGATCAAGAGTTGACTTTTTGAGCAAGTCAGTGCAAAATCAGGGCATCTGAGGCCCCCAATGACCCAACCAAAGGGTGTTCATCATCATTTTGATTATGTATGATCTTTATTTGATCATAGAAGATGTGATGAGTTCACTAACCCATTTGTTTAGGCTTAAACTCATTAACTTATGACAAATTTCCAAAAGCAATAAAAGACTAAAAATACAAAAACAAACAATAATCGTCTCCTTCGGGATTCTTTTCTCATCTCATTCACTCACAACGAGAACTTGCTTCTTCCGTCTAATGCAAGACAGTTTGCACCTGAGCCAGATAGGTCATACACTTGAGCATAGACAAGTAAGCAGTTCACAAGTCAAATTACCTTTCAGTCTCTTTGGGTCGAACTACGGTGTTCTGACTTCCTCATTGCACGGGAGGATACGTAGGCATAACTTAACGGTTATCGAACAAAAGTCTCTGTATATTCCCCCTCTTTCCAGCTTTATTCTTTTAGCCTCATAATCTTGAGCATTTCATTCTTATTCCTACACTGACACTTCTTTTATACACTTCACACTTCTTTTACACTGACACTTGCATTCTTTCCAACTTGGATACACAGATAAGCACTGACACTACCCCTTTAAAACACAAATCTTTTAAGCGTGGATCCCGTCGAGTACGAAGGACAATCTGGGTGCTAATACCTTCCCAGGTTGTAACCAACCCCCTTTCTCAGTCTCTCTGGTTCGCAACCGTCTTGTCCATATCTTTTCTTAGGTCTATGCAGCATTACCTTTCCTCCGAGATAAAAATGCCTAGCTGGCGACTCTTGTCTTTTTGGGTTCACTCCTGTGTGTTCTCATCCCCCTTTCACCGACCGTTCGCGTCTGTACCCCTTCTGACCTTGGTTGTCATTTGGCGGGAGCGACAGTTTCAAGAGCTTTAGTCGCATAAAAACATCAACCTATAAGGCGACATCAATCTCAGCATAAACAGAGAAAATTTTAGTGTCAGTACAAACATCACAAGACTAAACATCATCAAAATCAGACAATGATGGAAAATCAGCTGCAAACAAATCAATACAAGTATCATCAACAATTTCAGAAGGTAACTCTATTTGAAAAACAAAATGTTTTTCCAAGGGTTGTTGATTTTATCCTTGAGCTTGCTGCATCGGATTCATCAAAGTGGTAAGTTGATCAAGTTATGTTTGTAAAGTCTGAAAATTAGAATCTATTTGTTATTGAAACTTGATATTATTTGTATCCATTTGGTTGACAAGGTCCTCTAGTGAAGGTTCATAAGGTGCAGAGCACACAACTTGAAATTCATTCATATGCTTATGTGGATCCTCACTTGCAAAACCATTAAAACTTGGCAACAAGTGTATTAAACCAAATTTCAATTCGAAAGGTCCATCAACAACATTGGGATATTCAATACATAAAGCAATATGGTTCACAAGTGCAACCAGTTCTCTTAGAGTTCTTTGATCATCCATGATATGATTGTGAATTTCAACACATAATCAAATAAAATCACTACAGATTTAAAAATAATGGGAAAAAAGAAATATGATTAACATAAAATATAAAAAATATAAAAATAATGCTAAAAATATAATTAAATCAAATAAAGATCGCACAAAAAATTTCAGATTTTTTAGAAAATATGAAAAGAGAAAATAAATTAAATAAAATAGAGAAACGCAAAATTTGCAACTTTGAGGGTCAAAATATTTTAGAATTCTATTCTAAAGGAGTATTGTTCTTCGATTTATTTCTGATTTTCTGGAAAAAAATTCGAAGCAAATGGAAACAGTAGCTTCCAAACTTACCTGAAAGACTGAAATTCTTATCACTGTATTGCAACCCTGAAAATCAACAAGTAAAAACAAAAAACAAAAAAACACAACTCTAACAAAACTCTGAAATAAAATCCTAAAATTGGTTAAAGTCTATAAGAATCCCCTCCCCGACAACGGCGCCAATTTGGTCCACGTGTCGCGCACAGATAAAAAATGAGTACTTTTGAAAAATATAGTTAGCGACAATGGCTCGATTAACTTCTCACAAGGATTCTTGTATTATTATTAATCAACCGATTAGAAAAATGGGGGTTGAGTTTCGATTAAAATAAAATAATGTAAATAAGTTCTTAAAATAAGTGATTATAGAAATAAGTCAATCCATTGTTTTCGGTTCCGGTTAATCACTTGTTTTTACCTTACCAATTCCCTAAGCGGATTCGTTCTCTATTCGATTTCAATATCACAAATTAAGCAAACGTGATATATATAAAAAATTGACATTCCTATATTCCGAATTAAGCAAACAAATAAATACAATAGGGAATTAAGCAAAAACGATATAAACCGCAGTTTAACAAACAAGCGACGTAAACAACGATTGAAAGTTAGAAATACAATCATACAAATTAAATCAAAACCATTCCATGTAATAACATATTAAGCAAATGCAATTTCATATAATATAATTGAAAGGGAATTGAAATTGAATTGATAGAATAAAAATCTCAAAGCATTGGAATGTGATTACAGCGGATCAACTCTACGGTTTAATTCTCCATGGAATACGTAAAACACAAAGAAAAATAAAATCATGAAAAGAAGGTGAAAAAAGGTTCTCTCAACTGTAACACAACTGCTCTAGGTATATGTGAAAAGAATAAATTTGGGTCACAACCCTACTGGATCAAATACAAAACCCAGACCCAAAATAAATGACCCAAAACAAATTATATCTAATGCTGTAATTTCAATGACTTTTTCAGTTCTTCTACATTCCGATTCAGCTTCTGACTTCTTCATAAAAATCGTAGCTCTCTGTCTTAGCTTTCCATCGACTGGTAGAACGTCTTAAGCCAATTCTCGTAACTCCAGTTATGATCATTTTAGTGCAGACTATTAATGCTGAAAATAAAGTGCGAAAAACAAATAAGCGTAAAAATAAACTAATTTATAAAAAAACACATTAAAATAGAAAAATAACCAAATTAAAGTATGAAAGTTAATAAGTATAAACATAGAGGAATGTTTACCGAAATGCACTGATCAAAAGGTAACTAAAAAGCACGTGAATTCTTCCTTGAGAATAAAATCCTAAAAGGCATGTTGCATGTATAACCTTTAAATGGTAACTTGTGTCATGCAATTACATAAGGCATTAAAATTCGTAACGTTACCACATTGACCAAGATCAAGGCAAGATTGCTTTGGATTCAAGGTCCAAATTCAATTTTCGACTGAAGATTGTTCTATAATTTTTCTTATGCAAAGAAATAAAATGCAAGTCAAAGAATAATAAAATGGCTTAAGGAATAAAATAAAAAAAGGTGGAATAATACCCAAAATGTCATTACATAAAAGGCCTTATTAGGGCCAAAGGATTAATACAAGGAGAGAAAAAAATCCTAAATATTACAAAGGCGCCTTTGAAATATTTCTTTGCATAAGAAAAATCCTAAGTATTACAGAGGTCGGCCTTTGGAGTCAGAAAGGGAGTTTCTCTCGCAACTGAAGAAAATTGAACTTCTGATTTTGGAGACGAGTCTCGCATAGAGCCTTATAAAGCTTAGTCGTCAAAAACTCTTTGTCAAGACACTCAGCAATATCAATGAGGTCTAGTATGCGCTTTAGCTCAGCCTCCAATTCAGTATCATCAGACTTGCACAACTCAAGATTGTGTTGTTCAGCTGCAGAGATTTTGTTTTAAAGCTCCTCAATATCTTTCTTCCACATTTCAATGGCCATTTCATTTGCAGTTTTTTCCCTTTCCTTTTTGGCCTTGATGAGCTATAGGGTTTCGACATGAGCCTTAACTACCTGTGCTCGATCCCAAGATGAACCCCTTTCCATACCGGTTGTCTCAATAATTTTTTCGATCTTTAGAAGAGACTTGAAATCATCAGACATTTGGTTCACCAGGGTGGTTAGTTCTATGAGGGAGTTGGAGACCTTAGGATCAAGAGTTGAAAGATCTAGCTTTTGCAAATTATCCTTAAGGAAAAGAGGGGCAGTTTGGTCTGTGTTTAAATTAATATGGATGTCCCTTTTGAAGAATTTGTCCTTGATATTTTTAAGGATATGACCCACGAAGTCATCTGAAGGTGAGTTCTCAAGAGCTGTCGAAGCACTGCTCCTAGAAGAGCCAAGACTCTTTCCAAGTTTCCTTCTAGCATACTCCTGAGGATTCGACCACCTTAGAGACACCAATGGGTCCTTAGTTGAGACTTCTTTTGGGATTGAAAGTTGAAAAGTTAGAGGTTGTAAGGGATTTTTCTTAGGCAAAGTTTGTTGAGTCTTTTCAGGCTCTTTTTCTTTGATGACTTCCCCCATTGTCCTCGTGGTCTTCTTTATCTTTTTCACTTTCTTCTTCTTCTTCTTCTTCTTCAACATCCATAGGATTATCTTGAACATCAGCTTATGGCTCTCCCATATTTTTTGGCTCTTTATTTGTTGGACTGGAGGGAGTAGGGACATGAGTATCCTCAGTTTCTTCTTCTTCTTCTACAACAAAAGCTTTATTTATCTCCCTTGCAAGTCTGCTTGATTATCCAAGAAAGTCCTTGCTTAAAGTATATTCACACTCATGATCAGAGTCATCAGTATGATATTGTTGAGTGGTAGTTCTAGAAGGAGAACTTCTATTGGCTTCGACCACTGGGGGAGGAACAACTGTTGTAGTAATATGTTGATTAATCTCAATCAAAGAACTATAACCAGAGCCAAAATCAGAATTAGGATGATAAGTTGGCTCACATTGGCTGTTCAGAAGGGCTATTGGTGTGGGAGTAGCACCTGGTGTTGGTTGAGAGATACCTACCTCAGTCTGTTATGAGAAAAAGGATTAGGTCGAAGTTGTAAAAGGGATTAAAAGATGACGGGCAAAAATTCTAAATACCTCATTCTCTACGGAACTTGGGCTAGAGTTTTCACTTTCAGGAAGGCCACCAGTTGGTGCCACTACAGGAGTAGGAGGTAAAACTTCGACAACACCTGCAGCAGGTGCCTTTTCAACAATTTTGGCCACGTTTGAGAAAGGTTGGCCAGCAGCACTAAGAGACTGTGCAATCCTCCTTTTTCTTTTGAGGGACTGCTCCTCAGAAGATTGATCATCATCTGATCTGATGGTGACACTTGAAGCCTTTTTGCCTTTCTTTTGGGGCATCGAAGGTTTTTTGGTTGTCTGAAAAGAGAATCAAAAGTATTAGAAGGCAAGCATGAAAAAGTTGAATAATTAAGGGATATGATGTAGCTTAGTGACTTCGTTGTTCCTCTCAAGCTTTATTACCAGACCCTTGGTGGTATTGGGTCTTCTGGTGACAACTGAGAATGAAAAAGACAATTGTTATAAGTTAATAATTGATCAGTTTGTAGGAAGTAAATGAAAACCTCAAACCTTCATATATTTCAGATTCGACATGAAGGTCTCTGATCCCTATATGAAGGTGTCCTTTGAAACTGTCCAGTGTATATTTAGTCGCAACCACCTTTTTGGCTTTCGGCTGAGACCTCTCTCGAAGGATTTTTATTGAATCCCCGCAGACAAACCACTCTAGAAAGAGAGGGGCAAGCGCCAGTCCAAAATCAGCAGTGGGTAGTTGAAGAAATGTTGGAGGAAAAAGTTTGAAAGCCACCTCATAACGCTCCTCAGGAGGAATGTTTGAAGGGATTTTCAACTTATCCATTTTCTGCAAAAATTTCTCCTTCAGAGTGACAGAAGCCTCACGAACAGTTCGAATAAGATCATCTGGTTGATAGACAATTTTAAAATACTTCTAAAAAGCTTGTATCTCTTTGATATGAGTAGACTTAGTCTTCTTGACCTTTTCCTGCACATTAATGAAGGCTTGGTCAAGTAAGGTAGAAAATTCTGCAGCAGTGAGAAAATGGTCACTGTAATACTTGCACCACCAGTCATTAAAGGGGGTGAGAACACAAGGTAGTAGGCTGGAAAAACATTGGAGATAGATCTGCTCTTTGAGCATCTCATATGTTGAAGATAGTGGTGGCAGCGTCCTCGTCAAAGAGGTTAGTGTGGAAAATTACTTGGCTTTTCTTTTCATGAGGCATCTGGGAAAACATTGTCCCAGTCCAAACTACCTATAAACCAAATTCGATTGGTAAACAATTAGGACCATATCTAATTTCCCATCATTCAGCCTGTAAATAATGAACCTGGTAATTATAAAAGCTTCCCAGACTACAATGGAGTCCAGGTGAAGTTTCTTTAAAGGAGAATTTGGAAACGCCCTGGTAAACCATTTTGGACCAAGCTTCCACTCAGCAAAAGGAGCCATTGTGGGTGCAAATTCATGCTGATGTGCAAATATCAGAAGATAGCTAGAGAAGGCCCCTTTCTGGGTTTCGACTTCATCATTTGGCGCAAGTTTGGCTAGTCGAACACCTTCAGTGCGTCTTTGCCTAATCTCCTCAGAGTCTTCATCAACTTTCCCTTTTCTAGGAAGGATAGGTTCAAAAGTGGCATTTAGCCAAAGCTGAAGAAGCCAGGGAGGACTATTTAGGCTCATAACACCAGAGTTCCCAGTTGGAGTTTTTAGTCGAGAGACCCCTCACTTATAGACTCATAGAAGCTGGCTAAGATTATCTCACACAAGCAAACCCCCATATTATAGTGGAGCTGGTTCTCTAGAGGTAAATATTTCTTCTCCACCTGCAAAGATTTGGTGCAGAAAACATATCTTGCAGCCAGAGGGTGAGGAAGGCAATGTGCTCCTTATCAGAAACCTCTTCTGTGTTGGGTTTGAAGTGATGTTTAATGAAATAGGCGTGTGTCAGCTTAGACTCATTAAACCCAATAGTATCTTCAGCATCAACAGAAGGTTCATAGGCCAGGCCATCAGATCGAAGCCCTGTGATACCAGCTACATCAAAGAGGGTGAGGGTAATCATCCCACAAGGAAGATGAAAGGTGTAATGAGTGTTGTCCCAAAAATAAAGGGAGGCATCCAAGAGGTTTAGACAACAAGGTATGTTAGTTTTTGATAATATCAGCAAGTCATAAATACTTATTTAATTCCAGTGGGCGGCCTTGACCTTTTCCATTTTAGCCATCCAAAGATCAAAGTCATTGAATTGGATAACAACCCTAACCAATCTAGTACCATCATAGAGGTACTTTAAATCTAGTTTATTGGAAGGAGGTTGGTTAGTTGAAGAATAATCAACTTTGGGATATTTGTTTGCCCTAGAGATTGGGATTTACGGTAGCTAGGAAAAAACATACTCAACCTTTCATCAGTATTTTCAACCTTGGCAAAAGGGCCAGAAAGAGCGTAAGCACAATTATAAACGATGAAGGGAATCATTACCTGAGAAGCGTATAAACTTCTTTGTTCAACCATCCTAGGTTCTGGGATGAATTGATAGTTCTTGATCGTCTTAGGTTCAGTAATGTTGTTGAATGGAGGAAGAGATTGTTCGAAAGTAAAGGCTTTTTCTTTTTGAATTTTCTTCTGTGAGATGGTAGCTTTTGAAGACGCCGTTGTTAGAAATGAAGAATGAAGTTTTTTAGGGTTTCTGGGAAGAAAATAAGAGACTTTAGTAGGAAGAAGACAAAGTTTTCAAGAGTGTATAAAAGTGTTCTTTGTTGCTGAAGGATGTATTTATAGGCGTGGAATGATAAGTTGTGGAGTCCAGCCACTTAATTTAAATATGAAGTGGTGGGACGTGTGGCACTTTGGATCAGACACGTTAGAGGTTGTAGTTACTATAAAACATCTTGGAGATTTGTTTCAAGAAAAAAGTCATGATGAGAAAACATCAGAATACGACTGATGGGCTTTTGGAGATTTTTCCATTATGACATGACGTCATACGCATGGGTGAATAATCACAACAATGTTTAGAATGTGGGTTAAGTGGTTCCAACCATGCTTTCATCTAACCAAAGTTGGCGTCGAAATTATGAATATCCAGAAAAGATCTTTTCATCAATATGGCCGAAAATAATATTTTTGGGGGGAAATTTGTTATCTCCAAATTTCGTCGCTAGCATTAATTGGGTTATTTCGCTTAGAAAAGAGTTTTCTTGCTATAAGCTAAAAAGTGAGGTTTTCGGCCTTATGCATTGAAAGAGTGAAAGTAGAAGGAATACACCATCTATAGATTTTGTACTTAGAGACATTCTATGTTTGAAATATTTTCTAAGTGTTAGTGGGATTCGACCATGCATGCATTTGACGCAAAATGGTAGTTACCAAATGATGCATGTTCAAGCATTGGAGGGAAAATCTGTAATTTTCAATTCAAAGACAGGGACAAGTGGCGCAAGTTGAAGCTTCTTCAGCATTTAGTGGGATAAGGGATCTTAGAATAGTTTTAGGGTGAAACCGTCGAAAACAGTTACTTTGTAATATCTATAAATAACTTAGTCTAGTGTTAGAATAAGTGTGCGTGAAAATAACATTGTGTAATACCTCAAAATTTTCCCTCTCATTTTCTCAATATTTTGCATAGCATTTTACATACATAAACTCATAAAATAACCAACAACATTGCATCATATTCATCATGGATGAGGCATAGGTATGTGATCAATGATTGGAGCAATTGAAGGCTATAAAAAGGCAACCAAAAGGCCACAAAGCTTCTCAACCTTGTGCAAGGGGTTCACAATATCCCACAAGTTTTCATTTTAAGTTACAAGCCATGAAATGATTTGATATGATCAGAGGAGGCAAGCAGTGCAACATCTCCTGATGAAAAGGGCCAAATTAGGGTTTCAATTATACTGGGTTTCTCCATGAAATTTTGATTCAAAGTGGATTCCATTGTCTTATGTATGATGTCAAGTGCCTAGGGCCCAAATTTCATCCATCAAAACATTTTGGAAGAGGTTCAATTGGCCAGATGACTGAAAATCCCTGATTTGGGGAAAAGTCAACTATGCTGAAGAAAAAGTCAACTCCTGACTTTTTGAATTCAAAATCATGAAATTAGGGCTACAAGGATCATATGGTTCAAATTTGATCAAGAAATGATGGAGGAATCAAGAGAAATCAAGAAAACCAAAACTTACCATTTTTGGAAAATCAGGGTGTCCAAAAATGGTAAGTTTTGGCCATTTTTGCAACATTTTGAGAGAGGCCTTCTCCCAAAATATGAGGGCTATCAAAGTTCTACCTCAACCCAATTAAATAAGGCATATTGAGCTTCAAATCCATAGGTGGAACTCTTTCATAGCATCAAAATTGAGTGAGATATGATCATTCAAAGTTAGTGCAAATCAAGGCAAACCAAGGCATGCCTTGCCCCATGCGCGCGCGCCAGGCAAGACATTCCATCAAACAGATTGTGGGCATGAATGTCAAGGCCAATTACATCATCAAAGAAGCTTCAAATGAATTTCTCTTGAACATCAAAGTTGTTTATAATTTTGTCTTCTACAACTTTGGTGTTTTAGGTTTTTTTATTTGACCAAAGGATTGAGAGATATAAGGGTTCAAGTAAGAGGTCATCTTGTAACAAATCTTTCCCTAGCCCATGGCCAGGCATGGTGCATGGTGGACACGCCCATAACTCAGCTTGTCATGCTTACATTCCTTGGCATTTTACATTATCTTAGAGGCATTATCTCATATTGGTATGAACTTCAATCTTGTTCCATGTATCTTCAGCTTTGATTTGAGCACAAGTATGACACCAATCAGTTGCTTGAGGTGGAAGAAATGTCTCATGGAATGTTAAGGTACGCAACCTGTTTTCTTGCAACCCAAGGCATGGCAACAAGTGATTGAATTCACCTCAGTTCAAGTCTTTTGCTTCATTCAGCTTGCTAAGCCCACAAGGCATCATACTCAGAGTGCATCATCTCATGTATGCAGGATCACACCAATTCTCATGCACATCCTTGCAATCCAAGCCAAATGACATGCTTCACACCTCATTCTCATGCTGCATTATGTTGATCAAACCAGTCCCATTTCATTTTGTTAATCCCCATCAGAAGTAACACGAACCTCAACACATCCAATTATTTTCGAGCCAAGCAAATCCAACATTGCACCTTTGCATATTACACCTTCAATTTGATCCATTCACCACCAGTTAGTACTAACCATAGTTATAACTGTTAACTATAGTTGATAATTGTCAACTACACACATAAAAGCATGATCTCCAACTGAATTTGGGGGTTCAACATCATTTCATCAAAAATCACCAAAATTCACAAGCATTTTCTCTCTGAATTTTCACACTGCATTTGGCTTCGAGGAGAATTCATCTTTAATCAGCTAGATCCATTCTTCTTCACTTGATCATCTCCATCACCTCAAACACAATCTCCATGGATTGCATAGCCTGAAACTTCAAGGATCAAGCACTGCATGTTTTGAAGCTTCATTGCATTTTGGATCAAAACTCCTCAATTTGCATCAATCTAGTTTTGATCTCCATTCAGACATCATCAACATCATCTCAAGCTCAAGATCTATGGCTTTTACAACCTGAAGCATCAAGGATTTTGCACTGCATAACATTGATCCTCACTACATTTTCATCAACAACTCAAGATTCATAGCTTCCAGAGTGTTTATTTCACTCTCTTTGATCAAGATCAAGATCGAGCAATCTAAGGATTCTCCTCTCTGGTCTTCTAGCAACATTTTAATCTCTCTGCAATTCATGTATGTCCTAAAATTTCACTTGCTCGAATTGTATGTTTTCCATTGGTTTCATGTTGATTGATGCTTGATAAAAGCTATTAGATGGCTGGCTAGTTGATATGCACTCTAGGTGCTTAGATTCAATTTTCCAAGTTGATCTTCTTGCTTTCGATTCATGATATTTAGGAACCCTAAATGGATTGTGAGGCCATATTTGTGATTAGGGAAGAGAGACGAGTCCATAGATGGTTTTAGTTTTCATTTTAGTGAGGATTTGTGCTTGCCCTACCGGAGCTTGGCCGGAGAAGATGACCGGAATTCATTATCCGGTCATCTAAACAGTGTTGCCCTAATTTCCACAACTTTAAGTCATAATCATTGATTTCTTTTGATCCAATGGTCCAAACAGCGCCAACACATTAATGAACTTGTGCTTCTCACGTGCACAAGTTTTGTGTACAAATACTCATACTTATATCCACACCCCCTACGCATGTGTCTAAAGCCCATTCATGTTGAATTTGTTGCTTCCAGAACCCCCCAGGCCCAATGCATTTGTTTTTTCTTTTATTTTCTTTTTCCATTTTATTCCAATTTTGTTTCCATTTATTAAAAATACCAAAATGCATCCAAATATTCCAATTAAATTCATGTGCATTCCTCACATATTTCTCTAATTTTCCATATTTTTAGATTTTATTTTTGTTAACTTTTGAAACTAGAATTAATT
This sequence comes from Lathyrus aphaca, assembly GCA_963966055.1. Taxonomy (NCBI): domain Eukaryota; kingdom Viridiplantae; phylum Streptophyta; class Magnoliopsida; order Fabales; family Fabaceae; genus Lathyrus; species Lathyrus aphaca. The sequence continues at coordinate 443,682,576 of OZ014523.1, forward strand.
TTCCACTTAATTGTTTCATAATTTCTTCATTTTGGACTAATTGATTTGTCCATTTTTGTTCTCCTAAACCAAAACTGATAAATGCACCATTATTTTTGAATTCTCTTAATAACTCATCATACTCCTTCAAAATAGTTTTCTCTGGATTTTTAGGTCATGTTTAGGTCCTCTTGAGTCCATTCTTTCACATAGGTCCATATAAACCCTAATCTCATTCTAGTATTCATTTGACCACTCAAAAATAGGAATCTTTGTGAGATTGTTTGTACATAAGTCATTCTCTGGATTGTGATGTTCAATGTTAAATTTCATAATTTTTCTAAGTCATTTGATATTCTTTTCAAGTTGCTTGGGTCTTAAGCCATTTTTGGTCCCTTTTATAGGTTTCCTTTAATCTAATTGGATAAAGCATTCATGCTATTGCTCTAAGGTCTTAATTCTGAGTCTTTTAAGTCACATTAGAGGTCCTTAAATGTTGGGTACATTCATTAGGTCCTTGTCTTTTGATTTTAGGGTTTCTTGAGTCATAAGTCATGCATGCTCCACTTTTGACCTAATTTCATCTCATCTTTCATCTCAACCATTTAAATTTCCATTTGTGCATTCGATAACTTGGTTCAACCATTGTGTTGTGTCTCTTAAATGTACTTTGACCATGTCCATGTTTTTACTTCAAGGTTTTAAGTTTTGTGCTTCTTTGAGTCTCATTTGTTACCTAAAGATCCAAAAACCCTAATTTGTGACACTTACCTTTAAGGAAATTCTTATCACTTCATTGGTACATATTTTATAAATCTAATTTTCATTTTAACTTTCCATCAAGCCTCTGGTTTTTGTATGGGGAGTTCAAGCCTCTTTTGTCCCTTTTGGTTTTTCATCTTAAGGCATTTGTTCCACTTCTAAAACCATGTGTACATATTCATTCTTCCTTATTTCATTCACATGCTTTAATCTCTTTCTTTTCATGTGAGTTAACTTGATCATACACTTTCATTAGGTATTAAGTTCTGGACTTTACACTCACCTTTGACTTTAGGATTTTTTAACATGATAAAACACTTAGGTTTCTCTTTTGACTTTTCCATAGATCCCATTAGGGTTCAACCACACTTTAGGGCATAGTTTAACTTTAATTCAATGAATCCCTTATGTTGCTTTTGAATTGATTTATCTACTGACTTTTTAAGTTTTTTATCTCATAGGGTGCCTTAGACTTAGGTATTAACCTTAGAAGTTCACTAACATCTTCCTTAGCTAGTAAGAAGTTAATTGTGAGATTTTGCATGTCATAATTGCTCATATTTCTTCATCATGCTAACATTTGTTTTGTAGGGGGGAAAGATATGGTAATTACCTCATTCCTCATCTCTTATACATTTTATTGTTTTTCCTTAGCACCTTGGTGCTTTGTTCATAGGTTTCTCTTTGGTTCTTTAGATTCAACTTAACTTCCTTAGGAAGTAAGTTGAATTCTAACTTGCTTTTTCTTTTCTTTAGGCTAGAATACCTCATTAACCATAGGACCACACTTTTGTACATAACAAAAACTTAGGGTTGTGTCTTAGTTCCCCATTAGCTTTGACCTTTTTCCTTTTGAGTCTTTCTCTTCTCATCTTCAAACAAAATCCAAAAAGACTTAATAAATGTATGAAGGAATCCCTTGTGTATAGCCTTATTCCATGGGGCACTTGCATTCATTCCATCTTGGAATGGTGTAGGTTTGTCTAGCATGATGTACAAGTCTTATCAAGGGGTTGTTTCACAAAGAAAAATCTAAAAGACATTTCTTCACACAAACTACAAATACATGTAATAAAGTTCAGCAAGCTAGTGAACTTAGACCCTAATCCTTGGGAACAAGTCTTGGATAAATTCTCCTTGCTTGGTGTGCTTGTTCTAATATTCCATCTTGGAATTCAGTAGAAAGTATACATTCCACGAAAAAGAGTTCGAATTCACTTCCTTGTGCCAAATTCATACAAAAATCTTAAAAAAGCAAACAACAAACAATAAGCGACTTTCCTGCGGGAGCTTCTCTTTCTCATCTCATTCATTCTGAACGCGAACTTGCGACGATTTATCTCGCATGCAAGACGGTAAATGCACTCGTACCAGACGAGCTTGCAACACCTGAGAATAGACATACGCAGTTCCGGCATAAAAAACACAAACAAATAGTTCCCGCCTTAGTTATGCGAACTACGTCGACTTTGATCCTCATTTTCCCGATGAGGTACGTAGGCAGTGGGGTAGGGCCTGTTCGAGCACATTCTTTATTTTCCCTACATTTTCCCCTTCTTTTTCGTTCTCTTTTCCAGTTTCTTTTCTCATTGCAGTTCCAGTTTCTAGTTAGTAGTTCATTTTCTCAGCAGCTTTATTTTCTCACCCTTTGAAACAAACAAACAAGCGTGGATCCCATCGGTTACGACGGATAGTCTGGGGTGCTAATACCTTCCCAGGTTGTAACCGAATCCCGAACCCAAATCTTTGGTTCACAGGACCTTGTCCATTCCTTCTTCCTCAGGTTTGTGCAGCATTACCTTTCCCGTTCCATTCGGGATAAAAATGCCTGGCTGACGACTCTACCTTTTCCGCGCCACTTTCGCATTTCTACTAAGATGAAAATTCCGAGAGCGACAACTGGCGACTCTGCTAGGGATCGAACCGAGAATCTCTGGTTTCCCTTGTAGAGTCATTCCTAGAGCCTATTTGGTTTTGTTTCTTTGGGTGTTTATATGTATGTGTTGTTGTGCTTAATTACTGTTTTTGTTTACATTTTATTTTACAGCTTTATTTACTGCTTACAGTATTTATTTTCACATGCATCATATACTGGACTGTGCTGGTTTCATTTTTTCTGTGGGATGGACTTTGCTACTAAGAGATAAGCCAAATACCCGGCTTGAGTGCACCAAGGACTTAGAGTGGTTCCACTTTGGCTTCATGGCATTTTGCTATGTTGGTATTAGTGAGTTCCACACCTTCACTTGCGACCTTCTCGGAAATGTATTGATGCTGGAATCTTTCTGGGGCAATACACTACATTGATAGTTATGTGCAGTCAAGGGACCGATCATTGAGAACCTTTGTGGAAACATCTCTCTCCATTGATGATAGTGGCAGACCACATTTGTTGGCAAACCCACTCGCATCCGAGGGCCCACTAAGGACTCACATAGGATGGCCTGGTTCTCTCATAGGAACCCAATTAAGGCAAACTGTTCGTATGACGATAGTATTGTACCCTTCAAGATGAATGTACTATTGTTTCTCGATTCAGTACTTGAAGATGGGGACTTCTGAGGGATGCTTGTTTCCTTGGACTCAAATGAGACCTCCCTGAGTAATACATAATGCCAAACTAATTCCCTTATTTGGTCATGAGCCATTTCTCAGAGATGATGAACATATTATTGTTATTCGACTTGAGAGTCTGTGATGTTTGACCCGAGTAGCACACCTGTGAGATTGGGAGGGGTTTACAGGATTTTAGGAGCCTTAACCTTCACCATACCCACTGTACCAACATACTTCAATGATATGATCTTGTTCTATTACACATGGATTCTGAGATCTGAACCTCTGATCAGAGAGATACTTGTGATGATATCGTGACCTTGCACAGACACTTGATTACCTTGTGAGCAATCTTAGTTTTTGATTGATTATAAATTTTAAGTGTTTGTGTTTGTTTCATATTAAGAAATATTCTTGCTTTAGTTTTGGTTCTTTTGTTTTTCAATGTTTATGAACTTTTGGAAAATCACGCATAATGAATCGATACATTCTAGCTTGAATCGATTCATGCTATTTGAAGGTTTCTGGAATTCGCATAATGAATCGATACATTCTAGCTTGAATCAATTCATGCTGTTTGAAGGTTTCTGGAATTTGCAAAATGAATCGACTCATCTTATGATGTATTGATTCATGTTGTTTAAATGATTCTGTTTTCTTAAAAATGATCAGTATGTATCGATTCATCATGTCTTGAATCGATTCATTAATCTGTTTTTCCTCTAACAGAATTTGATATATATTTGTGAAGTGTTTCATTTAGAAAGAATATAGATTACAGATCACAGAAAAATCAGAGACGAATTTTGTAGTGATTAAGCATTGAAGAACACATCAAGATAGGGTTTTTGGAGTGTTGGAACTTCAATGTTGAGCAAGTTTGAAACCTAGAATCAAATACATCTTCATCATCTTCTCAAAGATCTTAATTCAAGAACATCAACAAGAAAGTGTTTGTTGTCCTGTGAATTGAAGGCTTTCGAGATAACTTTCAGTGGTACGATCGGAGATCCAGATGAGTTGAAGATTGATAGAAGGTTTCAAGGAAAAAACAGTTGGGTTTTCCTTCAAGAATGGGTGTGTTCTTGAGGGTTTGTGAGTCACGTTTACAAGTCAGATTCAGTCGCAGCGAGAGTTTTGGAAATCGGTGGATTTCGCAAATAGGTCGTGGAACCGGTGAATTGATTGTATAACTTGCAGGAAATCTTGATTGGGCTCAAATCAAGTGGAGGTTGATACAATAGGAAATTCTAGGAGTTTAGAATTCTGGTGTTTGTATTGGAACCTTGTAATCGACGGATTCAGCAATTTTGATATAAGAATTCTCAATTTCGATTTGAAATTGAGAGGGAGACGTACCCACACGCAAGGACGGACGTGGGGAATTTCCTTACCAAATCTCGGCGTATTGTTTCTCTTCTCTATCTCTATTTACGTTTTAATTTGTTTTTCGATTCATTGGAAATAGATTTAGTGATAGGTGCATTCAGCTGTTTTACATATTGTGTGTTTAATCCTTTATCATCGCAATCGTAAAATCCAGCACGTTATCGCTTATCTGGTCTTCTAGTGGCCGGTTCAGAATAGACGCTTGTATATTCGGGACCTTCATTTCTATAATTCTTTGAAAACTCTGAAAAACGTTTTAAATCCTTGAAAACAAGGAGGTGATCCATTCACCCCCCCCCCCCTCTAGATCACTCGCCACAGCGTCTAACAAGTGGTATCAGAGCACCGGTTCGCTGGTGCTTTGTGGCTGCCTGTAACGTTATGGATTCTGAACCAAAGGGGGCGTACAATAGAGCTCCTGTTTTCAATGGTGAAAATTATGGCTACTGGAAAGACTGCATGTGAGTTCATATAAATTTTGTTGATAGGCGCGTATGGGCTGCCATTCAAAATGGTCCTTTTCAAATTACCATGATGAATGAGGCAGGTGCCATAGTACCTAAACCAGAAGACGATTGGGATGAAAAAGATGAGAAAAAGTGGTCAAGTGATTGGAGAGCTCGAAATATGCTAATTTCAGCACTTAGTGCAGATGAGTATTATCGAGTTTCCCATTGTTCGACAGCTAAAGAAATGTGGGATGCTTTAGAAATTGCTCATGAAGGCACAACTGAAGTAAAACAGTCCCGCATTAACACACTTAATCAAGAGTTCGAACTCTTTCGCATGAAATTAGGAGAATCTATTCCCGACATGCAAAAGAGATTTGTTCATCTCATTAATCGTTTGAATGCACTTGGAAAACCTGTTTCCAATGATATTGCTACTAATAAAATTCTGAGATGTCTTAGCAGGGAATGGCAACCTAAAGTGACAGCTATCAAGGAAGCCAATGATCTAACGACACTCACAATGACTACTTTGTTTTGAAAGCTGGAGGAACATCAGCAAGAACTAGAAAGTCTAGAAAAGTTTGAAAACAAAAGTAAAAAGGGAAAAGAGAAGAATAAAGACAAAGAGGGTGAGAAGAGGCCTATAGCTCTTATGGCTTCAAACTCAAAGTCCTCACAAAAAGAGCTAAGCAACAATGAGTCAAGTAGTGACGAAGACTCCGGTGACAAAGAAATGGGACTTTTTGTTAGGAGATATAATAGATTCATTCGAAAGAATGGAATCAAGCATTCCGACAAAAATCTCATAAATTTTAGAAGACAATCTATGGATTCAAAACAGGAAGAGATTAAGAAGAATAGAGAAAGAGGGTCTTGCTTTAATTGTGGCAAGTCCGGCCATTATAAAACGGATTGCCCTTTAAAGAAAAAGGATAAAGGAAAAGCTCCTCCAAGAAGGTATAATAATAAGCAAAGAAGAGCTTACATTGCTTGGGAGAGTGATAGTGATTCATCAAGTACACAATGCACAAGTGATAGCGATGAAACCGCAAATTTGTGTCTTATGGCTCACACCAAAAATCAGTCCCACCACAAGAAGAAAAGTGATGATAAAAAGGTAAAACAAGCTTATTATAACAACTTCTCTTCCATGTCTTTTTCTGAATTGAAAGTAGCTTTTGAAAAACTGCATAATGAAGCCAAAGAAGCATTTAAAAGGTTAGCTTCCGATAAAAGAATTTTTTCATACTTGGAAGGTAAAGTACAATATGCTGAAAAAGATTTAGAATGCTTGAAAGCTAGTATTGTAGAAAATTCAAAAGCTATTGATATTGATGGTTGTAGTAAAATTAGGCATTGTGAAAGGTGCCACATTTGGCAACAAGAGGTCATTTCTCTTAAAGCCAAATTGGAAAAAGCCTTGCAACCTAAGATTACTTATGCCGTTGATACTAGGTTGTTCAAAAAGTCATTAAATCCTCCATATGCAAAATATTCTTTTGTTCCAAAGGATTTAAAGACCAATAGTAAACATCATCATTATCGTAGTGTTTGTCATTATTGTTGTCATGCTGGCCATACCATTAAGAAATGCAAGTTTAGAAGATTTCTTGTTCCTAAAGGCATTTATCAATGGAAGCCTAAAGACAACCATGTTATTACTTACCCACTTGGACCCAATAAAAATTGGGTACCTACCTCTCTCTTTTGATATTGTAGGATGAGTGTCTTGCATCCATGGAAAGAAGATGGTTTCTGGACAGCGGATGTTCAAGGCACATGACGGGTGACATATCACTTTTTATTGACTTCAAAGCAAAGAAAAAGGGGTATATTACTTATGGAGACAATAACAAAGGAGCTATACTTGGTAAAGGTAGTGTAGGTAATCCCTCTACCACTACTATTTCTGATGTACATCTTGTAGAGGGACTTAAACACAATTTGTTAAGTATAAGTCAACTATGCGACAAAGGTTACAAAGTTTCTTTCACAAAAACATGTTGCAAAATTGAACATACCGAACAAAATGTTGTGTTTAAGGGTGTAAGAGTAAACAATATATATATGCTTGATCTTTTGAGTGTTTCCTTAACAAGCACTAAATGTCTAGTGGCCTTAAATGATGATTCATGTCTATGGCATAGACGCTTAGCGCATGTTAATTTTGATTTGCTTAATAAGGTTGTATCCAAGGATCTAGTAGTAGGTCTTCCAAAAATAAAATTTTCAAAAGACCACCTATGTGATGCTTTCCAAATGGGAAAACAAACAAGGGTCTCTTTTAAATCTAAAAATATAATTTCAACTTCAAGACCCCTTGAGCTTCTCCCTATGGATCTCTTTGGACCATCTAGGACAAAGAGCTTAGGTGGAAACTATTATGGGTTCGTAATAGTAGATGACTACTCTAGATTCACTTGGACTATATTCCTTCATAGCAAAGATGAAACTTTTTCTGCTTTCAAAAGTTTTGCAAAGCTGTCCCAAAATAAAATGAATTCTAAAATAGTTACAATCCGAAGCGATCATGGAGGTGAATTTCAAAACCACCTCTTTGATAAGTTTTGTGACAAGTTTGGCATTGAGCATAACTTTTCAGCTCCTCGAACTCCACAACAAAACGGTGTTGTGGAACGCAATAATCGAGTCTTAGAGGAATTGGCAAGAACAATGCTCAATGAGGGTGGATTACCAAAATACTTTTGGGCCGATGCAATTAGTACGACTTGTTATGTTCTCAATAGGATTCTAATTCGTCCTATTTTGAATAAAACTCCTTATGAAATTTTAAAAGGTAGAAAGCCCAACTTGTCTCATCTTCATGTGTTCGGTTGTAAATGTTTTGTTTTGAATAACGGTAAGGAAAATCTTGGGAAGTTTGATGCTAAAGCTGATGAAGGTATTTTTCTTGGTTACTCTCAATCAAGAAAAGCATATAGAGTGTATAATAGGCATTTACTTTCTGTTGAAGAATCTGTCCATGTTTCTTTTGATGAGTCTTACCCAAAAATTGTCGGAAAAGGTATCTCTTTTAATGACGCAGGTGTCTACACAAGACATACTCAAAGAAGCTGGTTCAGAAATTGATCAATCCGAAGCGGTTGCTATTGAGAAGGAGGAAGATACATGTATTGAAAAAGATAAAGAGGAAGGAACATCCGAAGTGAAGGATCCTCCACCAGCTTGGAAATCCTCTAAAGACCACCCCATAGACAATATATTGGGAGACATTTCAAAGGGAGTGTTGACTCGTTCTAAGATAAGTAATTTTTGTTCTCACTTCGCTTTTGTATCACAAGTGGAACCTAAAAATGCTAAAAAGGCCTTGGTTGATGAGTTTTGGCTAATGGCCATGCAAGAAGAGCTAAATCAATTTAAAAGAAATGACGTTTGGGAACTTGTCCCTCATCCGCGAGATCATCACATCATAGGTACTAAATGGGTTTTTAGGAATAAACTTGATGAAAGCGGAGTGATAACTAGAAATAAGGCACGCTGGGTAGCACAAGGGTATAACCAAGAGGAGGGCATAGATTATGAGGAGACTTATGCTCCGGTTGCTCGCCTTGAAGTCGTACGTCTTTTGCTTGCCTATGCGTGTTCTATGAATTTCAAGCTTTACCAAATGGACGTAAAGAGTGCGTTCTTAAATGGTGTTATAAATGAAGAAGTGTATGTTTCACAACCTCCTGGTTTTGAAAATTCTGAGTATCTAGATCACGTTTACAAATTAAAGCGTGCTTTATATGGTCTTAAGAAAGCACCCCGTGTGTGGTATGAAAGACTTAGCAAATTTCTACTTGATCATGGATATTCTAGAGGTAAAGTGGATAATACACTCTTCATTAAACACAAAGGAAAACACATTCTTTTAGTTCAAGTTTATGTAGACGATATCATTTTTGGTTCAACTAACATACACTTGGTCGAAGAATTTTCTAATGTTATGCAGGGTGAGTTTGAGATGAGTCTCATGGGGGAGTTGAACTACTTCTTAGGCCTCCAAATAAAGCAACTTGATGAAGGTACAGCAGTATGTCAAACAAAATACTGTAGAGAGCTGCTCAAGCGTTTTGAATGAATGATTCTAAATCAATTGACACTCCTATGCCTACCAATGGAAACTTGGACAAAGATGAACATGGTAAGTGTGTTAATGTCAAGAGGTATAGAGGTATGATCGGATCTCTTTTGTATCTTACTGCTTCTAGACCAGACATCATGTTTAGTGTGTGTATGTGTGCAAGATATCAATCAAATCCTAAGGAATCTCACTTAAAATTAGTCAAGCATATATTTAGGTATCTTAATGGAACACCTAAATATGGGCTTTGGTATTCCAAAAGAAGCGATTGCAGCTTAGTAGGTTATTCTGATTCTGATTTTGCTGGCTGCAAATCAGATAGGAAAAGCACTAGTGGCACATGTCATCTGTTTTCAAATTCGTTAATAAGTTGGCACAGTAAAAAGCAAGTATCCGTAGCTTTATCTACTGCAGAGGCTGAGTATGTTGCAGCCGGTAGCTGTTGTGCTCAAATTTTGTGGCTAAGACAACAACTACAAGATTTTGACATTGAACTTAAACGCATTCCAATTAAATGTGACAACACTAGTGCCATTAATCTCACTAAGAATCCTGTTTTACACTCGCGCACCAAACATATTGAGATTCGACATCACTTCCTTCACGATCATGTTGAAAAAGGAGATGTTGTTTTTGAGCATGTTGATACTAAAAAAAAGCTTGCTGACATTTTCACTAAACCTTTGGCAACTGAACCATTCTTCAACATTCGTCGCGAATTAGGGATTCTTGATCTCTCCGCATTGGTGGCTTAAGTTTTATTGCTGAGTTTCTATTTATCTCATCGTATTTGCTAAGTTCTGATTGTAGTCTTCACTAGTACCTCATGAGAATACTACGATGGAGGTAATATCGTTCCTCTCTTCACTTTATTAATATTGTATGATCAATGTATGTTTGAGAAATGATTTCTTGTTTACATGAACTTCTTTTCATATGAATGTATGAACATTGATATTTTTATGCGTAAAGTATTCTTAAGCATGTATACAATGTTGTAATTCATTCTGCTGCATAATGGTTGTTTTGCACAGTCATTGGTGTGTCAATTCTTGCAATAACCACTGAAATTTCAAATTTTCGCATAATGAATCGATCCCAACCTTCATGAATCGATTCATGTTGATTTTAGTTTAATTTCTAACAAACCAGTTACAGTATGTATTGATTCATCATTACTTGTATCGATTCATTGTTATCTGTAATTCAAAAAATTCGCAAACTGAATCGATCCCAATCTGCTTGAATCGATGCATGATTTAAATTTAAATTTCTTTCAAAACCAGTTACAGTATGTATTGATTCATAGTGGCTTGAATCGATACATAGCATTTTTTACTCTTAAATTTTTTTGTGAAATGAATCGATACATACAAGGTTGAATCGATTCATCCTGGCGCAAATTCAGTTTATTTTTTTTAATGAATCGACACATCAGCAACTGCCATGACATTTGTATCAGTTACAAATCTCCATTATCTCCATTATATCTCTCTCATTATCTCATTTACATCATTTGCATCAAACCCTAACTGTCACAAAAACCCCTCTTCTCTCAAACTCTAATCTTCCACCATGCCTCCAAGAGTTTTGCTTCCAAGAGAGAGAGGAAAACGAAAAGGCAAGGAACCAGTTGGGTCTTCTTCTCAGGCTCCTTCTATTCCTGAAATTCCTCAATCCGGGACTGCAATCCTTCATCCGGCCATTATTGAAGAATTTGAAACTTCCTTTAAATCAAGGTTAGTAATGAAACCACATGTGTTTGATCCTAGTGATGTTCGTACTCTATGTTTGGAAGAAGTTGCGGATTTAATCGACGCACAAAGTCTTGGATTCTTTTTATATGTTAAAGATGAGTATCATGAAGATTTTATTCGTGCTTTCTATGCTGGTGTGAAAACTGGAAGAGGCTATATGTTTAAGTGTTCAATTGGAACAAGAACATATCGTTTTGAGGCTGATGACTGGTCCATAGTGTTCGGTATGCCATCTGTGTCGGCTGAATTGCAGATGTGGCATGACCAGAGCTTTGAAACTCAGTTTAAGTTGAAGGAATTCTGTGCATCCATTTCTAAATTGGATAGACCTCTTGCTGATGATGAGCCTCTGACTTAAGGCATGATCAAAAGTGTACCAAGAATTCTGCACTGGATCCTTTCGCATATCTTGCGTCCAAGGTCCGATGGACATTCTCATTTGGACAAGCCGGATATACATTTGTTGTACATTTTGCAGAAGAAGATTCCCTTAAATTGGGCAAACTACTTTGTCAAGCGTATCTTTCTTACGCGGAACAGCTCCAAAAACATCACCCTTGCCTATGCTTCTCAGATCATGCAGATTCTCAAGTTTTGGAAAGTTACTTTTCATCCTGTGCCTCTCGTATCAGTCTCTAGTGTACAAGAATTCAACAATGCCACACTCTCTCATATGGGTTATCGATGGGATATCGAGCGTCGTTGCTACTATTTCTTTGAACGCAGCTCTCGAACCCGCATCTACAACTTTGACAATCCGGATGAACACATTTATGTTGAAGAACAAAGGGATGAAGATATGGAAGATGCTGAAAATCCTCCTGATGCGAATGCCAACACCGGTTGGGGTGACTAGGTACCACAGAGGTGGTCTCCTACAAACTATGATCCCGCTCCCTCAACGGCTCCACCGACTTCATCCACTGCTGCTCTAGCCTATCTCACTGATATGTTTGTACAATTGGAAGTTGCAAACAATGCACGGCATGAGGAAGCTCGTGCGTGGCATGTCCAGCAAACGGAATGGCATAAGGAGCATCGTGAATGGCATGATGAGCATACTCGAATTTACCATAATCAATATTCCTGGCATACTGAATTGGTTAAGTGGCATCAAGTGTTCTATAATGAGATGTCTGGATTTATGGATGATTGTCGTTCGCACCCGGGGATTATGGAACGGTTTCAAAGCACAGAAGTTCAGCGGCGTTTCAGGCGTTATGCTTTCATGGGGCAGAATCCAGATGAAATGCCTCCTCCACCTCCTCCTCCAAGCTTCTGTGACCCTGATCGTGATGATGCGGAGTCGTGCGGTGGCCATTTCCCTCATTGAAGCATTTCATTTTGCATTTCATCATTGTGTGTTGCTTAAGTTACTTTGTTTTTTTTTCTTGTTTGAACAATTTATGGTTTGGTTTGGTTATGTAATTCGCAACTTTATTTGACAATTTCACTGCCTATGATTATGTAATTTTGCTTTTGTTTAAACTGTTTGCGCTTTATGCTTCATTCTTTGTGAGTGAACTTTGCGTCTGTATCTTAGTTTTGCTGTTTCTGGTTCTTCGCCTATAACTCTTTCTTGCTGTTGACAAAGGGGGAGAAAAAGGCAAGTGTGAAAAGACAATGGCAGGCACAAACTCAGGGGAAGTACTCTCTCACACTTCAAAATTTTGTCATCATCAAAAAGGGGGAGTTTGTGAGCAATCTTAGTTTTTGATTGATTATAAATTTTAAGTGTTTGTGTTTGTTTCATATTAAGAAATATTCTTGCTTTAGTTTTGGTTCTTTTGTTTTTCAATGTTTATGAACTTTTGGAAAATCACGCATAATGAATCGATACATTCTAGCTTGAATCGATTCATGCTATTTGAAGGTTTCTGGAATTCGCATAATGAATCGATACATTCTAGCTTGAATCAATTCATGCTGTTTGAAGGTTTCTGGAATTTGCAAAATGAATCGATTCATCTTATGATGTATCGATTCATGCTGTTTAAATGATTCTGTTTTCTTAAAAATGATCAGTATGTATCGATTCATCATGTCTTGAATCGATTCATTAATCTGTTTTTCCTCTAACAGAATTTGATATATATTTGTGAAGTTTTTCATTTAGAAAGAATATAGATTACAGATCACAGAAAAATCAGAGACGAATTTTGTAGTGATTAAGCATCGAAGAACACATCAAGATAGGGATTTTGGAGTGTTGGAACTTCAATGTTGAACAAGTTTGAAACCTAGAATCAAATACATCTTCATCATCTTCTCAAAGATCTTAATTCAAGAACATCAACAAGGAAGTGTTTGCTGTCAGGTGAATTGAAGGCTTTCGAGATAACGTTCAGTGGTACGATCGGAGATCCAGCTGAGTTGAAGATTGATAGAAGGTTTCAAGGAAAAACCAGTTGGGTTTTCCTTCAAGAACGGGCGTGTTCTTGAGGGTTTGTGAGTCACGTTTACAATTCAGATTCAGCCGCAGCAAGAGTTTTGGAAATCGGTGGATTTCGCAAATAGGTCGTGGAACCGGTGAATTGATTGTATAACTTGCAGGAAATCTTGATTGGGCTCAAATCAAGTGGAGGTTGATACAATAGGAAATTCTAGGAGTTTAGAATTCTGGTGTTTGTATTGGAAACTTGTAATCGACGGATTCAACAATTTTGATATAAGAATTCTCAATTTCGATTTGAAATTGAGAGGGAGACGTACCCACACGCGAGGACGAACGTGGGGAACTTCCTTACCAAATCTCGGCGTATTGTTTCTCTTCTCTATCTCTAGTTACGTTTTAATTTGTTTTTCGATTCATTGGAAATAGCTTTAGTGATAGGTGCATTCAATTGTTTTACATATTGTGTGTTTAATCCTTTATCATCGCAATCGTAAAATCTAGCACGTTATCGCTTGTCTGGTCTTCTAGTGGCCGGTTCAGAATAGACGCTTGTATATTCGGGACCTTCATTTTCGTAATTCTTTGAAAACTCTGAAAAACATTTTAAATCCTTGAAAACAAGGAGGTGATCCATTCACCCCCCCCCCCTCTAGATCACTCGCCACAGCGTCTAACATACCTGTTTCACTACACAGACACATCACTGATCATATGCCTTGCCTTGCATAAACATCATAACACCATTAATCATTTGTGTTCTTTTTATTCTCATGGTCCATATTACTTCCTATTCCTGGTCATACTGCTGCTTCAAGATGGAGGTTCCAAGGAAAAGAAATGTCCACTATACTTTCCCACAACCAGAGACAAAGGGTATTCAGAAGTTGATTAGCTTGATGGGTGACAAAGTTCTTGATGATTTTAGAAAGGAGTTTGGAAAAATCCTGGATTATGTGAGCAAACCAACAATTGACCAGAGGGATAACCTGCATTCTCTATTGCAATTTTATGATCCAAAGCTAAGGGTCTTTGTTTTCCCTGATTACATCTTGGCTCCTACATTAGAAGAGATATCTAGCATCCTCAAGGTTCCCATCAGGGATGGTGTTCCTTACTATTGCTTAGAGAAGATGCCTTCATGTAAATACATAGTTGATTCTTTTCATTTGGATTTATCCAAGGTCAGTAGAGGGTTGGATGCCAGCAAAGGTAAATGACTTATCTCAGACTTTCTTATCCAAGAAGCTCAGGATCTAGCCTCTGAAAACAAATGGGCTAAGTTCAGTACCTTGGTTGCTTTGATAGTGTATGGAATCAATTTGTTTCCAGGTGAGAAAGGATTAGTCAGCATGGAGGTTATCACCATATTTGTCAAAAGAAACCCAGTGCCTACCTTGTTGGGTGACTTTTACTATGGGGTTCACCATAGGAATGAAAAGAGGAATGGACATGTGAATTGTTGTGCTCCCTTGTTTACTGACTAGTTTGTAAGGCAACTCCCTAAATCAGGACCTTTCCAGGATTTGAAACAATCTTGGAAGTGGTCCAAAAGATTGATGGGCTTAACCTCAGTTGACATTGCTTGGGGATGAAATAGAGATCTTGGTCAGTTGTGGGAGTTTCCCAAGTGTGCCTTTGATAGGATGAAAAGGTGGAATCAGCTACAATCCTATTTTATCCAGGAAATAGTATGGTTATCCTCTAAGAGTTGTACCTTTGATTGAAGAGGTGGATGAGTCACTATACTTTTCCAACAGAAGGTAACCTGAAGATGATCTTTATAGCATCCCAAGTTTGGGAGGTTAGAGTGATGAAAGGGAAGAGAGACTTTGGGAAGGTAGATCCCAAGACTTGTGATCCTTTTGCCACCTGGTTGGAAGATCGTGTAGAGACTTTGTTGCTCCCATTCTCTAAGGAACCACCTCTCTACCCTAAAGAGGTAGCACCCACAACTTCAGTTCCTCTTCAGGAGTATCAAAAATTGGAAGCTTTGGTTAAACAACTCAGGTTGGAGAATAAAGAAGCCAACAATTCATGCCAGAAGTTGAAAATGCAAAACCAGAATTTGGAAGAAAGGGCTCACAAAGCTGAAGAAATGGTCAGGCTTAAGCAACAAGACTTTCAAGAGAGGGAGCTCTATTTCAAGAAAAGGGGATTCGCTGAAACTCACATGGCAGTCCAGCACCAGAAAGATAAGAAAGAGTTGAATAAAGCTAATGAAGCTATCACCTTATGGCAAGAGAAATGGGAAGACAACTTGAAGAGGCAGAAAGAGCTGGAAGTCAAGTACAAGTTAGAGATCTAAGGCCTTCAAGACTCATTAGCTGAACAGGGAAAGCTCCTTCAAAAGGCCTATCACCAGGAGAAGGGTCACCTTCAAGATTTAGCCATGAGTCAGCAAGCAGTGAAGGAAGCTCAGAAAGAGATAGAAGAGTTGAAGCTGAGAGCTTATGTCAACAGGACCAAGACTGATTCTATCACAAACCAGGAGAGTGAAAAGGTGTTCCTACAACAAATTGAGGAATTGCATGCCTCCTTTGACCTTAGGGATATCTGTCGCTCCCCATATTTTCATCCTGGTACAAACGCGAAAGTGACGCGGAAAGAGGTAGAGTCGTCAACCGGGCATTTTTATCCCAAAAAAAACGGGAATGGTAATGCTGCACAAACCAGAAGAAAGAAGAGGAAGGACACGAGTCCTGCGAACCAAAGAGACTGAGTTCGGGAGTCGGTTACGACCTGGGAAGGTATTAGCACCCCAGATCGTCCGCCGTACCCGACGAGATCCACGCTTACAAAGAAATTTGTTTCAAAGGGTGAAGAAAGGAAAGTTGCTGCAAAGAAAATGAACTGAACTGGATAAAAGAAACGAAAAGGGAACTGAAAAAGAAATGAAAAGGAAAAAATGTAGGGAAAATAAAGATTGTGCTCGAACGGGCCCTACCCCGCTGCCTACGTACCTCATATGGACAATGAGGATCAGATTCGCCGTAGTTCCCCTAACTAGGGGTGAAAAAGATTGCTTGTGTCTTAAGGCTTGAACTGCCTATGTCAATGCTAAGGTGTTGCAGGCTCGGACGACGAGTGTGTTACCGTCTTGCAAAATGACAAGTAGGAACAAGTTCGTACGATAAGAGTGAAGGTGGTGAGAAACGAATTCCCGAAGGAGAGACGTTTATTGTTTGTCCAGTGTTTTTTATGAGTTTTCTATGAGTGTGGCACAAGGAATTGAACCCAAGCTCTTTTCCATGGAATGTGTACTTGCTACTACATTCCAAGATGGAATAATAGAACAAGCACACTCAAGTAAGGAGAAGATCCCCAAAACATGGTTCCAGAGATTAGGGCCTAAGCTCACTAACTCGTTGAATTTATTAAGTGTTTTTGTAATTTTTATGAAGAAGTCTTTTTTATGATTTTCTTAGTGAAAGTAGTCTCATGATTAGACTTGTACATCATGCTAGACATGCTTGTACTATCCCAAGATGGGAAGACTACAAGTGCCCCATGGAATAAGTCCATACACACAAGGCTACCTCAACCATTCTTAAGTGTTTTTTAGGTTTTGGTTTTGAGATGAGAAGAGAAAGAAACAAAAAGGATCTTAAAGATAAAATCTAATGGGGAAAGTCAAATCCTAAAGTTATCATGCAAAGGTGGTCCTAAGGTTAGTGTAGTTTGAAGTTTATCCTAATGAAGAAGAAGGAAAGAAGAAAGAAGAACTAGAATACAACTTACTCCTCTAAAGGAGATAAGTTGTTTCTAAAGGGGAAAAGATGAGGTTAAGCAAACAAAGCACAATGCTAAAGCAATCACAACTTGAAAGCATAAAGAGATGAAGGAAGAAGTTGTATGTGGGATACCCTCCCACACACATGACTTACCATAACCCCCTACAAAACAAAGATTAGCTAAACAATTGAACATTGAAAGCATATGGAAAGCAAAAGCAAAGTAATGGTCAAGGAAAGGGAAAATGACGTAGGGAAAAGAAAGTGTTATGCTCGGATGGGCCCAACCCCACTGCCTACGTATCCCTTTTAAGGAATCAGAGGTAACGTAGTTCGACTAACTACTTTTGTTTGTTTTGGATTTTTTAGTTGAACAATGTTAAATTCACATTCTACCGTCTTCTCGACCTTTGGAATCTCATGCACCTGGAGTAGAAGTAATTAACATGTTCTTATGAAAAGAAAACAAAGAGTTTGATTTGTGTTTAAGGAATGCTCATGCAAAAAAGGTAGTCCTAGACGAAGGAACCGTGCTACCTAAGTTAACATGTAAATGAGAGACTATACAAATCATAGCAATCCTATGGGGAAACAATCGCATCACACAAATAAGTAAACAAGCTCGATGAGTATCCACATCACTCGAGTAGCAAACATCCACCTGTGGATTATGTCTTCACAGTAGCAAAGAGAGGGCCTAGCAACGATATGGAGGATCGAAGTAGGAAAAAAGTAGGGGTGACACCTAACCACGATATCGAGGATCGGGCAGGATGGGTACACGAAGCAAGGAGATCTCCTCGAGCTCGTGACTGTGGGAAAAGAGTATGTCTATACATGGTATCATATCACCAAGTAAGAACAGAATGGGGGAAATATCATGTGCGTACGAGCACAAAGCGTCAACGTCAACAGACGTGAGCTACACAAAGCGTGGGGATCCAGAAAGTGAGATCCTCTTCCACAGACTGACCGAACAAGAGCATGATGGACTTTATTCAAAAGCATCAACACGAAGTGCGAGCTAATGAAAGACTCAATGATAGTGCGGGGCTGATTACGAGCCCTTTTCGCTTGCCTTCTTCAAGGTCTTATCAAGGGGAATGGGGATGGGACGCCTCTTTTGAGGTCTTTACACAAATGTAAACAAACACATACAGAGTCTCTGAAGGAGGACTTCCAGAAAATGCCGACCAAAAAGAAACGGTCGGGACTCCAGCCTATGTAAGCGATAAAGTGCAGAAATAGTAAATCGGATAAGAAATTATACCGCACGGATGTAAATCCGAAGTACCAACAAGCTAAACAGAAAATAGAAACCCAGAGGTCCGCTCGAACAACCTAGGATCCACAAACAAAGCAAGTCGGACATCGCATTTCCCATATAAGCTCAAGTCATCGGAGTGAAAATAAATCACTCAAGATGTGAAAATCGAATGCGACCGCACAAATGCCCTGCATACAACACAATCCAGACAAAACAACGACACAAAATATCATTTGAAACCAAACGGTATCCCACAAATAAAGTGGAATACCAATCAAGCGACCGTCGTCAAGATCCTTGCGAGAACCTTACATGAACTCAACAAACTCATTAGAAACCAAAAAGAGGTGCAACTTCCAGTTGCACCTATGCCTCACAACTCAAAATCAAGTAGAAATATGAGCATACGAGTCATGGACATGCATTGACATGTATGTTTCAAAACGGGGCAGCACCTATGCACTAACATAAACAACATGTAAACTCAAACCGGAATCAAGCAAATTTACATGCAATGAATGACAAATGATCAACAAACATAAGTACAAGTCAAATAAAGATCAATGCATCAAAATCGCACCAAACCGGACTTAAAAAGCCTTAAAACGGAAAAAACGCGTCAAAAATCACCGACTCGGAATTGAACGAAAATCACATGGTAACTTGCAAACGTGCGAACGGATTCAAATATGCAATCAGTTTATAAAAATTCCGCTCGGAAGTGAGACTTTTTGGCCGATTTCATCGGTTGGCAGTAGCGAAATAGCCGAAAAAAATTGTCCGAAATCGACTAAAAAGTTTACCAATGGCTCCGAAATAATCAACAAAGTCAATTTACACTATTCACATTCGCGAAAACGCGCTACGGTTAGGAAATTATGACCAAAACAATTTCTCGACACACGACACATGAACAACATCATCAATTAAGCCTCAACCTATCCTATTTCGAATTTACACATTGAAACAAGCATGAATTCAAAAGTCAAACACTTCAATCAATATCAAGTCACAACAATTAGCTCTCCTAAGAATTTTGTCAAACACCTTACAAACACCTGAATCACGGTTGCAACGCAAAAAGAACGGATGCCATACGATCAAAATCGAGTACGATCGATACGTTTAAGCTGCAAGACCTCACTGAATAAGTTGTTTTTTTGGCTTATTTGGTGTCCGCTACTTGAAAATATGACGAGGTCAGCCTTTTCGGAGCATAATATCGACTCGACTTTGTCATCAAAGTTGTAGATCTATGAGTCAGTGACCTCATGTTAAAATGGGAGCTCAACTGGACAAACGACGAGGGAGATATGAATTTTCTCGTGAAACCACTTTCAGCCTTTTTCTTAGGTTCAGCACTTCAGTTTTGCGAAATAAACCAAAACGACAATCTTCGGGGCATCGTTCGAACTCGAGCTTGTCTTGGAACTTTAAGATGATAAAATTTGTGAACCAACGCTTCGAGAACGGACGCAATCCGATGAAAATTGACCGAGTTATGAATTTTACAAAATCTGACAGACAACGTACTACATCAAAGAACCCCACTGGTAATTCGCATTTTCGGGATCCTTCTGCTTAACCCTAACCCAAACTGAATTTGAGTAATGAAGATAACATATAAACAGAATTTTAGGCGCCGGAACGACATCAATCCGATGAACGAGGTGAGAGTTATGAATTTTTTAGTGTCTAAAATTCACCGGTTCAACATTGTTTTTCACTATATTGACTTTGAAAACTCGCACATTCGGAGATTTTCTTCAAAGAATTAGTTCTCAGCCAAAACTCGAAAGTTGGAAAGGATATCAAGACGGAACTTTTGGAATATGAATCTCTCAAAAATCTTGATCCAATCAGAAGTTACGAACTCTTGAATACCGCTAGCACAGTTAATCGACGAACTGAAATTTCAGAAACAAATAACTCCCGCCACTTTCCTTGATGAATTGGCCTCCGAGTCAAACACGAAAGTTGTAGAGAATACCGAAACGGTTCTTACCATTGAATTTCAGGCCAAAACAATTTTTCGAGCGAGAGTTACAACCTTTGCAAACTACACCGTAAAACTAATATTACGCTTAAACTGCTTTGAATCAACCGAGAACTTATGGCTTCTTCTGAGATTCATGTGCACGTGCCGCATGAAGAAATAAAGGTATGTCGCAACCTATGAAAGCTCAATGGAGATGTATGCTCATGTATGTTTATGATATAATTATGATCTAAATACAATGTAATGTATGCAAGGATATGCTAAATGACATGAAAATGAGAGGGAAAATTTGGGGTGTTACAGCTGCCCCTATTCAAGCAACTGTTAATCTGAAAAGGACGATAGCACAGGCTATTGACCGTTCAAGATGAACTGTGGTTGAATACCAAGAAAACCTGAAATTTTCACTCTGCCGGAGAATGTAGAAATGAGAAAATAAACCCAACCAAGTAACACTCTGGGTAATTGAATTGAAGACAAAGCAAACGAGCTCCTTCCAAATTGAATGGTTACGCCAGATAAGGAAAACTTAGACAAACGATTCTTCTTCAAGCAAACCTGTTATGCCAGGAACTGGACATACGAGCTCTCTTCAAGTAAACCTGTTACGCCAGAAATTGGACATACGAGCCCTTTTCAAGTAAACCTGTTATGCCAGGAACTGGACATACGAGCCCTCTTCAAGTAAACCTGTTATGTCAGGAACTGGACATACGAGCCCTCTTCAAGTAAACCTGTTAAGCCAGGAACTGGACATACAAGTCCTCTTCAAGTAAACTTGTTACGCTAGGAAATGTACATACGAGCCCTCTTCAAGTAAACCTGTTACGCCAGGAACTAGACATACGAGCCCTCTTCATACACTTTACAAAAATATATGACTTGAGACAGACGAATCTCCTTCGGATAAACCTGTTACGCCAGGACCGGTGATGCACTTAAGTCTGTGGAATAGACATGCATAATCAGGATAGACGAACCCATTTCATATATTCTCCGTAGATATATGGTCTAAGACAAATGAGCCTTCTTCGAGAAAACCTGTTACGCCAGGTGCGACATTAGGATTTGACGAACCCTCCTTACAAATCTTTCGTAGATAAGTGGTGTCTGAGACAGACGAACCTCCTTCGGATAACCTGTTAAGCCAGGACCGGTAACCATTTTGACGTTTAATCCCACCGTCAGGTCTTCAAACCTCTTCAATACAGACGAATATTGGATGATAATCAAGATAAACACAGACGGGTGCCATAAGTCAATGATACAAATGAATATCAGACGATGATCTAAGAAACACAGATGAGCACTTCAGGCGATGATACAGACAAATATCAGCCACTGGTACAGACGAATACCAGAAACCCAACACAAACGAGCATTTGAAGTAGCAATACAGACGAGTACCAGAAATCCAACACAAACGAGCATTTGAAGTAGCAATACAGACGAGTACCAGAGTTATTATCAAATCAACACATATGGATATAAGCTAACACAGACGAGTGTGAGGAATGATACATACGAGTATCCAAACAATGCAAACGATCTTCAAACAGATAACAAACACAGACGAGCATTGGGGAATGCAAACGAGCAACAAGCAACTATCAAACATCGACGAGTGTTAGGGAGTGCATACGAGCAAAAGCAACTATCAAACACCGACGAGTGCTGGGGAGAACCAGGTCAAGAGGCTTTGACACTTAACTCTAGTTAGGGGGGTGAATAAATGTTTGTATCATCACATTGACCAAAAATAAATTGGCGACTTCGCTGGGGAATATTTCAATGATGAGAGTGAAACCCAAATATGAACTCTATGGGGAAATTAGGCATTCAGCTGCCTACTGGGAATACTTCACTTGTGGAAAGATAATCCGCTTGGGGATGAAAACTCTTCAATTAGCCTTGGAGTTCTGTTGGGGATTCAACCTGCTCTAACTCAGCTGGGGAACATCCTTTCTGCTGGAGATAGGAATTGCAAAGTGTCTCTCGTTGAGGAGAAAAAATCTACTTGGGGAATGTCACCTTGTAACATCCTTCTTGTCCAGCTGACTTCTTGAAGATCAATTCAAGAGGATTTTACAGAAGAAATGACATCCAAAATGCCCCACATCTTTAAACTCTTGGAGATTCGTCGAATCTTGACATAATTGCCCCATATTGCATGGATTGTGAAAGAATTCGTCTCACGAGGATTCATGAAAAACCTCGTATCACTGTAAAATACCGTTCCCTGGTATTATAAACCATATATAGGTCTATCAATTGTCAAGATGGAAGGATGTCTCATAACCCCAAAGAAACTTCAATCTCGCTTTTGAGCTCAGCTATAGATTGTTACCTTTAAGCAAAAGGATATACACACATGCCCCAGGATGAAATGAACCAAGTATGGTTGAGCCAAGATGATATGACTGATTGATTTTTGTTTTTACGACAGACTCACTCGGTATCAACTCAAGGGTCGAAGAAGTGAAGACTATGCCATCGACTCAAAGGTTGTAAGAAACGGAAATATCAACTCAAGTGTCAAGGTATTTGAATGACAATATCGACTCAAGGGCCGAGGAGATAAGGCAACAACATCGACTCGAGGGTCGAGGGAAAGAGGTAACAACATCGACTCAAGGGTCGAGGAAAAGGGATGACAATATCGACTCGGAGGTCGGAGAATAACCATGATATCGACTCGAGGGTCGAGAAAACGAAGGCAATGATATCGACTCAAGGGCCGAGGCAATGAAAGAAATGATATCGACTCAAAGGTTGAAAAACAAGGGTGACGGTATCGACTCAAGGGTCGAGAAACAGAAGTGATGATATCGACTCAAGGGCTAAAGGAAACACCGATATCGACTCAAGGGTCGAAGAAAACCAAAGCGAAAACTGCCACACTCAACTGAAGTGAGAGGCTGGATGTATATAGATGCCAACTGGTCATGGTTGAGGAGATGCCAACACAGATTGAACTTTAACCTTGAAGATGCCAATGACTACTGGACTTTAGTCGTGTATGATGATCAGATGAAGAAACCATAACGACAGTGGAGAAATTCTCTGATCAGGGAAACACGCTTCCCGTGCCCTACTGGGATCAATCGTCAAACGTTTGTTCTGGGAACTGCCTTGCATACTGTAAGATTGTCTCAAGAGGATTTTACAGAAAACCTGGCATCCAAAATGCTTCAGTGTTTTCAAACTCTTGTAGATCTCAAAGTAACTACATTGTTCTGTAAGGTCCATGAAGGAATTTTCCCCAAGATCTTGCATCATCATGAGGTGTTCTGCCCCAGTATTCTGAACCTTAGGTAGGTGCATTTGATTAACCATCTTCTGGAGAGAGTAACTTTTAGTGTTTCTAGGGTGACCTTCCCCAGTACGAACCTTGCTTTGGAGAAAACACCCATGCTAATACTCTGTGAGAGATTTAAATCTCGAAGTGATTGCCCCAGTTTGGCTGGAATTTGATGAGATTGATCGATGTTATTGCCCCATATTGGCTGCATTTAACCCAACTGGTTAGAAAAGTCCCTATTCAACAGAGTTTCTTGGAAAAATGCCCCTTGACATGAATGTCCTTCAGAAGTTTCCGCCTTCTCAACTTGGCAAGATTAAGCTTCTAGACTGAGGTTCCATATATGAACTTCTTTGATGCCAAACAAATGTATGCAAGCAGAAAATGTTTTATTCTGAGAATGATTATTCTAATGTGACACATGTTAATCTTGAAGTTCTTATTGAAAAAATGTCGCAAACCTTTGTGAGAAACTCACTGGTTAAGATACGACATGTATTATTTATTTTTAAAAGAAAACATGCACATGCAATACCAACAAATATTTTTTTAGTATAACTCATAGGAGTCGGGAACGCTATCTTGTGGTAGTACACTCTCGAATTAACCCTGTTTCAGTTAGGACTTTTGAGGGTTGTATCGTGGTCTGGTTCACGGTTATAGAAACAAAGATATAGGCTCAAAGTTTATATGTTCCCGCCCATCTTCGTGATGTCCTTCCAGTCCTATGTTCAGCTAGTTTTCACAAACGCTCACCTCTCAAAAGGGTTTCGTGTTGGTTGAGGAACCATTACTACTAACAGTTTAAGCACCACTGCGGTTGTCAGAGTAACAGTCACCCCTATTGTCTTTTGTGCCTGTATCACACGACTTTGTTCTTTCTTAAGGATCTTTCTTATGTAATCATTTTCGTCTTTCGCTTTTTCATTCTTTTGTATATCCCTCACTTTTGTCTGGACTAATTATTTTGAATCTTTGATTTTGAAGTCCAACGGGATACCCTAACTTTTTCCTAAGTCGCTTGTTTTCAAGTTTCGACTTAGCGGGCTTTTTATTTCTTTTTTTTTTTATTCTTTGTTTTTTTGAACAAATCGTGTGACACTGTTTGTCTTGATTGTTTTGCAAGGGTTTGTGACTGTCTCACTCTTCAGTTAATGAAGGATAACCGTTGTGGTTTCCGGTCTTTAGACCTCTTGATTTGGTATAACCATCGTGGTTTCTGGTCTTTGGACCTCTTAATGTGCTGGAAGGAAAGGTAATGGATCCTCAAATACACTCCTTTGTGAAAGTCTGAACGCTCGGTCCAACTAGCTGACACCTACCCTGCCCCTGGGTTACATGTTAGGGTTTTTTTCATGCGAAAAGAAACTCCTACTTCAAGGCTCAAAGGGGTTAGTGAGGGTCTATCTCCTTTATATCTCTGGTGTTTAGGATTTGAAACAAAGCCTATACATCATCAACAGGGTCTTACTCAAGAGCATACAAATGAAGATTTTTGCATTTTCATTTCGTCATCCTCCATCACAGAGTTTAAGAACAATAGTTGGTATTGCAATGCACATTCACAAAATTATAAGTAAAACGAATGAATTACTTCAAGAAAAACATGTGCGTTTCATTAATTAACATTCAAAAAGCAAAAAAATTTCATGCAAGCATACAAATGTTCAAACAAACATATAAAAGTGACACATGAAAATGCAGTAAAGAAACTAAGCAATGCCATTGTTGAGGAGACTTGACTCCGTCTGGACCTGTTGATCTTGAATTTTCAGTAGCCAGCATCTTTTTCCTGATGAGATTTGCAGTCTTCAATCAAATGACCACGTGTCAGCACCATACTTCATTCCCAATTATTCTGACCTGAAGCTTTCGAAGTTCAAACAATGACACGAGACGTCTGAAGAAAAGAGTGACACTGAGATGAAATTGCCACAAAAGTTTAACACCTAAGGTTGCTCGCAAAGACCTGAAAATCTTCTGCCTACATATCTCCATTGACCAAAGACCAATGAAGAATCAGAGCGACGTAGTTCCCCTTAATAGGGATGAAAATGCAGTACATAAACTAACCATCCTCATAGCCGCTCTTCAAAATCAATTTGAGAATCACCTTCACACCTATCCCCGATAACTTCCTCCATAACATGAGATGACGAACCCACATGACCAAGAGAAGACTTGTTGACTTGAATGCCTTGAGGCCTCACTGAAATCAACTCAGACTCGATCAAATCCTGAACCTTATCCCTGAGAGGCTTGCATTCTTCCGCTGAATGTCCTGGTGCGTTGCCATGGAATCCACATTGAACATTGGGATCAAAACTTGGTGGGTATGGAAAAGGCACCAGACCCGATTTCTTCGGCTCTATCAATCCAATGTCGATCATGCGTGGAAGTATCTGACTGTATGGCACTGGCAATGGATCAAAATGCCTTTTTGGTCTCTTAGTGTAGTAATGACGCCTTTGCGGAGTATGCTGTTGTTGGCATGGCCGTTGTTGATACTGAAGAGGTTCACTATTAACTGAAATCTGACATACGAATCCAGAAGGTTGCTGACTCTGAGCCGTTGAGATGCCCGGGTACTGTTGATAAGTCGATGGAGCTTGAGAATCTTCCCAGATTGCATCGATTACATCCTTTCCTTGGGAACTGACAAAAGATTCATTTTCTTTAGCTGAGCTATCTGAAATGCCTTGGATCTTTCCCATCTTGAAAAAGCCCTCAATGCATTCTCCAACTATCACCAAGTCCAAGAAACTTGAAGTTCCACCGCCACTCAACCTCTCCAAGTATGGACCCTGCAAGGTCTCTATGAAAAGATCAACCAATTCTCTGTCTGATGGCGGTGGTTGCACCCGAGAAACTACATCTCTCCACCTTTGGGCATACTCTTTGAAAGATTCACCATCCTCTTGGGATAAACCTTGCAAATCCATGCGGCTAAGAGCCCTGTCAAGATTGTAGTCATACTGCTTCACAAAGGCATTGGCTAAGTCTGACCATTATTGGATATGACTGCTCTCTAACTGCATGTACCAACTCGATGATGCCTCACTCAGACTGTATTAAAAGCAGTGAATCATCATTTTGTCATTATGCTCATATGAAATCATCCTTCTTCAAAACTTCACCAAATGCTACCTTGGACAAATATCCCCTTTGTACTTTTCAAACTTCGGTACTTTGAACTCTGGAGGTATTACAAGGCCATGTACCAGACACATACTTGCAACACTTAGATCAACAACATTACAACTTTTAAGGGCTTTAATCTCTTCCTCCAACACACGAAACCTTTCTTCCTTCTCCACAACTCGTGGATCTTGGATTCTCACCACAAGAATTGCCTCCTGGGAACCTGGAATAATGAAAGCAAAACTATGATAATCTGCAGAATCAACAGAAGAAGAATGTCCACTCCGGCAACCAAAAGCTCTTGAACATCTAGGTTCTCAATAGGGATCCGTGCAGGCTTAGCTTGAGTGAAATTGCGGCCATCTTGCCTTGCCAAAGTCATTATAGCCTCTAAAAGTTGTCCCCACTGATCTCTCGTCAACCCGACACTTGCAAACTGGCTTTTCTCTCCAGGGTCCATGTTTTTTCCAAAAGTTGCTTCAAGTCTGATACAAGAACTGGAGTCTCAAATGTAGATTGTGAACAAAGAACGGATGAGCCCTGCCTGTGAAACAGAAATGCAATGCAAATGCTATGAGATGCCATGTTCGGTTACTTCCAAAGAATCTATTTTCTTTGATTCACATTTTGATAAAATCCAACAACATAATTCAGATATGAGATCCTCGGAAATAACTGAACATGTATGCTAGAATGCTATGATGGCATGTATGCAACTGGCAGGTGATCGAGAACTGGTGTCTGTCCGGATGCAGAATACTGAGCCCAGTGTCTGAAACCACAATCTCTTTGAATAATAACTCTCAGATAAGAACTCGGAACCAAAGATCAAGAACTCCAGAACCATAGTAACCGGATCAAAACATAAGATCACACTGATGATGAAGGGTATGTTGAGGTCAAGGGTTCCTGCAAACATGTAAACCCCTCCCAATATCACGGGTGTGCTCCGGGTCAAACATCACAGACTCTCAAAGCCGAATAGCAATAATACATTCACCATTTCCGACAAATGGCTCATGACCAAATCAGGGAATCAGTTTAGCATAATGTACTACTCAGGGAGGCCTCAGCGTGAGTCAGGGAAATTAAGCATCCCTTATAAGTCCCCAGCTTCGAGCGCTGGAATCGAGAAACAATAGTACATTCAGCCCGTAGGATACTGTACTATCGTCATACGACCAGATGCTTTGACTAAGTTCCTATAAAAGAACCAGGCCATCCTATGCGAGTTCCCAGTGGGCCCTCGGGTGCGATTGGGTTTGCCACCAAATGTGGTCTGCCATTGTCACCACTGGAGAGGGGTGTTTCTACAAAGGTCCTCAATGATCGCAAATCTGGGCGTGGAACTCACTACTACCCCCATGACAAGATCTCATGAGGCCAAAGTGGAACCACTCTATGTCCTAAGGTGCACTCGAGCCTTGGTAATGAGCTCATCTCATAGTAACATTATCACCCAAGTCCCACCAAACAGAAAAAATCCAGTCCAGACAGTCCAGTACATATTTGATGCATGAAAATAAATACTGAAAACTGTAAATAAAGCTGTAAATAAACTGTAAATAAACAACAATAAAATATACATGCAACAACAAACAATCAGCACCCAGCGAAACAGAAAGACGCAAGCGCTAGGAGAGACTCTCAAGGGAACCAGAGATTCTGGGTTCGATCCCCAGCAGAGTCGCCAGCTGTCGCTCCCCGGATTTCCATCCTGGTACAAACGTGAAAGTGGCGCGGAAAGAGGTAGAGTCGCCAGCCAGGCATTTTTATCCCGAAAAAAACGGGAATGGTAATGCTGCACAAACCAGAAGAAAGAAGAGGAAGGACACGGGTCCTGCGAACCAAAGAGACTGAGTTCGGGAGTCGGTTACGACCTGGGAAGGTATTAGCACCCCAGATCGTCCTCCGTACCCGACGGGATCCACGCTTGCAAAGAAATCTGTTTCAAAGGGTGAAGAAAGGAAAGTTGCTGCAAAGAAAATGAACTGAATTGGATAAAAGAAACGAAAAGGGAACTGAAAAAGAAATGAAAAGGAAAAAATGTAGGGAAAATAAAGATTGTGCTCGAACGGGCCCTACCCCGCTGCCTATGTACCTCATCTGGACAATGAGGATCAGAGTCGCCATAGTTCCCCTAACTAGGGGTGAAAAAGATTGCTTGTGTCTTAAGGCTTGAACTACCTATGTCAATGCTCAGGTGTTGCAGGCTCGGACGACGAGTGCGTTACCGTCTTGCAAAATGAAAAGTAGGAGCAAGTTCGTACGATGAGAGTGAAGGTGGTGAGAAAAGAATTCCCGAAGGAGAGACGTTTATTGTTTGTCCAGTGTTTTTTATGAGTTTTCTATGAGTGTGGCACAAGGAATTGAACCCAAGCTCTTTTCCATGGAATGTGTACTTGCTACTACATTCCAAGATGGAATAATAGAATAAGCACACTCAAGTAAGGAGAAGATCCCCAAAACATGGTTTCAGAGATTAGGGCCTAAGCTCACTAACTCGTTGAATTTATTAAGTGTTTTTGTAATTTTTGTGAAGAAGTCTTTTTTATGATTTTCTTTGTGAAAGTAGTCTCATGATTAGACTTGTACATCATGCTAGACAAGCTTGTACTATCCCAAGATGGGAAGACTACAAGTTCCCCATGGAATAAGTCCATACACACAAGGCTACCTCAACCATTCTTAAGTGTTTTTTAGGTTTTGGTTTTGAGATGAGAAGAGAAAGAAACAAAAAGGATCTTAAAGATAAAATCTAATGGGGAAAGTCTAATCCTAAAGTTATCATGCAAATGTGGTCCTAAGGTTAGTGTAGTTTGAAGTCTATCCTAATGAAGAAGAAGGAAAGAAGAAAGAAGAACTAGAATACAACTTACTCCTCTAAAGGAGATAAGTTGTTTCTAAAGGGGGAAAAGATGAGGTTAAGCAAACAAAGCACAATGCTAAAGCAATCACAACTTGAAAGCATAAAGAGATGAAGGAAGAAGTTGTATGTGGGATACCCTCCCACACACATGACTTACCATAACCCCCTACAAAACAAAGATTAGCTAAACAATTGAACATTGAAAGCATATGGAAAGCAAAAGCAAAGTAATGGTCAAGGAAAGGGAAAATGACGTAGGGAAAAGAAAGTGTTATGCACGGATGGGCCCTACCCCACTGCCTACGTATCCCTTTTAAGGAATCAGAGGTAACGTAGTTTGACTAACTACTTTTGTTTGTTTTAGATTTTTTAGTTGAACAATGTTAAATTCACGTTCTACCGTCTGCTCGACCTTTGGAGACTCACGCACCTGGAGTAGAAGGAATTAACATGTTCTTATGAAAAGAAAACAAAGAGTTTGATTTGTGTTTTAGGAAAGCTCGTGCAAAAAAGGTAGTCCTAGACGATGGAACCGTGCTACCTAAGTTAACATGCAAATGAGAGACTATACAAAGCCTAGCAATCCTATGGGGAAACAATCGCATCACACAAATAAGCAAACAAGCTCGATGAGTATCCACATCACTCGAGTAGCAAACATGCACCTGTGGATTATGTCTTCACAGTGGCAAAGAGAGGGCCTAGCAACGATATGGAGGATCGAAGTAGGACAAAAGTAGGGGTGACATCTAAGTACGATATCGAGGATCGGGCAGGATGGGTACACGAAGCAAGGAGATCTCCTCGAGCTCGTGACTGTGGGAAAAGAGTATGTCTATACATGGTATCATATCACCAAGTAAGAACAGAATGGGGGAAATATCATGTGCGTACGGGCACAAAGCGTCAAAGTCAACAGACGTGAGCTACACAAAGCGTGGGGATCCAGAAAGTGAGATCCTCTTCCACAGACTGACCGAACAAGAGCATGATGGACTTTATTCAAAAGCATTAACACGAAGTGCGAGCTAATGAATGACTCAATGATAGTGCAGGGCTGATTACGAGCCCTTTTCGCTTTCCTTCTTCGAGGTCTTATCAAGGGGAATGGGGATGGGGCGCCTCTTTTGAGGTCTTTACACAAATGTAAACAAACACATACAGAGCCTCTGAAGGAGGACTTCCAGAAAATGCCCACAAAAAAGAAACGGTCGGGACTCCAGCCTATGTAAGCGATAAAGTGCGGAAATAGTAAATCGGATAAGAAATTATACCGCACGGATGTAAATCCGAAGTACTAACAAGCTAAACAGAAAATAGAAACCCAGAGGTCCGCTCGAACAAGCTAGGATCCACAAACAAAGCAAGTCAGACATCGCATTTCCCATATAAGCTCAAGTCATCGGAGTGAAAATAAATCACTCAAGATGTGAAAATCGAATGCGACCGCACAAATGCCCTGTATACAACACAATCCAGACAAAACAACGACACAAAATATCATTTGAAACCAAACGGTATCCCACAAATAAAGTGGAATACCAATCAAGCGACCGTCGTCAAAATCCTTGCGAGAACCTTACATGAACTCAAAAAACTCATTAGAAACCAAAAAGAGGTGCAACTGGAAGTTGCACCTATGCCTCACAACTCAAAATCAAGTAGAAAGATGAGCATACGAGTCATGGACATGCATTGACATGTATGTTTCAAAACGGGGCAGCACCTATGCACTAACATAAACAACATGCAAACTCAAACCGGAATCAAGCAAATTTACATGCAATGAATGACAAATGATCAACAAACATAAGTACAAGTCAAATAAAGATCAATGCATCAAAATCGCACCAAACCGGACTTAAAATGCCTAAAAACGGAGGGAAAAAAACGCGTCAAAAATCACCGACTCGGAATTGAACGAAAATCACATGGTAACTTGAAAACGTGCCAACGGATTCAAATATGCAATCGGTTTTTGAAAACTCCGCTCGGAAGTGGGACTTTTTGGCCGATTTCGTCGGCTGGCAGTAGCGAAATAGCCGGAAAAAATTGTCCGAAATCGACTAAAAAGTTTATCAATGGCTCCGGAATAATTAACAAAGTCAATTTACACTATTCACATTCGCGAAAACGCGCTACAGTTAGGAAGTTATTACCAAAACAATTTCTCGACACGCGACACATGAACAACATCAATAATTAAGCCTCAACCTATCCTATTTCGAATTTACACATTGAAACAAGCATGAATTCAAAAGTCAAACACTTCAATCAATATCAAGTCACAACAATTAGCTCTCCTAAGAATTTTGTCAAACACCTTACATGCACCGATTATTCTATGTCAATTCTAACAAGCATTTCTACTTATGCACCACAACAATTATTAGGATCAATTAACCAAGCATCAATCAACAATCAAATCAAGAATAAATGCACATAATCTCCATAATATTAAATCAACTTGAAAATTCAATTCAAGAAACAATTCAACAATTATTCATGAATTAAAGTTTAAGAAGTTTACCGAATGAAGAAATCGACGAAGAAATTGTGAATCCGGAGGAAGTGAGACGCGGTCATGAACGGAGGATAGGAGGAAAGGCCATGTGGCTGCCGGCAGCAGAAAATGGTGGTCGCACGGTGGCGGAGTTGACCGGAGGTGGTGGTTCGCGGTGGTTCGGCTACCAGAAGCTTGATCGGAATTGTTGTGTTCTTGAGTTTTTGATGAAGTTGTTGTTGTGTTCTTGAGAAAGAGTTGAGAGAATGAACTTTGATTATTTAGAGAGAGTTTTTGAGAATTTTTGGTATTTGTAAATTGTGATTGAAGTTATGAGACAAATTGTGGGTTAAAAGAATATATAGTGGAGTGTAAAATGAAAGAAAAAAGGTAGAATTCCGGCTTAAGTGAAAATAACATTGTCTTCGGCAAACTTTTTTGACTCTGAGCCTTCTACAACATCGTCCGCCTCTGAATCACGGTTGCAACGCAAAAAGAACGGGTGACATACGATCAAAATCGAGTGCGATCGATACGTTTAAGCTGCAAGACCTCACTGAATAAGTTGTTTTTTTGGCTTATTTGGTGTCCGCTACTTGAAAATGTGACGAGGTCAGCCTTTTCGGAGCATAATCTCGACTCGACTTTGTCAGCAAAGTTGCAGATCTATGAGTCAGTGACCTTTTTTTAAAATGGGAGCTTAACCGGACAAACGACAAGGGAGATATGAATTTTCTCTTGAAACTACTTTCAGCCTTTTTCTTCGGTTCAGCACTTCAGTTTTGCGAAATAAACCAAAACGACAATCTTCGGGGCATCGTTCGAACTCGAGCTTGTCTTGGATCTTTAAGATGATAAAATTTGTGAACCAACGCTTCGAGAACGGATGCAATCTGATGAAAATTGACCGAGTTATGAATTTTACAAAATCTGACAGACAGTGTACTACATCAAAGAACCCCACTGGTAATTCGCATTTTCGAGATCCTTCCGCTTGGAACTAACCCAAACTGAATTTTAGAAATGAAGATGACATCTAAACGGAATTTTAGGCGCCGGAACGACATCTATCCGATGAACGAGCTGAGAGTTATGAATTTTTTAGTGTCTAAAACTCACCGATTCAGCACTGTTTTTCACTATATTGACTTTGAAAACTCGCACATTCGGAGATCTTCTTCAAAGAATTCGTTCTCAGCCAAAACTCGAAAGTTGGAAAGGATATCAAGACAGAACTATTGGAATATGAATCTCTCAAAAATATTGATCCAATCAGAAGTTAGGAACTCTTGAATACCGCTAGCACAGTTAATCGACGAAACTGAAATTTCATAAACAAATAACTCCCGCCACTTTCCTTGATGAATTGGACTCCGAGCCAAATACGAAAGTTGTAGAGAATACCGAAACGGTTCTTACCATTGAATTTCAGGCCAAAACAATTTTTCGGGAGAGAGTTACAACCTTTGCAAACTACACCGTAAAACTGATATTACGCTTAAACTGCTCTGAATCAACCGAGAACTTTTGGCTTCTTCTGAGATTCATGTGCACGTGCCGCATGAAGAAATAAAGGTATGTCGCAACCTATGAAAGCTCAATGGAGATGTATGCTCATGTATGTTTATGATATAATTATGATCTAAATACAATGTAATGTATGCAAGGATATGCTAAATGACATGAAAATGAGAGGGCAAATTTGGGGTGTTACAATATCCTGATTCAAAAGCTCATACAAGAACCTACACATCCAGATATAGCCTTGTTGCTTCAAGGTGTCAAACTTCTTAGTTGGAGGTTGCAGGATGTAGATCTTCCTAGGCTTTAGTCTTGTATTCATATGATTTGGATTACCCACAGGCTTGTCGTGGGAATCCTCTCTCTTGATGTACTTTTTCTCTCTGATGTATGAACTTGTACCCCATGAGGGCTTTCCTATTTCCAGTTTTCTTTTGATTTACCTGAAGTCTCTGGTTGTTATCTGTTGCACAGACACGAGATATTGAATACTGCAACTTCACATCTGAATGTCACACAAGGTCTTCTTTTCTCCTCACCGGAATGGGAAAGTAAACAAAACCTTGAGGATAAAAGGAACACATTCCATTGCATACATATCATTTGCATTCTTCTTTATTTTTGCAGGTTTCTCCAAGTTATTTAACTTATCTGCATTTCTAGGCAAATATTGCGCGAGCTGCCAAGACCCGACACTTCAGACAAAATATTCCTCAATGTTATGCAACACACAACAACCAGAGGACCTTCATGAATGCTATGCAAACTGAGCTCAATGAACTCCGCACCAGGATGGGGGAATTCATGGTTATGATGCAAGGGATGGCCCAAGGACAACAAGATTTGAGGAATGCTATTCAGGGATTCAACCCTCCTCAGACTGATCCTCCTGTAGTCACTCCAGAAGTTCAAGTAATCCTCCCAACACAAACAATGGAACAGGTGGACCTCCAGTTCCAGAGCCTGGCACAACAACCTTCATCCCTGTGCAAGACAGACAAGAGGATCAGTTTCCTTCCTTTGACAATGATATGGGATTTGGTGTGGAAGGAAATTTTCAAGACTTTTTGCTGCTGGCTGAGAAGGTTAAAGCCCTTGAGTGTAAAGACACTCTTGGGATAGATGTATCTGACATGGGCCTAGTCTCTGGGGTGGTCATTCCTCACAAGTTCAGGCCACCTGCTTTTGATAAGTACAATGGTAGATCCTGCCCTAAAACTCATTTGTAGGCCTTCTACCGAAAGATTGTTGCCCATACTAGGGACGAGAAACTCTGGATGTACTATTTCCAGGATAGTCTCTCCGGAGGATCCTTGGAATGGTATATGAAGTTGGAGAGAAGTTCTGTAAGAAGTTGGAAAGAGTTGGGAGGATCATTTCTTAAACAATATCAGTATAACATCGATATGGAGCCTAGTCGCACTCAGCTCCAAAGTTTGACACAGAAAAATTCAGAGAGCTTCAAAGATTACGCACAAAGATGGCTTGAAGTGGCCGCCAGGGTGCAACCACCCTTGCTAGAAAGAGAAATGGTAGACCTTTTCATGGACACCCTCCCTGGGCATTTCATGGAAAGTTTGGTTGGGTGTTCTTCGAGCGGTTTTTCAGATATTATCTTGACTGGCGAGAGGATAGAGAGTTGGATTAAGCAGGGAAAGATCCAGAATGGTGGCACTTCAACTTCCAGTATCAAGAATTCTTTCTTGAAGAAGAGGGAAGGAGAGACTGGGGCAGTGTATGCACAAATAGGTGGAGGTAATAGAGGTATTTATCAGCAAGTGTCCCCCTGTCACTATCTCAGCTCAGCCTAATCAACAACAAGTTCAACAACCGCAACAGCAACGCCAACAGGGTTATCAAAAACAGAGGGCTCCCCGTCCCTATTATTCTCAGAATACTAGAGAAAGGTATTTTGAAACTCCACCTATGTCTTACTCACAGCTTTTGAAGAATCTTCTCCAGCTCCAAATGGTTCAGCTCAGAACTTTACAACCTCCGAAGCCGGGGAAACTCCCTGAAGGTTATGATATAAATGCCCGATGTGAATTCCATTCTGGAGCCCCCGATCATTCCACAGAAAACTGCAAAGCCTTGAAGTATGTAGTCCAAGACCTGTTAGATTCCAAAGCGATTAACTTCTCTCTCGCTCCGAATGTGATGCAAAACCCCATGCCTCTTCATAGAGGTACAGTTGGGGCAATTGATGATGGAGAGAATCTGAATTTGGTGCGTGATGTCAGTGACCTGAAAACTCCGTTGAGTACTATCAAAGCTGGCTTGGCACAGAAGGGTATCTTTCCAGGTTGTAAGCATGATTGTCTAGAGTGTGCTAAAGATCCTGATAGTTGTGAACAATTGAAAAAGGGGATACATAGCATGATTGATGAAGGGGTCTTGTAGTTTAACAAACCTAGCTCCTAGCCTAGCATCTATATAATCATTAATCCCTTCAATGCAAAAGGTACCCAATTTTTCACTTTCACAATTCTCACTTCTATAATCACTTTTCTCTCTCACATTTCCTCCATTTCCCTTTTCACCAAAGCTTTTTTTTCAAAGAAGCTCTTCAAGTTTCACATTGAAACTTGAAGATCTAAAATCTTAGCCTCCAACCTCCATTGATTTGGGCATTGTAGAAGAAGAAGCTACTTTTTTTTGTGAGATTTCGACTTATCGGGAGTGCAAGAAGTCTCAAGCATAAAGAACGCATTTATTTTGTGTATTCATGGATTCTTCGAATTTCTCTTCGATCAAGCTCCAATTCTCACAACATCTACCAAAGCGCTTCTCCGCTTCGTAGGTTGGTGATCTAAAACCATGCCCGCTTTAAGTTATTCTCTTCATCTCGCCATTTTGGCATTCTTTAAGCGCTTTTTGTATTACTTGTGGTTGATTATGTTTTTGTTAAAATTTGCTTGCAATTTGTGGATTTTAATGGATTAGAAGCTAGGTTGTAGTTTTTTATAGGTTCTAGCATGTGTTAATAAGCCATAGTTGAGTAGAAATTCGTGTTAACATGTTCATATGTGCGTTATGGATGTTTAGAAGTAAATTTGTGGTCAAAAGCACTTACTTCAAAGCAAATTTTCACTTTCTGTTCAGTGTTAACCGGTTAACGCTTTGGGTTAACCGGTTAACACATGCGTTTTTGGCCAAACTGTTGATGTCTGGGGTCCGTTAACCGGTTAACCAATTCCGTTAACCGGTTAACGCTGTAGGAATTTGCATTTTCAGCTTGTTTAGTTGCTTGTTCTTGTTTCCTTGTACCTTTAACTTCCATGTATGTTTAGGTATTGAATTTGGGAATTTTTGAGGTTAGTTTCAGTGGTTGATTCCATCGTTTCGAGTCGTTTCAACACATTTCCATTCATTTCGCATATTGTGCATTTATGTGTTCATTTGTGCATAAAGTGTTTAGTGCTTAATTGTTGTCATGTTCGATACATCATTTAGAATGTAAATAATCATGTTGCATTCTGCTTTGTCATCCCTTGCATGCTTCGTTAACTCATGCGTATTACATTGCTTGTATGTTGCATATTGGATGTTACATTTTACATGAATACGTATGCGCATGTCGTAGCATTTAATTATATGTTTGCTTGATCATAATTTGCATTAATCTGATTATGATTTTTTTTTCATCAAGATACCTCATGCTTGTTGATCCATGTTGATCCATGTTGATGCATGTTCATGTTCATGTTCAGATGCCATATTTTGCATACATGTTTCATAATAAACCATGTGGTGCATTCTTGCATAATTCCTCAAAAATAATCATGACATTCAATAATGTGCTTGATCTATATTCATATTTGCATATTCATGATAATTTAGCATTTCATGTTGGGTTTGTGCATAAGAAATAAAAAATGATCAAAGTTGCATTTTACATTTTATAGTTGTCTTTGCATATAGGAGCTATAAAATGTATGTTGCATGTTATGATGTTCATGTTGTTTGTGGTCTTTTACACCTCTTTTTGCATGTTGTATGCTGGATGTAAAAAGGTGTTTGTGCTTTGCTTTGTGTAGTGCATTGCTTTCTTAGCTGTTTGTGTATTAGAGGTTGTAGTAGGTGATGAATTTTTGTTTAGCATTTTTTAGTTCTTTTAGAATTAAGTTGGAGTCTATAATTAGGTCCTAGAATCATTAGGATTTAATTGTTGTGTGTTTGCATTATTTATTTTTAATAAAATGCACACTAATCTTTGTTTTGTAGGGAGGAAAAGGTATGTTTCCTTACACCTTATCCTTTTATTTTTTATGCATTTTCTTTATGCATTTAATTCACCTTTTACTTCCATACTTGTGATTGGTAGGATTCCCCTTTGGCTAGAACCAACATATCTTCCTTAGGAAGTAAGTTGTGTCCTTTTTCTTCTTTCTTTTCCTTTTGCTCTTTAAGATTAGAAAAGCCTCACTAACCACTAGGACCACCATTTTAATGACTTAGGGTTGTGTCTTAGTCTCCCTTAGTTTTGTCCTTTTTCCATTTGAGTCTTCTTTTCTCCTCTTCAAACAAAAATCCAAAAGAAACTTAATAAATGCTTGAAGTGGTCTCTTGTGTATAGCCTTATTCCATGGGGCACTCATATTCATTCCATCTTGGGATAGTATGGGCTTGTCTAGCATGATGTACAAGTCTAATCATGAGACTATCTTCACAAAGAAAACACGAAAGATATTTCTTCAAAAGCTATAAAAACATGTAATAAGTTCAACAGGCTAGTGAACTTAGACCCTAATCCTTGGAAACAAGTCTTGGATAAATTCTCCTTATTTGGTATGCTCGTTCTACTATTCCATCTTGGAATGTAGTAGCAAGTATACATTCCATGGAAAAGAGTTTGAATTCACTTCCTTGTGCCAAATTCATAGAAAACTCTTAAAAAGCAAACAACAAATAATAAACGACTTTCCTATGAGAACTCACTTCTCAACTCACTCACTATCAACGCGAATTTGCGATGACTTATCTCATTTGAAAGACGGTAAAAACACACGTTCAAGGCGAGCCTGCAACACCTGGGCATAGACATACGCAGTTCCAACTATAAAAAAACACAAACAAATAGTTCCCGCCTGGTTAGGCGAACTACGTCGACTTTGATCCTCATTTTCCCGATGAGGTACGTAGGCAGCGGGGTAGGGCCCGTGCGAGCACATTCTTTATTTTCCCTACACTTTCCCCCTTTCTTTTCTATATTTTTTACAATTCTCATTTCATTTCCCTTCCAGTTAAGCAATTATTTCGTTCAACAGCATCTTATTTCTCACCCTTTGAAACAAACAAACAAGCGGGGATCCCGTCGGGTACGGTGGACGATTTGGGGTGCCAATACCTTCCCAGGTCGTAACCGACTCCCGAACTCAGATCTCCGGTTCACAGGACCTCGTCCTTTCCTTCTTCCTTAGGTTTGTGCAGCATTAACTTTCCCATTCCTTCGGGATAAAAATTCCTGGCTGGCGACTCTACCTTTTACGCGCCACTTTCGCGTTTGTACTAGGATGAAAATCCAGGGAGCGACAAGGATAAATCCCAATTTAGATGAATTCAGAATTTTTAGATTTTACTAAAAATCTTGATTTAATCGGTGTCATTGAATCATGTTTGGAATTGATGTTATGCTATATTATAGATACCCATTGATAACTGGGAGAAAACTTATTGGTCATATCTTTCTAATTGGACTTAAACACCAACGTATACCTTTTATTTTTATGAGAAATCACACTATTGTGACTGCATATCCACTATTCTTTTTTTAGTAGGAGATACATTATTAATTGATGTTGGGTTTTTTAAACAGTTATGTAACATAGTAATATGATGGAACCTTATTTTATTATGTTTGCTATTAATTCCAAGGAGAAATGAGGAACCTGTTATACTACTATGAGGTGCACAAGAAGTAATTAAGGAAATTAATTGGAAATGAAATATGGTTTAGTAACAATGATTGAGCTAGTATTTAATAAGGATTAGATACCCTTTTCTTTCTATTCACTGTAGCGTAGGAATTGAAGTGGGTAAGTTAAATGGAGACAGATTTCTTATACTATGTGAATCTTTATTGTCTTATATATATATATATATATATATATATATATATATATATATATAGAGAGAGAGAGAGAGAGAGAGAGAAGTGAGATTTAATGGTTTGTAGACCACATGAATTAATCCAACCAATTTATAGAATGAAGGTAAAGTAATTATAATGTCATATTTAGATAGTCACTTCAATTCATTCTAACATACACATCTTTTCTTTTATATATATACCACTTGTATTAATTGAAAGTGGTAATAGTGATGATATATATTTGGCACAGGACAACTGTAACAGAAAATGATAAAGTACTTACACTTTGTTTTTAAGTTTATTCTATACATATATATTATAATGATAAAGTTAGAAAGGTAGTGAGATGCATTAGAGATGATGATGTAGCGGTTTGGAGTAGCTTACTTAGTTTCTTATTATGTTAGGTCGAGTCATGCTCTGATCATGTAACACTGGGGATTGTATTCGATTCATGTTTTGAGAGATACTTTATGTACTCTATTTATGATATTATTATTATATTTTGACTTATGTGGAATATTGGCTTGTTATGCCTAAGTGATGATTATGAATGAGTTAAGCATGAAAATTTATTTATATTTAATATGATTGAAGTAAATCCACTGCTATATGCTAATTGTGACAAATTTATCTGAAAAGCATGAGTTTATTTCAGGTGTTAATGAGTATGATAGGTGTTGTATGATGTTTTGAAAAATATGTGACACCCTTATTTAAGATGCATGATAATTTACTCTGATTATTTATATATTTTCCGCATATATTAGAAGGGTGTTACATTAGTGGTATTAGAGCAAGGTCGGTTAGTTGACCAAGTTGTTTGTGTGTTTATTTTGTGTTGCACTGTCGATATTGTTGTTCTAATGAGAATTTTCTTGTTGGAATCCAAGGGTAAGGAATAATGGCTACAGGTAGGAATGATAGAGCACTTGCTGAAGCTTTAGCGTTGTTGGCTAGAGCGATTATGCAGATGCCTCAAGTCAATGTGAGTGGTGTGAACAATACTGATGATGAATTTCGTGCTTTGGGAAAGTTTCAGAGGAACAATCCACCAATGTTCATGGGAAGGTATGAACCTGACAAAGTACAAGAATGGTTGGATGCAATTGAAAAGATCTTTCGAGCTATGAACTGTTCAGATGCACAAAATGTGCAGTTTGGCACCCATATGCTTGAGAAGGAAGCTAAGCACTGGTGGGGCAACACTCGTCGGAGATTTTAAGAAGATGAAGTTGAGATTACTTGGGTTATTTTTAAAGAGTCAATTCTGGAGAAATACTTTCCAGAAGATGTACGTGGAAAGAAGGAAATTGAGTTTCTTGAATTGAAGCAAGGTAACTTAACTGTGGCTGAGTATGCAACAAGATTTGAAGAGTTTATTCAGTTTTGTCCTCACTCCAACACTACTAATGCTGAGAGATCCAAATGTCTTAAGTATCTGAATGGTTTGAAACATGAAATCAAGCAAGCCATTGGTTATTAGGAGATTAGGCGATATTCTGAGTTAGTGAACAAGAGTAGGATCTATGGGCTCACTACAAAAGTATGGGTGATAAGAAAGGAAAAGGAAAATTCAGAGGGAAACCGTATGTGACTTTTGGTGACAAAGGGAAACAAAAAGTTGGTTATGGAAAGAAGTCGAGTGGGGGAGGAGCTTCCACTCCAGTGAGGTGTTATCAATGTGGTGTTGAAGGGAATCATGCTCCTAAGTGCACAAGTGTTGAGAAGAAATGTTTCAAGTGTGGCAAGCCTGGCCATAAGGCTTTAGAGTGCATGAGTGGTGCGAGTGTGACTTGCTACAACTGTGGTGAGCAAGGGCACATTAGTACCAAGTGTGACAAACCAAATAAGGATCAAACGAAAGGGAAAGTGTTTTCTCTATCTGGATCTGAGACGACTAGTGAAGATCGATTGATCAGAGGTACGTGTTTCATTAATGGTATACCTTTGATAGCTATAATAGATATTGGAGCTACACATTCTTTTATTTCTTTGGATTGTGTTAAAAGATTGAATCTTGATTTGTCTGTTATGGGTGGTAGTATGGTTATTGATACTCCTGTTATGTGTTCAGTAACTATCCCATATGTGTGTTGGAATTTTCCGTTGAGTATTTTTTATAAAGACTTTGGCGTTGATTTAGTGTGTCTTCACTTAGATCAACTTGATGTTATTCTTGGGATGAATTGGTTTGAGTTCAACCATGTCTATATTAATTTTTTTTATAAGTTAGTTGTTTTTCTTAAACCTGAGGACAAAGGAAACTTATTTATGTCTGCCAAGCAAGTGAATGAGTCAGTGTAAGATGGTGCCGAGATGTTTATGTTGTTGGCAACTTTGAGTATTGAGGAAAGTGGAGCAGTTGGTGCTTTTCCTAATGTTTGTGATTTTCCAAAAGTTTTTCCTGATGAGATAAGTGATTTACCGCCAGAACGCAAAGTGGAGTTTACAATCGACTTAGTTCCTGTAACTAGTATGGTATCAATGGCTCCATATTGTATGTTTGCATCGGAGTTGAAAGAGTTGAAGAGCCAACTTGAAGATCTACTTGAGAAGAGGTTTATTCGTCCGAGTGTGTCTCTGTGGGGTGCACCTGTTTTGCTGCTTAAGAAGAAAGAAGGTACTATGAGGCTTTGTGTGGATTACCGAAATTAAACAAGGTGACTATCAAGAATAAGTATGGAATGGCATGCAGAATTCAAACACTACTCAGTATGGAATGACAATTGAACAAGGTGACTATCAAGAATAAGTATGGATGGAATGGCATGCAAACATACATCAAAATTCACAAAAAATCCAAAACTGCTCAGTATTAATCGGTTAACGGATGTGTTAACCGGTTAACACTGCCAAATTCTGCAGAATTTGCTAGAAACACCTACGTCATCCGTTCTTAACCTG
Source organism: Lathyrus aphaca (assembly GCA_963966055.1). Taxonomy (NCBI): domain Eukaryota; kingdom Viridiplantae; phylum Streptophyta; class Magnoliopsida; order Fabales; family Fabaceae; genus Lathyrus; species Lathyrus aphaca. Next base: position 443,725,283 of record OZ014523.1, read on the forward strand.
TTTTGACCTTGAGCTCTGATAATTGATTTTATGATAGAATACCTCGATCACATGCCTTATGTGTCAACCAATGATGCATGATTTATTTTATTTTTATTATTTTTATGCAATGTATGAATGAAATATGTTAGATGACACGGGAACGAAGCATAAGCTACTCGGAACCAATGATAAATAAGAAGGCCAATTTTGGGGAGTTACATTTTCCCTACTAAAAGGGTGGCTTGCGCTACCCTAGGTACTATAAGAAATGGCTTGCGCCACTTGAATCCTTCCATATGTGGTTGGCGCTACCTTTAGTGTGGATTGCGCTACCTAAAGCATCCCCTTCACAAATTTGGGTGCCCTGTGCCACCCCCTTGAACCATGGGTGGCCTGCGCCACCCTCTTCCACGCAATGCGGGATTTCACCTCAAACCCAATTTCTTTTCCATAATCAATCAATCGTTACTAAATCCACAAAATCGATTATCAAACAATTCACCAAAAAAAATATTTCACCACAATCAACTACATCGAATCAACAACAAACAGTTGGAATTACATAACCCCGATCCCACATATTAATCATCATATTCCCGATTATAAGATTCGAACCCCACCCTTACCTTAATTGATGGCCACTCGAATCTCCAGCCAACTTTTCCGACTTGGCTTTTCGACGACAACTTCTCATATTCTTCCCTTTTTTGCCAATTTCTCTTCATTCCTCTTTTCCTTAACTTCTACTGATACCACTAAAACCTCTTTCCTGTTATTTTATTATAATTATTATTATAATTAAAATCTCAATTTGAGCCTACTAAATAACACCTCCACGATTACTACTAACAATGCAACGACTAGGCCCACTTAAGTAAACCACTTTCCTAATTCCATAATATTAATTCTAATATTATTTCTCCTGACTAAATCGACTAATTACCGAATCTCGAATAAATCGTCGAAACAACCCAAATCAACATATTCAACCATAAACGGAAGAATATTCAATATTATTTTCCACAACTTAAAGCAACTTATTTAATTAATCCAACTCAAACCAACTTAGAAACATCAACATAACATTCTGATATTTCGGAATCAACTTAAATCATCATAAACGACACAAACCACCGTAAATCAACACAAAATACACAAATCAATGCAAACTAACACAACATAACATAATTATATTTAATTAAATAAACGGGCATTACATTAACCTTGTTGGTTCCCCCACTCCAGTGCACCGAGGCTAAGATCCATCATAGGTGTCATTCCTACACTAATCCTGATTTTAGAACAGAACAATAGCACTGCCAATGGGAATCGACTTCTGATTCCTACAATTTCCTCAAATTTACGTTTGTTCTTCAACTTCATTGACATTGATCTCTTCAAATCAACAGAGCGAAAGAATTTGCAAACCAAATCAATTTGGAATCTAAACCAAACCATATTGTTTGGGTTGAACATTTTTTAATTTGGGGAAAAACTGAACCAAACCAATGAAATTAGATGTTAATTAGTTCGAGCAACGAATTTAAAACATTATACCGCGAGGCCATCAACCCGAACCAACCATAATTAATTTTTATAATTTATATCATTATTATCATGTAAACAAGTGTAATATTTTTAACTTCAAGAAGAAAAAAAAACTCTATTTGTGACATTCACGACCTATATGGAGAAACGAAAAAAAATAGAGAAACAAAAAGAATGGAGAAACGAAAAAAATGAAGAAACGAAAAAAGTAGGGATTTTATATTATTATAGAAACTTAGTTGATATAAATTAGATATTTTGTAAAACTATTTTTGCATTTTTTTCCTAATATATTCGATCAATCAAACCCAACCCAACCAGTTATTTTCCGGCTTGGTTCATTTTGAGCTTTATCGTAAAAATGTACAAATTCAATCCAATCCATATATTTTTAATTGGTTTAGGCATAAGATTTTCATAAAACCGAATTAAACCACTCCGCAAACACCCCTACAAAGATCCATTACTTCTTAATTCAATCAAGCATATCTTAACTTTGTTTCCTCAAATTTTCAGACCTTCAGCTCTCACAATTTCCGATGAAGGCTGGATCTAAGGCTACTTGATAAGCCACCACGTGCAAGCCCCTGGTGCTGCTCTAGTAGCTTGAAATCAACTACTTATACCTCTTCCATAAGACACATGTTACTCCAATGTCGATGATGCCTACAAGTGCAAACTATTCGCATTAACTTTAATCGAATCAGACTGGTTGTGGTTCAATAATCTACGCAACTGAAGCATCAATTCTTGGGAGGGCTTCTATTAGAGGTTTTTTTCCGCATTTGAAATCCCATAAGTGACGTCCTGTAATGGAAGTTAGTCTGAACAAGGTCATCTATGGAAATAAAGAGAGCCTACGGCCTCACATAGACCGATTCACGCAGGTCTCGTTCGAAGTGAAAGGTTCTTAAGCAGGTATCTTATATTCGATATTTCAAAATGGCCTTATGAGAGACCACCCTTTCAAAAAGAGGTTATGGAAGAAGAAAGTAAAATATCTCCAAGAAATGTTAACCATGGTTGAAACTTACATGCTCCTAGAGGAGAAGTTGACCACACACTTTGACAACCCCTCCTTTAGTGAGTCCCGTTCCAATCGCCCAACCATGAATAAGTCCCACTACCACCGAGAAGTACGACAGGTACACCCCTGACGATCTCTTGGGATAAAATTCATCAAGAATGCGTAAACAATGAATTTCAAAAAGGAGGGTTCCAACCTTCTTACCCCGTCATGGAGAGATCTCAGACGGATAAAATAAAATATTGTTACTTCTGTATGAGCCATTACCACATCACCGATGATTTCTTCTAAATGAATGATTCCATTGAAGGAATAATCTAAACAATATGTTTAGTTGAATTTATCAAGGGGAGAGCGAGATAAAGATGAGTCACCTAATGGTAGGTCTCCCTCAAACACTACAGAGGCCGAAATGAGCAGACATAGCCAAAAGGAAAGCTAGGGAAAACACCTCTACAACATTGCCATTACTAATGGAACAACCCAAGAAATCCTTCACTCCAAAGGTACTATGAAGAGGAAGATTGGAGAAATGATGGCCGTCCACCACAAAGAAGGATGTATTTTAGAAAATGTCATTGAGCGACCTATGCTAGAATTACAAGACAAAAACGATCGAAGGTGTTCCCAACAAGATATTTTCTCTGATAATCACTACTAAGTGTGGGCAATTAGACACGTCTTGGATCCTCTTTGATGGTGGAAGTTCCTGTGACATCATGTACTCAGAGTTGTTCGAAAAGATGAGACAAGAATGAAGCAGTTTTTGGCCATATGAAGGCTCTAATCTATTGGAATTCAACGGAACCATTACCCTTCCCTTGTGATGCGTACAATTGATGGTTTATGTAGACGAAATAAATGATATTCAAGTGATAAATTCTCAATTTCTTGTTGTTCATTGCATGATTATTTACAATTGCATATTGTGATGACCCTTCGCTACCACGCTGGATGTTGTTGCCTCGCCGGTACACCTCAAGCTCAAATATCACAATTTGCAAGGAGAATCGACAACTGTTAGTGCTGACCTAGGGGAGAAAAGAGATGATACTAGGCTATTCAGAAAGACCAGATAGAATCAATAAATTCCCCACATAATGTCAGGGTGTTGTCGGAGACGCTTTACATGTCCGACTAAACCAATTAATTCCAAAAATAAAGTTAGGGGTGGTGTCATAGACTCTTTACACATCGAACTAAAGCAATATTCTCACCACCTAAAGTAGGGGTGTTGTTGGAGACGTTTTGCACGTCTGACCACAACAATCAATTCCCTAAATGTGATCACGACCCACCCATGTCTAGTAGCTATCCATTGCAGAAGTCGTGGTGGGTCAAACACACGTCTACCTCTAACAAGGCCTTCATATAGTGGAGGGAAATGGAACCAATCTTAGGATGAGAATGACCCTAGTGACTTCTAATTAACTTCGAGGTAAGATCTCGTAAGTTAGAGAAGATCTGGAGCTATATACACAGGATCCTACAAAAAAAAACCTCTTATACATGTAATGAAAGCATATCATTCCATAAATAAGTATACTTAAACACTATTCATTTACGAGGTACTATACAAATAATACATAAAAAATTAAAGAGGGTCAGCGGCATGGCTAATTCTGTAGAGAGACAACCTTCCCATCCTAAACTACTTGATATGATAGAATTTTCTCCTAGGAGATAGTAACAGGATGGTGGAAGTGTTTAAATTGTTGCAAATAATTCTCAAACGAATGCGAAATTGCCTCACAGGTGGAACTCGTATAGTCAGTCAACTGTCAAGTCAACAAAACCTTTTGAGGGTACAAAGACTATAGTTCTCTTGGGGAAAATGCTAAAGTTCCTTGTGTAGTGGTAAGATCATGAGTGTAAGCTATTAGTTAACTTAACTCAAAGTAAACAGAGTCACCACCGCGCTTTTATTTTATTCCAAAACGAAAAGGAAAAAAGAGCAAATAAATCCTAATGAATCTAAAAGCAAAAAGAGCTAAAAGAAACAAGCAAAGAACTGGGTAAGGGGATAGGTTACACAATGGAAAGGTTTTACGCACCCAAAATGTACGTGGTACTCCATGGGAGCCCTTTGAAATATTTACTACTTTTGGTTTGAAAGAGGTTTGTTAAATGAGAGTGGAGGGATGAGAAAAGAATTAGTTTTTAAAATATTTTTGTGTTTGGAGAGGTTGACCACCTCATTCCTACGTACCCACAAAGTGCAATGTGAGATCAAAACCCCGTAGTTCGTGGTACAAATAGTGGGAAAAAAAGGGTTAGTTATAATTGATTTTTATTAAGTGAAGAGAATTTGTCATCTTCAAGTGGATATCCAAACAAACTACAATGAGAATGAAGGCATGGACTCATACATCATTATGGGGAGGGTGCCAACTCGGATAAAATCGACGAGTATGCCACTAAACCCCCACAAATGACAAGAGACTCAATTACATCAAACTACAACCACGGAGATTGAGAGACTTACACCCGACTAAAGAATAACGACTCATAATCGGTACTCTTTTAAAGAAAACAAACAAAAATGCACAAAGGCACAAAACAACTTGAATGAGTTTGATTCTTTTTCTTTTTTGAATTAAGGTCAAAATAGTTAGATTCATTGGTTTTAAAAGAAAATAAAAGAGTAGAATCCACTTGACAAATGTCAAGGTTTTGTTTATTAAAGAAGTAATGATTTTTTAAATAAATAAAAAAAGAATCCTTTGAAAAAGAGAGAAGATTTTGAAAATTAAAGAATGGGTTGAGATGAAGGGACTATCCTAAAAAAAGAAAATAAAGAGATAAAGGAAGAAAGATCTAACCCAAACTTGATGACACTTCCAGTTATGAGCATAAGAGTTTCGTCCTTATAAGCTAGCAAATGGCCAAATAAAGGCAAGTACATACTTCATGAAGATCAAGGCAAAGGAGAGGTGTCCTAAAATCTAAGTCCAAAAACATCATTCCAAAGACAAGGATAGTAACCAATAGTCCAAAGATTAAGATCACAAGTTTTTTAGAGGGTTTAATCCTTTATTAATGTTTTTTGTGTTCAAATGGACAAAAGGAAAATCAACATAATAAAAATAAAAGCAAATAATAAACATGATAATGGATGAATAAAGAAAAATTAAATAAAAGCTATAAAAGTGCAAGAATTTAAATGTTAGTAGCAAAAGAAATTAAAGTGCAAGAGTCTAAAATATTAATAGTAATAATAATATAATAATATTTACATAAAAGTGGTATGGTGAACTTAATCAACCACAACCACAAGAGTAACCAAAATCGAAAGGCAACCGGATCCGCTTAGCATCTTACATTATAGCGATTAATCAAGGCAAACCGAATCGAATTCAATGAAATTTGAAAGGCGAATGGGAGACCCAAAGCACCTACGCATCAAACCATCATAAGTCTAGATTCTTAAGGCAATATAATTTAACGCTTTGGGTTTAAGCGACCAACAAGAGGTCCGGTCCATGAAAGTGCAAGTACCCAATAAGTTTTTTATTCCGAATTTGGGGCACGTTTAGGTCTATGTTAAGAAACCGCCGAGTAATTTACGAAGTAATTACCCTAGAAATGAGGTCGGCCACCACCAATTAAGGTGAACAATGTTAGTGCTAATGCATGCGAGATAAATGATATGTAAATCGCCATCCGAACATAATACCGCACAAAACTAAAGATGAATACCAAATTGAGTCACACTCATGGTATTCTTCCATCCTTAAGTTCAACCACTCTTCTTGGTAGATTCAAACATGAAAATGTATCATCAATGCAAAGTACCTTAAATGAATTAAATAATTCACTTAAAAGTAGTTTTGAACTAATGAATATTAACTACTCTACACCCAAAGTTCATTGAAATTAAGGAGAAATCACTCCCAAAAGTGCTTCCCAAGGTAAAAATAAAAAGTAGGAAGAAGGAGAAGAAAGAGGAACCAAAAAGGAGCTTAAGATAAGCCAAAAAATGCCTATGATTTATGTTAACCGGTTAACCAAATTAGACTGGAAATGGTTAACCCGTTAACACAACCAGCTCTCAAAACCTGTGCAGTTTTACACTGATTAACCCGTTAACCAAAATACACTGAAAATGGTTAACCCGTTAACGTTGAAGTAGTAGGAAGAAGAAGAAGAAGAAAGAGGAACCAAAAAGGAGCTTAAAACAAGCCAATAAAACCAATTCTGACTTTTGTTAACCGGTTAACCATAGTGGTTAACCGGTTAATGCAAGCAAATTGCAAATCCTGCACAGTTTAAAACTAGTTAACCAGTTAACCAATTTACACTGAAAATGGTTAACTGATTAACACTGAACCAGTAGCAGAAAAATTGCAGAAATTCAGCATGATCCATTTTCAAAACCTTTTTCAAATGCTTGATGATCATGATCTGAATTTGCACGAATTTTAAAACCAAAACACAGTGAAATCCCTGCAATCAAACAACAAATTGAGATCCAAAGGATCTAGAATTAAAGGCACCAAAGATCTACATCTTGAATGTTGATGGTGAGTATGGGTTTATGGAAAGAGTGAATTACCAAAAGCACTTCTTCAAATTGGACCAAATCAAGCTAGATCTACTGCAATTGATGAACAAAAAAGAATAGGATGAAGGTTTTCCTCAAGTTAGTCAAGAATTCAATGTGAAATCTTGATAACTTCAAAAAGGGGGGAAAAGTTTTAGTGAGATTTTTTGTTTTTTGGGATTTTTGCAAGAAATTTGGTGCTTCGAGAAATTTTTGCAAGGTGAATTTGGCTCTCTAAGGCTTGGTGAACGAATGAAATTATGGTCTTATTTAAAGGCCTTAGGTATGGGAATTTTGTGGAATGGAGCTTGATTTGGTAATTAAAATTTGGTTTGGTAATTGCAAATTTGGTGGGAAATGGAAAAGAGTGGTGATTAGTGAGGGTTTATGGTAGGAAATGATCATAGTGATGTAGAGAAATCAGAAGCCAGTGGATCTAGAATATTACAAATATATCAATAATCCAATGGTGCTGAATTTGAATAAAAAGTTCAAATTTCGCACAGGTTAACCGGTTAACCAATTTACACTGGAAATGGTTAACTAGTTAACCAAGCATAAATTTAAATTTTTTATTCAAACATGATTGCTTGGTTGTTGTGGCCCGATTCTTTTGAACGTCGAAGAAGGCATAGAAATAAACACATGAACCTTGGAATTCCTTGAATGAATCAATTAACTTGGGAAATCCTTGATCAGATAAATTTGAATTACTTGCGGGTCAACTTCGACTTTTGTCTGTGAAATTTTACTCGAGTTGCAGGACTGCTATTTTTGGCTTTTTCAAATGTTCATCTTTCCTGAAAAATGTTAATGAAAGAAAACAAAATATTTTTGGAGTTTAATTAATGGTTAGTGAACATAAACAGATAAAGCAATTAAAGACAACGGTGATCCTCTGTGAGGCATAAACCCAACCTAAGAAGAAACAAGGAACCAATGCAATCTTGTTTGTATGCAAGATGCAGATGAAATGTGAAGAAAACTTAGGGAACAAATTAGGGTGCTACAACTGCCCCTATTTAAGTTTCTTCAATTTAAAAATATGAAGATAGACATCTTCGTCTCTGCAAGATAGGAGAGACTTAAATATGGAAAACTCAATTTTTGTCCTAAGGGAACATGATAAGATATGAATATGATATGATATGCAAACCCAAGATCTCTGTGGGGGAAAATATGACCACCATAGGAAAGCAAAAGCTTGCGGACAAAAAAGAAAATCCCGCCGGGGAAAACAACAAACACCAAAAGAGTTTACCAGGAAAATAAATCACTGGATAGCTTACTCAACTTGGGGAGAAATATGATATAATCAATGTAGAAGGTTCAATGAGGAAGAGTAAACACTCTGCCAAGGAATATCAAACATTAAAGTATTCGATTCTAAAAATGGAGGAACACTGAGTAGGAAAAGAATCATCAATTACCGGTTTACTGGGTAGGAAATAAAGGTCTCAACTATCGATTTACTGGATAGGAGAAAAACAAAGAGGGACAACCTGCACTACCTGTTTACTAGGTAGAAAAATCTATAGATGTTAAAATAATTCTCAACTATCAGATTTACTGAGTAGGCGCACATTAAAGAGAGATAACCTCTACTACCATTTTACTAGGTAGCAAAAGAATTCTCAACTACCAGATTTACTAGGTAGTAGCACAAGCAAAATAGCTTGATTAATTTGGTAATATTACCCACTATCGAATAAATGATAGCTTAATTCCAAAGTAATATACTCAAGCTGGGGAAAATATTGCCCACTATCAAACAATGATAGCTTAATTCCAAGGCAATAAAAACTCACCAAAGGGACCAAAGTTCAATCCAAGAACAAATTGGAGAGAAACGGTCAAACAAAACTCATCCCGAGGAGGAAATATCTCAACCAGGGAAATTCCATCCAGATAATAAACTGGGAAGGAAACTGAATCAAAATCATCCACGAGAAACAAACTCAGTGGGGAATTAGAAAGGATAAACACTTTCTGCTTAAGGGCTGACACTCTAAACTTGAGAGAAAGACAACACACACTCTAGGGAAAATCCACACCAAAGAGCGGGGAACAAAGATAAATGCAAGAATGCAAGAAAATGATGATATGCTTATGCGTATGAATATGCTGACGAGACATACATAAAGATAAGAAACGGGTGATATAAACACCACAACAAAGGGATACTCGGCTAATCCCAAGGAAACAATGCTGGGAAATCCTACTGAAATTCAATTTGAAACCCTGCAGGGGAACATCAAAAGACTTCAAAGGAATAAACTCCTGTTACAAGGCTTAACTCAAACTGAGAAAACATCTTCTAGGGAATCAATCCACAAAGCAATCTTCAAGAATCTGTGAAGGATAACATCAGGAATTCCACTATGAGAGGTAACACGTTGGAGAAACACCAACAACACAAAATCTTCCACTCTTTCGGGAAAGAGGGAAATGTACCTGTTAAACTCTGATGGGGACAAGTATCTTCACAACTCTGTTTGGGGAAACAAGGTAAATATCTACCAGTGATGCAAATAAAGCATAACCCACTGGAGTATCAAACATCAAGCATCAACTCTGCATAGGGATGCCACCCTGCTGAGGTAAGGTAATAATCTGCCGAGGATGGGGAAAAGCTTCCACAATCCTTTATAGGGACAAAAGTATTCTTATTAAGAATCAAACTCCCGCGGGGAACAACCATCACACCACTCCTGCTCCGCCTGGGGAATAACCGTCATACCAATCATGCTCCTCTTGGGGAAATAATGCCAGACTTGATGAATATCATATAGAAATCTGCTGGAAACCATCACATGCAGACCTACTGGGGATCTGTGGGAAGGATCTATGGAGATCATTCATCATTGAAAATTATGGGATTGCTGACCCATGTGGGGAAACAGAAGTTAACATCATAGTTAAAAATACAGTCGCGAGGGATTTTAAATCAATACACACCATTAGGTGAAAGAAAACCTCTAAACTGACTTCTATATCAATACTTCTGCTAAGGGATGCAATCAACTCAAGCTGAGGAACAAGAACTCAGTCGAGAACTCCCAATGCTTCTCAAGCCTGCTGAGGAAGAGATTAAAACTCAGCCGGTGATTCTCAAGTGATAGGAAAAATGCTTCCAACAACTCCTCTGAGGAAGATATAGGATCTGATAACATTTACAATCCCCGTTCATGCCTGTTGTTGGGGACCAATACATCATTAATATCAACATGTTAGGACGATTCATGAATTCTGTATGGACACAACCGGATCAACCCCTGCTTTGGAAAAGGTGAGTTGCACACATCCAGACTTTACCATCCCTGGAATCACTATTGATATCCTTTATTTATTCACATATCAAAAGAATTTTTTTTATAATCTTCAAATATTAAATTTATTAAATTTGTTTTAAAAATCATCATCAAGAATAAATTGAAATTTTGTAAACAGAAACAATGTAAAGAATTGCAAACAATTGGATAAAAGCTCAAATTCATTGATGGAATGGTAGTTAACAAATGGCATGCCTCCATGGATCTTTACAAGTTTTAAAAATGGTAAATACATGGAAAAAGGGCTACATTGAAATACAATTATCACTATTCTCCCAATCAACTTTGAACTCCACTGTGTCCGAAACTTCGGTCAAGTATGAGTGAATAATAATCTTTGATGGGTAATTCTATTGAGGGATAGAATCTGAAATTCTTGGTCATTACAAGTGATCCAGTTTGTCGACGCAGTTACTTGCCATGATCCCTAACTTTTGACTAGATTTCCCTTTCGAGTTATCAATCTACCGGGATAATTATTTCTATTTATGTCTCTAATTTTTGGTTGGACCGCCCTTTCGGGTTTTCAATCCATCGAGACGCTCATTTTTTCCTAAGTTGCCCTTTCGGGTTTTCAACTTAGCGAGTTGTTCTTTTATTATTATTATTTTATAGGCGAAGTATTTCTTGACTGCATCCGCATTCACAGGGCGAGTGATCTCTTCACCATCCATAGTTGCAAGAATTAATGAACCGCCAGAGAAGGCTTTCTTAACAACATATGGGCCATCATAGTTTGGAGACCATTTGCTCGTAGAATTTGTAATGAAAGAATAAATATTTTTTAGCACAAGGTCGCCTTCTCTGAATACACGAGTTTTGACCTTTTTGTCAAAAGCTTTCTTCGTTCTTTGTTGGTAAACCCAACCATGAAACAAAGTTGTTATTCTCTTTTCATCAATCAAACTCAACTGATCAAATCTACTCTGACACCATTCAGCCTCAGTCAACTTGGCTTCCATCAAAACTCTCATTGATGGGATCTCAACCTCGATGGGGAGCACTGCTTATGTACCATAAACAAGTGAGAAAGGGGTTGCCCCTGTTGAAGCACGGAAAAATGTACAATACCCATACAAAGCAAAAGGGAGCATCTCATGCCAGTCCTTATATGTCACAACCATCTTCTGAATGATCTTCTTAATGTTCTTATTCGCAGCTTCAACAACCCCATTCATCTTCGGTCTATAAGGAGAAGAACTATGGTGTTGAATTTTGAATTCTTTACAATGCTCTTTCATCATCTTATTATTCAAGTTCGAACCATTATCTATAATGATTCTATTTGGAACACCATATCTGCAGATAATGTTATTCTTGATAAACCGAACCACAACTTTCTTGGTCACATTAGCAAATGATGTCGCTTCCGCCTACTTTGTGAAGTAGTCAATTGCCACAAGAATAAAACGATTTCCATTAGAAGCCTTGAGTTCAATCATACCAATCATATAAATTCCCCAAATAGAGATAGGCCACGAGGAAGAAATTACATTGAAATGAGTTGGTGACACATGAATCTTATCAGCATACACTTGGCACTTATGGCACTTTTTCACATACTTGCAACAATTAAATTCCATTGTCAGCCAATAGTAACCTGCTCTCAACTTCCTTTTAGCCATTGCATGCCCATTAGCATGAGTACCAAAAGATCCTTCATGAATTTCTTTCATTAACATGTATGCTTCGTGTCTATCCACGCATCTGAGAAAGACCATGTCAAAGTTCCTCTTATAAATCACATTTCCATTCAGGAAGAAATTGCCTGCCAACCTCCTCAAAGTCTTATAATCTTTATCGGATTCCCCAAGTGGGTATTCCTGACTCTGGAGAAAACATTTAATATCATGATACCAAGGCTTGTCATCATGGACCTCTTCAACTGCAAACACATGAGCTGGTCTTTCAAGCCGCATCACACTGATCATGGGAACGTTTGATCAGTGCATTTAGGTGCACATTCCTACATGATTGTACTTATAGTTTTATTTGTTTATTTTTATATTTTAATTTGTTTTTCTAATTTATTTTATTTTTGGCTTAATTTAATTTTCGTACTTAATTTTCAGCTTTAACAGCTTTTACGGAAATGATCATAACCGGAGTTCCAGGAATCTGATTGAGGCGTTCTACCGGTCGATGGAAAGCTAAGAGAGAGAGCTACAACTTTCGTGTTGGAGTCAAAGTCAGATTCGGAGTCATATTTTCCAGAATTTCGTTTGAAGCTGTTGCATTAGTTTTATTTAGTTTCGGGTCATTTAGAATTTGGTCTGGGTTATGTATTTGACCCAGTTGAGTTGTAAACGGGTTTTTTAGGTTTTTCTATTTAACCTAGCAGCCGCAACTGTTCACATACACACTTTTTAGGATTTTAATTTTTTACGCTCGAAAAGACGAATTATGGAGAATTAATTCCAAGGATTAATTTGCTGTAATCGGTTTTCGCCGACACATTGAGGTTCTTATATTTTCCAATTAATCTATTTCCTTTCAATTTTGATCTTGATATCTTGTTTGCTTAATTCGATTTATCTAAGGTTAGATTGATTTATTTTGATGATTGCATGTTCCTATACTTTAATCGTGTTTGCTTAATTCGCGTATGTTTATCGTGTTTGCTTAATTCACGATTGATATATTTCATCTGTTTGCTTAATTCAGAAATTAGGAATATTTATCATATAATATCAATTACGCTTGTTTGATTTTTATTATAATCGAAAAGTAAATAGAGTCCGCTTAGGAATTGAGAATTATTTGGGTCGATGATAAGTTGGGAAATCAAAACAGCAGTTTAACCGTTTCAGCTTATTTTAATAATCACTTAATTTTAATCACTTTTTCTTCTTCCGTTTTGAATCAAATTCGAAAACCCCCCATTAATCGTTATTATAGTTAGTTAATATGATCAAGAATCCTTGTGAGAACGATATTTCGAGTTGTCGTTACCATATACTACGTTTTCAAAAATCACTCGTTTTTGTTCTGTGCGCGACACGCGGATCAAATTGGTGTCGTTGCCGGGGATTCTTGTTGTTATTAACTGATTTTATAGTCATAGGTATAGTTTTCTTGCTAGTTTTTTTTTCTTTTTTTTTGTTGTGTTTGTTGATTTTCAGGGTTGCAATACCGGTTCCATTATAGTGATAAGTTTTCTAGCCTTTCAGGTAAGTTTGAAGCTACTGTTTCGATATACTCCGATTTTTTTTTCCAGAAAATCAGAAATAAATCGAAGAACAATACTCTTTTAGAATAGAATTCTACAAGATTTCAACCCTCAAAATCGCAAATTTTGCGTTTTTCTATTTTATTTGATTTATTTTCTCTTTTCATATTTTCAAAAAAATATGAAATTTTTTGTGCGAGCTTTATTTGATTTAATTAGATTTTTAGCGTTATTTTTATATTTTTTAGATTTTATTTTAATCGTTTTTTTTTCATTCTTTTTAAATCTGCACTGATTTTATTTGATTTTGTGTTGAAATTTATAATCATATCATGGCTGATCAAAGAACTCTGAGAGAACTAGCTGCACTTGTGAATTATAATTCTTTATATATTGAATATCCTAATGTTGTTGATGTACCTTACGAATTGAAATTTGGTTTAACACACTTTTTACGATTTAATTTTTTACGTTCGAAGAAAGAATTATGGAGAACTAATTAAAAGGATTAATCTGCTGTAATCGGTTTTCGCCAACACTTTGAGGTTCTTATATTTTCCAATTAATCTATTTCCTTTCAATTCTGACCTTGGTATCTTGTTTGCTTAATTCGATTTATCTAAGGTTAGATTGATTTATTTCGATGATTTCATGTTCCTATACCTTAATCGCGTTTGCTTAATTCGCGTATGTTTATCGTGTTTGCTTAATTCACGATTGATATATTCCATCCGTTTGTTTAATTCGGAAATTAGGAATATTTATCATATAATATCAATTACGCTTGTTTGATTGTTATTATAATCGAAAATGAAATAGAGTCCGCTTAGGAATTGGGAATTATTTGGGTCGATGATAAGTTGGGAAATCAAAATAGTTGATTAACCGTTTCAACTTAATTTGTTAATCACTTATTTTAATCTGTTTTTATAGTTCGACCTTGTGAGAAGATTCGAGTCATTGTCGCTATACTACATTTTCAAAAATTACTCGTTTTTGATCCGTGTGCGACACGCGGATCAACGTCATTCCACCGGTGCACCTTTATCATAGAAGCTATAGTTGCCAAAGCATCTTCCATCAGATTTTTATCGTGAGGCACATAATGAAACTCTACTTTAGTGAAGAAAGTTGATATCCTCCTGGCATAATCTCTATAAGGGATCAAATGGGGTTGATGAGTTACCCAGTTACCCTAGATCTGATTGATTACTAAGGCAGAAACTCCATACACATAAAGATGCTTAATCCTCAAAACAATAGCTTCCTTAAGACCCATAATACAAGCTTCATACTTAGCTTCATTATTGGTACAAGGGAAAATCAACTTTGCAGCAAAAGGAATATGTGAACCATGAGGTGTAATAATCATTGCCCCAATTCCTCTTCCGCGTGCATTTACAACACCATCAAAAACTAAACCCCATCGAGATCCAGGATCCGGACCTTCCTCAATCAAAGGTTCATCACAATCTTTCATTTTCAAATACATCACATCCTCATCTGGGAAATCAAACTTGATAGGCTGGTAATCATCAATTGGTTGATGTGCCAAATGGTCAGCCAAGATACTACCTTTTATAGCTTTTTGAGATCGGTACTCGATATCATTTTCTAATAACAACATTTGCCAACGAGCAATCCTCCTAGTCAAAGCATGCTTTTCAAAGATATACTTGACCAGATCCATTTTAGAGATCAACCAAGTTGTATAATTTAGCATATACTTGCGAAGACGCTTTGCAGCCCAAGCTAAGGCACAAAAAGTTTTTCAAGCATAGAGTACCAAGACTCACAATCGGTGAATTTCTTACTCAAGTAGTAGATCGCATGTTCTTTTCTTCCAGATTCATCTTGTTGACCAAGCACACAACCCATGGAATCTTCCAACACAGTCAAGTACATAATCAACGGTCTACCTTCCACCGGAGGAGACAAGATAGGAGGTTCAAGCAGATATTCTTTGATACTTTCAAACGCCTTCTGACAATCATTTGTCCAGACACAACCTTGGTCTTTCCAAAGCAACTTGAAGATCAGAGCACGTGTGGCAGTCATGTGAGAGATAAACCTCAAAATATAATTCAAACGGCCCAAGAATCCTCTTACTTTCTTTCCAGTTCTTGGAGCAGGCATTTCACGAATAGCTTTCACTTTATCAGGGTCAACTTCAATGCCTCTTTGGCTGACAATGAAACCTAACAACTTTCCAGAACGTACACCAAACACACACTTGTTCGAATTCAAACGAAGTTTAAACTTCCTTAACCTCTGAAACAACTTCAGCAAATGTTCAACATGATCTTCTTCAGTCCTCGAGTTAGCGTCATATCATCAACATATACCACAATTTCATTGTGCATCATATCATGGAAAAGCATGGTCATAACTCTTTGGTATGTCGCACCAGCATTCTTCAATCCAAAGGGCATCACTCTGTAGCAGAATGTTCCCCATGGTGTAATAAATATGGTCTTTTCCATGTCTTCAGGTGCCATCTTTATTTGATTATAACCGGAAAACCAATCCATAAAAGAGAACATGTCAAACTTAGCCATATTATCTACCAACACATCAATGTGTGGTAATGGAAAATCATCTTTTGGATTGGCTTTATTCAAATATCTGTAATCAACACACATTCAGACTTTTATGTCTTTGTTTGGAACATGAACAATATTGGCCACCCATTGAGGATAATTAGATGTTACGCGAAAACCTGTATCAATCTGCTTTAGAACCTCCTATTTGATTTTTACTGCCATATCAGGATGAGTTCTTCTCAACTTTTGTTTCACAGGTTGACATCCAGGCTTCATCAACAATCTATGCTCCACAATATTAGTATCAAGACCTAACATGTCTTGATAGGACCAAGAAAATACATCAACATACTCTCTAAGAAGTTCCAGCATCCTTTTCTTAACCTTAGGACCAAGCAATGCTCCAATCTTGACTTCTTTCTTATCATCTTCAGAACCCAAGTTTAATATCTCTATACACTCTCCATGAGGCTGAATAACCTTCTCCTCGTGCTCAAGCAACCGAGAAATCTCATCAAGAATCTCTTCAACATCCTCTTCCTCAACTTCGAACACAGGGAATTCAAATTTGGGAGTGGGCATAAGATCATTGTTTTCAATGGGTTTATCAATCAATCTGCACAATGTTTTTATTTTTATTTTAGAGTATGAACAAAAGTGCAAACATTATGCAGATAAACAGTGATTATTATTATTTTGGGTTTTTTAGGTTACCATTTTTCAAGTAAAGCAAAAGATGAAAAACACATATGGAAATAACAAAATAACATTTTATTGATGATGATAAAACTTGAAACAAAGCCCGACAAACATCACTTTCACCTTGGACATAGTGAAAGGATTTTTGAAAGAAAATTAAACAAATTAATTTGAAGCATGAACAATAGAAGGAACATCAACAACAATCCAGTTCTTGCAAATCTTTTCGTGCGTAACAAAGTTAGGAATTTCTTCATCCTCGTCATCTTCAATGATGGAAACAGCATAATGATCGTTGATAACCCCAACACTTCGGAATCCTTCCTGAATATTCTTTGGGTCATTGAGAGCCACACCTTTCGCAAAACCAATACCAAATCCTTCTTTGTTGTTAACAAAATCAATAACTCGTCCCCAACCATCAGATCGACCAGTTTCAAGCACACTCAGAGCATCCTTGAGAGAAGATATAGGCATAACATTCTTCTTAGCAACATTATCAACAACAGAAGGAGCCTGGAATGAAGTTCTCACCTATTCTTTAGCATCAATATAGGAGAAAGACGACAAATTGCTCACTAGCATCGCCTTCTCACCACCAATAGTCACTAATTTCCCATCCTTCACAAATTTCAGCTTCTGATGAATAGTAGATGTCACAGCTCATGTCTTATGAATCTAGGGTCTTCCAAGGAGACAACTATAAGTGGGACGTATATCCATTACTTAAAAAGTAATTTGGAATATAAACGGTCCAATCATAATAGGAAGATCAACTTCACCAATCATTGTCTTCTTCGATCCGTCAAAAGCTTTCACAATAATCCCACTATTCCTCATGGGAGCACGTTGGTACGCAAGCCTTTAAAAAGTCGACTTCGACATCACATTTAGAGAAGACCCAATATCAACCAGTACTTTAGACATAGCGTCTTCCCGACAATTCACTGAAATATACTGAGCCAAATTATGGTTCCTTCCTTCTTCAGGCAAGTCATCATCACAAAAACTCAGATTGTTGCACAATGTGATATTAGCCACAATACTATCAAACTGATCAATAGTCACATCATGATCAATATAAGCTTGATCAAGAATCTTCTTGAAAGACTGCCTATGAGCCTTAGAGTGCATCAATAGTGATAAAACTGATATCTTTGACGGAGTATTTAACAACTTCTCAGTAACGTTGTACTCACTCTTCTTTATCAATTTCATCATCTCATCCTTACCATCCTTCAAACTGGAATCATCGAACTGACCTGATCGGGCAACAACATCCTCAATATGCTTACTCGCACTTGTATCCTAAGCTCTCTTTGGAGGATCTGAAGCATAAACTCTACCAATTCAAGTAACCTTTGTCACATCAATAATGCTAAACACAGACTTTGGAGAAGGAATATGAACTTCCTTTCCATTTTCTATCATCGTAGCATTATACCGGTACGGAACAACTTTATCAGACTCATATGGAATTGGACCAGGAAAATTGATCACTAGTGGAGTAACAACATATTTGCGGTTATAAAAAGAAATAACCACATTCTCAGGAACAACCCTCTCAGGAATATTGAATTGAGGCACAATAACATTCACTTCATTGTCACACTCGTCTCTTTTGGTTGTCACTTCAATCAACTTATCATCCATCATCTTTTGAATGTCTCTCTTAACAATCACGTAACCACGTGGGTTCACCGAGCAAATACAACAACCAGCATAATCATGGTCAATATCGTGATATTCACTCAAGAAAGCATGCATCTCAACCAAAGACCTTCGAATATGGCGGACCTCATAAATCTTTAACAAACTAGGACAACCATCAACCATGTTCACAGACCTATTACCATGATTCGGAAGAGGGTTCATCTTCACATTTAGATTAACATCATTGAAAGATAGAACATTACTCCTTATCAACTTCTGCACTTCAAACTTCAATGGATAACGGTTCTCAATATCGTGCCCCGGGGCACCTCGATGAAAAGCACAATGAGCTTCTTGCTTATACCACCATGGGATAGACTTTGGACCTGGAGGAGGAGAGCGTGTTTGCACAATATTCTTCTTGATCAGAGATGGAAGCAAATATGCATACAACATTGGCATGGGATCGAAATTCGGCTTAACACGACCCTGTTGATTACCACTCTGTTGCACAGAAGGTTGTTGATAACGAGACTGATACTTTGGAGCTACTGGCACAGTTGAGGTCACATTAGTCATCGGAGTTACATAAGCTATATGCTGATGATGATGATTCTCACGACCACGAGGTCTTCTGTAACTTTCACGAGTCACAACATTAGTCTCCCCTTCTTTCTTCTTACCAAAATTGAACCTCTTAGAACTCGAGCCAGTACTGCTCTCTTTTCTATATCGTCCCTCACAGGCACCTTCTTCTAGTCGCATCCCCATATTCACCATTTTAGTGAAATCAGAAGGAGCACTTACAATCATCTTCTCATAGTAGAAAGATCCTAAAGTCTTCAAAAAGATCTTCTCATCTCTTTCTCTTCTAGAGGAGGAACAATATGAACTGCTAGCTCGCGCCATCTCTGCACATACTATTTGAAAGTTTCCTTGTCCTTCTGGGACATAGCACGAAGCTGATCTCTATCTGGTTCCATATCAACATTATACTTGTATTTCCTAACAAAATCCTCTCCCAAATCATTGAAAATTTGGATTTTGTTGCTATCCAAACCCATGTACCATCTCATGCATGCACCAGTCAGACTATCCTAGAAATAATGAATCAGAAGTTGATCATTGTCTGTATGAGCAGACATCTTTCTAACATATATAGTCAAATGACTCAGAGGACAGGTATTTCCCTTATACTTCTCGAACTCAGGCAACCTGAACTTGTATGGAACCTTGACATTATGAACCAAACTGAGTTCATAAGCATCTTTTCCAAACAAATCCTTATGCCTCAAAGACCTCATCTCTTTCTATAACTCAACAAAACGGCCTTGAAAATCATCAAGTCTTTCAATCACACCAGCCTTCACTGGGCTCAGCATGGTAAATCATTTCATTATGGTGTGGAGTAATGTGCATCACAGACGGTGCAACAGTCATAATTGGTTGAAGAGTATTAAACGCAACAGTCTCAGGAGGAGGAGGATGATAACCATCATGAATGAAATCAGTTGGCATGCCCCACGGTGTGCTTGGAGGCATGCGGTAGCAAGGAGAAATGGCAATTTCAGTAGGAATCAATGCAGTGACAATCTCAGAGATGACTGTATGCTGATTCGGAGAATTATGAATAGGGGGTGGCTGATTCTGAGAATCCACCAAACTTTCCATCATGGTATTGACCCTTTCCTAGCTATCCTTCAGATATGAAACTTCCTCGCGCAACTCGCATTTCTCTTGTTGTAAGGCTTCCAACATCTTCTTCTGATTAACTCGAGTATTAACCTTGTGAGTCAGCTTGACAGGATAAATGAATGAATACCAAGAATTAACATAAGATCCCTGTACAACACTCAAGAAGCAATACCAATGCGGGCATGATGCATGGTATGCATATGCAAATGCAAAGATTTCAAAGGACTATAAGATAAATTGCAATATTTATAAAGAAACACTTTTTAAAGTATTTAAAAACACATTCTCATTAAAATCAAAGTAAAGATTACAAGTGAAGTACAAGTCTCAACAATCTTAATACATGAGAGAAAAAGTTAACTAGGCCTAAGGGATCATATCTAAAGAAGATCTGGATCCTGGCTGGTACTTCATCTGAATCCTCTTAATATCTTTCTTGTATCGATTCTCCATGTCTTCCTTATCCTTCACCAACTGGTCAACAATGGCCTTCCAAGCACCAGATGTAGGAGGAATGGTAGATGGATTACTAGAGGAAAATAAATCATCTCTTGGTCTCTTCGTAACACGCCGATCAAGTAACTCAATAAGATCATCTTTCTCCTTCAGTTGCTTTTACATCGTCGTCTTCTCAAGTATCCATTCTTTTTTCTCTTTCTTCATCTTGTCCAACTCTTCTTGAAGAGCAACCTTCTCATCAATGGGAGGAAGAAAAGTGGAAAATGATAGTATAGGAAACAAAATCTCCTTGGGTGGATAAGGCAACTTGAGCTTGGAAGCCCTAGATCGAACCCACTGGATGTAACATTCGGAGGGAGGAAGGTGTTTTTAAACACCCCAAATTTGCCCTCACTCATTTCACCATGGCTTGTGATTCTTTTCATTTGCATAGATTCAATCATATCATCTCATATTACATTTTTGCTTCACTACATTGGTTCAAAGTCATCTGCATCTAGGGTTTGTGATCTGAGTAATCCAAGAGCTATCTGAGCCACTCCAAAGGCCTAAAATCATCTCAAGAGGGTCCATGTATGTTAAAGCATCATGTTATATCCTCCAAAGATCAAGGAAGTCAAAGAATCACAAGAACTGAGAAAGGCATGGAAGCAGAGCCAGGTTTAACTGCACAGATGACCTAAAATTAGGGTTTTGGTTTTAGAGGCCATAACTCCAAATTTTTTGGTCATTATTGATTCTATTGGTCTCTATATTTTATGAGGATCATGAATATCAATTTTCATGAAGAAATTCAATGGGGAAGGCATCTGATCAATAGATGACTTCTTGAGCAAGTCAGTGCAAAATCAGGGCATCTGAGGCCCCCAGTCACCCAACCAAAGGGTCTTCTCCATCATTTTGAATGTGTATGATCTTTATTTGATCTTATAAGATGTTAGAAGTTTACAAAATTGAAGAATTTCAAGCCATTTGCAAAGTTGCCATTTTGGGAAAGTGACTTATAATGCAAACTTGCCATTTTGGGAAAGTTTTTCAACCTCCTCTTTTTGGTTCAAAAATGCTTCAAATGAAAAATCTTTGGTCATGAAAGTTATAGATTGGATCCTCCCATTTTCAAAAAGTATAAGAACTCATTCTAATTCATTTTAGAACAAAAGTTATGGCTTGTCAAAAGTTGGGAAAAATCACATAAATTTCACTTTTACACCAAAGAGGGAAACTTGCAAATTCTCATGCCAAGCATTTCTATGATTTCAAATGGACTTCTACACATCATAACATCATAACAAATTGCCTAAAACTTAGAATTGGCCCAAGAATTTCCAAGTTTGATGAGTTGTGCATGAAGAAATCAAGAAAGGGCCAAACTTAATGAAAATTGCAAAAACCCCCATAAGCTTCAATCCCCTTGCTGGTTTGCCTCAATCACACTTCCATGGTTCTCCTTGATCACAACTGCACAAGACATGCCTTTATCCTTGGACTGAACTTGCCCATACCTCAAAGGACACCTAACCTTGACTTTTTGCAAAACAAGCCATACCAATCAGCATAGCCCACAACAACTCTCTGACCTATCACAGCTTGATATGTGGACAAAATGAAACTCAAAACACACAAGAAGCAAGCCTAAAACCACAACATCACCATAGTTCACAAAAACCTCCCTATTTGCATTTTCATTCGAAACTGATCACATAAGCCACTAACCTTAAAACAAACTTCACAGAACAACTCACCATGATCCACTGATCATTTCCCAACCATTACTTTGCCCTAAAAAGCCCATAATAAAAAACACGATTTCCACACTTCATGAACTGAGTTTCTGCCATTTCCATTTTGGGGCCATATAAACTCCAACCAAGCATCACAAACACTTCAGGAGGACCATTGGGGGTGATTTAAAGCAAAGAACTGCCCAGAAAGTTGCAAACTGAGGAAGCTCAAGCTCAGGTACCTCAAGAACATTTTTTCCAGAAATTGCTTTTTATGCTATAGAATTTTTGCTTATGCTTCACTGATCACTCTGGTGTTTTTACTTTTTGAAATGGTTGAGAAATAAACCTGTATCGAAGCTCTGAAAATTTTCCAGTTTTTCTGTTTTGATCCATATCTTGAGATGTAGGTTGTAGAAATTTGTTTTGATGCTTGATTCGTCTTCAGGGTAGTTAGGAGGTACGATCTGGAGCTTTAGACCTTTTGATTTTGCCTGTAGAAGAAGTTAGTCTTTTGTGCTTGCCGGAGAAGATGACCGGAACCACTGTTCCGGTCATCTAAAAGTGATTAAATTAGGGTTAGGGTTTAGGTGAGTTTGAACGTAGGCCCTTGGATCCAGCTTCCCGCGCGCTGTGAACGGCCCGAATCCCTTGATTTAGCCCTAATCCAGTCATTAGCATTAATTAATTAGGATTAATATTTGAATTTGCCAGAATCAATCCTAGCCATTAAAACGCGCGCGGGTCAACCTCCTCCAAAAATCTTTGAATACTGGCCACTGGATCAGCATACTTCTCACTTAAATTAATTTTATTTTCATTTTCTTGCATTTTTCTTGTGCATTTTATTAAAAATAGTAAAACACTTCTAAAAAAATTCATTTTTTGCATGCTGACTTAAAATATTTTTCTCATTCTGAAACAATTTTTATTTTATTTTTTGCATAATTTTCGTGTTTTAAAAATATTTAAATGTTTATTTTAATTAGTTAATGAAAATTAATTAATTAAAAATGCATTTAGGTATTTAAAAATCACAAAAAAATTCACATTGCATTTTGATACATTTAGAAACATTATCAAACTCTTCAAACAAATTTCTTTTTGGTTCTTGACATATTTTGACATTTTTCTTTGGAATTAAAGTTCTTAAAAGGCAATATTTTTGTTCTAACTTAGAAAAATCCATTCTGCCTAACCATGAAGATATTGATGATGGTTCTTCTTGCATTGCATTCTTCATATCATGTAGTTTCTAGGGTAAAATTGATTTGAATTTATCTTTCATTTTCAATTTGATGTGCATTTTTTCTTTTGAAGTGTCTTAAAACCCTAGCTAACTTGAAAAAATCATAACTTCCATTAGGTTAAGACTTAGGTCCCCTCCTTTGTGCAGTGAACTTGTGTAGGGTTAGGGTTCCTTTGATCCCATTTTCAATTTTTTGTCTTGTCATTTGCTTCTGATTTTGAATTTTGCTTTGTGTCTTGTGCATAAACCCTAATTTTTGCTTTCATTTGCATTCATCTCTCATTTGCTTGCATACATGAACTTACCATGACATTTTGTGCATCCTCATGACTTCTAAGACATTTTAGGACACATTATAATAATGTTTGATCATTTCATCATTCATTTTCCATGTTTTGCATTCATTCCATTTCATAAACTTTCATGAACTTTCATGGTTCAAAGCATGCTTCATTTGCATCCTCATCCTTGTATGATCACCCACAACTCTTGCCATGTGTTTGCATCATCTCTTAGCATCATTAACATCATGTTTATGCTTCTGACTTTGGTTTGCATCATTGCATTTCATCTCATTGTAATTGCATTTCATTTCTTGTTACTAACTTTTTAGGTGGTAAGTCATTGAGAAGTGAATTTGCCTTCACTTCTCATAACCTCTTTTCATCTCATTTGGGCATCATTGCTGCATTTTATCTTTGTTTTAGAGTGAGCTTTCTCACTCATGTTCCCTCCTCACTTTCTTTCTTCAAGCAACTTGTCTTCTTAAGTGAAGCAAGTTGTTTTGCTTCTTCTTGCTTCTCTTCCTTTATCCTGCTTCTTCCTTGGTGGCTTTGCTCTTGAAGATCTTCTTGCAAGCTTCATAAACCCTAGGAATACCCAAGCATGATAACAATTAAGGTTTGATTAGTCCCCCATTATTTTTACCTTTGTGTCATCTTTGTGTCTTCTCTTCTCTTCCCATGATCAAGGACTAAACCTTAAAGGTTTTAAGGCTTTGTGATTAAGCTTATGCCTGCATCCTTCTATTAGGATGGAGTGTATAACTTTAATCCTAAGTTTTAAACCCTTAATGTGTTTAAATCCTTTAATCAATCCATCTAATAAATCACTAAGACATCAAGCTTGTAACTTGGCCCTTGCATTAGGGTTCTAATTCTTCCTTAATTGGTTAAGAAGGACTAACCCTAGTGTTAATGGACAAGTCCCCCTCAAGTTGTCTTACAAACTATAAAATCCATTTCTTAACCTTATCATTAACTAAAATCCATTTAATAAAGGCTTTGTTTTGTCATGAGGTTAATCCCTAATCATGGATTAAGTTGAGGAGCCTTCCTCAGCTTAGATGCTCTCATCTATTATCCTTCTATTAGGATGGTGTAATGAGTCCATTAAATCCTTGATTATGGCTTAAACTCATTACTTAAAACTAAACAAAAAACTCCAAAAACATCTAAATAATCACAAGTAGGTTAATGATCTTAATCCTACATCATGGTGATTAAGTGTGAGGTGCTTACTTCATACTTAAGGTATTCTCATTACCCCTAATCAGAGGGAGGATATGATGAGTTTACTAACCCTTGGTTTAGGCTTAAGCTCATTAACTTATGACAAACCCCAAAAGCAGTAAAAGATTGCAAATATCAAAAACAAACAATAATCGTCTCCTCCGGGATTCTTTTCTCATCATCTTCACTCACAATCGAGAACTTGCTTCTTCCGTCTAATGCAAGACATTTTGCACCTGAGCCAGACAGGTCATACACTTGAGCATAGACCAGCAAGCAGTTCATCAGTCAATTTATCTTTCAGTCTCTTTGAGTCGAACTATGGTGTTCTGACTTCCTCATTGCACGAGAGGATACATAGGCATAACTTAACAGTTATCGAACAAAAGTCTCTGTATATTCCCCCCTCTTCCAGCATTATTCTTTAAGCCTCTTTATCTTGAGCATTTCACTCTTGTCCTTACACTGACACTTCTCTTATACACTTCACATATCTTTGACACTGACACTTGTATATTTATTTCCAGCTTTGATACACATATTGCACTGACACTACCCCTTTTGAACACAAATCTTTTAAGCGTGGATCCCGTCGAGTACGACGGACAATCTGGGTGCTAATACCTTCCCAGGTTGTAACCAACCCCCTTTCTCAGTTTCTCTGGTTCGCAACCGTCTTATCCATCTCTTCTTAGGTCTATGCAACATTACGTTTCCTTCGGGATAAAAATGCCTAGCTGGCGACTCTTTTCTTTTGAGTTCACCCTTGTGTGTTCTCCCCTTTTCGCCGACCGTTCGAGTCTGTACCCCATTTGACCTGGCCTCATTTGGTGGGAGCGACAGCTTGGCGACTCTGCTGGGGACCCTTATTTTACAACCAGGGCTTCTGGTTCTTTTTGTGGGTTCCTCCTAGCGCTTGTTTGATTTGTGTTTACTGGGGTGTTAGGTGCTATGTGTGTTTATTGTATTTTTGCTTTTATTTATTGCTTTATGTACATCTTTATTTATTGCTTTCATT
Organism: Lathyrus aphaca; assembly: GCA_963966055.1. Lineage (NCBI taxonomy): Eukaryota > Viridiplantae > Streptophyta > Magnoliopsida > Fabales > Fabaceae > Lathyrus > Lathyrus aphaca. Next base: position 443,751,432 of record OZ014523.1, read on the forward strand.
TACAGTCTTATGCATACTGTCATACTGTCATTGCTGGATCTAGATTGTTGTTTTGGTGGGTGGGGTTTCATTGAGAGTTTAAGGTCCTATACCTGGGACCTGAGTGACACCTAGGTTAGAGTGGTTCATATTCTTTCCCATTCCATTTCGGTCTGGTGCGGGAATATGAAACACGGTTTAGGTGTGGGTTTCTTCTTGAGAACTCTGTGCTACAGATCTCCTGTAGTGCTAGGGCTATCTGGGAAGCCTGCTAAGTCTGGATGACCTTTATTATGTCCTTCAGAATCTGAGGTAAATTAGAGGAGGATCTTTTATGGTTATTGTAAACACTATACCTCCGGGTTAGAAGTGTTTACACTTCTCATAACTGATCCAAGTCTGAGGATCCTTGTTTTAGAACACTACCTGTGAGAGGGTTGGGCTGTTTACAGGTTTGCAGGTACCCTTGGCCACATCATACCCTGTTACTGGTTTTGTTTAAGAGTACTCCACTTTGGATAGTTCTTGTGATTAACCCTGGACATGTGACTCTTTATTTGAGTCCCCCACCTCGGTTACTGGATTTCTGAACCTCCATCTGGACTTCTTGAACATACATGGGCCTTATATCAAGACAGATAATCAGATCCAGCTTGATCACAAACCCTTGCATATCATTTGCATATCATCATTGTATCATTTAACATTTGTTTATTTGTTTTTCAGGGTATCCATATCATATCTAGTTTGGTTTTGACCCCTTCTCCTGCATAGACCTCTGTTTCATCAATTATCTGCTTCAGCTATCTTCATCATCACTAGCATCAGCCTGTCAGTGGATCATTTCCAGCCACAGTCTGTGATCTTCATCAACACATATCTTCAGTTTCTTCAGCAACACTCATGACTATCCCCCAGGAAGAGCAACATATCCTACCATTTCTTTGAGTCTGTGTTGACTGGTATCAGGCAGGTCCAGTCACTTATCACACCTGACCACATCACATTGTTTAGAGAGAATTATGGAGGTATCCTGGACATGGTTATGGACCTTGACCCTTCTCAGAGGAGCATGATCCACACCTGCTTGCAGTTTTATGATCCTCCATTGAGATGTTTCACCTTTCCAGATTTCCAGCTAGGGCCTCTGTTGGAAGAGTTTTCTTCATTGATTGGAGTACCTATCAGAGGTGGGATCCCCTTCAACCCAGAAATGCCAGCTCCCAGTAATGGAGAAGTAGAAAAATCACTGTACTTGGAGCCTGCTTTGATTGAGCAAAATATGACAACAAAAGCTGGGATCCCTGGTTTGCACTTGGACTTCTTGATTTCTCAGGCCATCCTGAAGGCCTCATTGGGAGAGTGGAGGGCAGTTTGTGCACTGTTAGCCCTCAACATATATGGGGTTATACTTTTTGCAGATGAGCCCAAATTTGTCAGCAAGAATGCCATCCATCTGTTTCTTCTGAAGAACCCAGTACCTACATTGCTGGGAGATTTCTATTACTCCATTCATCAGAGGAATGAGAAACAAAGGGGGAAATTGGTTAGATGTTGTGCTCCTTTGTTTTACTCCTGGCTGCTCAGACACCTGCCTAAGTCAGATACCTTCCTGAATCCCCGCCAACAGAAGAATTGGGCTAAGAGGCTCATTGCTTTGACTTCATATGATATTAGATGGTGCACCCAGAGCACCAAAGGCAAGGACATTATCACTAGATGTGGACAATACCCAAATGTACCTCTGATAGGAGTGAATGGTTGCATCAACTACAATCCTTTGCTGTTTAAAAGACAATTAGGCTATGCTTTGGTTCACCCTCCTAGAGTGCAAGATCTAGCTGAGACCCTGTATTGTGAAGTAAAACCTAATTCGGCTGTTGTCAGGCAAGCATCCTGGGCTTGGAACATCATCCAGACAAAAGGTATGGCTATTCTTGGAAGGTGTAATAATGTTGCTTCAGCTCAGTACTATGATTGGTCCCATACTAGAGCTCAGATTACTGGAATACCTTTCACATTGGAGGATATACCTGGACCCTCTACAACACAACCTGCAGCAACTGTCAGCCTAGAAGAATTTGAGAAGCTGAAGGAAAGGAATGAGAACCTATCTCAAGCCTTGAAGAAGACCCTTTGGGAAAGGAGTGATGGTCGTCTGGACATTGAGAGATTGGAGAAGCTCAGGGTGGAGCATCTTGCCAAAATTGAGAAGACAGAGGACTACATCAGGAAAGCAAGAGCTGGGGAGAAAATATTGAAGAATGCCTGTAAAGAGGCCAAAATTCAGAAGGCTAGGACTGAGCTCTATCTGCAAGAGAGTCAGGCTAGGTGGGTCAGGATCACTGAAGCCCGTACACAAGAAGATCAGAAGACTCAAGCCAAGATTGAACAGCTAGAGGCCAATGAGAAGAAGCAGCAGGAAGCTTTGTTGGCAGCTTAGAAGGAGATTTCAGAGTTGAAGCTCAGAGCAGGATTGAAAAGATCAAAAGACCAGGATAGGCATAAGAAGCTGACCACTGCCATTGCCACCAGGAACCTCCTCATTAGGACCATTACAGAGCACCCAGCTGGTCCAATGACTGAGGCACTCCTGAAGGAGGTTAGAGAAGATGAGTTTGGACTAGATGTCTGATCCTTTGCTTGTTGTTTGTTTCCATTTGATGTACTTTTCTTTTTGTTGTATTTTTACCCTCCATGGGCGTGTATTGTAAAACAGACTATGTATTGTCCACCATTTGTAATATATTTTAGTTTGTTTCCATTTGGGCTTCTCTCTCGACAACATCAAACATCTTCCTCGAGGTCTGGAAAGGTCAAAACCAAGAACCAAACCGGATACCTTGGAAAACAAATAAGCATACTGCATTGCATACTAACTTTTGTTTTGTTTTGTAGGTTTTATTATTATTGTTTCTAACTTTGTTGTGATCTCAGGAAACATTGCTCGTCGCCGAGTGTTCCCTGTCAACCGCACGCACCGGTACCCTACTCGCAACAACCTTCCCGGTATTCAAATGGAACAAGTACAGCAGGATCTGACTGAGGTCAGAAATCAGATGGCTAATGAAAGAGTGGAGATGAGAAATCAAATGACTCAATTCATGGCTTTGATGACTGGCTTGGCCCAGAGTCAAGAAAGGTTAAGGGAACTGGTGGAAAGGCAAACTCCCGAGGAACCTCATCTTGGGACAGGAGGGACTAGTAACAATGAGCGGGGCCAGCCTCGTATTGACCCACCAGTATTTGGACCTCATCTGGATTTGGAAGCCAACATCCCGAGAAATGTACAAGGTAATACTGTTGGAGGGAGAATCTTGCAAGAGGATCCCCAAGAGGAACAGTTTACTGTAATGGGAGCTGGGGATGAAGTCTATGATAGGAGATTGGATGAAATTGCAGAGAAGTTGAGATCTTTGGAGTCTCAGAATTCCTTAGGCTTCGATGTAATGGACATGGGGCTAGTGGATGGGGTGAGAATTCCCCACAAATTCAAACCCCCGTGCTTTGAGAGATACAACGGAACCTCTTGTCCACGAACTGACCTGCAGTCTTTCCTGGGAAGACTTAAAGCTTATACTATGGATGAAAAGTTGTGGATGTTCTACTTTGAAGACAGTCTGACTGGGGCTTCAAGGGAGTGGTATTCACACTTGACCAGAGCCACCATTAGATGCTGGAAGGACTTAGCTGAAGCCTTCATCAGGTAATATCAATACAACCTGGACATGGCTCCCAACAGGACCCTCCTAATGGGAATGTCTCAGTCTTCCAGAGAAAGCTTTAGGGAATATGCCCAAAGGTGGAGACAGCTTGCTGCTGCTGTCCAACCACCCATGTCAGAAAGGGAAATGGCTGACATGTTCATGAATACTTTGCAAGGAACCTATATTGATAGATTGGCTGCCTTCTCCTCTACCAGTTTTGCTGACGTCGTCATAGCTGGTGAAAGGATTGAAAGTCTATTGAAAATGGGCAAGATTTCTGACAATGGTGCAAGCTCATCCAATAATTCCAGGAAGCCTTTTTTGGGACCCCGAAGAGCTGGTGAGACTAATTCCATTCATGCAAGCAGGGACAGACCTCAGTACGTACACCGGTCAGTAGCAGCAGTTACCATTCCAGCTCCGATTCCTCAACAACCAGCATATCCTCAACAACAACAACCACAGTATCAACAACAAGTTCAGTATCCGCAACAGAGAACCTACAACAACAGCAACAACAACCAACAACAGCGTCCTTTCCAACAAAGACCATCGCAGGCAAACAGGGTGATTGACCCAATCCCAATGCCGTATGCTGCACTCTTGCCACAACTCCTGAAGCTCAACCTGGTTGAGTTAAGGACATTGGCACCTCCAGATCCCCTCAATCTCCCAAAGAACTACGATGCCAATGCCAGGTGTGCATTCCACTCAAACGCACCGGGGCATAACACTGAGAAATGTAGGGCCTTACAGATGAAAGTCCAAGACCTGGTGGACTCAAAAGCTCTCAACTTCGCACCTCCTCCGAATGTCACAAGGAATCCAATGCCTAGTCACAATGGGCCTAGGATTAATGCTATTGAGGAAGGCAAACCATCCACCTTGATCACCAGTGTTCCACAAATTCGAACACATTTGGTTGAAATTAAAGCTCAGCTTTTAGAATGCCAAGTGTTCCCCGGGTGTGAGCTCGGCTGTGGGTATTGCAACATTGCAGTCAATGGATGCGAAAGGCTGAGAAGCGGCATAGATGGTCTTATTAAGGATGGTATCCTTCAGATTTCGACAACGGCGCCTACAAATCCAGCAATTCCTTCAACAACAATTCCAGATACTCCTACAACGTCAGCAACCATTGTTCCAACGGATTCCACTACAACTCCAACAACTGCTCAATCAATCACTTCAGCGAATACAAGTTCGGTCACCATTCCTGCTACAACTTTAACACCCATTCAGTCAATAGAATCTCCTACAACGCCAGCAAAAATTAATGAAGATGTTTCAATAGTTACAATCTACTATGACCCATCAAATGTTCCTCCCAGCAGCAATTTCCAACAACAAACCGTGGCACCTCCTGCCAGATCACCAGTCACAATTTACTATGATCCGCACACCATTACAGTACCTTCCTCTGCAACAATCAGTTCGGTCACCATTACGGTGCCTAGACCAGTTCCTTATGAAAGCAGTAATGCCATACCTTGGCATTATGGCTCTGATCTCTACTGCAACAGGGAGAAAATCACTCTGGATTCATCGACCTCTTCTCCACAAATTGATAATGTTGGGGGAGGCGGAGGCTTCACCAGAAGCGGACGCCTTTTTGCCTCACAAACATAAAGACCTAACGTTGAAGCAGAAGCTGCTGCCAAAGCAAAAGGAAAGAGTGTGGTATCTGAAGAGCCAACTACCAAAGACACTCAGAAGACATCTTTTGAACAAGATGTAGACAAGTTCATGAGAATCATAAAAAGGAGTGATTACAAGGTGGTGGACCAGCTTCACCAAACACCCTCCAAAATCTCCATATTATCACTGTTGATGTGTTCCGAAGCTCACAGGAACGCATTGTTGAAAGTCCTGCACGCAACATACGTGCCGGAGGAGATTATTGTTAATCAACTAGAAACTATGGTTGCAAATGTCAACACCAGTCATGGACTGGGCTTTACCAATGCTGACTTAACAACAGAGGGACGCAACAATAACAAGGCTTTGCATATCACCTTGGAATGCAAGGGTGCTGTTTTGTCTCATGTACTGGTGGAAACTGGGTCATCACTCAATGTTCTACCAAAGAAGGCCTTAGTGAAGCTGGAGTATGATGGCTTGGCATTGCGTCCGAGTAATTTGGTGGTGAGAGCATTTGATGGCTCTAAAAGATCAGTGCTTGGGGAGATTGATCTGCCTGTGTTGATTGGCCCGCAGACCTTCAAAACTACCTTCTTTGTGATGGACATACAGCCGTCCTACAGCTTTCTGTTAGGTAGACCCTGGATCCATGCCGCTGGCGCTGTTACGTCTACCCTTCACCAGAAGTTAAAATTCGAGTGGGAAGGCCAAATCATCACCATCTGTGGGGAGGAGGACATCTTTGTTAGCCAGCTAGCTACGTATAAATACATTGAAATGGATGGGGAGATCCATGAAACCATGAGCCAAGGGTTTGAGGCCCTCAATATTAATGAAGCATCTGCTGTACTGGGAACTTCCATCACATCATATCAGCAAGCCCGGAAGGTTGTTGAGGAAGGTACCGCCCAAGGCTGGGGCAAGCTGCTTCCCGTGGTAAAGAAAGAAGACCGATTTGGTTTGGGTTGCAGACCAAGTCAACAAGATCAACCAGAGGCTGCAACGAAGCCCAAGTTTATTAGTGGGGGGATGCTCACCCCAGATGCTGTGAATATCTTGGAAGACGAGCGCAACCTGGAAAGCTGGATACGTCCAAGGATCCCGGGGAGCCATGTCTCAAACTGGTCTTCCCGGGAAATTATAAGAGTTACTCCTGTAGAGTAATTATTATTTCCTGTATTTTAAAGCATGCATCAAGTCCTGCATCTTGCCCAAGATGTCAGGACTCATTTTGTAATCGGGCCATCTTGTATTTTGTGCAAAGATCAATTAATGAATATCAGGACATCTTTTGCAAATAAGTCTTTTCTTTTTCGCTCACTATTTTTCATTTTTCACTTTTTGTACAAAAATAAAATGGCAATGTTTTTCAAAACAAAAAAACTTCATTTTCACTTTTTCTAAATAAGATAAAACTAATCACTAAAATGAACTAATCTAAACCCTTGCAGAAAGTGCCCTTCAGACTGCACCGACAACAACACTGTTATGACTTCGTATGACTTTGACAATCCAATCAATCACGCTGATGAAGGGGTTGAAGAAGATTATGAGCTACCTGAAGAGCTAGCCAGGTTGTTAAGACAAGAGGAGAAGGTTATCACTCCTCATCAGGAGGAGGTTGAGACGGTTAATCTTGGTACGTGTCGCTCCCAAAGATTTGCATCCAGGTACAAGCGCGAGCGGTCGGCGAAAAGAACAATGAGAGCACACAACCGTGAACTCACTGGAGATGAATAGAGTAGCCAGCTAGGCATTTTTATCCCGGAGGAAAGGCAATGCTGCATAGACCTAGAAAAAGATGGATAAGACGGTTGCGAACCAGAGAGACTGAGAAAGGGGGTTGGTTACAACCTGGGAAGGTATTAGCACCCAGATTGTCCGTCGTACTCGACGGGATCCACGCTTAAAAGATTTGTGTTTTAAAGGGGTAGTGTCAGTGCAATCTGTGTGTAAAATAGCTGGAAAAGAATGTACAGGTGTCAGTGTAAGAAGTGTGAAGTGTAATATGTATAGTGTCAGTGTAAGGAAAAGAGTATGCTCAAGACTATGAGGCTTAAAGAATGATACTGAAAGAGGGGGAATACAGAGACTTTTGTTCGATAACTGTCAAGTTATGCCTACGTATCCTCTCGTGCAATGAGGAAGTCAGAACACCGTAGTTCGATCTAAAGAGACTGAAAGATGAATTGACTTGTGAACTGCTTACTTGTCTATGCTCAAGTGTATGACCTGTCTGGCTCAGGTGCAAACTGTCTTGCATTAGACGAAAGAAGCAAGTTCTCGTTTATGAATGAAGGTGATGAGAAAAGAATCCCGGAGGAGACGATTATTGTTTGTTTTTGAGTTTTCAGTCTTTTATTGCTTTTTGGGGTTTGTCATAAGTTAATGAGCTTAAGCCTAAACCAATGGATTTAGTAAACTCATCACATCTTCCCTCTGTTTAGGGGTAATGAGAGTACCTTAAGTGTGAAGTCAGCTTCTCACACTTAATCACCATTTGATGTAGGATTAAGATCATTATCTTACTTGTGATTATTTAGATGTTTTTGGTGTTTTTGTTTAGTGTTGAGTAATGAGGTTAAGCCATAATCAAGGATTAAACAGACTCATTACACCATCCTAAAAGAAGGATGATAGATGAGAATGTTTAAGCTGAGGAAAGCTCCTCAACTTAATCCATGATTAGGGATTAAACCCATGACAAAACAAGCCTTTGATTAAGTGAATTTTATTTAATGATATGATGATGAAGTGAGTTTTATGGTTTGTAAGACTACTTGAGGGGGACTTGTCCATTAACACTAGGGTTAGTCCTTCTTAACCACTTAAGGAAGAATTAGAACCCTAATGCAAGGCCCAAGTTACAAGTGTGATGTCTTGATATTTATTAAGTGAATTGATTAAGAGATTTCAACACATAAAGGGTTTAATACTTAGGATTAAAGTTATACACTCCATCCTAAAAGAAGGATGCAGGCATAAGCTTAATCACAAAGTCTTAAAGCCTTTAGGGTTTAGTCCCTGATTATGAGATGAGAAGAGGAGACTCAAAGAGAGACACAAAGGTAAAAACTATGGGGGGAGACTAATCAAAACCCTAATTCATTATCATGCTTGGTTGACCCTAAGGTTTGTGAGGTTTGCAAGAAGAATCTTCAAAGGAGCCACCAGGAAGCAGATGAACAGGACCAAGAGAAGCAAAGTGACTTGCTTCATTCAAGAAGTCAAGTCACTTGAAGAAAGAAAGTGGGAAGAACAAGAATGAGCAAGCTCAATCTCAAACACATATAGGAATGCAGCAATGTATGCAAGAGAGATGAGAAGAAAAGTTATGAGAAGTGAAGGCAAATTCACTTCTCAAGTTTACTTACCACCTGAAATGTTAGAAAGAAATGCAATGCAATGCTAAATGAAATGAAATGACATGATGCTAGACAAAACCAGAAGCATGTTGATGATGAAAATGATGCTATGAGGTGCTGCAAACAAGAGGCAAGACATGGGGATGCTCATACAAGATCATGGATGCAAATGATGCAAGTTAAGGAGCATGAATGAACATGAAAAGTTATGAAGCATACAAGACAAATGACATGGCAAATATGTAATGCAATGATCAAACATGCTTTCTACATGTCTTAAGATGCCAAATGAATCACAAGAATGCACAAAATGCAAAGACAAGTCATGTTATGCAAGAGAATGCAAGAGGGATGCAAATGGAAGCCCAAATTAGGGTTCATGGATCAAACATCAAACAAAAACCCAAAACAGAAGCAAACCCTAAGATAAAAAATGGAAAATGCTACCCAAAGAAACCCTAAACCTATAATGAACCACTGCCCAAAGGGGGACTCTCAACTCTTAACCAATCCCAAGATATGATTTTTCTAAGTTATTAGGGTTTTTTAGGGTTCTTAACAAAAGAAATGTCAAACAATTAGAAAATGCAAGATCAAATCATGGCCATTTTACCCTAGAAACTACATGCCAAACACAAAACAATGCAAGAAGAATCAATGTCTCAACCTTCTCCAATAGGCAGAAATGAATTTTTGAACTTAGGATCAAATTAATGCACAAAATATGATTTAATTCAATGAAAAATTCTTAAAATGCATCAAGATCAAAAAAGAAATTTGGTTTGAAGGTTGGACAATGCTTCTAAATGTCTAAGAACATTTCATGAATTTTTTTGTAATTTTTAAATACCTAAAAGTATTTTTAATTAATTAATTCCCATTAATCAATTAAAAATAATCTTTTAAATATTTAAAAATACTTTTTTAATGATAAAAAATAAAATAAAAATATTTTTGGGTCTTAAAAATTAATAAAACTTTTAAGAAAAAGTTTCATGATTTTTAAGAATTTCTTACTATTTTAAAATAATTATGCAAGTTAAATGAAATAAAATGAAATTAAAATTAAGTAAAAATGAAAGTCAAAGGAAAGGAAGGCTGAGATTGCATCTGGGTTTGAGAACATTGACCACGCGCCAGATCTTGTGGCTCACATTCAAACTTCTTAAATTCAATTAATTAAACTAATTAAACCTAATTATGAATTAATGACATGATCTGGACCATACACGCACGCGCGGGAAGCCAGATCCAAGGGTCCATATTTGAATTTTGCCCTAACCCTAATTAACTCACTAATCACTTTCAGGCTGCCGGAGAAGACTTCCGGTCGTCTTCTCCGGCCAGCTCTCTCCCTGAAAAATCCCCAAACCCCTCAAATCGTAACAAAAATGAAAACTAAGACAAGGGAAATGATCTCCAACCTCTCACGAATCAAACCCCTCTCTCAAAACACATTTCTTCTTCCTAAACAAGCTGAATCGAAAGAAATAAAAACTAGGGCACGCAAGCTTCAGAGACAAATTAAATGCTCAAATCAAAGCCATTTCAAAAACTAAGGACATCAGGATAATCAGTGAATCACATAGAACAAGTTTGTAACAAGAAAAATGATTTCTGGAAAAATAATTTTCAAGCTACCTGAGATTTGGAGCTTTCAACTTGAGGATTTTCAGGCCACTTTTCCTTGTGCAATCTACTCCACTTGATCCCCAGAAGATGTTTGAATGCTCAAAAGAAGTTTGTGTTGGCTGGATAGTGAGTTTGAAAGCTCCTGCTCAAGCTTGGTCAGAAATGGCAATGGAGTTTCTGGAGGTTTCAGGCCATTGTGAATGATGGTTTGTGGTCCTGAGGATGAATGGAGAAGGTCTGTGGTGTTTGTTGGTGTGTTTGTGGGCTATGGTGAGAGTTTCGAATGAAACTGCAAAATGAAGTGAGAAATGGCAGTGAGATGTTCAGGCTGTTTCAGGCTTGTGTTCTTGGTGCTTTGTGATCTATGGAGCAAGGTGAGTTGAATGGTGAAAATGGTTGAAGTGTTTGCAGGCTGTGGAGAGGAATTCGAAGGCTTATGCAATGTGGGGTGATTTTGTGAATGTGATGAGTGTGTGAGTTTCAGCCTTGCTTAGTCCTTGGAATGGCTTGCAAATGGATAGTATAAACTAATCCAATTGGTCAGAGGATGTGACTTGTGCTTTATGGATAGGTGTAGCCACTTTTGCAAATATGTCAACTTCTTGTAAGATAGGGCATGGGCAACTTCTAGCCAAGTACAAGGGCATGGTCTGCGCAGCAAAGTGAAGGGAAAGGCTAGGCTTGGTCCAACATCCAAGGCAGCAAGTTGGTGAAAGCATGATCATGAGTTTTGCAACTTGGTTACTTTTTGCCTTTTCATGAAAATCTCTCATTACACAAACCATAAACATGTGAACCTTGGTCAAATTCTGATTTTTAAGGCTCATAGAATGTTTGTGTAATGGTTTCAAATGAATTAGAGGTCACATAATGCATTGGTTCATGACTTTGCAAAATTTCCATTTGAAGCATGCCTTGAAAATTAATGATTTTAGCCAACTTTGCATTGCCATAACTTTTGATCCAAGAATAGTTTGATCATGTTCTTGTACTTTTTGAAAAGGGAAAAATGAGATCTACAACTTTCATGACCAAAGTTTTTTCATTTGAAGCATTTTTGGATCAAGAATCATGGCTTGAAAAATGACCTAAAATGATGCATTCTTGAAAAGTCAACTATGCCCAAAAAGTCAACATTTGCAAAAACCCTAAATTCTTGATTTTTATGAACTTCAACCTTCTTCCATGATCAAATAAAGATCATATACACTCAAAATGATGAAGATCACCCATTGGTTGGGTCATTGGGGGCCTCAGATGCCCTGATTTTGCACTGACTTGTCTGAAAGGTCAACCCTTGATCAGATGACTTCCCCATGGAATTTCTTCATGAAAATTGATATGCATACTCCCTATACCATATAAAGAGCAATGGAAACAAGAATGACCAAAAAAATTGGGGTTATGGCCTCTGAAACCAAAACCCTAATTTTCAGTCAACTGTGCAGTTCAAACTGGCTCTGCATCCACTCAAACCCTAGTTCTTGTGATTCCTCTGCAATTTTGACTTTGAGGAGATGGAATATGATATAAGAACACACATGGACCCCTTTGAGTTGATTGGTGGCCTTTGGAGTGGCTCAAGATGCTTTGGGATTGCTCAGATCACAAACCCTAGGTGCAGATGCCTTAGAAGCTATGCAGTGAATCAAAAATGAGATATGAGATGATATGTTTGTATTTATGCATATGAGGATGATCACAAGCCATGGTGAATGGGTGAGGGCAAATTTGGGGTGTTTACAGCTGCCCCTATTCAAACATGAGTTAGCTGTGCAGGTTGTAAGCGACGGCTTAACAGGCAAACAAGATAACTTGTGGTTGAATACCAAAGACAGTCCAAAATTTGCACTCACAGAAAGAAGAAGAAAAAAGGATATAGATTGTAAAAGAAAAAATAAAGTATATTGTAAAGGTGCGGAAAACAAAGCGATGACGGGGACGGCCGACATGCTGGGGATAGAAGGTAAAGCCAAGACGGGGACGACCGACTAGCTGGGGAAATAAAATCATGATGGGGACGGCCATCAAGATAAAGCTGTAAAATTCTCTGGAAATTTAATGAAACATGACGGGGACGGCCGTCAAGTTCATAAAGGTAAAGCAACCAACGATGGGGACGGCCATCGGGCTAAAAGGAAAAGGGACCACGACAGGGACGGCCATCGGGTTAAAGAATAAATGAAATAAATAGATGATGGGGTACGGCCATCAAAGGTGAAGGACGATCACCTACCAGGGGACGGCTGCTCTGTTGGGGATAAAAGGAATATGATGGGGACGACCATCAAAGGTGGAGGACGACCACCTGGCAGGGTACGGCTGCCGGAAATATCAACGATGGGGACGGCCATCGGATAGAAAAGGTCAACGATGGGGACGGCCATCGGACGAGCATGATGGAGGACGACCATCAAGAAGTGGAGGACGACCACTCAGCAGGGTACGGCTGCTCTCAGGGTTTCTCATTACATAGGACGAATGCCAGATAACCAAAATCAACAATGGGGACGGCCATTGGATAAAATGATGAAGGACGATCATCAAAAGGTGGAGGACGACCACCTAGCAGGGGACGGCTGCTAAAAGTCAACGATGGGGACGGCCATCGGATGAGCATGACGGAGGACGACCATCAAGAAGTGGAGGATGACCACTTAGCAGGGTACGGCTGCTCTCAGGGTTATCATAACACAGGACGAGTGTTAGATAAAAGAAAATTCGTTGGTGATCTACTGGGGAATAGTGAACACGGACGAGCGTTCACAACCAAGAAAAGAAAGTATAAGCGTTTGGTATTATATAGATTAAAGACGCGGACGAGCATCCTTAGACTATGATACGGACGAGTATCAGGTAGAAACAAACTGACACATGTTCAGAGATGATGATACGGACGGGTATCAACTGGTTAACAAAGAACACGGACGAGTGTTGAATCCGAGGGGACTCTTCTGGGGAATAGTAGACACAGACGAGTATCTATATTCAAGGAGACGTAAGTGTTTGACACAGTGTATGGATTAAAGATGCGGACGAGCATCCTTAAGACTTATGATACGGACGAGCATCATGTAGAAACAAACATTAGACGCACTGTTCTGAGATGATGGTACGGACGAGTACCAACTGGTTAACAAAGAACAAGGACTACTGTTGAATCTGCGGGGATATAGATGATGTATACAAGATACGGATGAGTATCTGTATAAGTGTACCAATGAGTAGTGAGTATATATATATAAGTGTTTATCTGCTGGGGAGAATGACACGGACGAGTGTCAAAAGGAGAAAAGTAGCATTATCAACAGGTATATGGGCTGTAGAAGTGTAAGCGACTGCGCTGGGGATATGACACGGACGGGTGTCAAGAAAGTGTATATATAAGTATATGTGAGTGCAAAGAGGATGTCTTTGGCTTTCTGCTGGTGATCTGACACGGACGGGTGTCAAGAAGTACCTGTAGTACGGGTGATTTTGTTTGTAAAGTGTATTCAGGCAACCTGTTTGGGGAAGTGATGACACGGACGGGTGTCAAAAAGGAAATATATACTGGTGTTTGCGATTTTAGAGGCAACTGCTTTTGCTGGGACTCTGGTGGGGATTTCTGTATAATGATGATGAACGGTTTGTTATTCACAAGTGTTAATTCATAACACGGCTTATGATTATGCTATGCGTTTGATTTTTGCCGTAATGCTCCGTATTAGACGGAATGCTACGCTCTGAGGGGATATTATGATGCAAATGCTATGATTATGCAAGGAGGCACAGATCCGAGATTCGGATCCCGTTGCTGCGAAGATCTCTGGTTGATCTGCTTGAAGTGAACATCCCAGCTGGGGATGAGATCATTGGTAGATCTAATGATGTATCTGCTTGGGGACATAGGTCACTGATTGACATATCCTTATAATGGATCCCAGCTGGGGTTTGTAGAAGCTTTCTCCCTATCTGTTGTGACTTCTTCGTGCGTTGCTCTACTGGATAGAGGCTGGAACTCTGTGGGGAGATGATTCCCTGACTCCTGTACTCAACTGAGGATGAAATGGCAGCTCGGCTGGGGAATTATGAGAGGCAACTCAGCTGGGGATAGCAACAAGAGGCCACTCGGCTGGGGATAGAGCATTTCGGATGCCGAGATTGAGTGTATGTTGATTAGGCAACTTTGCTGGGGAAGTGGGCACCTTCCAGTGCCGCGTGGAAGATAGACCGAGTTGATAATGATTCGCCTGCTTGCTGAAACGTGACTTGCATGCCCCAGGTTGCGTTCTGGATACCTGCAATCCTGCAAAGATAAGGAGACGCACAAAAGGTCCCGAGGTATCCCTCATTGAATTCCGTCAAAGGAGTTAAGCATTCTCACGAGTAAGTATATTCCCTGCAAGCATGTGCTCCATTTTCTTTCCTTTTAGTGAAAAACATTTGTACTTATGCAATTAGTTTTTTTCAGAGACATCAGACATTCTTTGCAAATAAAATGTGCAAAACGAGACATGACTAAAATTCTGATTTTATTAATTCATATGCCCTGAATTGGCGAGATACAGTCAAAAAAACAAATCCCCTGGAATGAGGAGATTGCTACAAATTGAGAAACAAAATGCTGGCGGTGTTGGCGACGCTTTGAGGAGCTTCCTCTCCTGCTATGACTCGTATGACAATGACGTTCTTCTCATCTTGCTTTCCGAAGAAGGCTGATTCTGATTGAAGCTTGATCGTTTCAAGGCTTTCCAAGTTGTGACAATACAGACGAATTCAGAATGCAGTTGTTCGCTTATTCCCTTATTTTGCATGGATCGCCCTTTCGGGTTTTCAATCCATCGGGATACCCATTTTTTCCTGAGTTGTCCAATGCGGCTTTTCAACTCAGCGGGTGTACATCTTTTCATTTATTTCCCTTATTTTTGCCCGAGTCTTTTATTCTGTTTTTGACTCGCCGGGATGCCCTATTTTTGCCTGGACTTACATTCTGTTTTTATGTCCAGTGGGTCATTTTATGCGAAGTATTTTTTAACTGCATCTGAATTCACAGGGGACGGGAAATCTTCGCCATCCATGGTGCTGAGCATCAGTGCTCCACCAGAGAAAACTTTCTTTACCACGAATGGTCCTTCATAGTTTGGAGTCCATTTGCCCCTGTGGTCTGTATGAGGAGGGAGGATTCTCTTCAGCACAATATCCCCTACTTGGTACTCTCGGTGCCTGACTTTCTGATCGAAGGCTTTCTTCATTCTCTTCTGATACAATTGCCCATGACAGATTGCAGCCAATCTCTTCTCTTCAATCAGACTCAGTTGCTCGTATCGGGCCCGAACCCATTCTGCTTCACTCAGTTTAGCATCCATCAATACCCGTAACGAGGGTAGTTCAACTTCAACAGGTAGGACTGCTTCCATACCATATACAAGCTGATACGGTGTTGCCCCAGTGGATGTTCTGATTGACGTGCGGTACCCATGCAAGGCAAACGGTAGCATTTCATGCCAGTCTTTGTATGTGATTACCATCTTCTGCACAATCTTCTTAATATTCTTATTTGCCGCCTCAACAGCGCCATTCATCTTCGGCCTGTAAGGAGAAGAATTGTGATGTTGGATCTTGAAGTCCCGGCACAGCTCTGCCATCATTTTGTTGTTTAAATTGGAACCATTATCAGTAATGATTCGCTCGGGCACTCCGTACCGACAGATGATATCTCTTTTCAGAAATCTGGCTACCACTTGTCTTGTGACGTTTGCATATGAGGCTGCTTCAACCCACTTGGTGAAATAGTCAATGGCGACCAGGATGAATCTGTGGCCATTTGAAGCAGTTGGCTCGATCTTGCCAATCATATCAATGCCCCACATAGCAAAGGGCCAGGGTGAAGACATGATGTTCAAAGGATTGGGAGGCACATGCACCTTATCTGCATAGATCTGGCATTTGTGGCATTTTCTGGCGTAAGCACAACAGTCTGCATCCATTGTGATCCAGTAATAGCCTGATCTTAATAGCTTTTTAGCCATGGCATGCCCTCCGGCATGGGTACCAAAGGACCCTTCGTGCACTTCATGCATCAACAAATCTGCTTCTGTCTTGTCAACACATCTGAGGAGTACCATATCAAAGTTCCTTTTGTATAAAGACCCATCAGTGTTCAGAAAGAAACTCCCAGCAAGCCTTCTCAAAGTCTTCTTATCATTGGAAGATGCCCCAGGTGGGTATGTTTGATCCTCCAAGAAGCATTTAATGTCATGGAACCAAGGCTTATCATCTTTGACAACATCTGCTGCGAACACATATGCTGGTCTGTCGAGTCTGGACACTGAAATCTGAGGTACAAAGTTAGCGGCTTGAACTTTGATCATGGATGAAATGGTAGCAAGAGCATCTGCAAACTGATTCTCGTCCCGAGGGATATACTCAAGCTTGACTGTTGTGAAGAAAGTCAATAACCTCCTTGTATAATCCCTGTAAGGTATCAGATGATCCTGGTGGGTGTACCATTTTCCGTTGGTTTGATTGACTACCAAAGCTGAATCTCCGAATACGGTCAATGTCTTGATCCTGAGGTCAATGGCTTCCTCAAGACCCATAATGCAAGCTTCGTATTCAGCTTCGTTGTTAGTGCAGTTGAAAGTGAGTTTTGCCGAAAAAGGCATGTGGACTCCTTTAGGTGTAATGAGTACTGCACCAACACCACGACCATTCATGTTAACAGCCCCATCAAACATCATAGTCCATTCTTCCTCCGGATCAGGCCCTTCAGTGTGAATAGGCTCTTCGTGATCTTTTGCTTTAATGAACATGATGTCTTCATCGGGGAAATCAAACCTCATAGGCTGGTAGTCATCAATGGGTTGCTCAGCAAGATATTCAGATAGTACACTGCCCTTGATGGCTTTCTGAGATGTGTACTGTATGTCGTATTCTGTAAGAATCATCTGCCATCTTGCAACCCGTCCGGTAAGAGCTGGCTTCTCGAAAATGTACTTAACTGGATCCATTTTTGAGATCAATAAGGTAGTGTGGGTCAACATATACTGTCTCAGTCGGCGAGCAGCCCACGCTAAAGCACAGCAAGTTTTCTCGAGCAGTGAATAACGTTGTTCACAGTCGGTAAACTTTTTGCTTAGGTAGTATATTGCATACTCTTTTCGACCAGACTCGTCATGCTGGCCCAGCACACACCCCATTGACTCTTCTAATACTGTCAAGTACATAATCAGAGGTCTTCCTTCAACTGGCGGCATGAGGATTGGAGGTTCTTGTAAGTACTCTTTGATCTTGTCAAAAGCCTTCTGGCAATCTTCGTTCCACCTGACCGTTTGCTCCTTTCTTAACAACTTGAACAAGGGTTCACAGGTTGCTGTAAGGTGAGATATGAACCGTGAAATGTAGTTCAATCGACCTAAGAACCCTCGAACTTCTTTTTCTGTTTTCGGCGCAGGCATTTCTTGAATAGCTTTGACTTTATCAGGGTCAACTTCAATCCCTTTCTCACTTACAATAAAGCCCAGCAGCTTACCGGATCGCACCCCGAATATGCATTTGTTGGGGTTCAGCTTTAGTTGATACTTCCTCAGGCGCTTGAACAACTTCAGTAGATTCACCAGGTGATCTTCCTCTGTAAGGGACTTGGCGATCATATCATCCACATAACATTCTATTTCTTTGTGGATCATATCGTGGAATAATGTCACCATAGCCCGTTGATATGTTGCACCAGCATTCTTCAGTCCGAATGGCATCACTTTGTAACAGAACGTGCCCCAAGGTGTAATGAATGTTGTCTTCTCCATGTCTTCAGGTGACATCTTGATCTGATTATATCCTGAAAATCCGTCCATGAAGGAGAATACCGAGAACTGAGCCGTGTTATCCACCAATACGTCAATGTGAGGTAGTGGGAAATCATCTTTCGGGCTGGCTCTGTTCAGATCCCGGTAGTCAACACACATTCTTACTTTGCCGTCTTTCTTAGGCACAGGTACTATGTTAGCAACCCACGGCGGATAGCTAGTTACAGCAAGGAACCCGGCGTCCCACTGCTTTTGTACCTCTTCTTTAATTTTCATAGCCATGTCTGGGCGAGTTCGGCGCAGCTTCTGTTTAACTGGTGGGCATTCTTCCCTCAAAGGCAGCTTGTGCATAACAATGTCGGTATCCAACCCTGGCATGTCTTGATACGACCAAGCAAACACATCAACATACTCCTGAAGCAGATCTACCAGTTGCCTCTTCACTGAGTCTTGCAGGCAGGCCCCGATTTTAACTTCTTTCGCGTCTTCGTCAGTACCAAGATTAATCACTTCAATCTCCTCCTGGTGAGGAGTAATAACCTTCTCCTCTTGTCTCAACAACCTAGCTAGCTCTTCAGGAAGCTCATACTCTTCATCAACCCCTTCATCAGCTTGATTAATTGGATTGTCAAAGTCATACGATGTCATAGCCGTGCTGTTGTCGGTGCTGTCCGGAAGGCACTCTCTGCAAGGGTTAAGTTGTTCATTTTAGTGATTGATTTTAATCTTGCTTTAGAAAAAAGGTGAAATGAAGTTATCATTTTGAAAACACCGCCATTTATTTTTGTACAAAAAGAAAAATGGGAAAAAAAGTGAGCAGAAGAGAAAAAGACTTGTTTGCAAAAAGATGTCTGATATTTCATTAATTTAATCTTGTTTGCACAAAAGTACAGATGGCCCTGATTACAAAATGAGTCTTGTCATCTTGGGCAAGATGCAAGACTTGGATGCATGCTATAAAAATACAGGAAATAATAATTACTCTGCATGAGTAACTCTTATAATTTCCTGGGAAGACCAGTTCGAGACACTGCTCCCCGGGATCTTTGGACGAATCCAATCCTCCAGATTGCGCTCCTCTTCCAGCTCGTCTTCCAGACAGTTGATAGCATCAGGGGTAAGCATTCCCCCACTGACAAAACCTGGCTCTGCAGCAGCCTTCGCTTGATGTTGAGTTGGTCTGTAACCCAACCCAAACTTGTCCTTCTTCTCCTCCACAGCTAAGACCTTGCCCCAGCCTAGGGCAGTTCCTTCTTCAACAACCTTCCGGGCTTGTCGGTAAGACGACATGGAGATCCCTGACACGACAGATGCTTCATTGACATTCAAGGCTTCAAAACCTTGGCTCATTGTTTCATGGATCTCCCCATCCATCTCAATGTATTTATACGTAGCCAGATGGCTAACGAAAATATCCTCCTCCCCGCAGATTGTGACAACTTGACCTTCCCACTCAAATTTTAACTTTTGGTGAAGGGTAGACGTTATTGCGCCGGCGGCGTGAATCCAGGGTCTACCCAACAAACAGCTGTAGGCGGGCTGAATGTCCATCACATAAAAGATAGTTTTAAAGGTTTGCGGGCCAATTGTCACGGGCAGCTCAATCTCTCCCAAAACCGATCTCTTCGAACCATCAAAGGCTCTCACCACCAGGTTGCTGGGCCTCAATGCCAATCCATCATATTCTAACTTCACCAGAGCCTTCTTTGGTAAGACATTCAGGGAAGAACCTGTGTCCACCAGCACATGAGAAAGGACAGCTCCTTTGCATTCCATGGTTATGTGCAAGGCTTTGTTGTGGTTGCGGCCATCCGCTGTCAAGTCCGAATTGGTAAACCCTAGCCCATTGCTAGCAGTAACATTTCCAACCACGGTTTCCAATTGGTTGACAGTAATCTCCTCAGGCACGTAAGCCGCGTGCAAGACTTTAAGTAGTGCATTCCGATGGGCTTCGGAGCACATAAGCAGTGAGAGGATAGAGATTTTGGATGGCGTCTGGTGAAGCTGATCCACAACTTTATAATCACTCTTTTTGATGATTCGCATAAACTCATCAACTTCCTGATCAAATGGAGTCTTCAGGTTTTCTTTGGCAACTGGATCTTCCTGCACCGGGCCTTTTCCTTTTGCCTTGGCAGCAGCTTCTGCTTCGGCAGTGGGTCTTTGAACTTGTGAAGCAAAGAGACGTCCGCTTCGAGTGAAGCCTCCGCCTCCCCCCACGTTATCTACTTGTGGTGCAGGTGCTGATGTTTCAAGAGTGATTCTTTTCCCTTAACAGTACAAGTCAGAGCCATAGTGCCAAGGGATGGCCCTATCGCTTTCATATGGTACTGGTCCAGGCACCGTGACAGTGACCGGACTGATTGCTGCTGCTGAAGGGACTGTTATTGTCTGTGGATCATAAAAGATTGTAACTGGTGCTCTGGCGGGAGCGGCACCTTCTGAATGATAGGCGGAGTTATTTTCAGGATCGTAGAATATGGTAACAGTAGAGACATCTTCATGATTGACTGCTGGTGTTGTAGGAGGTGTTGTTGGAAGGACTGATGTTGTTGTTGATGG
Source organism: Lathyrus aphaca (assembly GCA_963966055.1). Lineage (NCBI taxonomy): Eukaryota > Viridiplantae > Streptophyta > Magnoliopsida > Fabales > Fabaceae > Lathyrus > Lathyrus aphaca. The sequence goes on from OZ014523.1 coordinate 443,772,105, forward strand.
AGATTCGAAATGGAATGAAGCTGAAGTTGTAGCAGGAGAAACTGTTGAAAACTGATCATTTGGAAGGACAGGTGAAGCACTTGTTGATGTTGCTGGTGAATTGTCGGGAACAATAGTTGCTGCATTTGTAGGAGGTTCTGGAACCGTTGCTGATGAAGTTGTTGGATTTGTCGGAAATGATGTAGTGATTTGTAGCAGGCCACTCTGAATAAGGCTGTCAATGCCATTCCTCAGGTCCTCACACCCATTCCATGAAATATTGCAGTAGGGACACCCTAGTTCACACCCCGGAAATATCTGGTTTTCACGGAGTTGAGCTTTGATTTCCACCAATGGTGTCCTGATCTGATCCACACTAGTTATCAAATAAGACGGTTGGTCTTCTTCAATAGCGTTAATTCGAGGACCACCATGGTTTGGCATTGGGATTTTATTGACATTGGGCGGAGGTGCAAAATTCAGAGCCTTGGAGTCTACCAAGTCTTGTACCTTCATATGCAGAGCCCTGCATTTTTCTGTACTGTGACCAGGTGCGTTCGAATGAAAAGCACACCTAGCATTGGAGTCATAGTTCCTTGGCAGACTGTTGGGATCCGGAGGTGCCAACGTTCTTAGCTCAACTAGGTTGAGTTTCAGAAGTTGTGGCAGCAAGGCAGCATACGGCATTGGGATCGGGTCGATCACTCTGTTAGCTTGGGATGGCCTCTGTTGGAATGGCCTTTGTTGATTGTTGTTGGTGTTGTTGTTGTTGAAGTTCCTTGGAGGATACTGATTCTGCTGATACTGAGGTTGTTGTTGGAAGTTTTGTTGCGGAGGTTGATAGACTGGCTGAGGATGAGCTGGAGCAGGGATAGTGACTGCTGCTATTGACCTTTGAACATATTGGGGCCTACCCCTGTTTGAATGGATGGCATTGGTCTCGCCAGTTCTTCTCGGGCCTGCAAAAGGCTTCCTTGTACCACTGGACGAACTGGCACCGTTGTCTGAGATCTTTCCCATTTTTAACAAGCTTTCAATTCTCTCCCCGGCTATGACAACATCTGCAAAGCTAGTGGAAGAGAAAGCTGCCAACCTGTCAATATACGTTCCCTGGAGAGTGTTCATAAACATGTCTGCCATTTCTCTCTCAGACATAGGTGGTTGAACAGCAGCAGCCAATTGCCTCCATCTTTGAGCATATTCTCGGAAACTCTCCCTTGACGACTGTGACATTCCCATCAGGAGAGTCCTGTTGGGTGCCATGTCTAGATTATACTGATACTGTCTGATGAAGGCCTCTGCCAGGTCCTTCCAGCATCTCACAGTTGCCCTTGTCAGATGGGAATACCACTCCCTCGAAGCTCCAGTCAAGCTATCTTCAAAATAGAACATCCACAATTTCTCATCCATTGTATAGGCCTTCAGCCTTCCCAGAAATGATTGTAGATGAGTCCGGGGGCATGAAGTCCCATTATACTTTTCGAAACAAGGTGGCTTGAACTTATGGGGGATCCTGACCCCTTCTACCAAACCCATGTCCATAACGTCGAAGCCCAAAGAATTTTGAGATTCTAAGGACCTCAACTTCTCAGCTATCTCTTCCAATCGTCTATCATAAGTTTCCTCTCCAGCACCCATTACTGTAAATTGGTCCTCCTGAGGATCTTCTTGAAGTACCCTGGCTGCAGTGGCCGTCCCTTGAACATTTGCAGGGATGTTAATCTCAGGATGTAGATGTGGGCCAAACACAGGGGGATTAACATGTGGTTGCACCCTTTCATTGTTACTTGTGCCAGCAGTCCCCACATGGGGCTCATCTTGGTTCCTCCCTTCTACCAAAGCTCTGAGCCTCTCCTGGCTTTGAGCTAAGTTGTTCATTACTTCCATGAATTGTGTTATCTGAGTTCTCATCTCCAACCTTTCGTTGGCCATCTGGTTTCTGACCTCTGTAAGGTCCTGCTGCATCTGATCCATCTGAATTCCCGGAAGGTTGTTTCTAGTTGGGTACCTGTGTGGCCTGTTGAGAGGAAATACCCGGCGGCGAGCAATAATTCCTGAATATCACAACAGAGGTTAGCAACAACAAAACGAAAACCTACAAAACAAACAAAGGGGTTAGTATGCAATGCAGTTATGCTTATTTGTTCTCAAGGTATCCGGTTTGGCTTTCAGTTTTGACCCTTCCAGACCCTTGAAGATGCTGCTGTTGAAGTTGCTTTTGAAGTAACCCAGATGGAAACTAACACAAATATATTACAAAAGGTGAAGTAATACAATTCGTTCTTTTTTACAACACAAGCCCTCAAAGGGGTCAAAATACATCACAACAAGCAAAAGTACATGAAAAGGAATAACAACAAGCAAATGATCAAACCCCAAGGCCAAACTCATCCTCACGAACTTCCTTAAGAAGTGCTTCGGTCACAGGATCAGCCGGACGCTCCGTGAGACCTCTGATGAGAAGGTTTCTTGTTGCAACAGCTGCAGTCAACTTCTTGTTCTGACTTTGGTCCTTAGACCTCTTCACTCCAGCTCTGATTTCTAGCTCTGATATTTCCTCCTGGGCTGCTGCCAGGGCTTTTTCCATCTGCTCCATCTTGTCCTGAACTCTCTTGTCTTCTAGAGTACGGGCCTCAGTGATCCGAACCCACCTGGCCTGACTCTCCTTCAAATACAAGTCTGTCCTTGCTCTCTGGAACTGGGCTTCTTTACAGGCATTCTTCAGAATCTGTTCACCAGCTTTAGACTTGTTGATATAATCTCCAGACTTCTCAATTTTAGTCAAGTGTTCCACTCTCAATTTCTCCAATCTTTCAATCTCCCTCACACCTTCACTCCTCTCCCGGAGGGTCTTCTGCAAAGCCTGGGTTAGCTTCTCATTTCTTTCCTTCAAGCTCTCAAACTCCTCCAAACTGATAGTGGCAGGGGGTGGTGCTGAAGATGACTCAGGCATGTCTTCTATGGTGAAGGGCATTCCAGAGAATTGGGCCCTGGCATGGGACCACTCATAATATTGCGCTGATGCCACATTATTGCACTTCCCCAGAATGGTGACTCCCTTGGTTTGAACATTATCCCAGGCCCAGGAAGCCTGCCTAACAACAGCCAAACTAACCTTGTTCTCACAATAGAGGGTCTCAACCAAGTCTTGCTCCCTGGGAGTATGGACCAGTGCATAGCCTAATTGCCTCCTGAACAGCAGAGGGTTGTAATTGATACTTCCCTTGACCCCTATTAAAGGCACATTGGGAAAGTGCCCACAGCTTGTAATGATATCTCTGCCCTTGGTGCTTTGAGTACACCATCTGATATCTGCTGAAGTGAGAGTAGTGAGCCACTTAGCCCAGTTGCTTTGCTGATGAGGATTTAGAAAGGCATCTGTCCTGGGTAGATGCTTTAGAAGCCAAGCATGGAATAATGGAGCACAACACCTCACTAGCCTTCCCCTATGCTTCTCATTCTTCTGATGTACTGAGTAATAGAGATCTCCTAGCAAAGTTGGCACTGGGTTCTTCAGGATGAACAAATGGATTGCATTCTTGCTGATGAATCGAGGCTCATCTGTAAACAACACAATTCCATATACACTTAAGGCCAACAGAGCACAAACAGCTCTCCACTCCCCCAGGGAGGCCTTCAGACTAGCTTGGGAAATCAGGAAGTCAAGATGAAAACCAGGGATCCCAGCTTTAGAGGTCATATGCTGCTCAATCAAAGCAGGTTCCAGGTGCAGAGCTTTTGCCACCTCTCCATTGCTGGGAAAGACCATTTCAGGGTTGAAAGGGATTTTCCTCTTGATAGGCAAACCAACCAAAGATGAGTATTCTTCTAAAAGAGGCCCCAACTGAAAGTCTTGAAAGGTGAAACATCTCAATCGGGGGTCATAAAACTGAATGCAGGTGTGGATCAGACTCCTCTGGGATGGGTCCAGATCCATGACCAAGTCAAGTATATCCCCATAATGCTCCCTGAACAAAGGTATGTGCTCCGGAGTGATCAGGGTTTGGATCCTCCTGATGTCTGACAAGTCTGGTTGGAAGAAATGATAGGTGATGTTGCTTTTCTTTGGAGCCATGATGCTGAAGACTGAGTAGAGTGCTGATGAAGATGCTGAAGGGATGAGCCACTGATTGGCTGATGCAAGTAACTGAAGTATATGGCTGACAAGCTGAAGCAAGTGCTGGTGGAGACAAGTCAAAACTGCAGATGGGGTCAAAACCAAAACCAGATGAGAATGGATACCCTGAAACACAAATAAGCAAATGTTAATATGATGCGATGAGTATGTATGCAAATGATATGCAAAGGGTTTGTGACTGAGCTGGATCTGATCAAAATTCCCTGACATAAGTCCATGTGTGTTCAAGAATTCCAGATGGAGGTCTAAAAATCCAGTAACCGGGGTGGGGGACTCAAATAAAGAGCCACAAGTCCGAGGTTTTAGAATCACAAGAACTGTCCAACATGGAGTATTCTTAACAAAGTCAAAGTAACAGGGTATTCTGAGGTCAAGGTACCTGCAAACCTGTAAACAGCCCAACCCCCTCACAGGTGGTGATCTAGAACAAGGATCCTCAGACTTGGATCAGTTATGAGAAGTGTAAACACTTCTAACCCGGAGGTACAGTGTTTACAATAACCATAACAATTCCTCCTCTAATTCACCTCAGTTTCAGGAGGTCAATACTAAAAGGTCATCCAGACTTAGCAGGCTTCCCAGATAGCCCTAGCATTGCAGGAAATCTACAACACAGAGTTCTCAAGAAGAAACCCATATCTGAACCGTGTTTCATATTCCCGCACCAGACCGAAATGGAATGGGAAAGAATATGATTCACTCTAGCCTAGGTGTCACTCAGGTCCCAGGTATAGGACCTTAACTCTCAATAGAACCCCACCCACCAAGGCAAACAACCAGATCCAGCTAGCATTAATGACAGTATGATATATATAAATGCAATAAAGAAAGCAGTAAAGTAACTGTACATAAAGCAATAAACAAAAATAAATACAAGTACATAACACCCAAGTAAACACAAGTCAATCAAGCGCTAGGAGGAACCCACAAAAAGAACCAGAAGCCCTGGTTGCAGTATAAGGGTCCCCAGCAGAGTCGCCAAGCTGTCGCTCCCAAAGATTTGCATCCAGGTACAAGCGCGAGCGGTCGGCGAAAAGAACAATGAGAGCACACAGCCGTGAACTCACTGGAGATGAATAGAGTCGCCAGCTAGGCATTTTTATCCCGGAGGAAAGGCAATGCTGCATAGACCTAGAAAAAGATGGATAAGACGGTTGCGAACCAGAGAGACTGAGAAAGGGGGTTGGTTACAACCTGGGAAGGTATTAGCACCCAGATTGTCCGTCGTACTCGACGGGATCCACGCTTAAAAGATTTGTGTTTTAAAGGGGTAGTGTCAGTGCAATCTGTGTGTAAAATAGCTGGAAAAGAATGTACAGGTGTCAGTGTAAGAAGTGTGAAGTGTAATATGTATAGTGTCAGTGTAAGGAAAAGAGTATGCTCAAGACTATGAGGCTTAAAGAATGATACTGAAAGAGGGGGAATACAGAGACTTTTGTTCGATAACTGTCAAGTTATGCCTACGTATCCTCTCGTGCAATGAGGAAGTCAGAACACCGTAGTTCGACCTAAAGAGACTGAAAGATGAATTGACTTGTGAACTGCTTACTTGTCTATGCTCAAGTGTATGACCTGTCTGGCTCAGGTGCAAACTGTCTTGCATTAGACGAAAGAAGCAAGTTCTCGTTTATGAACGAAGGTGATGAGAAAAGAATCCCGGAGGAGACGATTATTGTTTGTTTTTGAGTTTTCAGTCTTTTATTGCTTTTTGGGGTTTGTCATAAGTTAATGAGCTTAAGCCTAAACCAATGGATTTAGTAAACTCATCACATCTTCCCTCTGTTTAGGGGTAATGAGAGTACCTTAAGTGTGAAGTCAGCTTCTCACACTTAATCACCATTTGATGTAGGATTAAGATCATTATCTTACTTGTGATTATTTAGATGTTTTTGGTGTTTTTGTTTAGTGTTGAGTAATGAGGTTAAGCCATAATCAAGGATTAAACAGACTCATTACACCATCCTAAAAGAAGGATGATAGATGAGAATGTTTAAGCTGAGGAAAGCTCCTCAACTTAATCCATGATTAGGGATTAAACCCATGACAAAACAAGCCTTTGATTAAGTGAATTTTATTTAATGATATGATGATGAAGTGAGTTTTATGGTTTGTAAGACTACTTGAGGGGGACTTGTCCATTAACACTAGGGTTAGTCCTTCTTAACCACTTAAGGAAGAATTAGAACCCTAATGCAAGGCCCAAGTTACAAGTGTGATGTCTTGATATTTATTAAGTGAATTGATTAAGAGATTTCAACACATAAAGGGTTTAATACTTAGGATTAAAGTTATACACTCCATCCTAAAAGAAGGATGCAGGCATAAGCTTAATCACAAAGTCTTAAAGCCTTTAGGGTTTAGTCCCTGATTATGAGATGAGAAGAGGAGACTCAAAGAGAGACACAAAGGTAAAAACTATGGGGGGAGACTAATCAAAACCCTAATTCATTATCATGCTTGGTTGACCCTAAGGTTTGTGAGGTTTGCAAGAAGAATATTCAAAGGAGCCACCAGGAAGCAGATGAACAGGACCAAGAGAAGCAAAGTGACTTGCTTCATTCAAGAAGTCAAGTCACTTGAAGAAAGAAAGTGGGAAGAACAAGAATGAGCAAGCTCAATCTCAAACACATATAGGAATACAGCAATGTATGCAAGAGAGATGAGAAGAAAAGTTATGAGAAGTGAAGGCAAATTCACTTCTCAAGTTTACTTACCACCTGAAATGTTAGAAAGAAATGCAATGCAATGCTAAATGAAATGAAATGACATGATGCTAGACAAAACCAGAAGCATGTTGATGATGAAAATGATGCTATGAGGTGCTGCAAACAAGAGGCAAGACATGGGGATGCTCATACAAGATCATGGATGCAAATGATGCAAGTTAAGGAGCATGAATGAACATGAAAAGTTATGAAGCATACAAGACAAATGACATGGAAAATATGTAATGCAATGATCAAACATGCTTTCTACATGTCTTAAGATGCCAAATGAATCACAAGAATGCACAAAATGCAAAGACAAGTCATGTTATGCAAGAGAATGCAAGAGGGATGCAAATGGAAGCCCAAATTAGGGTTCATGGATCAAACATCAAACAAAAACCCAAAACAGAAGCAAACCCTAAGATAAAAAATGGAAAATGCTACCCAAAGAAACCCTAAACCTATAATGAACCACTGCCCAAAGGGGGACTCTCAACTCTTAACCAATCCCAAGATATGATTTTTCTAAGTTATTAGGGTTTTTTAGGGTTCTTAACAAAAGAAATGTCAAACAATTAGAAAATGCAAGATCAAATCATGGCCATTTTACCCTAAAAACTACATGCCAAACACAAAACAATGCAAGAAGAATCAATGTCTCAACCTTCTCCAATAGGCAGAAATGAATTTTTGAACTTAGGATCAAATTAATGCACAAAATATGATTTAATTCAATGCAAAATTCTTAAAATGCATCAAGATCAAAAAAGAAATTTGGTTTGAAGGTTGGACAATGCTTCTAAATGTCTAAGAACATTTCATGAATTTTTTTGTAATTTTTAAATACCTAAAAGTATTTTTAATTAATTAATTCCCATTAATCAATTAAAAATAATCTTTTAAATATTTAAAAATACTTTTTTAATGATAAAAAATAAAATAAAAATATTTTTGGGTCTTAAAAATTAATAAAACTTTTAAGATAAAGTTTCATGATTTTTAAGAATTTCTTACTATTTTAAAATAATTATGCAAGTTAAATGAAATAAAATGAAATTAAAATTAAGTAAAAATGAAAGTCAAAGGAAAGGAAGGCTGAGATTGCATCTGGGTTTGAGAACATTGACCACGCGCCAGATCTTGTGGCTCACATTCAAACTTCTTAAATTCAATTAATTAAACTAATTAAACCTAATTATGAATTAATGACATGATCTGGACCATACACGCACGCGCGGGAAGCCAGATCCAAGGGTCCATATTTGAATTTTGCCCTAACCCTAATTAACTCACTAATCACTTTCAGGCTGCCGGAGAAGACTTCCGGTCGTCTTCTCCGGCCAGCTCTCTCCCTGAAAAATCCCCAAACCCCTCAAATCGTAACAAAAATGAAAACTAAGACAAGGGAAAAAAATCTCCAACCTCTCACGAATCAAACCCCTCTCTCAAAACACATTTCTTCTTCCTAAACAAGCTGAATCGAAAGAAATAAAAACTAGGGCACGCAAGCTTCAGAGACAAATTAAATGCTCAAATCAAAGCCATTTCAAAAACTAAGGACATCAGGATAATCAGTGAATCACATAGAACAAGTTTGTAACAAGAAAAATGATTTCTGGAAAAATAATTTTCAAGCTACCTGAGATTTGGAGCTTTCAACTTGAGGATTTTCAGGCCACTTCTCCTTGTGCAATCTACTCCACTTGATCCCCAGAAGATGTTTGAATGCTCAAAAGAAGTTTGTGTTGGCTGGATAGTGAGTTTCGAAAGCTCCTGCTCAAGCTTGGTCAGAAATGGAAATGGAGTTTCTGGAGGTTTCAGGCCATTGTGAATGATGGTTTGTGGTCCTGAGGATGAATGGAGAAGGTCTGTGGTGTTTGTTGGTGTGTTTGTGGGCTATGGTGAGAGTTTCGAATGAAACTGCAAAATGAAGTGAGAAATGGCAGTGAGATGTTCAGGCTGTTTCAGGCTTGTGTTCTTGGTGCTTTGTGATCTATGGAGCAAGGTGAGTTGAATGGTGAAAATGGTTGAAGTGTTTGCAGGCTGTGGAGAGGAATTCGAAGGCTTATGCAATGTGGGGTGATTTTGTGAATGTGATGAGTGTGTGAGTTTCAGCCTTGCTTAGTCCTTGGAATGGCTTGCAAATGGATAGTATAAACTAATCCAATTGGTCAGAGGATGTGACTTGTGCTTTATGGATAGGTGTAGCCACTTTTGCAAATATGTCAACTTCTTGTAAGATAGGGCATGGGCAACTTCTAGCCAAGTACAAGGGCATGGTCTGCGCAGCAAAGTGAAGGGAAAGGCTAGGCTTGGTCCAACATCCAAGGCAGCAAGTTGGTGAAAGCATGATCATGAGTTTTGCAACTTGGTTACTTTTTGCCTTTTCATGAAAATCTCTCATTACACAAACCATAAACATGTGAACCTTGGTCAAATTCTGATTTTTAAGGCTCATAGAATGTTTGTGTAATGGTTTCAAATGAATTAGAGGTCACATAATGCATTGGTTCATGACTTTGCAAAATTTCCATTTGAAGCATGCCTTGAAAATTAATGATTTTAGCCAACTTTGCATTGCCATAACTTTTGATCCAAGAATAGTTTGATCATGTTCTTGTACTTTTTGAAAAGGGAAAAATGAGATCTACAACTTTCATGACCAAAGTTTTTTCATTTGAAGCATTTTTGGATCAAGAATCATGGCTTGAAAAATGACCTAAAATGATGCATTCTTGAAAAGTCAACTATGCCCAAAAAGTCAACATTTGCAAAAACCCTAAATTCTTGATTTTTATGAACTTCAACCTTCTTCCATGATCAAATAAAGATCATATACACTCAAAATGATGAAGATCACCCATTGGTTGGGTCATTGGGGGCCTCAGATGCCCTGATTTTGCACTGACTTGTCTGAAAGGTCAACCCTTGATCAGATGACTTCCCCATGGAATTTCTTCATGAAAATTGATATGCATACTCCCTATACCATATAAAGAGCAATGGAAACAAGAATGACCAAAAAAATTGGGGTTATGGCCTCTGAAACCAAAACCCTAATTTTCAGTCAACTGTGCAGTTCAAACTGGCTCTGCATCCACTCAAACCCTAGTTCTTGTGATTCCTCTGCAATTTTGACTTTGAGGAGATGGAATATGATATAAGAACACACATGGACCCCTTTGAGTTGATTGGTGGCCTTTGGAGTGGCTCAAGATGCTTTGGGATTGCTCAGATCACAAACCCTAGGTGCAGATGCCTTAGAAGCTATGCAGTGAATCAAAAATGAGATATGAGATGATATGTTTGTATTTATGCATATGAGGATGATCACAAGCCATGGTGAATGGGTGAGGGCAAATTTGGGGTGTTTACAGTACGGAAGAAGACGTGAAAGAAGTTAAGATCGGGGCCTGCCTACAAGATTCAGTGAAAGAGCAACTGATTAACATGCTTCGGGAGTATGTGGATGTTTTTGCTTGGTCTTATCAGGATATGCCGGGGTTGGACACCGACATTGTCATGCACAAGCTGCCTCTGAAAGAAGACTGTCCGCCAGTAAAACAGAAGCTGTGCCGTACTCGCCCAGATATGGCAATGAAGATAAAAGAAGAGGTACAGAAACAGTGGGACGCCGGTTTCCTTGCTGTAACTAGTTACCCGCCGTGGATTGCTAACATCGTACCTGTGCCTAAGAAGGATGGAAAAGTGAGGATGTGTGTGGATTACCGGGATCTGAACAGAGCCAGCCCGAAAGATGACTTCCCTTTACCTCACATTGATGTATTGGTTGATAATACGGCTCAGTTCTCGGTGTTCTCCTTCATGGACGGATTTTCAGGATACAATCAGATCAAGATGTCACCTGAAGACATGGAAAAGACTACTTTCATCACACCCTGGGGCACATTCTGCTATAAGGTGATGCCATTCGGACTGAAGAATGCTGGTGCTACTTATCAACGGGCTATGGTAACATTATTCCATGACATGATCCACAAAGAAATTAAATGTTATGTAGATGACATGATTTCCAAGTCCCTTACAGAAGAAGACCACCTGGTGAACCTACTGAAGCTGTTCGAGCGGCTGAGGAAGTACCAACTGAAGTTAAACCCCAACAAATGTACATTCGGGGTACGATCCGGTAAGCTGCTAGGATTTATTGTAAGCGAGAAAGGGATTGAAGTTGACCCTGATAAAGTCAAAGCCATTCAAGAAATGCCTGCACCGAAGTCAGAAAAAGAAGTTCGGGGGTTTCTAGGTAGATTGAACTACATTTCACGGTTCATATCTCACCTTACAGCAACCTGTGAGCCCTTGTTCAAGCTGTTAAGAAAAGAACAAACGGTCAGGTGGAACGAAGACTGCTAGAGGGCTTTTGACAAAATCAAGGAATACTTACAAGAGCCTCCGATCCTTATGCCTCAAGTGGAAGGAAGACCTCTAATCATGTACTTGACAGTATTAGAAGAGTCAATGGGGTGTGTGATGGGCCAGCATGACGAGTCTGGTCGAAAAGAGTATGCAATATACTACCTAAGCAAAAAGTTTACCGACTGTGAACAGCGTTATTCACTGCTCGAGAAAACTTGATGTGCTTTAGCGTGGGCTGCTCGCTGACTAAGGCAGTATATGTTGACCCACACTACTTTATTGATCTCGAAGATGGACCCAGTCAAGTACATTTTTGAGAAGCCAGCACTTACCGGACGGGTTGCAAGATGGAAAATGATCCTCACAGAGTATGACATTCAATACACATCTCAAAAGGCCATCAAAGGCAGTGTATTGTCTGATTATCTTGCTGAGCAACCTATTGATGATTACCAGCCAATGAGATTTGACTTCCCTGATGAAGACATCATGTTCATAAAAGCAAAAGATCATGAAGAACCTATTCACACTGAAGGGCCTGACCCGGAAGAATAATGGACTATGATGTTTGATGGGGCTGTTAATATGAATGGTCGTGGTGTTGGTGCAGTACTCATTACACCTAAAGGAGTTCACATGCCTTTCTCGGCAAAGCTCACCTTTAACTGCACTAACAACGAATCCGAATACGAAGCTTGTATTATGGGTCTTGAGGAAGCCATTGACCTCAGGATCAAGACTTTGACAGTATTCGGAGATTCAGCTCAGGTAATCAATCAAACCAACGACAAATGGTACACCCACCAAGATCATCTGATACCTTATCGGGATTATACGAGGAGGTTATTGACTTTCTTCACAACAGTCAAGCTTGAGTATATCCCTCGAGACGAGAATCAGTTCGCAGATGCTCTAGCTACCATTTCATCCATGATCAAAGTTCAAGCTGCCAACTTTGTGCCACGGATTTCAGTATCCAGACTTGACAGACGAGCATACGTATTCTCAGCAGATGTTGTCGAAGATGGCTAAAAAGTTGCTAAATTCAGGCTATTACTGGATCACAATGGATGCAGACTGTTGTGCCTACGCCAGAAAATGCCATAAATGCCAGATCTATGCGGATAAAGTGCATGTGCCTCCCAATCCTTTGAATGTGATGTCTTCACCCTGGCCCTTTGCCATGTGGGGCATTGATATGATTGGCAAAATTGAACCGACTTCTTCAAATGGCCACAGATTCATCTTGGTAGCCATTGACTATTTTACCAAGTGGGTCGAAGCAGCTTCTTATGCAAATGTTACAAGGCAAGTGGTAGCCCGGTTCCTGAAGAGAGACATCATCTGCCAGTATGGAGTTCCCGAACGAATCATTACTGATAATGGTTCCAACTTGAACAACAAAATGATGGCAGAACTATGCCGGGACTTCAAGATCCAACACCACAATTCTTCTCCTTACAGGCCAAAGATGAATGGCGCTGTTGAGGCAGCTAACAAGAATATCAAGAAGATTGTGCAGAAGATGGTAGTTACCTATAAAGACTGGCATGAAATGATATCGTTTTCCTTGCATGGGTACTGTACGTCAATCAGAACATCCACTAGGGCAACGCCGTATCAGCTTGTGTATAGTATGGAAGCAGTCCTACCGGTTGAAGTTGAGTTACCGTCTTTACGGGTATTGATGGATGTCAAGTTGAACGAAGCAGAATGGGTCCGATCCCGATACGAACAACTGAATCTGATTGAAGAAAAGAGATTAGCTGCGATCTGTCATGGGCAGTTATATCAAAAGAGAATGAAGAAAGCCTTCGATCAGAAAGTCAGGCTTCGAGAGTACCAAGTAGGAGATCTTGTGCTGAAAAGACTCCTCCCTCCTCATACGGACTACAGGGGCAAGTGGACTCTGAATTATGATGGTCCATTCATAGTAAAGAAAGTATTCTCCGGTGGAGCACTGATGCTCAGTACTATGGATGGTGAAGACTTCCTGTCCCCTGTGAATTCAGATGCAGTTAAAAAATACTTCGCATAAAATGACCCGCTGGACATAAAAACAGAATGTAAGTCCGGGCAAAAATAGGGCATCTCAGCGAGTCAAAAATAGAATAAAAGACTCGGGCAAAAATAAGGGAAAATGAATAAAAAATGTACACCCGCTGAGTTGAAAAGCCACATTGGACAACTCAGGCAAAAATGGGTATCCCGGTGGATTGAAAACCCGAAAGGGCGATCCACGCAAAATAAGGGAATAAGCGAACAACTGCATTCTGAATTCGTCTGTATCACTTACAACATGGCAAGCTTCGAGAGGTTCGAGCATCGGTCAGAATCAGCCTTCTTCAGGAAGCAAGATGAGAAGAACGTCAATGTCATACGAGTCATAGCAAAAGGGAAGCTCACTGAAGCGTCGTCAAGATTGCCAGCATCTTTCCGTTTCTCAATTTTGTAACAATCTCCTCATTTCAGGAGATTTGTTTCTTTAACTGTATTTGCCAATTCAGGGCACGCAAATTAATAAAGTCAGATTTTCAGTCATGTTTCGTCTCGTACATTTTATTTTCGTTTGCAAAAGTGTCTGATGTCCCTAATATATCGATTGCATAAATACAGATGCGTCTTTTCTAAATTACATGCTCACCGGAAATATATTACTCCCGGGAGTGTCTAAATTCCTATGATGGAATCCAATAAGGGATACCTCGGGGTACTTGTACATTTCTTTGTCATACAGGATTGCAGGTAGTCAAAGTGCAATATGAGGGCATGAAAGCTTCTCCCCAGTAAGCTACCAAATCACTATTTACTCAGCCCATCTCCCATCTAGCACCAGAGATGCTTTATCCCCAGCCGAGTTTCCAATCATCATTCCTCCTCAGCCAAGTGTCAGGAAAGGAACCATCTCCCCGCAGAGTCCCAGCCTCTATCCAGTAGATCAATGCCTGAAGATCTCACAACAAAGTGACGGAAGCTCCCGCAGACCCCAGTTGGGCTCATCATCACCAAAGATAGGTCAATCAGTGACCTGTTTCCCCAAGCAGAATCATTTTATCAGATCTACCAATGATCTCATCCCCAGCTGGGATATCCACTTCAAGCAAGTCAGCCAGGAATCTTCTCTGCAACGGGATCCGAATCCCGGATCGGTATCTTTGCATAATCATAGCATTCGCATCATATTTTCCCCAGAGCGTAGCATTCCGTCTAATGCGGAGCATTACGGTAAAAATCAAACATATTGCATAATCATAAGTCGTGTTCTGAATCAAATATCTGTGTATACCAACTCTCCGTTTGCAAATACTCCCAGAATTCCCCGGCAGAAAGCCAAAGCATCCTCCCTGCACTCACAAATACGGATACATGCTCCTTTTGGCACGCGTCTGTGTCATCATCCCCCAGTAAGGTCGCCCGAACGTCCTCTACGGACAGATACATTTGTATACACTTCCCTGACACCCGTCCGTGTCACCTTCCCCAGCATAGTTGCCTAAATACTTTGTACACCCAAATACTTGTTTATAATACACTCCTTCCGACACCCGGCAAGGTGAACATTCACATTTGTCTCACTCTTTTTTCATACAGATACTCGTCCATATACACTACTTAAATCCCCTCAGAGTCGACACTCGTCCGTGTTCTTTGTTAACTAGTTGGTACTCGTCCGTATCATCATCCTTGAACACGCGTTAGCGTTTGTTTCTACCGATACTCGTCTGTATCATGGTCCTAAGGATGCTCGTCCGCATCTTTAATCTATACACCGTGTCAAACACTTATACCTTTCATCTCTTGAATATAGATACTCGTCTGTATCTACCATTCCCCAGAGGAGTCCCCGGCATAATCCCAATAAATTATTTCCCATTTATCTGACATTCGTCCTATGTCATGATACTTCCGGCAGCCGTACCCTGCCAGGTGATCGTCCTTCACCTTTTGATGATCGTCCTTCATCATCCCCCAACGGAGTCTTCATTATTGGAACCCTTTTCTATCTGACATTCGTCCTATGTCGTGATATTTTTTAGCAGCCGTACCCTTCCAGGTGATCATCCTTCACCTTTTGATGATCGTCCTTCATCACCCCCCAGCGGAGTCTCCATTATTGGAACCCTTTTCTATCCGACATTCGTCCTATGTCGTGATATTTTTTAGCAGCCGTCCCCTTCTAGGTGATCTTCCTTCATCTCTTGATGATCGTCCTTCATCATTTTATCCGATGGCCGTCCCCGTCGTTGATCTTGTTATCTGACATTCGTCTTATGTCACGATAAACCCTGAGAGCAGCCGTACCCTGCTAGGTGATCGTCCTTCACCTCTTGATGATCGTCATTCATCATGCTTATCCGATGGTCATCCCCATCCTCGACCTTTTCTATCCGACATTCGTCCTATGTCGTGATACTGTTGGCAACCGTACCTTGCCAGGTGATCGTCTTTCACCTTAGATGACCGTCCCTCATCTTATCCCCAACAGAGCAGCCGTCCCGTGCTAGGTGATCGTCCTTCACCTTTGATGACCGTTCCTCATCATTTATTTCTTCAACCTGATGGTCGTCCCCATTATTTATCTTTAAATCCCCATAGAGTCTTGTTTCTTTACTTGATGGTCGTCCCCATCATGATCCCTCTATTACCCCAGCATGGCGGTCGTCCTCGTCATTACTTCATCCCCAGCAGTCGTCCTCTGCACGACGGTCGTCCTCCGTCGCCCACACTTTATAAACATACTTTACTTCCTTTTACAATCTATATCCCTTTTCTTCTTCACTCAGTGAGTGCAAATTTTGGACTGTCTTTGGTATTCAACCACAAGTTATCTTGTTTGCCTGTTAAGTCGTTACTTACATCCTGCACAGCTAACTCATGTTTGAATAGGGGCAGCTGTAAACACCCCAAATTTGCCCTCACTCATTTCACCATGGCTTGTGATTCTTTTCATTTGCATAGATTCAATCATATCATCTCATATTACATTTTTGCTTCACTACATTGGTTCAAAGTCATCTGCATCTAGGGTTTGTGATCTGAGCAATCCAAGAGCTATCTGAGCCACTCCAAAGGCCTACAATCATCTCAAGAGGGTCCATGTATGTTCAAGCATCATATTATATCCTCTAAAGATCAAGAAAGTCAAAGAATCACAAGAACTGAGAAAGGCATGGAAGCAGAGCCAGGTTTAACTGCACAGATGACCTAAAATTAGGGTTTTGGTTTCAGAGGCCATAACTCCAAATTTTTTGGTCATTCTTGATTCTATTGGTCTCTATATGTTATGAGGATCATGCATATCAATTTTCATGAAGAAATTCAATGGGGAAGGCATCTGATCAATAGATGACTTCTTGAGCAAGTCAGTGCAAAATCAGGGCATCTGAGGCCCCCAGTCACCCAACCAAAGGGTCTTCCCCATCATTTTGAATGTGTATGATCTTTATTTGATCTTATAAGATGTTAGAAGTTTACAAAATTGAAGAATTTCAAGCCATTTGCAAAGTTGCCATTTTGGGAAAGTGACTTATAATGCAAACTTGCCATTTTGGGAAAGTTTTTCAACCTCCTCTTTTTGGTTCAAAAATGCTTCAAATGAAAAATCTTTGGTCATGAAAGTTGTAGATTGGATCCTCCCATTTTCAAAAAGTACAAGAACTCATTCTAATTCATTTTAGAACAAAGTTATGGCTTGTCAAAGTTGGGAAAAATCACATAAATTTCACTTTTACACCAAAGAGGGAAACTTGCAAATTCTCATGCCAAGCATTTCTATGATTTCAAATGGACTTCTACACATCATAACATCATAACACATTACCTAAAACTCAGAATTGGCCCAAGAATATCCAAGTTTCATGACTTGTGCATGAAGAAATCAAGAAAGGGACAAACTTAATGAAAATTGCAAAAAACCCCATAAGCTTCAATCCCCTTGCTGGTTTGCCTCAATCTCACTTCCATGGTTCTCCTTGATCACAGCTGCACAAGACATGCCTTTGTCCTTGGCCTGAACTTGCCCATACCTCAAAGGACACCTAACCTTGACTTTTTTCAAAACAAGCCATACTAATCAGCATAGCCCACAACAACTCTCTGACCTATCACAGCTTGATATGTGGACAAAATGAAACTCAAAACACACAAGAAGCAAGCCTAAAACCACAACATCACCATAGTTCACAAAAACCTCCCTATTTGCCTTTTCATTTGAAACTGATCACATAAGCCACAAACCTTAAAACAAACTTCACAGAACAACTCACCATGATCCACTGATCATTTCCCAACCATTACTTTGCCCTAAAAAGCCCAGAATCAAAAACACGATTTCCACACTTCATGAACTGAGTTTCTGCCATTTCCATTTTGGGGCCATATAAACTCCAACCAAGCATCACAAACACATCAGGAGGACCATTGGGGGTGATTTAAAGCAAAGAACTGCCCAGAAAGTTGCAAACTTAGGAAGCTCAAGCTCAGGTACCTCAAGAACATTTTTTCCAGAAATTGCTTTTTATGCTATAGAATTGTTGTTTATGTTTCACTGATCACTCTGGTGTTTTTACTTTTTGAAATGGTTGAGAAATAAAACTGTATCGAAGCTCTGAAAATTTTCCAGTTTTTCTGTTTTGATCCATATCTTGAGATGTAGGTTGTAGAAATTTGTTTTGATGCTTGATTCGTCTTCAGGGTAGTTAGGAGGTACGATCTGGAGCTTTAGAGCTCTTGATTTTGCCTGTAGAAGAAGTTAGTCTTTTGTGCTTGCCGAAGAAGATGACCGGAACCACTGTTCCGGTCATCTGAAAGTAATTAAATTAGGGTTGGGGTTTAGGTGAGTTTGAACGTAGGCCCTTGGATCCAGCTTCCCGCGCGCTGTGAACGGCCCAGATCCCTTGATTTAGCCCTAATCCAGTCATTAGCATTAATTAATTAGGATTAATATTTGAATTTGCCAGAATCAATCCTAGCCATTAAAACGCGCGCGGGTCAACTCCCTCCAAAAATCTTTGAATACTGGACACTGGATCAGCATACTTCTCACTTAAATTAATTTTATTTTCATTTTCTTGCATTTTTCTTGTGCATTTTATTAAAAATAGTAAAACACTTCTAAAAAATTTCATTTTTTGCATGCTGACTTAAAATATTTTTCTCATTCTGAAAACAATTTTTAGTTTATTTTTTGCATAATTTTCGTATTTTAAAAAATTTAAATGTTAATTTTAATTAGTTAATGAAAATTAATTAATTAAAAATGCATTTAGGTATTTTAAAATCACAAAAAAATTCACATTGCATTTTGATACATTTAGAAACATTATCAAACTCTTCAAACAAATTTCTTTTTGGTTCTTGACATATTTTGACATTTTTCTTTGGAATTAAAGTTCTTAAAAGGCAATATTTTTGTTCATACTTAGAAAAATTCATTCTGCCTAACCATGAAGATATTGATGATGGTTCTTCTTGCATTGCATTCTTCATATCATGTAGTTTCTAGGGTAAAATTGATTTGAATTTATCTTTCATTTTCAATTTGATGTGTATTTTTTCTTTTGAAGTGTCTTAAAACCCTAGCTAACTTGAGAAAATCATAACTTCCATTAGGTTAAGACTTAGGTCCCCTCCTTTGGGCAATGAACTTGTGTAGGGTTAGGGTTCCTTTGATCCCATTTTCAATTTTTTGTCTTGTCATTTGCTTCTAATTTTGAATTTTGCTTTGTGTCTTGTGCATAAACCCTAATTTTTGCTTTCATTTGCATTCATCTCTCATTTGCTTGCATACATGAACTTACCATGACATTTTGTGCATCCTCATGACTTCTAAGACATCTTAGGACACATTAGAATCATGTTTGATCATTGCAACATTCATTTGCCATGTTTTTCATTCATTCCATTTCATAAACTTTCATGAACTTTCATGGTTCAAAGCATGCTTCATTTGCATCCTCATCCTTGTATGATCACCCACAACTCTTGCCATGTGTTTGCACCATCTCTTAGCATCATTAACATCATGTTTATGCTTCTGACTTTGGTTTGCATCATTGCATTTCATCTCATTGTAATTGCATTTCATTTCTTGTTACTAACTTTTCAGGTGGTAAGTCATTGAGAAGTGAATTTGCCTTCACTTCTCATAACCTCTTCTCATCTCATTTGGGCATCATTGCTGCATTTTATCTTTGTTTTAGAGTGAGCTTGCTCACTCATGTTCCCTCCTCACTTTCTTTCTTCAAGCAACTTGTCTTCTTAAGTGAAGCAAGCTGTTTTGCTTCTTCTTGCTTCTCTTCCTTTATCCTGCTTCTTCCTTGGTGGCTTTGCTCTTGAAGATCTTCTTGCAAGCTTCATAAACCCTAGGAATACCCAAGCATGATAACAATTAGGGTTTTATTAGTCTCCCATTAGTTTTACCTTTGTGTCATCTTTGTGTCTTCTCTTCTCATCCCATGATCAAGGACTAAACCTTAAAGGTTTTAAGGCTTTGTGATTAAGCTTATGCCTGCATCCTTCTATTAGGATGGAGTGTATAACTTTAATCCTAAGTGTTAAACCCTTAATGTGTTTAAATCCTTTAATCAATCCATCTAATAAATCACTAAGACATCAAGCTTGTAACTTGGGCCTTGCATTAGGGTTCTAATTCTTCCTTAATTGGTTAAGAAGGACTAACCCTAGTGTTAATGGACAAGTCCCCCTCAAGTTGTCTTACAAACCATAAAATCCATTTCTTAACCTTATCATTAACTAAATCCATTTAATAAAGGCTTTTTTTTGTCATGAGGTTAATCCCTAATCATGGATTAACTTGAGGAGCCTTCCTCAGCTTAGATGCTCTCATCTATTATCCTTCTATTAGGATGGTGTAATGAGTCCATTAAATCCTTGATTATGGCTTAAACTCATTACTTAACACTAAACAAAAAACTCCAAAAACATCTAAATAATCACAAGTAGGTTAATGATCTTAATCCTACATCATAGTGATTAAGTGTGAGGTGCTTACTTCATACTTAAGGTATTCTCATTACCCCTAATCAGAGGGAGGATGTGATGAGTTTACTAACCCTTGGTTTAGGCTTAAGCTCATTAACTTATGACAAACCCCAAAAGCATTAAAAGATTGAAAATATCAACAACAAACAATAATCGTCTCCTCCGGGATTCTTTTCTCCTCATCTTCAGTCACAATCGAGAACTTGCTTCTTCCGTCTAATGCAAGACATTTTGCACCTGAGCCAGACAGGTCATACACTTGAGCATAGACCAGCAAGCAGTTCATCAGTCAATTTATCTTTCAGTCTCTTTGAGTCGAACTACGGTGTTCTGACTTCCTCATTGCACGAGAGGATACGTAGGCATAACTTAACAGTTATCGAACAAAAGTCTCTGTATATTCCCCCCTCTTCCAGCATTATTCATTAAGCTTCTTTATCTTGAGCATTTCACTCTTGTCCTTACACTGACACTTCTCTTATACTCTTCACATTTCTTTTACACTGACACTTGTATATTTCTTTCCAGCTTTGACACGCAGATTGCACTGACACTACCCCTTTTGAACACAAATCTTTTAAGCGTGGATCCCGTCGAGTACGACAGACAATCTGGGTGCTAATACCTTCCCAGGTTGTAACCAACCCCCTTTCTCAGTTTCTCTGGTTTGCAACCGTATTATCCATCTCTTCTTAGGTCTATGCAGCATTACCTTTCCTTCGGGATAAAAATGCCTAGCTGGCGACTCTTTTCTTTTGATTTCACCCTTGTGTGTTCTCCCCTTTTCGCCGACCGTTCGCGTCTGTACCCCATTTGACCTGGCCTCATTTGGTGGGAGCGACAGTGTTGTCTTCCCAATTAACCCTTCTCTTTCCGATGAAACGCATGCCAAGAATGAGCAATCCTTTTCTTGATTTCTACATGATCTGCACCATTAAGAAAGAAGAAACTGGATAAGGAAAGGTTCCTTGGTATGTCCTTCAAGCAATATCCCAACTGTCGCCTAGTAAGAATAAGGTTGTAACTAATTCCCCCACGTGTACCAATAAGAGGTACATTAGGAAACTCTCCACAACTTTCAATAAGCACTCTAGTATCATAATAGGAACAATACCAAGTCATATCTTTATAAGAAAGAGACATAATCCTTTGAGACCATCTTCGTTTCTCTCTATTATTCTTGAAGACATCGGACTTTAGTAGGTGCAAAATAAACCACCTATAGAGAAGAGGCGCACAACACACAATCTATCCATCACCTTTGGAGGTCCTATAATGAAAGGCATGATACATGTCTCCAAGCAAAGTAGGTGCCAGAATTCTCTTCAAGAAAATCTGAATGGCACTTTTGTCCACAATACCATCTAAGTTAGGAAACAAGACAATCCCATAAATGAGCAAAGCAAAAATAGCCTCAAATGCATCCTTATGACCCAAAGTAAGAGAAATAGAAGCTTTCCCCATTAAGAATTTAGCATTAATACCATATACACTCCCTTTTGGAAGAAACTTCCCATTAAGATCAAACTCCTTGAGAAAAAGGGCTTTGGAGATGACTTTGGTCGTAATCTCCTTCTCTAAACCACTGAAAAGAAATTCTTTGTCCAAAATAGGTAAACCCATCCAATGAGAGTACTCCTCCAAAGTTGGCATAACATGATAATCAGGAAAGGTGAAGCAATGATGCAACGAATCATAAAACTGAGCCAAAGTAGGGAGAATCCCCCCTGGTACATCAGTATCCAAGATAAACAAGAGCTTTCCATAACATTTTCGGAACTCCTGGGTATCAACCACTAAAGCTCCTAGCTTTCTTAGCTCTACTAGATTAGGATTCTTGAAATTGTACTTCTTTGTGTTCCTTCTTTCAACATTGATAACCATAGACATCTGAAATTTTGTAAAAGTACTTATGAGTCCCTTGAAATCTCAAGAACAATGGTCAGGAATGCATGAATGCATGTATACAACAACCACAAACAAGATCACACAGAGCACACGGGTTTAGGTTCCGAGTCACGAGCATGAAGTCAAGGTAGCAGAACACCTCCCACACAGGTAAGTACTAGGGTTTTGTCTTCATTGTACCTACAGAAAACCAAAAGGGTGCTCACAGAGGTGCCCGGAGTTAACAGCCATCTTTAGAGTATTTTTGGTACGTTGGATTACTCCCCAACCGATATCATTCTTAAAATAGACCTCGTCCGAGTGTAGTATCGCGTGACAACCACCTTAGATTTACACCCGAATAGTTTCCGCACTATGTTCCTAAATTGGCTTGGATGGGTTAAGGGTTCTACGGTCCTCAATATGATCAGCTCAAGGTCGGAAAATAATGCCACGTATGATCACTCATCATGACATTGATAATCCAAGAGAGCCTAACCGGGTGGAGATTATCAAATTGATATAGCTTTGGACTACTCCATCGCGTATCGGTTCAAATATCGCTGACCTATCATAAGTTCAACTTAGATTCGGGTTAGAATCTATCTCACTCATAGAGGATCACCAAAACCGAAAAAAAACAAACAAATAATAAACAAATCAAACCAAAGTAATAAATAAATCAGAGTAGGCCGAATCCACTTAGAGATTATTCCCTAGCAGAGTCGCCAGTTTTCTGTAGCGGTAAAATCATGAATGTAAGCTATTAGTTAACTTAACTAAAAGTAAACAAAGTCTCCACCGTGCTCTTATTTTATTCCAAGAGGAAAAGGAAAAAAGAGCGAATAAATCCTAATGAATTTAAAAGCAAAAAGAGCTAAAATAAACAAGAAAAGAACCGGGTAAGGGGTAGGTTACACAATGGGAAGGTTTTACACAACCAAAATTTTCGTGTTACTCCACGGGAGCCCTTTGAAATATTTGATGCTTTTGGTTTGAAAGAAGTTTGTTAAATGAGAGTGGAGGGATGAGAAAAGAATTAATTTTTTAATATTTTTGTGTTTGGAGGGGTTTACCACCTCATGCCTACGTACCCACAAAGTGCAATGCGAGATCAAAACCCCGTAGTTCATGGTACAAATAGTGAAAAAAAGGTTAGTTGTAATTGATTTATATTAAGTGAAGAGAATTTGTCATCTTCAAGTGGATATCCAAATAAACTACCATGAGAATGAAGGCATTGACTTATACATCATTATAGGGAGGGCGCCAACTCGGATAAAATCGACGAGTATGCCACTAAACTCCCACAAATGACAAGAGACTCAATTACATCAATTTCACCCGAGTAAAGAATAATGACTCATAATTGGCACTCTTTTAAAGAAAAGAAACAAAAATGAACAAATGCACAAAACAACTTGAATGAGTTTTATTCTTTTTATTTTTTGAATTAAGGTCAAAATAGTTAGGTTCATTGGTTTTAAAAGAAAATAAAAGAGTAGAATCCACTTGACAAAAGTCAAGGTTTTGTTTATTAAAGAAGTGATGATTTTTTTTATAAAAAAAAAAAGAATCCTTTGAAAAAGAGAGAAGATTTTGAAAATTAAAGAAGGGGTGGAGATGAAGGGACTATCCTAAAAAAAGAAAATAAAGAGATAAAGGAAGAAAGATCTAACCCAAACTTGATGACACTTCCAATTATGAGCATAAGAGTTCCATCCTTATAAGCTAGCAAATAGCCAAATAAAGCCAGGTACCAACTTCATGAAGATCAAGGCAAAGGAGAGGTGTCTAAAATCTATGTCCAAAAACATCATTCCAAAGCCAAGGATAGTAACCAATAGTGCAAATGGACAAAAGGAAAATCAACATAATAAAAATAAAAGCAAATAATAAACATGATAATGGATGAATAAAGCAAAATAAAATAAAAGCAATAAAAGTGCAAGAATTTAAATGTTAGTAGAAAAATAAATTAAAGTACAAAAGTCTAAAATATTAATAGTAATAATAGTATAATAATATTTACATAAAAGTGTTATGGTGAACTTAATCAACCACAACCACAAGAGTAACCAAAATCGAAAGGCAACTGGATCCGCTTAGCATCTCACACTATAGCGATTAATCAAGGCAAATCCAATCGAATTCAATGAAATTTGAAAGGCGATTGGGAGACCCAAAGCACCTTTGCATCAAACAATCATAAATCTCGATTCTTAATGCAATATGATTAAACGCTTTGGGATTACGCGACCAACAAAAGGTCCGGTCCACGAAAGTGCAAGTATCCAATTATATTTTTATTCTGAATTCGGGACACATTTAGGTCTATGGTAAGCAATCGCCGAGTAATTTACGAAGTAATTATCCTACAAATGAGGCCGGCCACCACCAATTAAGGTGAACAATGTTAATTCTAATGCATGCGAGATAAACGATATGTAAATCGCCATCTGAACGCAATAACGCGCAAATCTAAAGATGAATACCAAATTGAGTCACACTCATGGTATTCTTCCATCCTTAAGTTCAATCACTCTTCTTGGTGGATTCAAGCATGCAAATGTATCATCAATGCAAAGTACCTTAAATGAATTAAATAATTCACTTAAAGGTATTTTGAACTAATGAATATTAACTACTGTAATCTACACCCAAAGTTCATTGAAACTAAGGAGAAATCACTCCCAAAAGTGATTCCCAAGGTAAAAATAAAAAGGAGGAAGAAGAAGAAGAAGAAAGAGGAACAAAAAAGGAGCTTAAAACAAGCCAAAAAACCAATTCTGACTTGTGCTAACCGGTTAACCAGAATGGTTAACTAGTTAACGCAAGTAAATTGCAAATCCTGTGCAGTTTAAAACTAGTTAACCGGTTAACCAATTTACACTGAAAATGGTTAATCGGTTAACACTGAACCAGTAGCAGAAAAATTGCAGAAATTCGGCATGATCCATTTTCAAAACCTTTTTCAAATGCTTGATGATCATGATCTGAATTTGCACGAATTTTAAATCCAAAACACAATGAAATCACTGCAATCAAACAATAAATTAAGTTCCAAAGGATCTAGAATCAAAGGCCATAAAGATCTACATCTTGAATGTTGATGGTGAGTATGGGTTTATGGAAATAGTGAATTATCAAAAGCACTCCTTCAAATTGGACCAAATCAAGCTAGATCTACTGCAATTGATGAACAAGAAAGAATATGATGAAGGTTTAGCTCAAGTTAGTCAAGAATTCAATGTGAATTCTTAATAACTTAAAAAAGGGGAAAAAAGCTTTAGTGAGATTTTTGGTTTTTTGGGTTTTTTGCAAGAAATTTGGTGCTTCATGAAATTTTTGCAAGGTGAATTTGACTCTCTAAAGCTTAGTGAATGAATGAAATTATGGTCCTATTTAAAGGCCTTAGGTATGCGAGTTTGGTGAAATGGAGCTTGTTTTGGTAATTAAAATTAGGTTTGGTAATTGAAAATTTGGTGGGAAATGGAAAATAGTGGTGATTAGTGAGGGTTTATGGTAGGAAATAATCAAAGTGATGTAGAGAAATCAGAGGCCAATGGATCTAGAATATTCTAAATATATTAATAATCCAATGGTGCTGAATTGGAATAAAAAATTCAGATTTCGCACTGGTTAACCGGTTAACCAATTTACATTGGAAATGGTTAACCAATTAACCAAGCATAAATTTGAATTTTTTCACTACGGGAAAACAGGGCTTAGAGAGCGCTTTTTTTGACCTTAGATAGCGCTTTAAAGCGCTGTAAAAGGTTGCGATGTCTTAGATAAAGACAACGATTTTTTTAAAGGAAAAAACACTTTAAAAGGTCCCAAATAGAGAGTGCTTTTTAAGAAAAAGTGCTTTCTAAAGTAGACCTTATAAAGAGCTTTTTCCTTAAAAAACGCTCTCTAAGCTTGCCATTAGACAGCGCATTTAAAGCACTTTCTATTGTATACGTTGAATATTTTAATAATTATTTTTACATTACTTTAGAGAGAGCTTTTATGAGGAAAAAAACGTTTTCTTTGGTCCCTCATTAGAGAGTGCTTTTGAAAAATGTTTTCTAAAGGCTACCTATAATTTTTATTTTATTTTTTGTATCACTTTAGAGTGCACTTTTAGGAGAAAACGCTTTCTATTGTGGGCCTTAGAGAGCGCTTTTAAGAGAAAGCGCTCTCTAAAGTGTACCTATAATTTTAATGATTTTTTCAAAACATCCCATTTCTCCATTTTAAACGCAGAACTTGTAAATGCCTTTTTTAGGCAGTATATATACTAGTATAAAATAATTCTACCAGTATAATTCACATTATTATCAACCATTCCAAATGATTTTTTCAAACCATTTCATCATTTATATAAACCAATTCATTTCAAACCAATATAAACAATCTCAATATTATCGGTATTTATCACCGGAAACTATATATATACTTTAAACCAATTCATTTCTATCCATTCTAAACCAATTCTTTAACACCACAAGTCATGTACATATATACCACAATATTAACCTATTTATACCTTAAATTATCCATTTTTCTATAATAAATTCACTCAATTCTTCCATAATTTCACCAATTTTTGCGGCCGTATAATGAGGACACGCGAATTCTTCAAAGTACTACATAACAAAATAAAATATGCATTAATTAGTTAATATCCGATAATATGCATAATATACGATATTAAAATAAATCCTAAGTTATAAATCTATGCATACCTGATTAGGAATCTCTAATTGATCCAATTGAATGATTTCTCTCATGAACCCAAAACGTAGTACCTGCAGTCTATGCCATTTTTCTGTCGAGGACACTACACATAGACAAACAAATTTGTGTTATCAAGTAGCATCACTAATAAGTAATTTTGTGAAAATTAAATTAATTACCTGCACATGGATCCATGGAATAGTGTTTGCTTTAGCCCGTGCAACTCGATAATGTCTTTGTGCTCGGTACACTAGTATAGATCTATAAAAGAAAAATGTAAATTTAGAACAATCTCACATAAATAATTAAATATACAAATACACACGAATTTTTTTGAACAATCTCACTTACGTATCAACCACTTCCTTCATACTCGGATATGTTGACCAATCATGCTCCATTGAATTCAAATAATAGACCAATTCTCTTGTAGGATTAATGGTAACCAACAACCAGTGTCCACTTTAAAATATAACAAAATTTTAGATAGATAACTTATACGCAAAAGATACAAAGATTAGAATGAAATTAGAATGACAATCTTACTTGTGTCCAGTATTATACGGTAAAAAAAACAAAGTCTCTGTATTGGATGCCACGTATCTGTCAACTAAGTATTATCTTACTGTATCCGCATTCAAACCAATTGTCGTACAGATGACACTAGTGGAAGCAAGGAAACGAAATCAGTTTAACAATTTTGACTCGCGCATGAGTTTGTCATACAAGTACCTTAAATAAAAACAAATAATAGACATTAAACTATTTTCATTGAAATGTTCCAATAAATTTTTCAAGTAAATAAATAATAGATTGATCGGAGTACCAGATGTAGGCATGCATAACACTGATGCCTAACGTTTGATGCTAGAGAATCTGCTCAATGTCCTCTATTTCGATTATCTCTGAATGAGGAAAACCAAAAACACCTTCGTCCAAGTCTATTTGACGAATACAACCTTACATCACATTTGATACTGACACAAGTGTATCAAGACACGACCGAAAGCGAGTTATAGTAATTTTTCTTGCAGGAACCTTTTTCTTGCTCTCGACCTGTTGTGAAGCTTGAGCAGGAGGAACTTTTGAAGCTTGAGCAGGAGGAACTTTTGAAGCTTGAGCAGGAGGAACTTGTGAAGCTTGAGTAGAAGGAACTTGTGAAGCTTGAGCAGAAGGAACCTAACAATCATATAAGTTAGGTAAAGTAGAAAATCATAAAACTTTTGAATCTATATCATAGAATAACACTTTAAATGTACCTCTCTTTTTTGTGATGCAACTGACTCTTTTTCCGGAAAAAGCCTTTTAGATGGGGGTTTTGTAGGAGTCTAAAATTACCATATTGCAAAAAAATGTACGTAAGGTTCAGAATGATTTTCATAATGGTTCAGAATTGACATTTGAATTCTAAGATATTCATAATGATTTTAACCTTACCTCATCATCTATAATAATGAGGTCTGACGGCCATGCAACAAACGAGCCTAAAGCCTCTCCCAACGATGTTATCTCTGCAACCGTGTCAAGTATAGGTAGTGCCACACCCATATCTACATCAATATCAACTAACACTTTCAGACATCCATAAGGGAGTGGATCATGGTGAAGTAACTCTCCCGCTCTATTATACAGTTTTCCTTTGCCAACCATGTGATAAGTCAGTAACGACAAATACAGTTGACAAGAGGAAATGCCCTGAAACAATAGGGAAAACATAATTATTAATGTGTGTAAAGGTTAATTAAAATAAAAGTGTTAATTTAATTAAGATAAATATGTGCTATAATTACCACAGGAATTTTATTTTCACAATTGATACTAGCTTTGTCACTAGTATATTTCAACCCGAAACTGCACTTAGATGCCTCATACATCTCTTTATCCTTTTGCAATGCACTGACTTGCACCTTAAGTTCCTACAATGTTTTCATCACTTATTCATTGTGTAAACACCCCAAATTTTCCCTCACTCTTTATCGCACTATGGCTTGTGATCTTTCATGTTTTTATTAGTTTAAGCATATCATCCCATATTGCATTTTTGTTTCACTGCATAAGTTCAAATTCATCTGCATCTAGGGTTTGTGATATGAGCAATCCAGAGATTCATATGAGCCATCCCAAAGGTTTCCAATCATTCCAAGAGGGTCCATGTATGTTCTATCATCATTTTATATCCCTCAAAGATCAAGGAAGTTAAGAATCACAAGAACTTGGAAAGCATGGAAGCAGAGCTAGGGTTTCACTGCACAAATGACCTGAAATTAGGGTTTTGGTTTCAGAGGCCATAACTCCAAAAATTTTGGTCATTCTTGTTTCTAATAGTCTCAATATGTTATAAGGATCATGTGTACCATGTTTGATGAATAAATTCATTGTGGAAGTCATCTGTTCACTTGGTAACTTCTTGAGCAAGTCAGAGCAAAATCAGGGCATCTGAGGCCCCCACCAATGGAACCAAAGTGGATTTTTCATCAAATTGAAGTTATATGATCTTTATTTGATAATTGAAGTGCTTGGAAGTTAACAAAATTGAAGAAAAGTGAGCTAAACCAAAAGTTGCCAAAAATGGAAATGACTTGTAATGTAAACTTTCCATTTTGGGAAAGTATTTCAACCTCCTCTTTCTCAACCAAGAATGCTTCAAATGAAAAATTGTTGGTCATGAAAGTTGTAGATTGGATCATTCCCTTTTCAAAAAGTACAAGAACAAGTTCTAATTCATTATGGAACTCAAGTTATGGCCTTTCAAAGTTGGCAAGAATCCTATAATTTTCAAGAATGCACCAAAGAGGGATTTTTGCAAAACCATTTGCCAAGCTTCTAAGTGACCTCTAATTGATTTATAAACCTCATAACAACATCACATGACTCATTGTGATCAGAATTGCACAAAAATTCACAAGATTTCATGCCTTGGTTCAAAAGAAACTTCAAAGAGGGCAAAATGCAAAATCTAGCCATCTTGCTATCTAAGCCATCCAGCTGCATTCTTTTGATCCTAGGGCTCACCATAAACCATGTTGAAGCAAGACACCCCATTGAACCACTTCTGTACCAGCCCATGCTTGTGGTACACATATTTGACTTTTTTTGGCAAAAACTCCCATACTCTTGGAATAGTGTTTTGCAGCCATTCAAAACCTACTCCATATTATATTCAAACAATATGGGAGAGATAAGAGGAAGGATTGGAACCTGAAACATACACAACATCAGATTCACAAAAAATATGCACAAGACTTGTTCTCTTCGAAACACCCTCAAAACTTAACAAAATCCAGAAATTCGTTCACCAACAAATCACTCTTCATCCATAGAACAAAACCCAACCCTTGGAATGGCCTGAATCACTACACACACAAACCTCCATTTCTGCTAAACCAGAACCACACAACACAAACCAGCCACTCTCAAATATTTTCAAGCATTCCACTAGCCTCAGGAGGATCAAAGGAAGCTTTTTGCACGAAGGAGAGGCCCTGAAAGCTCACATTTGCAGTCCATCAGCTCAGGTAACCTCAAGAACAAAATCTTTCAGAGCTTAGTTTTTTTGTTATAAAATGAAAATATATGTTATGGGGATCACACTGATGCTTTTAGAATTGAAAATAGACAAGAAATGAGCATGTTACGAGCTTCTGAAAGTTTGTCCAGATTTTTGTTTTTCTTAGATTCTCCATGTTTGTGTGTTATAAATCATGTTTGAAGGTTGATTTGAGTTTAGTTTGGGTAGGGGATCATTTTTGGGCAATTAATTTGGGGTGGGTGGCCTGTAGAGAGACTTGGGTTTTTTGTTTCGCCGGAGAAGATGACTGGAGCTCCCCTCCGGTCACTTGAAAGTGATTATCCCTAATTAGGGTTTAATCTCCAGATACGTTGTGGACCCTTGGATTCTGATTAATTTAGGAGAATGGATGGACCAGATTGATTCATTAAGTTAATTTAAGATTAATTAAAATAAAATATGATTAATTAGCCAGGATTGATCCAAGCCCTTGAAACGCACGCACAGTCTTCCCTTGTTTAAATGTGAACCATCAGATCAGCATATTTTTGTTTTTTTTTCATTTTTAATTCATTTTATTGCATTTGTTTTGCATAATTAATTTAAAATACTTAGAAAATCCCAAAAATAATTTTCTTCTGCATTTTGATTTCAAATAATTTTCTTTACCCAAAAACATTTTTATTTTTATTTTTTGCATTAAAAAAACATTCTAAAAATATTTAAATGTTTATTTTAATTAATTAATGGAAATTAATTAATTAAAATACCATTTAGGTTTCTGAAAATTCCAAAAAAATTCACATTGCATCTTAAGACATTTAGAAATATTGTCAAACCACTCATACAAATTTCTTTTTGGTTTTGAATCAATTTTGACATTTTTCTTGAATTTAGGGTTCATAAAAATCCCTTTTTGGAACCCTAACTTCAAGAATTCGTTTCTGCCTAACCATGAAGGGTTTGACATTGGTTCTTTTTGCATTGTTCTTCATATGACATGTAGTATCTAGCATAGTTTTGTCACAAATTTATCTTGCATGTTTGATTTGATTTGTATTTTCCCTCTTAAGGTACCTTAAAACCCTAGCAAACTTAGAAAATTCACAACTTTCTTTAGGTTAAGAGTTAGAACTTCTCCTTTGGGGTGTGATATCATATGGGGTTAGGGTTCCTTTGAGTTCATTTGCAATTTTTTATCTTATGTTTTGCTTCTGTGTTTGACTTTTGCATCTCATGTTGCATTAAAATCCTAATTTCTCATGTTCACTTGCATACATCTTGCATATGCATCCATTCATGAACTTTCCATGACATTTCATGCATTCACATGTCATCTTAGAAATCTTAAGACACATTAGAACCATGCTTGATCATTTCTTCATTCACTTTCCATGATATGCATTCATTTCATTCCATGAACTTTCATGTGCTTTCAAATTTCTAAGCATGCTCCTTTGCATTCTCATCTCTTGTATGAATTTCATAGCACTTGACATGTCTTTGCATCATCTCATAGCATAATTTGCATCATATTTATGCTTCTGGTTTTGGTTTGCACCTTTGCATTCATTTCATTTTCATTTCATTCCGTTTTTTTATGCTAACCATTTCAGGTGGTAAATACTTGAGAAGTGAATTTGCCTTCACTTCTCATTTCTCTTCTCATTCTTCTTATGCATCATTGTTGCATTTTTCTTTGCTTTAGAGTGAGCTTTCTCATTCATGTATGTCATTCACTTTCTTTCTTCAAGTTACTTATCTTCTTCAGTGAAGTAAGTGACTTGTTTCTTCTACTTCTCCTCCTTTCTTCTGCTTCTTCCATTGGTGGCTTCTCTGAAAATCTCTTGCAAGCCTTACAAACCATAGGAACATCCAAGCATGACAATAATTAGGGTTTTGATTAGTCCCCCTTTAGGTTTTACCTTTGTGTTTTCTTTGTATCTCTCTTCTCATCTCATAATCAGAGACTAAACCATTAAGGTTTTAAGACTTTGTGATTAGGGCTATACCTGCATCCTTCTCTTAGGATGGAGTGTATAACTTTAATCCTAAGTATTAAACCCTTAATTTGTTTAAATCTCTTAATCAAACCATCTTAATAATCACTAAGACAATAGCTTGTAACTTGGGCCTTGCATTAGGGTTCTAATTCTTCCTTTATTGGTTAAGAAGGACTAACCCTAGTGTTAATGGACAAGTCCTCCTCAAGTTGTCTTACAAACCATAAAATTCACTTCTTAATCTTATCATTAATTAAAATCCACTTTAATAAAGGTTTGTTTTGTCATGAGGTTAATCTCTAATCATGGATTAAGTTGAGGTATCTTCCTCAGCTTAAATGCTCTCATCTATTATCCTTCTATTAGGATGGTGTAATGGGTCCATTAAATCCTTGATTATGGCTTAAACTCATTACTTAACACTAAAAAAAACTCCAAGAACATCTAAATAATCACAAGTAGGTTAATGATCTTAATCCTACATCATGGTAATTAAGTTTGAGATGTTTATCTCATACTTAAGGTATTCTCATTATCCCTAATCAAAGGGAGGATATGATGAGTTTACTAACCCTTGGTTTAGGCTTAAGCTCATTAACGTTTGACAAACACAAAAAAAGCAATAAAAGATTGAAAATACAAAAACAAACAATAATCCTCTCCTTCGGGATTCTTTTCTCATCATCTTCACTCACAAACGAGAACTCGCTTCTTCCGTCTAATGCAAGACAGTTAGCACCTGAGCCAGACAAGTCATACACTTGAGCATAGGCAAGCAAGCAGTTCACCAGTCAATTTATCTTTCAGTCTCTTTGAGTCGAACTACAGTGTTCTGACTTCCTCAATGCACTAGAGGATACCTAGGAATAACTTAACTATTATCGAACAAAAGTCTCTGTCTCTTCACCCCTCTTTCAGCATTCTCTTTAAGCCTCATTCCTGAGCACCTCACTTCACTTTCTTGCACTGACACTTGTACATTCTTTTCCAGCTTTTGCACACAGATAGCACAGACACTACCCCTTTAAACACAAATCTTTTAAGCGTGGATCCCGTCGAGTACGACGGACAATCTGGGTGCTAATACCTTCCCAGGTTGTAACCACCCCATTTCTTAGTTTCTTTGGTTCGCGACCGTCTTATCCATTTCTTTCTAGGTTTATGCAGCATTACCTTTCCTTCGGGATAAAAATTCCTAGCTGGCGACTCTATTCAGTTCATCTTCATTTTCTCTCTTCGCCGACCATTCGCGTCTGTACCCTATCTGACCCGGTGTCACTTAGCGGGAGCGACAACTTGGCGATTATACTAGGGAAACATATATTGCAACCAGGGCTTCTGGTTCTTTTTATGGCTTCCTCCTAGCTCTTGTTTGATTTTTGTTTACGGGGGTGTTATGTTCTACTTGTGTTTATTTATTTGCTTTATTTATTGTTTTACGTACAACTTTATTTATTGCTTCCCTTTACAGTCTTATGCATTTTCATACTGTCATTATCATGTGCTGGCTCTTGTCTGTTTTGGTGGGTGGGGTTTCATTGAGTGATTAAGGTCCTATACCTGGGACATGAGTGACACATAGGCTAGAGTGGCTTCATATTCTTTCCCATTCCATTTCGGTCTGGTGCGGGAATACGAAACACGGTTCAGACATGGGTTTTTCTTGAGAACTCTGTGCTACAGATTTCCTGTAGTACTAGGGCTATCTGGGAAGCCTGCTAAGTCTGGATGACCTTTTTATGACCTTCAGCATCTGGGGTGAATTAGAGGAGGATCTTTTATGGTTATTGTAAACACTGTACCTCCGAGTTAGAAGTGTTTACACTTCTCATAATTGATCCAAGTATGAGGATCTTTGTTCTAGAACATTACATGTGATGGGGTTGAGATGTTTGCAGGTTTGCAGGAACCATTGGCCTCATCATACCCTGTTACTAGATTTGTTAAGGTTGTATTGTTTGGACAATTCTTGTGATTACCCTGGACTTGTGACTCTTTATTTGAGTCCCCCACCGGGTTACTGGATTTCTAAGCGTCCATCCAGACTTATGAACATACATGGACTTTTACCAAGGCAGATAAATAGATCCAGCACTTGGTCACAAACCCTTTGCATATCATTTGCATACATCATTTTCGCATCATTTAACATTTGCTTATTTGTTTGACAGGGTATCCATCCTATTATCTTTGGTTTGGTTTTTGACCCCTTCAGCTGCTCAGACTTCTTCAGTCATCTTCTTCAGCATCTTCATCAGTTTGTCAGAGACTTACCTCTAGTATCTCATTCAGTGACCTTCATCAGCAGTTGCTCTCAGTTGCTTCATCAGCATCCATTACCAGCATGGACACTTCAAGAAAGAGCAACATCACATACCACTTCTTTGAGCCCACCATGACTGGCATCAGGCAGATCCAGTCCCTCATTACACCTGACCATATCCCACTGTTCAGAGAGCATTATGGAGGCATATTGTACATGGTCATGGATTTAGATGCATCTCAGAGAAGCATGATCCATACTTGCTTGCAATTTTATGATCCTCCACTCAGATGCTTAACATTCCCTGATTTCCAGTTGGGACCTTTGCTAGAAGAGTTTTCCTTGTTGTTAGGAGTTCCTATTAGGAGAGGGATTCCTTTCAACCCTGAGATGGTCGCTTCAAGAAATGAAGACATAGCCAAGGCATTGCATTTGGAGCTTGCCCTCATTGATCAGAACATGACAACCAAGGCTGGGGTTCCAGACCTCCACCTAGACTTCTTGATCTCCCAGGCTACCCTGAAGGCTGCAATAGGAGAATGGAAGGCTGTCTGTGCACTTTTAGCCCTCAGTATATACGAGGTTATCTTGTTTGCAGATGAGCCAAAGTTTGTGATCAAGAATGCTATTCACCTGTTCTTATTGAGGAACCCAATTCCTACCTTGCTAGGAGACTTCTACTACTCAGTACACCAGAGGAATGAAAAGCAAAGAGGAAGACTGGTCAGATGTTGTGCTCCTCTGTATTACTCTTGGCTGCTAAGACATTTGCCAAAGTCAGATACCTTCCTGAACCCTCATCCGCAGAAGAACTGGGCTAAGAGATTCATTGCCCTGACATCAGATGGTGCACTCAGAGCACCAAAGGCAAGGACATCATTACTAGCTGTGGGCAATATCCTAATGTGCCTTTGATAGGAGTGAAAGGTTGCATCAACTACAACCCTTTACTGTTTAAGAGACAATTGGGATATGCTTTGGTTCATCCTCCCAGAGGACAAGATTTGGCTGAAACCCTCTATTGTGAAATCCAACCTAACTCTGCTGTTGTCAGGAAAGCTGCCTGGGCTTGGGATAATATCCATACTAAAGGGACAACCATCCTTGGAAAGTGCAACAACATTGCTTCAGCACAGTATTCTGATTGGTCCCGTACCAGAGCTCAGATCACCTGGATGCCCTTCACTTTAGAAGATACACCTGGACCTTCTACAGTACAACCTGTAGCTACTGTCAGTATGGAAGAGTTTGAAAAGCTGAAAGAGAGGAACACTCAGCTAGCTGAAGCATTGAAGAAAACTCTATGGGAGAGAAATGACAGCCGTCTGGATAATGAGAGATTGGAAAGGCTCAGGATTGAGCACTTGACCAAGATTGAGAAGAAAGATGACTACATCAGGAAGGCAAGAGTAGGGGAGTTAGTACTGAAGAATGCTTGCAAGGAAGCAAAGACTCAGAAGGCTAGGGAAGATCATTATTTTGAGGAGAGCCAGACTAGGTGGATCAGGATCACTGAAGCTCGTGCACAAGAATATCAGAGGACTCAGGCTAAGATATAACAGTTGGAGGCTAGTGAGAAGAAGCATCAGGAAGCTTTGTTGGCAGCTCAGAGGGAGATATCTGAATTGAAACTCCGGGCGGGGTTGAAGAGGTCAAAGGATCAGGATAAGCATAAGAGGTTGACCAGTGCCATTGCTACCAGGAACCTCCTCATCAGGACTATTACAGAGCACCCAGTGGGTCCAATGACTGAGGCCCTCCTGAAGGAAGTCAGGGAGGATGAATTTGGATTGGATGTCTGATCCTTTTTCTTGTACTTCTATCTTTTGTTGATGTATTTTGACCCCCCATGGGGATGTATTATAATCAGACTATGTATTTTCACTCTTTGTAATATATCAGTTTGTATTATTTTTGGTGGGCTTTATCTTTCAACATCATCAGCATTTCCTCAAGGTCTGGAAAAGTCAAAACCAAAGAACCAAACCGGATACCCTTGGAAGACAAATAAGCATATTGCATTGCATGCTAACACTTTCTTTGTTTTGTAGGTTTTTGTTTTATCGTTGTTTCTCACTTTGTTGTGGTTTCAGGAAACATTACTCGCAGAAGAGTGTTCCCTGTCAACAGAATACACCGGTACCCGACGAGAAACAACCTTTTGGGAATTCAGATGGATCAAGTACAACAAGACTTGAATGAAGTGAGGATCCAAATGGCCAATGAGAGGGTTGAGATGAGGAATCAGATGACCCAATTCATGACTGTGATGACTGGCTTAGCTCAAAGCCAGGAAAGACTAAGGGAGTTGGTGGAGAGACAAACTCCTGAAGAACACCATCCAGGTATAGGAGGTACCAATAACAACGATCACGTGCAACCTCGCACTGATCCACCAGAGTTTGGGCCTCATCTAAACCCAGAAGTTAATGCCATAAGGAATACTCAGGGTAACACTGCTGGAGGTAGGATCTTGCAAGAGGATCCTCAAGAAGAGCAATTTACAGTTGTTGGGGCTGGGGATGAAGTTTACGACCGTAGGCTGGATGAAATTGCTGAGAAGCTGAGGTCTCTTGAATCCCCGAATTCCCTAGGCTTTAATGTTATGGACATGGGACTGGTGGAAGGGGTGAGAATTCCTCACAAGTTCAAACCCCCATGTTTTGAAAGATATAATGGCACATCCTGCCCACGCACCCACCTTCAATCATTCTTGGGAAGGTTAAAAGCATACATCATGGACGAAAAGTTGTGGATGTTTTACTTCGAGGATAGTCTAACAGAGGCATCCCGAGAATGGTATTCTCACCTGACTAGAGCCATAGTAAGGAACTGGAAAGACTTGGCTGAATATTTTATCCGTCAGTATCAGTACAACTTGGACATGGCTCCAAACAGGACCCTCCTGATGGGAATGTCTCAATCTTCCCGTGAAAGCTTCAGGGAATATGCCCAAAGGTGGAGGCAACTGGCTGCTGCAGTTCAACCCCCTATGTCTGAAAGGGAGATGGCTGACATGTTCATGAATACTCTTCAAGGAACCTATATTGACAGGATAGCTGCATTTTCTTCTACCAGCTTTGTAGATGTGGTGATAGTTGGGGAAAGAATAGAGAGCCTATTGAAGATGGGAAAGATCTCCGATAACGGTGCCAGTTCAAGCAATACAAGAAAACCATTTGCTGGGCCCCGTAGATCTGATGAGACAAAATCTGTGCACATGGGAAGAGGGAGACCCCAATACTTGCCCAGAACAGTTGCTGTTGTTACTATCCCTGCTCCACCTCCTCAGTATGCTCAACAACCACAACACTTCCCACCACAACAGTTTCCGCAACAACAGTTTCCGCAACAGAAATCATACAGCAATAACAACAACAATCAACAACAACGCCCATTTCAACAGCGACCATCTCAGGTCAACCGGGTGATTGACCCCATTCTGATGCCATATGCTACACTGCTGCCACAACTCCTAAAGCTCAATATTATTGAGTTAAGGACATTGGCTCCACCTGATCCTCAAAACCTTCCTAGAAACTATGATGTTAATGATAGGTGTGCTTTTCATTCCAACGCACCTGGTCATTCTACGAAAAAATGCAGAGCTCTGCATATGAAGGTTCAGGATCTGGTAGATTCAAAAGCCCTGAACTTTGCATCGCCTCCCAATGTAATGAAGAATCCTATGCCAAGCTACAATGGGCCAAGGATTAATGATGTAGAGGATGGTTCACCCCTGAGTTTAATAAAAGACATTGCATGTATTCAAACACCTCTGGGAGAGGTTAAAGCCCAGCTTTTAAAGTGCCAAGTGTTTCCAGGTTGTGAGGCATGTTGCGAATCATGCAAACTTTCTAAAAATGGGTGTGCCAGCTTGAGGAACGACATCAATGATTTGATTAAGGAAGGCATCCTGCAAATTACAACCACAACTTCTACAACTCCAGCAACACTTTTGTCAACAACAAGTGAATCTTCTACAAATGCAACAACCATCTGTCCAATTGTTTCTTCTACAAATGCAACAACCATTGTTCCAACCGATTCGGCTACAACTTCAGCAATCATTCCATCTGTCACTTCAACACACAATAATTCATTTGCACCGACTACTAAAACTTCAACAACCAATAATGATGTTTCCACTGTCACAATCTATTATGACCCGACAACGATCCCGAGTTACAGCAATTTTCAACAGTCTCAACAAAGCTTCAATTCACTTTCACCAACATCCACCTGAGGTCCTGTTACAATCTTTTATGATCCACAGACCATTGTAGTCCCAACAACAGTTGCAGTAAGCCCTGTCACCATCACGATGCCCGCGCCGATCCCATATCACAAAGACAGTGTTATACCATGGCATTATGGTGCTGATCTATACTGCAATGGAGAGAAAGTCCTTCTTGATTCTCCAGTTCTCACTCCCCAAGTGGATAATGTTGGGGGAGGCGGAGGCTTCACCCGAAGCGGACGTCTCTTAGCATGACAAGTCCCTGTAACCAACACTAAGGCAGAGGCTGTTGCCAGAGCCAAGGGGAAGAGTGTGATACCAGAAGAATCTGTGCCGAAAGAAACTCATAAGTCATCCTTCGACCAAGATGTGGATGAGTTTATGAGAATCATCAAAAGAAGTGACTATAAAGTTGTGGACCAGCTCCACCAGACTCCTTCAAAGATCTCAATCCTATCACTGTTGTTGTGTTCCGAAGTCCATCGGGATGCACTTCTCAAAGTTCTGCACGCTGCCTACGTGCTAGAAGAGATCACTGTAAATCAGCTGGAAACAGTGGTATCAAATGTCAACACTAGCCATGGGCTAGGGTTCACTGATGCTGATTTAACGGCAGAAGGACGTCTCCACAATAAAGCTTTGCATATAACCCTGGAGTGCAAAGGAGCTGTCTTATCTCATGTGCTTGTAGACACTGGGTCCTCACTCAATGTCTTACCAAAGAAAGCCCTTGTCAAGCTAGAGTATGATGGGATAGCTCTCCGGCCAAGTAATCTTGTGGTTCGGGATTTTGATGGCTCTAAAAGATCTGTTTTGGGAGAAGTGAAGCTACTAGTGGTAATCGGTCCACAAGTCTTCAAAACCATTTTCTATGTGATGGACATACAGCTGTTTGCTAGGTCGACCCTGGATTCACGCCGCAAGCGCAGTAACGTCGACCCTTCACCAGAAACTAGAGTACGAATGGGAAGGACAGATTATCACCATCTGTGGTGAGGAAGACATATTTGTTAGCTAGCTGGCTACTTACAAATATATTGAGATGGATGGTGAAATCCATGAGACAATGAGCCAAGGGTTTGAGGCCTTAAATGTTAATGAAGCTACTAGGGTATTGGCTGCATCTCAGGAAGACATAATGGGTACTTCAATCATCTCTTATCAGCAAGCTCGGAAGGTTGTTGAAGAAGGTACTGCTCAAGGCTGGGGTAAGCTGCTGCCAGTGGAAAAGAAGGAAGATAGATTCAGATTGGGTTACAGACCAATCCAATAAGATCAATCAGAGGCTGCCAAAGAGCCCAAATTTGTCAGTGCGGGGATGCTCACCCCGGATGCTATGAATAATCTGGAAGACGAGGAGGAAAGCGAACGCAACCTGGAGAACTGGATACGTCCAAGGATCCCGGGGAACCAAGTCCTTAACTGGTCTTCCCAGGAAATTATAAGGGTTACTCCTGCAGAGTAATTATTATTTCCTGTCTTTTTAGCATGCATCAAGTCCTGTATCTTGCCCAAGGTGTCAGGACTCATTTTTTAATAGGGCCATATTGTAATTTTGTGCAAATGATTAATCAATGAATATCAGACATCTTTTGCAAACGAGTCTCTTTTTCGCTCATTGTCTTTTCAATTTTCACTTTTGTACAAAACAATAAAATGGCAATGTTTTCAAAATAAACAACTTCATTTTCACTTTTTCTAAACAAGATTAAAACTGATCACTAAAATGAACCAATCTCAACCCTTGCAGAGATTATCCTCCATATTGCACCGACAACAGCACCGCTATGACCTTGTATGACTTCGACAATCCAATTAATCAAGCTGATGAAGGGGTTGAAGAAAACTATGAGTTACCTGAAGAGTTAGCCAGGTTGTTGAGGCAGGAAGAGAAAGTGATCACTCCTCATCAGGAGGAGGTTGAGACAGTTAATCTTGGTACCGAAGAAGACTTGAAAGAAGTGAAAATTGGGGCCAGTCTGCAAGATTCAGTGAAGGAACAACTTATTGACATGCTTCGAGAGTACGTTGACGTCTTTGCTTGGTCCTATCAAGACTTGTCAGGTCTAGATACGAACATTGTTATGCACAAGCTACCTTTGAAAGAAGATTGTCCTCCAGTAAAGCAGAAGCTATGCCGTACTCGTCCAGATATGGCCATGAAGATTAAAGAAGAAGTACAAAAACAGTGGGACGCCGGTTTCCTTGCTGTAACTAGTTACCCGCCGTGGGTTGCTAATATTGTACCAGTGCCTAAGAAGGATGGGAAAGTACGGATGTGTGTGGACTACCGGGATTTGAACAGAGCTAGCCCGAAGGATGATTTCCCTTTTCCGCACATTGATGTATTGGTCGACAACACAGCTCAGTTCTCGGTATTCTCCTTCATGGATGGATTTTCGGGATATAATCAGATCAGGATGTCACCCGAAGACATGGAGAAGATAACCTTCATTACACCTTGGGGCACAATTTGTTACAAAGTAATGCCTTTTGGACTGAAGAATGTCGGTGCTACTTATCAACGGGTTATGGTAATGTTATTCCACGACATGATCCACAAAGAAATTGAATGCTACGTGGATGACATGATTGCCAAGTCCCTCACTGAAGAAGACCATCTGGTAAATCTGCTGAAGTTGTTCAAGCGTCTGAGAAAGTATTAGCTGAAGTTAAACCCCAACAAATGCACATTCGAGGTACGTTCCGGTAAGCTGCTGGGATTCATCGTAAGTGAAAAAGGAATTGAAGTTGATCCTGACAAAGTCAAAGCCATTCAGGAAAAGTATGCACCTAGGACTGAAAAGGAAGTTCAGGGGTTCTTAGGTAGATTGAACTACATATCACGGTTCATATCTCATCTTACAACAACTTGTGAGCCCCTGTTCAAGTTGTTAAGGAAGGAACAAACAGTCAGGTGGAATGAATATTGTCAGAAGGCTTTTGACAAAATCAAGGAGTACTTACAAGAGCCTCCAATTCTTATGCCGCCAGTTGAAGGAAGACCTCTAATAATGTACCTGATAGTATTAGAAGGATCAATGGGGTGTGTGTTGGGCCAGTATGACGAGTCTGGTCGAAAAGAGTATGCAATATACTACCTAAGTAAAAAGTTTACCGACTGTGAACAACGTTATTCACTGCTCGAGAAAACTTGTTGTACTTTAGCGTGGGCTGCTCGCCGACTAAGACAGTATATGTTAACTCACACTACTTTGTTGATCTCAAAGATGGACCCGGTCAAGTACATATTTGAGAAGCCAGCACTTACCAGAAGGGTTGCAAGATGGCAAATGATTCTGACAGAGTATGACATTCAGTACACATCTCAAAAGGCCATCAAGGGCAGTGTACTGTCTGACTATCTAGCTGAGCAACCCATTGATGATTACCAGACAATGAGATTTGACTTCTATGATGAAGACATCATGTTTCTGAAAGCTAAAGATCATGGAGATCATGTTCACACTAAAGGGCCTGACCCAGAAGAAGAATGGACAATGATGTTTGATGGGGCTGTCAATATGAATGGTCATGGAGTTGGTGCAGTGCTCATTATACCTAAGGGAGTTCATATGCCTTTCTCGGCAAAACTCACCTTTGCATGCACTAACAACGAAGCTGAATACGAAGCCTGTATCATGGGTCTTGAGGAAGCTATTGACCTCAGGATCAAGACTTTAACTATATTCAGGGATTCAACTTTGGTAATCAATCAGACCAACGGCAAATGGTAAACTCACCAAGAGCATCTGATTCCATACCGTGACTATACGAGGAGATTATTGACTTTCTTCACAACAGTCAAACTTGAGTACATCCCTCGATATGAAAATCAGTTCGCAGATGCTTTAGCTACCATTTCCTCCATGATCAAGGTTCAGACTGCCAATTATGTGCCTCGGATTTCGGTATCCAGACTGAACCGACCAGCATACGTATTCTCCGTGGACATTGCTAAAGATGACAAGCCTTGGTTCCATGACATCAAATGCTTCTTAGAGGATCAAACATACCCACCTGGGGCATCATCCAATGATAAGAAGACGTTAAGAAGGCTGGCTGGTAGTTTCTTCCTTAATGTTGATGGTTCATTGTACAAGCGAAAATTTGACATGGTACTACTCAGATGTGTTGATAAGAAAGAAGCAGACTTGCTGATGCACGAGGTGCATGAAGGATATTTCGGTACCCATGCTGGAGGACATGCAATGGCTTAGAAATTATTAAGATCAGGCTACTATTGGATCACAATGGATGTAGATTATTGTGCCTACGCCAGAAAATGTCACAAGTTCCAGATCTATGCAGACAAAGTGCATGTACCTCCGAATCCTTTAAATGTGATGTCTTCGCCTTGGCACTTTGCAATGTGGGGCATTGACATGATTGTAAAGATCGAGCCGACTGCTTCAAATGGCCACAGATTCATCCTGGTAGCCATTGTCTATTTCACCAAGTGGGTTGAAGCAGCATCGTATGCAAACGTCACCAGGCAAGTGGTAGCCAGATTTCTGAAGAGAGACATCATCTGTCGATATGGAGTGCCCGAGCGAATCATTACTGACAATGGTTCCAATTTGAATAACAAAATGATGGCAGAACTGTGCCGGGACTTCAAGATTCAACACCACAACTCTTCTCCTTACAGGCCAAAGATGAATGGCAATGTTGAGGCAGCTAACAAAAACATCAAGAAGATTGTGCAAAAGATGGTGGTTACATACAAAGACTGGCATGAAATGCTACCATTTGCCTTGCATGGGTATCAAACCTCAATCAGAACATCCACTGGGGCAACACCTTATCAACTTGTGTATGGTATGGACGCAGTCCTGCCTGTTGAAGTTGAATTACCCTCCTTACGGGTATTGATGGATGTCAAATTGAATGAAGCAGAATGGGTCCGATCTCGGTACAATCAACTGAATCTGATCGAAGAAAAGAGATTAGCTGCAATCTGTCACGGG
Organism: Lathyrus aphaca; assembly: GCA_963966055.1. Lineage (NCBI taxonomy): Eukaryota > Viridiplantae > Streptophyta > Magnoliopsida > Fabales > Fabaceae > Lathyrus > Lathyrus aphaca. Next base: position 443,815,906 of record OZ014523.1, read on the forward strand.
CAGTTATATCAAAAAAGAATGAAGAAAGCCTTCGATCAGAAAGTAAGGCTTCGGGAATACCAAGTGGGAGATCTTGTGCTAAAAAGACTCCTTCCTCCTCATATAGACCACAGGGGCAAATGGACTCCAAACTACGACGGTCCGTTCATAGTAAAGAAAGTTTTCTCTGGTGGAGCACTGATGCTCACTACTATGGATGGTGAAGATTTCTTATCCCCTGTGAATTCAGATGCAATTAAAAAATACTTCGCATAAAATGACCCGCTGGACATAAAAACAGAATGTAAGTCCAGGCAAAATTAGGGCATCCCGGCGAGTCAAAAACAAAATAAAAGACTCGGGCAAAAATAAGGGAAAATAATAAAAAATGTGTACCCCCTCTGAGTTGAAAAGCCGCATTGGACAGCTCAGGCAAAAATGGGTATCCCGGTGGAATGAAAACCCGAAAGGGCGATCCACGCAAAATAAGGGAATAAGCGAACAACTGCATTCTGAATTCGTCTGCATCTCAACAACACGGCAAGCTTCGAAAGGATAAAGCATCGGTCAAAATCAACCTCCTTCAGAAAGCAAGATAAGAAGAACGTCAAGGTCATATGGGTCATAGAAAAGGAAGCTCACCGGAGCGTCGTCAACATTGCCAGCACCTTTATTTTTCTCAATTTGTAACAATCTCCTCATTCCAGGGGATTTGTTTCTTTGACTGTATTTGCCAATTCAGGGCACCCAGATTAATAAAATCGAATTTTCAGTCACACCCCGTCTTGTACATTTTTGTTTCGTTTGCAAAATGTCCAATATCCATGATATAATATTTGCATAAAACAGATGTGCCTTTCTAATTAGATGCTTGCAGGAAATGTATTTACTCTCAGGAATATCTAACTCCTATGGCGGAATCCGATAAGGGATACCTCGGGATACTTGTGCGTTTCTCTGTCTTAACAGGTTGCAAGTATTCAAACATGGGGCATGCCCAGCATCACTTCCCCAGCACGTCTTCTCGAGCAGCATCTGAAATGCTTTTTTCCCCAACAGAGTTGTCAAAGCGTCCTCATCCTCAGCCGGGATCCCCACAGAAATTTCTAGGAAGATCTTTCAAGTGATCTTTCCTCTCCCAAACAGAGTGTCAGGTCTTCCAGAGACAGAAGAGCCATCTCCCCACAGAGTTCCAGACTCTATCCAGAAGAGCGAGGCCTGAAGTTCTTACACAACAAAGTGACAGAAGCTTCCTCATCCCCAACTGGGATATCTCCTTACCGGATAGATCTATCAGTGATCTAATTCCCCAAGCAGAACCATATTTTTATCAGATCTACCAATGATCTCATCCCCAGCTGGGATATCCTTCAAGCAGATCAGCCAGAGATCTTTGCAATAGCCGGATCCTAATCCCGGATCGGTATCTTTGGCATAATCATAGCATTCGCATCATTTTTCCCCATAAAAGTATAGCATTCCGTCTAATATGGAGCATTACGGCAAAAATCAAACATATTGCATGATCACAAGTCAGGGTTTTGAACCAGTCACCTGTAAATACCAACAAGTACCTTATCAGCAATATACAAAATACATCCCTTGCACATAAAAGCCAAAGCGTCACGTTTGCGCCCTCAAGTACAAATACTTGTCCATAACATGTTCTTCCTGACACTCGTCCGTGTCCTCTCAATCTCCCCACAGAAAGCCAAAGTGTTCCCTTTGCACTCTCCTACACAGATACACATTCATATATACTCTTCCGACACTCGCCTGTGTCATATCATCCCCCTGCAGATATAAGCCACAAACATCATTTTTAAATACAGAAACCTATATACACTCTTTTGACACCCGTCCGTGTCACCACTCCCCAGCATGGTTGCCCAAACACTTGTCGCAAACAGAACACTTGTTTATAATACACTCTCATCGACACCCGTCCGTATCATCCTATCCCCACAGGTTGCCAGAATACCTTCAAAGTTCATAACTTATACACTTTCCCTTCTGACACCCGTCCGTGTCACTTTTCCCCAGCAAGTCGAACACTCGTCTGTGTCTTACTCATACTCCACAATACTTGCTCTTACTTGTACAGATACTCGTCAGTATCTTGTATACATTTTCTCCCCACAAATTCGAAACTCGTCCGTGTTCTTTGTTAACCAGTTGGTACTCGTCCATACCATCATCTCTGAGCATGCGTCAGCGTTTGTTTCTACCGATACTCGTCCCTATCATGTCCTAAGGATGCTCGTCCGCATCTTTAATCTATACACAGCGTCAAACACTTATACCTTTTATTTCTTGAGTATAAGCACTCGTCCGTGTTTACCATTCCCCAGCAAAGCAACTTTTCTTCTATCCGACATTCGTCCTATGTCGTGATACTTTCGAAAGCCGTACCCTGCCAGGTGATCGTCCTTCACCTTTGGATGACCGTACCTCATCCTTTCCCCAGCGGAGTCTCCATTATTGGAACCCCTTTCTATCCGACATTCGTCCTATGTCGTGATAAAGAGCAGCCGTCCCCTGCTAGGTGATCGTAATTCACCTTTTGATGATCGTCCTTTATCACTTTTATCCGATGGCCGTCCCCATCGTTGATTTTGTTATCTGACATTCGTCCTATGTCATGATAAAACCCGAGAGCAGTCGTACCCTGCTAGGTGATCGTCCTTCACCTCTTGATGATCATCCTTCATCATGCTTATCCGATGGCCGTCCCCATCGTCGACCTTTTTTCTATCCAAAATTCGTCCTATGTTGTGATAAAGAGCAGCCGTCCCATGCTAGGTGATCATCCTTCACCTTTGATGACCGTTCCTCATCATTATTTCATTTATTCTTTTAACCGATGGTCATCCCCATCGTTGTTAACTTTACTTTGAAAAACTGATGGCCGTCCCCATCATTGCCCTTACTTTAAATCCCCAGAAAGTCTTATTTCTTTACCCGATGGCCATCCCCGTCGTGGTCTCTTTATTTCCCCAGCATGTCGGCCGTCCCCGTCATTGCTTTATCCCCAGCAGTCGTCCTCTGCTCGATGGTCGTCCTCCATCGCCCGCATTTGATAATCATACTATACCACCTTTTCCAATTTATAGCCTTTTTCTTCTTCTCCCCAGTGAGTGCAAATTTCAGACTGTCTTTGGTATTCAATCACAAGTTATCTGGTTTGTCTGTTAAGCCCGGCGCTTACATCCTGCACAACTAACTCATGTTTGAATAGGGGCAGCTGTAAACACCCCAAATTTTCCATCACTCTTTATCACACTATGGCTTGTGATCTTTCATGTTTGCATTAGTTTAAGCATATCATCCCATATTGCATTTTTGTTTCACTACATAAGTTCAAATTCATCTGCATCTAGGGTTTGTGATCTGAGCAATCCAAAGATTCATATGAGCCATCCCAAAGGCTTCCAATCATTCCAAGAGGGTCCATGTATATTCTATCATCATTTTATATCCCTCAAAGATCAAGGAAGTCAAGAATCACAAGAACTTGGAAAGCAAGGTAGCAGAGCTACAATTTCACTGCACATATGACCTGAAATTAGGGTTTTGGTTTCAGAGTCCATAACTCCAAATGTTTTGGTCATTCTTGTTTCTAATAGTCTCAATATGTTATAAGGATCATGTGTACCAAGTTTGATGAAGAAATTCATTGTGGAAGTCATTTGTTCACTGGGTAACTTCTTGAGCAAATCAGAGCAAAATCAGGGCATCTGAGGCCCCCACCAATGGAACCAAATTGGATTTTTCATCAAATTGAAGTTATATGATCTTTATTTGATCATTGAAGTGCTTGGAAGTTCACAAAATTGAAGAAAAGTGAGCTAAACCAAAAGTTGCCAAAAATGGAAATGACTTGTAATGTAAACTTTCCATTTTGGGAAAGTATTTCAACCTCCTCTTTCTCAACCAAGAATGCTTCAAATGAAAAATTGTTGGTCATTAAAGTTGTAGATTGGATCATTCCCTTTTCAAAAAGTACAAGAACAAATTCTAATTCATTATGGAACTCAAGTTATGGCCTTTCAAAGTTGGCAAAAATCCTATAATTTTCAAGAATGCACCAAAGAGGGATTTTTGCAAAACCACTTGCCAAGCTTCTAAGTGACCTCTAATTGATTTCTAAACCTCATAACAACATCACATGACTCATTGTGATCAGAATTTCACAAATATTCACAAGATTTCATGCCTTGGTTCACAAGAAACTTCAAAGAGGGCAAAATGCAAAATCTATGCAATCTTGCTATCTACGCCATCCAGCTGCATTCTTTTGATCCTAGGGCTCACCATAAACCATGCTGAAGCAAGACACCCCATTGAACCACTTCTGTTCCAGCACATGCTTGTGGTACACATATTTGACTTTTTTTGGCAAAAACTCCCATACTCTTGGAATAGTGTTTTGCAGCCATTCCGAACCTACTCCATATTATATTCAAACAATATGGGAGAGATAAGAGGAAGGATTGGAGCCTGAAACATACACAACATCAGATTCACAAAAAATATACACAAGACTTGTTCTCTTCGAAACACCCTCAAAACATAACAAAATCCAGAAATTCTTTCACCAACAAATCTCTCTTCATCCATAGAACAAAACACAACCCTTGGAAGGGCCTGAATCACTACACACACAAACCTCTATTTATGCTAAACCAGAACCACACAACACAAACCAGCCACTCTTAAAGCTTTTCAAGCATTCCACTAGCCTCAGGAGGATCAAAAGAAGCTTTTTGCACGAAGAGAGGCCCTGAAAGCTCACATTTGCAGTTCATCAGCTCAGGTAACCTCTGTCGCTCCCACCAAATGACACCCGGGCCAAGAGGGGTACAGACGTGAACGGTCGGCGAAAGGATAAGAAAATGAATAGAGTCGCCAGCTAGGCATTTTTATCCCGAAGGAAAGGTAATGCTGCATAGACCTAGAAAGATATGGATAAGACGGTCGCGAACCAGAGAAACTGAGAAAGGGGGTTGGTTACAACCTGGGAAGGTATTAGCACCCAGATTGTCCGTCATACTCGACGGGATCCACGCTTAAAAGATTTGTGTTTAAAAGGGGTAGTGTCAGTGCAATCTGTGTATCAAAGCTGGAAAGAATGCAAGTGTCAGTGCTAAAAGAAAGTGAAGTGAGATATGTGAAGTGTCAGTGCAAGAGAAGAGTATGAAGCTCAAGATTATGAGGCTTAAAGAATAATGCTGGAAGAAGGGGAATATACAGAGACTTTTGTTCGATAACTGTTAAGTTATGCCTACGTATCCTCTCGTGCAATGAGGAAGTCAGAACACCGTAGTTCGACTCAAAGAGACTGAAAGGTAAATTGACTTGTGAAATGCTTACTTGCCTATGCTCAAGTGTATGACCTGTCTGGCTCAGGTGCAAACTGTCTTGCATTAGACGGAAGAAGCGAGTTCTCGTTTGTGAGTGAAGATTATGAGAAAAGAATCCCGGAGGAGACGATTATTGTTTGTTTTTTGTGTTTTCAGTCTTTTATTTGTTTTTGGTGTTTGTCATAAGTTTATGAGCTTAAGCCTAAACCAAGGTTTAGTAAGCTCATCACATCTTCCCTCTGATTAGGGGTAATGAGAATACCTTAAGTATGAAGTAAGCACCTCATACTTAATCACCATGATGTAGGGTTAAGATCATTAACCTACTTGTGATTATTTAGATGTTTTTGGTATTTTGTTTAGTGTTAAGTAATGAGTTTAAGCCATAATCAAGGATTTAATGGACCCATTACACCATCCTAATAGAAGGATAATAGATGAGAACATTTAAGCTAAGGAAGGCTCCTCAACTTAATCCATGATTAGGGATTAACCTCATGACAAAACAAAGCCTTTATTAAATGGATTTTGGTTAATGACAAGGTTAAGAAATGGATTTTAGGGTTTGTAAGACAACTTGAGGGGGACTTGTCCATTAACTCTAGGGTTAGTCCTTCTTAACCAATTAAGGAAGAATTAGAACCCTAATGCAAGGCCCAAGTTACAAGCTTGATGTCTTAGTGATTATTAAGATGGATTGATTAAGAGGTTTAAACAAATTAAGGGTTTAACACTTAGGATTAAAGTTATACACTCCATCCTAAGAGAAGGATGCAGGTATAACTCTAATCACAAAGTCTTAAAACCTTAAAGGTTTAGTCTCTGATTATGAGATGAGGAGAGAAGACACAAAGATGACACAAAGGTAAAACTAATGGGGGGACTAATCAAACCCTAATTGTGATCATGCTTGGTTGTTCCTAGGGTTTATGAGGCTTACAAGAGATCTTCAGGATAAAAGCCATCAAGGAAGAAGTAGATGGGAGAAGGAAGAAACAAAGAGAAGCAGGACAACTTGTTTAACTTAAGAAGACAAGTTGCTTGGAGAAAGAAAGTAAGGAGGAGACATGAATGAGTAAGCTCACTCTAATACACAAGTAAAATGCAGAAATGAATGCATAAAAGGGATGAGAAGGGGTTATGAGAAGTGAAGGCAAATTCACTTCTCAATGACTTACCACCTGAAAAGTTAGTAACAAGAAATGAAATGTAATGAAAATGAGATGAAATGCAATGATGCAAACCAAAGTCAGAAGCATAAACATGATGTTAATAATGCTAAGAGATGATGTTGTCGCTCCCACCAAAATGACACCGGGCCAAGAGGGGTACAGACGCGAACGATCGGCGAAAAGGGGATGTGAGAACACACAGGAGTGAACTCACAAGAAAAGAAAAGAGTCGCCAGCTAGGCATTTTTATCCCGAAGGAAAGGCAATGCTGCATCGACCTAGAAAGATATGGACAAGACGGTTGCGAACCAGAGAGACTGAGAAAGGGGGTTGGTTACAACCTGGGAAGGTATTAGCACCCAGATTGTTCGTCGTACTCGACGGGATCCACGCTTAAAAGATTTGTGTTTTAAAGGGGTAGTGTCAGTGCAATTTGTGTATCAAAGCTGGAAAAGAATGCAAATGTCAGTGTAAAAGAAGTGTGAAGTGTAGTATGTACAGTGTCAGTGTAAGAACAAGAGTATAAAGCTCAAGACCATGAGGCTTAAAGAATAAAGCTGGAAGAGGGGGGAATATACAGAGACTTTTGTTCGATAACTGTTAAGTTATGCCTACGTATCCTCTCGTGCAATGAGGAAGTCAGAACACCGTAGTTCGACCCAAAGAGACTGAAAGATAAATTGACTTGTGAAATGCTTACTTGTCTATGCTCAAATGTGTGACCTGTCTGGCTCAGGTGCAAACTGTCTTGCATTAGACGGAAGAAGCAAGTTCTCGTTTGTGAGTGAATGAGATGAGAAAAGAATCCCGGAGGAGACGATTATTGTTTGTTTTTATGTTTTCAGTCTTTTATTGCTTTTGAATTTGTCATAAGTTAATGAGCTTAAGCCTAAACCAATGGTTTAGTAAACTCATCACATCCTCCCTCTGATTAGGGGTAATGAGAATACCTTAAGTGTGAAGTCAGCATCTCACACTTAATCACCTTTTGATGTAGGATTAAGATCATTAACCTACTTGTAATTATTTAGATGTTTTTGTTGTTTTTGTTTAGTGTTAAGTAATGAGCTTAAGCCATAATCAGGGATTAAACAGACTCATTACACCATCCTAATAGAAGGATAATAGATGAGAATGTTTAAGCTGAGGAAGACTCCCCAACTTAATCCATGATTAGGGATTAACTTCATGACAAAACAAAACCTTTATTAGATGGATTTTAGTTAATGGTATGATGAAGAAGTGATTTTTATGATTTTTAAGACAACTTGAAGGGGACTTGTCCATTAACACTAGGGTTAGTCCTTCTTAACCAATTTAAGGAAGAATTAGAACCCAAATGCAAGGCCCAAGTTACAAGCTTGATGTCTTGATGATTATTAAGTGAATTGATTAAAGGATTTAAACACATTAAGGGTTTAACACTTAGGATTAAAGTTATACACTCCATCCTAATAGAAAGATGCAGGCATAAGCTTGATCACAAAGCCTTAAAGCCTTTAGGGTTTAGTCCTTGATTATGAGATGAGAAGAGAAGACTCAAAGAGACACAAAGGTAAAAGCTAAGTGGGGGACTAATCAAACCCTAATTATTATCATGCTTGGTCATTCCTAGGGTTTGTGAGGTTTACAAGAAAGATCTTCAGAGAAACCACCAGGAAGCAGATGAAAGGAGCAGAGAGAAGCAAAGTAACTTGCTTCAATTAAGAAGACAAGTCACTTGAAGAAAGAAAGTGAGATGAACAAGAATGAGCAAGCTCAATCAAATACACATACAAAATACAGCAAGGATGCATAAGAGAGATGAAAAGAGATTGTGAGAAGTGAAGGCAAATCCACTTCTCAAAACAACTTACCACCTGAAAAGTTAGTAAGAGAAATGAAATGTAATGAAAATGAGATGAAATGTGATGATGCAAACCAAAACCAGAAGCATGAGTATGATGTTAATGATGCTAAGAGATGATGCAAACATGAGGCAAGACATGGGGATGATCATACAAACATATGGATGCAAGAGAAGCATGCTTTGAACCATGGATGTTCATGAAAAGTTATGAAATGAAAATGACATACAACATGGCAAATGTGAGATGCAATGATCAAACATGATTCTAATATGTCTTAAGATGTATCATGAATCAAATGAATGCATAAAATGTCATGACAAGTCATGGTATGCAAGCAAATGTAAGATGAATGCAAAAAAAAGCCCAAATTAGGGTTCATGATCAATGCACAAAACAAAATTCAAAACTAGAAGCAAACCTCATGATAAAAATTTGAAAATTCATTCAAAGGAATCCTAAACCTATACAAACTCATTGCCCAAAGGAGAGGTTCTAACTCTTAACCTAGTGTATGTTATGAATTTCCTAAGTTGGCTAGGGTTTTAAGGTACCTTGTCAAGAAAAATGTCAAACAAATTGAAAATGCAAGATCAATTCAAGCCAATTTAAACCTATAAACTACATGCTATGCAAGATGCAATGCAAAAAGAATCATTGTCCAACTCTCAATGGTCAGGCAGGAGTGAATTTTTGAAGTTTGAATCAAAATAATGCCTTGAAATGAAATTAAATCCATTGAAAATTGTCAAAAGGCATCAAGATCAGAAAAGAAATTTGGTTTGAAGGTTGGACAATGTTTCTAAAGGATTTTAAATGTTTCATGAATTTTTTTGTGATTTTTAAATACTTAAAAGTATTTTTAATTAATTAATTCTCATTAATCAATTAAAAATAAACTTTTAAATGATTTAAAAATATTTTTCAATGCAAAAAATAAAAATAAAAATATTTTTGGTTTCTGAAAATCAATAAAAGGGTTGATAAAAATTTTCAGAATTTTTCAATGTGCTAATTTTAATAAAATGTACAAAACAAAACAAATAAAATGAAAATAAAAATGAATTTAATGAGAAGTAATCAGAATCAAGGGCCAGCATTTGAATGGATTGCGCGCGCATTGACTGGCGCCAGATCCTGTGGTCTATATTCAAAATGGCTTAATTAAAATAAACTGAATTAATTAATCTAATTAAAAATGATTAGGGTTTTAATGAGAGATCCTGTCCATTCAATCACGCGCGAGTCAACCCATCCTACTCTCCACATTCAAACTTCATTAATGACACAGATTAACCCTAAACAAATTCAGGTGGCCGGAGAAGACTTCCGGTCGTCTTCTCCGCGCGAGATGTCTGACCTAACTCTCTCAAAACCTCACCAAATCCTGCCAAAACCTCCAGATCAACTCATCTAAACCTCCTAAACAACAATCCAGCCATAAAATTCATTTCTTTTTCGTGAATCATGAAGAACAAACAGAAATTAAATTTACGGGCAAAGTTTCAGGCAAGCCATACATCTTCAAAACTCAATCATTTTCAAAAATAAAAGGTTCAGTGAACTCAGGGAAGCATGTAGATCATTTTAGAAACAAGAGATATGAGTTCTGGAAAAATGAATTTCCAAGGCTACCTGAATCGAAGCTTTCAAATCAGGGACTTTCTGGCCAGTTTCTTGCTTCCAACCAACTCCAATGGACCTCTTGAGAAGCTTGCAATGCTTGTTTGAATTTTATGGTGGCTGATTGGAGAGTTTGCAGAAGTTCTGTTCAAAGAGGGGCAGAAATCGTGTTTTGATTTCAGGAGGTTTTAGGGCCAAGTGAAGGCAAGGAAATGATCAGGAGGATGTGGTGAGATGTTTTGTGAAGTTTGTTTGTGTGTTTGAAGCTTGTGGAGTCAGTTTCGAATGGTTTTGCAAATGAAGCATAAACTTGGAACTAGGGCTTGGAGTGTGTTTCAGCATGAATGGTTCTGTGCTATGGCTTGCCTTTGGTCCACTTATCACTCATGGATAGGCCTGTGGAGTTGGTGTGCCCTATTGTGATTGGTATGGGTCTTTGGCCAAAATGTCAAACTTTGTGTAAGAGAGGTATGGGCTCATAGCTAGCCAAGGACAAATGGGGTGTCCTGCGCAGCAAGAAGTGTGGAGAGCCCTAGGATCAATTATGAAGTCAGCAAGCAAGTGGATTAGGGTTTGAATGAGGTTTTGCAACTTGGTTCATCTTTGGCCCTTTTGAAGTTTCTTGCCCCACAAGTCACAAAAATGAGTGATTCTTTGATGCAATCTGACTTTTAGGTCTTGGTTCATGTTTGTGTGAAGTTTAGAAGTCCATTTGGAAGTTCAATTAGCCTTGGCAAGTGGTTTTGCAACTTTGCCTCTTTGGTAGAAAACTTCAAATTATGTGATTTTGGCCAACTTTGACAAGCCATAACTTTTGATCAAAAATGAATTAGAACAAGTTCTTGTACTTTTTGAAAAGGGAATGATCCATTATACAACTTTCATGACCAAAGTTTTTCCATTTGAAGTATTTTTGAATCAAAAAGCAAGGGTTGAAAAAGTTTCCCAAAATGGCAATTTTCATTATAAGTCAACTTTCCCAAAAAGTCAACTTTGCAAATGGCTTGAAATTATTCAATTTTGTGAACTTCCAACATCTTCTATGATCAAATAAAGATCATACACAATCAAAATGATGAAGAACACCCTTTGGTTGGGTCATTGAGGGCCTCAGATACCCTGATTTTGCACTGACTTGCTCAGAAAGTCAACTCTTGATCAGATGACTTCCCCATTGAATTTCTTCATGAAAATTGATATGCACGATCCCTATACCATATAGAGACCAATAGAAACAAGAATGACAAAAAAATTTGGAGTTATGGCCTTTGAAACCAAAACCCTAATTTCAGGTCATCTGTGCAGTTAAACCTGGCTCTGCTTCCATGCCATTCTCAGTTCTTGTGATTTTTTGACATTCTTGACTTTTTAGAGGATATAATATGATGCTTGAACATACATGGACCCCTTTGAAGTGATTGATGACCTTTGGAGTGGTTCAAGTGGCTCTTGGATTGCTCAGATCACAAACCCTAGATGCAGATGACTTAGAAACAATGCAGTGAATCACAAATGTGATATGAGATGCTATGATTGAACTTATGCATATGAAATGGTCACAAGCCATGGTGTAAATGAGTGAGGGCAAATTTGGGATGTTTACAGCTGCCCCTATTCAAACATGAGTTAGCTGTGTAGGATGTAAGCAACGGCTTAACAGGCAAACAAGATAACTTGTGGTTGAATACCAAAGACAGTCCAAAATTTGCACTCACAGAATGAAGAAGAAAAGGGATATAGATTGTAAAAGAAAATAAAGTATATTGTAAAGTGTGGGCGACGGAGGACGACCGTCGAGCAGGGGGCGACTGCTGGGGAAAGAGCAATGACGGGGACGACCGACATGCTGGGGAAGAAACGGGAGAATAAAGCAATGACGGGGACGGCCGACATGCTGGGAAAAATGCGGGAAATAAAGCAATGACGGGGATGGCCGACATGCTGTGGATATAAGAGATTATGATGGGGACGGTCATCAGGACTCTCTGGGGATTATAGGTAGAAATAAATGATGAGGTACGGTTATCAGGTTCATAAAGTAATGCAAACCACGATGGGGACGACCATCGGGCTAAACTGATGAAGGACGATCATCAGGAAAAGGAAAAGGGACCACGACGGGGACGGCCATCGGGTTAAAGAATGAATGAAATAATGATGAGGGACGGTCATCAAAGGTGAAGGACGATCACCTAGCAGGGGACGGCTGCTCTGATGGGGATAAGATGAGGGACGGTCATCTAAGGTGAAGGACGATCACCTGGCAGGGTACGGCTGCCGAAAGTATCGCGACATAGGACGAATGCCGGATAAGAGGTCGACGATGGGGACAGCCATCGGATGAGCATGATGAAGGACGATCATCAAGAGGTGAAAGACGATCACCTAGCAGGGTACGGCTGCTCTCGAGGTTTATCATGACATAGGACGAATGTCAGATAACAAGATCAACGATGGGGACGACCATCGGATAAAATGATGAAGGACGATCATCAAAAGGTGAAGGACGATCACCTAGAAGGGTACGGCTGCTAAAAATCACGACATAGGACAAATGCCGGATAAAAGGTCGACGATGAGGACGGCCATCGGATGAGCATGATGAAGGACGATCATCAAAAGGTGAAGGACGATCACCTAGCAGGGGACGGCTGCTCTCAAGGATAAGATGGGGGACGACCATCTAAGGTGAAGGACGATCACCTAGCAGGGTACGGATGCTAAAAATCACGACATAGGACGAATGCCAGATAGAAAAGGTTGCTTTGTTGACGACCTACTGGGGAACAGTAAACACGGACGAGTATTTACATCCAAGAAATAAAAGGTATAAGTGTTTTGACATTGTGTACAGATTAAAGATGCGGACGAGCATCCTTAAGACTATGATATGGACGAGTATCGGGTGGAAACAAATACTGACACGTGTTCAGAGATGATGATACGGACGAGTATCAACTGGTTAACAAGGAACACAGACGAGTGTCGATTCTGAGGGGACTCTTGTGGGGGAAATAGTAGACACAGACGAGTGTCTAAATTCAAGAAGACATGAGTGTTTGACACGTGTATGGATTAAATATGCGGACGAGCATCCCTAAGACTATGATACAGACGAGTATCAGGTAGAAACAAACGCTTGACGCATGTTCTGAGATGATGATACGGACGAGTATCAACTGGTTAACAAAGAACACGGACGAGTGTCGAATCTGAGGGGATTTAAGTGGTATATACAAGATACGGACGAGTATCTGTATAAGTATGAATGGTGTACAGGAGAGTGTTTAACCTGCTGGGGAGAGTGACACAGACGAGTGTCAAAAGGTATATTATAGACAAGTATATGCTTTACAAAGTGTTTAGGCAACCGTGCCGGGGAAAGCGACACGGACGGGTGTCAGGGATTTGTATAAAGATGTATTTGTGCGTGCAAAGAGGACGCTTTGGCTTTCTACTGGGGATATGTCACGGACGGGTGTCAAGAAGTATCTGTAATATAAGTGGTTTGTTTGTACAGAAAGCTCGGGCGACTTTACTGGGGAATGATGACGCGGACGGGTGCCAAAAGGAGTGTGTATTTGTATTTACAAGTGTAAGGCAAATGCCTTGGCTCTCTGGTGGGGAATTTGGGGAGTTTTCTGTATATTGTCGGTATTTACAAGTCTTTGATTCAGACCATGGCTTATGATTATGCAATATGTTTGATTTTTGCCGTAATGCTCCGTATTAGACGGAATGTTACGCTTTGAGGGGAGAATATGATGCGAATGCTATGATTATGCACAGATACCGATCCGGGATCCGGGTCCCGTTGCTACGAAGATCTCTGGTCGATCTGCTTGAAGTGAACATCCCAACTGGGGATGAAGTTACTGGTATATCTGACATATGGGACTCTGCTTGGGGAAATAGGTCACTGATAGACCCATCCTTGGTGGTGAGGGACCCAGCTGGGGTTTGTTGAAGCTTTCTTCACTCTGTTGTGGGATCTTCAGACGTTGCTCTTTTGGATAGAGGCTGAAGCTCTGTGGGGAGATGGTTCCCTGGCTTTTGTACTTGGCTGAGGAGGAAGTAAATGGCAACTCGGCTGGGGAGAAATAATAAATGGCAACTCAGCTGGGGAGAAAGCACCTACGGTGCTAATACTGAGTGGATAATGATTTGTCGGCTTGCTGGGATGAAGCTTTCATGCCCCATGTTGTGCTTTGAATACCTGCAATCCTGAAAAGACAGAGAAATGCACAAGTAATCCCGAGGTATCCCTTACCGGATTCCATCATAGAAGTTTAGACCCCCCGGGAGTATGTATATTTCCTGCAAGCACGTGTTTTAAGAGAAGCATCTGTATTTATGCAATCAGTATCTTAAGGACATTAGACATTTTGCAAATGAAGATAAAATGTACGAGACAAAACATGACTGAAAATCTGATTTTATTGATTTATACGCCCTGAATTGGCGAGATACAGTCAGAGAAACAGATCCCCTAAAATGAGGAGATTGTTATAAATTGAGAAACAAAATATGTTGGAAATGTTGATGACGCTTCAAGGAGCTCCCCTTTGCTATGACTCGTATGACATTTGACGTTCCTTTTGTCTCGCTTTTTGAGGAAGGCTGATTCTGACAGAAGCTTGATCCTTTCGAATCTTACCAAGTTGTGAGTGATACAGATGAATTCAGAATGCAGTTGTTCGCTTATTCCCTTATTTTGCATGGATCGCCCCTTAGGGTTTTCAATCCATCGGGATACCCATTTTTGCCTGAGTTGTCCAATGTGGCTTTTCAACTCAGCGGGTGTACATTTTTTGTTTATTTCCCTTATTTTTGCCCGAGTCTTTTATTCTGTTTTTGACTCGCCGGGATGCCCTATTTTTGCCTGGACTTACATTCTGTTTTTATGTCCAGCGGGTCATTTTATGCGAAGTATTTTTTAACTGCATCTGAATTCACAGGGGACAGGAAGTCTTCACCATCCATAGTACTGAGCATCAATGCTCCACCGGAGAAAACTTTCTTTACTACGAATGGCCCATCATAGTTCGGAGTCCATTTGCCCCTGTGGTCTGTATGAGGAGGGAGGAGTCTTTTCAGCACAAGATCTCCTACTTGGTATTCTCGGAGCATGACTTTCTGATCGAAAGCCTTTTTCATCCTTTTCTGGTATAACTGCCCATGACAGATTGCAACCAATCTCTTTTCTTCAATCAGACTCAATTGTTCATATCGGGACCGGACCCACTCTGCTTCGTTCAGCTTAACATCCATTAATACCCGTAAGGAGGGTAATTCAACTTCAACTGGTAGGACTGCCTCCATACCATACACAAGTTGATACGGTGTTGCCCCAGTGGATGTTCTGATTGACGTACGGTACCCATGCAAGGCAAACGGTAGCTTTCATGCCAGTCTGTGTAGGTGACTACCATCTTTTGCACAATCTTCTTGATATTCTTATTAGCTGCCTCAACAACGCCATTCATCTTTGGCCTGTAAGGAGAAGAATTGTGGTGTTGGATCTTGAAGTCCCGACATAGTTCTGCCATCATTTTGTTGTTCAAGTTGGAACCATTATCAGTAATGATTCGCTCGGGTACTCCATACCGACAGATGATATCTCTTTTCAGAAATCGGGCTACCACTTGCCTTGTAACATTTGCATATGAGGCTGCTTCAACCCACTTGGTAAAATAGTCGATGGCTACCAGGATGAATCTGTGGCCGTTTGAAGCAGTCGGTTCGATCTTGCCAATCATATCAATGCCCCACATGGCAAAGGGCCAGGGTGAAGACATCACATTCAGAGGATTAGGAGGCACATGCACCTTATCCGCATAAATCTGGCATTTATGACATTTTCTGGCATAAGCACAACAGTCTGCATCCATCGTGATCCAGTAATAGCCTGATCTTAGCAACTTCTTGGCCATGGCATGCCATCCTGCATGGGTACCAAAGGATCCTTCGTGCACCTCGTGCATCAACAATTCTGCTTCTGTTCTATCAACGCATCTGAGAAGTACCATATCAAAGTTTCTCTTGTACAGGGAACCATCAGTATTCAGGAAGAAACTACCAGCAAGCCTTCTTAAAGTCTTCTTATCATTGGAAGATGCCCCAGGTGGGTATGTTTGATCCTCCAAGAAGCACTTAATGTCATGGAACCACGGCTTGTCATCTTTAACAACATCTGCTGCAAATACATACGCTGGTCTGTCAAGTCTGGACACTGAAATCCGAGGCACAAAGTTGGCAGCTTGAACTTTGATCATGGATGAAATGGTGGCAAGAGCATCTGCAAATTGATTCTCGTCTCGAGGTATATACTCAAGCTTGACCGTTGTAAAGAAAGTCAATAACCTCCTTGTATAATCCCTGTAAGGTATCAGATGATCCTGGTGTGTGTACCATTTGCCATTGGTTTGATTAATTACCAGAGCTGAATCTCCGAATACAGTTAAGGTTTTGATCCTGAGGTCAATGGCTTCCTCAAGACCCATAATGCAAGCTTCGTATTCAGCTTCGTTGTTAGTGCAGTTAAAGGTGAGTTTTGCCGAGAAAGGCATGTGAACTCCTTTAGGTGTAATGAGTACTGCACCAACACCATGACCATTCGTATTAACAGCCCCGTCAAACATCACAGTCCATTCTTCTTCTGGGTCAGGCCCTTCGGTGTGAACAGGCTCTTCATGATCTTTTGCTTTTATGAACATGATGTCTTCATCAGGGAAGTCAAATCTCATAGGCTGGTAATCATCAATGGGTTGCTCAGCAAGATAATCAGACAATACACTGCCCTTGATGGCTTTCTGAGATGTGTAATGGATGTCATATTCTGTGAGGATCATCTGCCATCTTGCAACCCGTCCGGTAAGTGCTGGCTTCTCAAAAATGTACTTAACTGGATCCATTTTGGAAATCAATAGAGTAGTGTGGGTCAACATATACTGTCTCAGTCGGCGAGCAGCCCACGCTAAAGCACAACAAGTTTTCTCGAGCAGTGAATAACGTTGTTCACAGTCGGTAAACTTTTTGCTTAGGTAGTATATTGCATACTCTTTTCGACCAGACTCGTCATGCTGGCCCAGCACACACCCCATTGACTCTTCTAATACTGTCAAGTACATTATCAGAGGTCTTCCTTCAACTGGTGGCATAAAGATTGGAGGCTCTTGTAAGTATTCCTTGATCTTGTCAAAAGCCTTCTGGCAGTCTTTGTTCCACCTGACCGTCTGTTCTTTTCTCAACAGCTTGAACAAGGGTTCACAGGTTGCTGTAAGGTGAGATATGAACCGTGAAATATAGTTCAATCTACCTATAAACCCCCGAACTTCTTTCTCAGTTTTCGGTGCAGGCATTTCTTGAATGGCTTTAACTTTATCAGGGTCAACCTCAATCCCTTTCTCGCTTACAATAAAGCCCAGCAGCTTACCAGATCGCACTCCGAATGTGCATTTGTTGGGGTTTAACTTCAATTGGTACTTCCTCAGACGCTTGAATAGTTTCAGCAGATTTACCAGGTGGTCTTCTTCTGTGAGGGACTTGGCAATCATGTCATCCACATAACATTCAATTTCTTTATGGATCATGTCGTGGAATAATGTCACCATAGCCCGTTGATATGTTGCACCAGCATTCTTCAGTCCGAATGGCATCACCTTGTAACAGAACGTGCCCCAGGGTGTGATAAAAGTTGTCTTCTCCATGTCTTCAGGTGACATTTTGATCTGATTGTATCCTGAAAATCCGTCCATGAAGGAGAACACCGAGAATTAAGCCGTATTATCAACCAATACATCAATGTGAGGGAAATCATCTTTTGGGCTGGCTCTGTTCAAGTCCCGGTAGTCTACGCACATCCTTACCTTGCCGTCTTTCTTAGGCACAGGTACAATATTAGCAACCCACGGCGGATAGCTAGTCACAGCAAGGAACCCGGCGTCCCACTGCTTTTGTACCTCTTCTTTGATCTTCATTGCCATGTCCGGGCGAGTACGGCGTAGCTTCTATTTAACTGGTGGGCAGTCTTCTCTTAAAGGCAGCTTGTGCATGACAATATCGGTGTCCAACCCTGGAATATCCTGATAAGACCAAGCAAACACATCCACATATTCACGAAGCAGGTCAATCAGTTGTTTCTTCACTGAGTCTTGTAAGCAGGCCCCGATTTTAACCTCTTTCACATCTTCATCCGTACCAAGATTAATCGTTTCAACCTCCTCCTGATGAGGAGTGATAACCTTCTCCTCTTGCCTTAACAACCTGGCCAGTTCTTCAGGAAGCTCATAATCTTCTTCAACCCCTTCATCAGCTTGATTGATTGGATTGTCAAAGTCATACGAAGCCATAGTTGTGTTGTTGTCGGTGCAGTCTGAAAGGCACTCTATGCAAGGGTTTAGATTGTTCATTTTAGTGATTGATTTTAATCTTGTTTAGAAAAAGTGGAGTAAAGTTATCATTTTGAAAACATCGCCATTTTATTTTTGTACAAAAAGAAAAATGAAAAAACAGTGAGCGGAAAAGAAAAAGACTCATTTGTAAAAGATGTCCGATATTCATTGATTGATCTGTTTGCACAAAATTACAGATGGCCCGATTACAAAATGAGTCTTGTCATCTTGGGCAAGATGCAAGACTTGATGCATGCTTAAAATATACAGGAAATAATAATTACTCTGCAGGAGTAACCCTTATAATTTCCTGGGAAGACCAGTTTGAGATACGGCTCCCCGGGATCCTTGGACGTATCCAGCTCTCCAGGTTGCGTTCATCTTCCGACTCATCTTCCAAGTTGTTCACTGCATCCGGGGTGAGCATCCCCTCGCTGACAAAGTTGGGCTTCTTAGCAGCCTCTGATTGATCTTGTTGAGTTGGTTTGTAACCCAACCCAAATTTGTCCTCCTTCTTCTCCACAGGTAGCAGCTTGCCCCAGCCTTGGGCAGTCCCCTCTTCAACAACCTTCCTGGCTTGCTGATAAGACGTCATGAAGGTTCCCAGCACAGCAGATGCTTCATTAATGTTCAGGGCCTCAAATCCCTGGCTCATCGTTTCATGGATCTCTCCATCCATCTCAATGTACTTGTACGTAGCCAGATGGCTAACAAAGATGTCCTCTTCACCACAGATGGTGATGATTTGACCTTCCCACTCGAATTTTAGCTTCTGGTGAAGGGTAGACGTAACTGCGCCAGCGGCATGGATCCAAGGTCTACCCAGCAAACAGCTGTAGGCCGGCTGAATGTCCATCACATAGAAGGTAATTTTGAAGGTCTGCGGGCCAATCATCACAGGCAGATCAATCTCCCCTAGCACTGATCATTTAGAGCCATCAAAAGCTCTCACCACCAAATTACTTGGACGCAGTGCCAAGCCATCATACTCCAGCTTCACCAAGGCTTTCTTTGGTAGAACGTTGAGTGAAGACCCAGTGTCCACCAATACATGGGATAGAACAGCACCCTTGCATTCTAAAGTGATGTGTAAAGCCTTGTTGTGGTTACGTCCCTCAGTTGTTAAATCGGCATTGGTAAAACCCAGTCCATGACTGGTGTTGACATTCGCTACCATGGTTTCCAGCTGATTAACAGTGATCTCTTCTGGCACGTATGCTGCGTGCAGGACTTTCAGTAATGCATTCCTGTGAGATTCAGAACACATCAACAGGGATAATATGGAGATCTTTGAGGGAGTTTGGTGAAGCTGATCCACCACTTTGTAATCACTTCTCTTTATAATTCTCATGAACTCGTATACATCTTGTTCAAAAGATGTCTTCTGAGTTTCCTTGATAGTTGGCTCTTCCACTACCACACTCTTTCCTTTTGCTTTGGCAGCAGCTTCTGCCTTAGCATTAGGTCTTTGCACTTGTGAGGCAAAGAGGCGTCCGCTTCTGGTGAAGCCTCCGCCTCCCCCAACATTATCAATTTGTGGAGAAGAAGTTGAAGAATCCAAAGTGATTTTCTCCCCGTTGCAGTAAAGGTCAGAGCCATAATGCCAAGGGATGGCATTACTGCTTTCATATGGAACTGGTCCAGGTACCGTGATGGTAACTGGACTGACTGCTGCAGAGGAGGGTACTGAAATAGTGTGCGGATCGTAGTGGATGGTGACTAGTGACCTGGCAGGAGGTACCACTGCTTGTTGTTGAAAATTGTTGTTTGGAGGAACATATGTTGGATCATAATAAATGGTGACTGCTGAGATATCTATTGGCGTTATAGAAGATTCTGTTGAATAAATGGGTGCTGATGTTGTAGAAGAGATGGTTGTTGACATCTGATTTGTCGAAGTGATGGACGGAGCCATTGTTGATGATATTGATGAATTGATTGGAATGATTGTTGTTGCAGTTGTAGAAGAGTCAGGAACTGTTGCCAAAGGGATTGCTGGATTTATAGGAGCTGACGTCGTGATCTGAAGTATACCGCCTTTGATAAGACCATCTATGCCGCTTCTCAAGTTATCACACCCGTTGACCGAAATGTTGCAATAACCACAACCGAGCTCACACCCGGGGAACATCTGGCATTCCAGGAGCTGAGCTTTAATTTCTACCAGAGGTGTCCGAATCTGCCCAACACTGGTGATTAAGAAAGATGGCTTATCTCCCTCAATAGCAATAATTCTTGGTCCTCCATGATTGGGCATGGGATTCTTGTTGACATTTGGCGGGGGTGCAAAGTTGAGAGCTTTGGAATCCACTAGATCATGTACTTTCATTTGTAAAGCCCTGCATTTCTCGGTACTGTGGCCAGGTGCATTTGAATGAAAAGCACACCGGGCGTTGACATCATAATTTCTTGGAAGACTGGTAGGATCTGGAGGTGCCAATGTCCTTAGCTCAACCAGGTTGAGTTTCAGGAGTTGTGGCAATAAAGCGGCATAAGGCATAGAGATAGGGTCAATCACCCTATTTGCTTGGGATGGTCTTTGCTGAAAGGGTCTTTGCTGTTGATTGCTGTTGTTGTTGTTGTTGTTGTAGTTTCTTTGAGGAGGATACTGAACTTGTTGCTGGTAGTGGGGTTGTTGTTGTGGTTGATATGCTGGTTGCTGAGGAATCGGAGCTGGAATAGTGACAGCTGCCACTGACCTATGAACATACTGAGGTCTGCCCCTGTTGGCATGAATAGCATTAGTCTCACCGGTTCTTCTTGGTCCCACAAAAGGCTTCCTGGGATTGCTTGACGAACTTACACCATTATCAGTAATTTTGCCCATCTTCAGAAGGCTTTCAATTCTTTCTCCAGCTATGACTACGTCAGCGAAGTTGGTGGAAGAAAAGGCAGCTAGCCTATCAATATATGTTCCTTGTAGAGTGTTCATGAACATGTCGGCCATTTCTCTTTCCGACATGGGTGGCTGAACAGCAGCAGCAAGCTATCTCCACCTCTGGGCATATTCCCTGAAGCTTTCTCTAGAGGAATGAGACATTCCCATCAGAAGGGTTCTGTTAGGAGCCATGTCCAGGTTGTATTGGTACTGCCTGATGAAAGCCTCAGCTAGGTCTTTCCAGCATCTGATTGTAGCTCTGGTCAAATGAGAGTACCACTCCCTTGAGGCCCCAGTCAAACTATGTTCAAAATAAAACATCCACAGTTTTTCATCCATGGTGTATGCCTTGAGTCTCCCCAGGAAAGACTGCAAGTGGGTTCGTGGACAGGAAGTTCCGTTGTACTTCTCGAAGCACAGGGGTTTAAACTTGTGAGGTATCCTTACCCCGTCCACTAGGCCCATATCCATGACATCAAAACCCAAGGAGTTTTGAGACTCCAGGGATCTCAATTTCTCAGCAATTTCGTCAAGCCTCCTATCATAGGCTTCGTCCCCAGCTCCCATTACAGTGAATTGATCCTCTTGGGGGTCTTCTTGTAAGATTCTGCCCACAGTTGTATTTCCTTGCACATTAACCGGGATATTGACTTCCAGGTGTAGATGAGGCCCATATACTGGTGGGTTAATATGAGGCTGACCCCTCTCATTGTTACTCGTTCCTCCAGTCCCTAGATGGGGCTCTTCTAGGGTCTGCCTTTCTACCAATGCCCTCAATCTTTCTTGACTTTGAGCCAAGCCATTCATTACTTCCATGAACTGGGTCATTTGGTTCCTCATTTCTAGCCTTTCATTAGCCATTTGAGTCCTGACCTCTGTTAGATCTTGCTGTACTTGATCCATCTGGATACCAGGAAGGTTGTTGTGAGTAGGATATCTGTGCGGATGGTTGAGAGGGAACACCCGACGGCGAGCAATAATTCCTGAACCACAACAGAGTTAGTAACAAACAAAACAAAAAACCTACAAAACAAAACAAAAGTTAGTATGCAATGCAATATGCTTATTTGTTTCCAAGGTATCCGGCTTGGCATTTGGTTTTGACCTATCCAGACCCCTGAGGAAGATGCTTTGATGTTGCTTGAGAGGAAGAGAACTCAATAAAACAAACTAACAGATATATTACAAATGGTGAATAATACATAGTTTGTTCTTACAATACATGCCCCTGAAGGGTCAAAATACAACAAAGAGAAAAGTACATCAAATGGAAATAGCAACAAACAAAGTAGTCAAACATCTAAGCCAAACTCATCCTCCTTAACTTCCTTCAGAAGTGCTTCAGTTACAGGATCAGCCGGATGTTCTGTAATGCTTCTGATAAGAAGGTTCCTGGTGGCAATAGCAGCAATCAGCTTCTTGTGTCTGTCTTGGTCCTTTGACCTCTTCACACCAGCTCTAAGCTTCAATTCTGAAATCTCTTTCTGGGCTGCTAGCAGGGCCTCCTGTTGCTTCTTTTCATTTGCCTCCAACTGCTCAATTCTGTCTTGAGTTCTCTTATCTTCTTGAGTGCGAGCTTCAGTGATCCTGACCCACCTAGCTTGACTTTCTTTCAGATAGAGATCAGTCCTAGCTTTCTGAAACTGGGCCTCTTTACAGGCATTCTTCAAAATTTGCTCTCCTGCTCTTGATTTCTTGATGTAGTCCTCTGATTTCTCAATCCTTGCTAGATGCTCCATCTTTAGCTTTTCTAACCTCTCAATGTCTAGACGACCATCACTCCTCTCCCAGAGGGTCTTCTGTAGAGCTTGAGTCAGATTCTCATTCCTCTCTTTCAGTTTCTCAAATTCCTCTAAGCTGACAGTAGCTGGAGGTGGTACTGTGGATGGTCCAGGTGCATCCTCAACGGTGAAAGGCATCCCAGAAATCTGAGCTCTAGCATGAGACCACTTATAATACTGTGCTGAAGCCACATTGTTGCATTTCCCAAGAATGGCCATCCCTTTGGTCTGGACGTTGTCCCAAGCCCAGGATGCTTGTCTGACAACAGCTAGATTAGGCTTTATCTCACAGTAAAGGGTTTCAGCCAAGTCTTGCACTCTAGGAGGGTGAACCAGAGCATAGCCCAACTGTCTTTTGAATAGCAAAGGGTTGTAGTTGATGCAACCCTTCACTCCTATCAGAGGTACATTGGGAAACTGCCCACAACTAGTTATTATGTCCCTTCCTTTGGTGCTCTGGGTACACAACCTGATGTCATCTGAAGTCAAAGCAGTGAGTCTTCTAGCCCATTTCTTTTGTTGGTGAGGGTTAAAGAAAGCATCAGTCTTGGGTAAGTGTTTAAGAAGCCAGGTATGAAATAGAGGAGCACAGCATCTCACCAATCTCCCTCTCTGCTTCTCATTCCTTTGGTGAACAGAATAATAGAAATCTCCCAGCAAGGTGGGTACTGGGTTCCTCAAAAGGAAGAGATGAATAGCATTCTTGCTGATAAACTTGGGCTCATCTGCAAAAAGTATAACCCCATATATACTGAGGGCTAACAATGCACAAACTGCCTTCCATTCTCCCAAGGAGGCCTTCAGGATGGCCTGAGAAGTCAAGAAATCCAAGTGCAGACCAGGAATTCCAGCTTTTGTAGTCATGTTCTGCTCAATCAATACAGGTTCCAAATACAATGCTTTTGCCATTTCTTCATTGCTGGGAGAAGCCATCTCTGGGTTGAAGGGGATACTACCCCTGACAGGTACTCCAATCAGTGATGAAAACTCCTCCAACAGGGGTCCCAACTGAAAATCCTGGAAAGTGAAACATCTCAAAGGAGGATCATAGAACTGTAGGCAAGTGTGAAACAAACTCCTCTGAGAAGGGTCCAAGTCCATAACCATATCAAGGATGCTTCCATAATGTTCTCTGAATAAAGGGATATGGTCTGGAGTGATAAGTGCCTGGACCTACCTGATGCCAGCCAGCACAGGCTCAAAGAAGTGATATGAAATGTTGCTCTTCTTAGGTGGCATGACTACTGATGAAGAACTGAAAACAGATACTGATGATGAAGATTGATACTGAAGATGAACTACTGATAAGCTGAGACTGGTGATAATAGTAGCTGAAGCAGGCAACTGATGAAGATGGCTGAAGCAGATAGCTGATGAACAGGGGTCTAATCAGATAAAGGGGTCAAAACCAAACCAAAATATAATGTGGATACCCTGAAAAACAAATAAGAAAATGTTAAATGATGCAATGATGATGTATGCAGATGATATGCAAGGGTTTGTGATCAAGCTGGATCTGATTAACTGTCTTGATATAAGTCCATGTATGTTCAAGAAGTCCAGATGGAGGTTCAGAAATCCAGTAACCAGGGTGGGGGACTCAAATAAAGAGTCACATGTCCTGGGTTAAATCACAAGAACTGTCCAAAGTGAAGCATTCTTAAACACAATAAGAAACAGGGTATGATGTGGCCAAGGGTTCCTGCAAACCTGTAAACAGCCCAACCCCCTCACAGGTGATGTTCTAAAACAAGGATCCTCAGACTTGGATCAGTTATGAGAAGTGTAAACACTTCTAACCCGGAGGTACAGTGTTTACAATAACCATAAAAGATCCTCCTCTAATTCACCTCAGTTTCTGAAGGTCATAGTAAAGGTCATCCAGACTTAGCAGGCTTCCCAGATAGCCCTAGCACTACAGGAGATCTGTAGCACAGAGTTCTCAAGAAGAAACCCATATCTGAACCGTGTTTCATATTCCCGCACCAGACCGAAATGGAATGGGAAAGAACATGAACCACTCTAGCCTAGGTGTCACTCAGGTCCCAGGTATAGGACCTTAAACTCTCAATAGAACCCCACCCATCAAAACAAAAACCAGATCCAGCCAGATGCCAATATGACAATATGATATATAAAGCTGTAAAGAAAGCAATAAATAACTGTAGATAAAGCAGTAAATAAAAGCAACTATATAAACACAATTAGCACATAACACCCCAGTAAACACAAATCAATCAAGCGCCAGGAGGAACCCACAAAAAGAACCAGAAGCCCTGGTTACAGTATAAGGGTCCCCAGCAGAGTCGCCAAGCTGTCGCTCCCAGCAAAATGACACCGGGCCAAGAGGGGTACATACGCGAACGGTCGGCGAAAAGGGGATGTGAGAACACACAGGAGTGAACTCACAAGAAAAGAAAAGAGTCGCCAGCTAGGCATTTTTATCCCGAAGGAAAGGCAATGCTGCATAGACCTAGAAAGATATGGACAAGACGGTTGCGAACCAGAGAGACTGAGAAAGGGGGTTGGTTACAACCTGGGAAGGTATTAGCACCCAGATTGTCCGTCGTACTCGACGGGATCCACGCTTAAAAGATTTGTGTTTTAAAGGGGTAGTGTCAGTGCAATTTGTGTATCAAAGCTGGAAAAGAATGCAAGTGTCAGTGTAAAAGAAGTGTGAAGTGTAGTATGTATAGTGTCAGTGTAAGAACAAGAGTATAAAGCTCAAGACCATGAGGCTTAAAGAATAAAGCTGGAAGAGGGGGGAATATACAGAGAATTTTGTTCGATAACTGTTAAGTTATGCCTACGTATCCTCTCGTGCAATGAGGAAGTCAGAACAGCGTAGTTCGACCCAAAGAGACTGAAAGATAAATTGACTTGTGAACTGCTTACTTGTCTATGCTCAAATGTGTGACCTGTCTGGCTCAGGTGCAAATTGTCTTGCATTAGACGGAAGAAGTAAGTTCTCGTTTGTGAGTGAATGAGATGAGAAAAGAATCCCGGAGGAGACGATTATTGTTTGTTTTTATGTTTTCAGTCTTTTATTGCTTTTGAATTTGTCATAAGTTAATGAGCTTAAGCCTAAACCAATGAGTTAGTAAACTCATCACATCCTCCCTCTGATTAGGGGTAATGAGAATACCTTAAGTGTGAAGTCAGCATCTCACACTTAATCACCTTTTGATGTAGGATTAAGATCATTAACCTACTTGTAATTATTTAGATGTTTTTGTTGTTTTTGTTTAGTGTTAAGTAATGAGCTTATGCCATAATCAGGGATTAAACAGACTCATTACACCATCCTAATAGAAGGATAATAGATGAGAATGTTTAAGCTGAGGAAGACTCCCCAACTTAATCCATGATTAGGGATTAACTTCATGACAAAAAAAAACCTTTATTAGATGGATTTTAGTTAATGGTATGATGAAGAAGTGATTTTTATGATTTGTAAGACAACTTGAAGGGGACTTGTCCATTAACACTAGGGTTAGTCCTTCTTAACCAATTTAAGGAAGAATTAGAACCCTAATGCAAGGCCCAAGTTACAAGCTTGATGTCTTGATGATTATTAAGTGAATTGATTAAAGGATTTAAACACATTAAGGTTTTAACACTTAGGATTAAAGTTATACACTCCATCCTAATAGAAGGATGCAGGCATAAGCTTGATCACAAAGCCTTAAAGCCTTTAGGGTTTAGTCCTTGATTATGAGATGAGAAGAGAAGACTCAAAGAGACACAAAGGTAAAAGCTAAGTGGGGGACTAATCAAACCCTAATTATTATCATGCTTGGTCATTCCTAGGGTTTGTGAGGTTTACAAGAAATATCTTCAGAGAAACCACCAGGAAGCAGATGAAAGGAGCAGAGAGAAGCAAAGTAACTTGCTTCAATTAAGAAGACAAGTCACTTGAAGAAAGAAAGTGAGATGAACAAGAATGAGCAAGCTCAATCCAATACACATACAAAATGCAGCAAGGATGCATAAGAGAGATGAAAAGAGATTGTGAGAAGTGAAGGCAAATCCACTTCTCAAAACAACTTACCACCTGAAAAGTTAGTAAGAGAAATGAAATGTAATGAAAATGAGATGAAATGTGATGATGCAAACCAAAACCAGAAGCATAAGTATGATGTTAATGATGCTAAGAAATGATGCAAACATGAGGCAAGACATGGGGATGATCATACAAACATATGGATGCAAGAGAAGCATGCTTTGAACCATGGATGTTCATGAAAAGTTATGAAATGCAAATGACATACAACATGGCAAATGTGAGATGCAATGATCAAACATGATTCTAATATGTCTTAAGATGTATCATGAATCAAATGAATGCATAAAATGTCATGACAAGTCATGGTATGCAAGCAAATGTAAGATGAATGCAAAAGAAAGCCCAAATTAGGGTTCATGATCAATGCACAAAACAAAATTCAAAACTAGAAGCAAACCTCATGATAAAAATTTGAAAATGCATTCAAAGGAACCCTAAACCTATACAAACTCACTGCCCAAAGGAGAGGTTCTAACTCTTAATCTAATGTAAGTTATGAATTTCCTAAGTTGGCTAGGGTTTTAAGGTACCTTGTCAAGAAAAATGTCAAACAAATTGAAAATGCAAGATCAATTCAAGCCAATTTAAACCTATAAACTACATGCTACGCAAGATGCAATGCAAAAAGAATCATTGTCCAACTCTCAATGGTCAGGCAGGAGTGAATTTTTGAAGTTTGAATCAAAATAATGCCTTGAAATGAAATTAAATTCATTGAAAATTGTCAAAAGGCATCAAGATCAGAAAAGAAATTTGGTTTGAAGGTTGGAAAATGTTTCTAAATGATTTTAAATGTTTCATGAATATTTTTGTGATTTTTAAATACTTAAAAGTATTTTTAATTAATTAATTCTCATTAATCAATTAAAAATAAACTTTTAAATGATTTAAAAATATTTTTCAATGCAAAAAAAAAAAATAAAAATATTTTTGGTTTCTGAAAATCAATAAAAGGGTTGATAAAAATTTTTAGAATTTTTCAATGTATTTTGCTATTTTTAATGAAATGTATAAAACAAAACAAATAAAATGAAAATAAAAATGAATTTAATGAGAAGTAATCAGAATCAAGGGCCAGCATTTGAATGGATTGCGCGCGCATTGACTAGCGCCAGATCCTGTGGTCTATATTCAAACTGGCTTAATTAAAATAAACTGAATTAATTAATCTAATTAAAAATGATTAGGGTTTTAATGAGAGATCCTGTCCATTCAATCACGCGCGAGTCAGCCCTAGTCAACCCATCCTACGCTCCACATTCAAACTTCATTAATGACACAGATTAACCCTAAACAAATTCAGGTGGCCGGAGAAGACTTCCGGTCGTCTTCTCCGGCGAGACCTCTGACCTAACTCTCTCAAAACCTCACCAAATCCTGCCAAAACCTCCAGATCAACTCATCTAAACCTACTAAACAACAATCCAGCCATAAAATTCATTTCTTTTTCATGAATCATGAAGAACAAACAGAAATCAAATTTACGGGCAAAGTTTCAGGCAAGCCATACATCTTCAAAACTCAATCATTTTCAAAAATAAAAGGTTCAGTGAACTCAGGGAAGCATGTAGATCATTTTAGAAACAAGAGATATGAGTTCTGGAAAAATGAATTTCCAAGGCTACCTGAATCGAAGCTTTCAAATCAGGGACTTTCTGGCCAGTTTCTTGCTTCCAACCAACTCCAATGGACCTCCTGAGAAGCTTGCAATGCTTGTTTGAAGTTTATGGTGGCTGATTGGAGAGTTTGCAGAAGTTCTGTTCAAAGAGGGGCAGAAATCGTGTTTTGATTTCAGGAGGTTTTAGGGCCAAGTGAAGGCAAGGAAATGATCAGGAGGATGTGGTGAGATGTTTTGTGAAGTTTGTTTGTGTGTTTGAAGCTTGTGGAGTCAGTTTCGAATGGTTTTGCAAATGAAGCATAAACTTGGAACTAGGGCTTGGAGTGTGTTTCAGCATGAATGGTTTTGTGCTATGGCTTGTCTTTGGTCCACTTATCACTCATGGATAGGCCTGTGGAGTTGGTGTGCCCTATTGTGATTGGTATGGGTCTTTGGCCAAAATGTCAAACTTTGTGTAAAAGAGGTATGGGCTCATAGCTAGCCAAGGAAAAATGGGGTGTCCTGCGCAGCAAGAAGTGTGGAGATCCCTAGGATCAATTATGAAGTCAACAAGCAAGTGGATTAGGGTTTGAATGAGGTTTTGCAACTTGGTTCATCTTTGGCCCTTTTGAAGTTTCTTGCCCCACAAGTCACAAAAATGAGTGATTCTTTGATGCAATCTGACTTTTAGGTCTTGGTTCATGTTTGTGTGAAGTTTAGAAGTCCATTTGGAAGTTCAATTTGCCTTGGCAAGTGGTTTTGCAACTTTGCCTCTTTGGTAGAAAACTTCAAATTATGTGATTTTGGACAACTTTGACAAGCCATAACTTTTGATCAAAAATGAATTAGAACAGGTTCTTGTACTTTTTGAAAAGGGAATGATCCATTCTACAACTTTCATGACCAAAGTTTTTCCATTTGAAGCATTTTTGAATCAAAAAGCAAGGGTTGAAAAAGTTTCCCAAAATGACAATTTTCATTATAAGTCAACTTTCCCAAAAAGTCAACTTTGCAAATGGCTTGAAATTATTCAATTTTGTGAACTTCCAACATCTTCTATGATCAAATAAAGATCATACACAATCAAAATGATGAAGAACACCCTTTGGTTGGGTCATTGAGGGCCTCAGATACCGTGATTTTGCACTGACTTGCTCAGATGACTTCCCCATTGAATTTCTTCATGAAAATTGATATGCATGATCACTATACCATATAGAGACCAATAGAAACAAGAATGACCAAAAAATTTGGAGTTATGGCCTTTGAAACCAAAACCCTAATTTCAGGTCATCTGTGCAGTTAAACCTGGCTCTGCTTCCATGCCATTCTCAGTTCTTGTGATTTTTTGACATTCTTGACTTTTGAGAGAATATAATATGATGCTTGAACATACATGGACCCCTTTGAAGTGATTGATGACCTTTGGAGTGGTTCAAGTGGCTCTTGGATTGCTCAGATCACAAACCCTAGATGCAGATGACTTAGAAACAATGCAGTGAATCACAAATGTGATATGAGATGCTATGATTGAACTTATGCATATGAAATGGTCACAAGCCATGGTGTAAATGAGTGAGGGCAAATTTGGGGTGTTTACAGATGAAGACACATGTCAAGAGTTATGGATGATCATACAAGGATATGGATGCAAATGAAGCATGCCTTGAACCATGAAAGTTCATGAAAGTTTATGAAATGGAATGAATGCATAACATGGAAAATGAATGATGCAATGATCAAACATGATTCTAATGTGTCCTAATATGTCTTAGAAGTCATGAGGATGCACAAAATGTCATGGCAAGTTCATGTATGCAAGCATATGGGAGATGGATGCAAATGAAAGCAGGAGTTAGGGTTTATGCACAAGACACAAAGCAAAATCCAAAATCAGAAGCAAATGACAAGATAAAAAATTGAAAATGGGATCAAAGGAACACTAACACTACACGAGTTCACTGGCCAAAGGAGGGGACCTAAATCTTAACCTAATGGAAGTTATGATTTTCTCAAGTTGGCTAGGGTTTTAAGGTACTTAAAAAGGAAAAATGCACATCAAATTGAAAATGAAAGATAAATTCAAACCAATTTTACCCTAGAAACTACATGATATGAGGAATGCAAAGCAAAAAGAACCAACATCAAAATCTTCATGGTTAGGCAGAATGAATTTTTCTAAGTTGGAACAAAAATATTGCCTTTTAAGAACTTTAATTCCAAGAAAAAATGTCAACATAGTTCAAGAACCAAAAAGAAATTAGTTTGAAGAGTTTGATAATGTTTCTAAATGTATTAAAATGCAATGTGAATTTTTTTGTGATTTTTAGAAACCTAAATGCTATTTTAATTAATTAATTCTCATTAACTAATTAAAATAAACATTTAAATATTTTTAAAATACGAAAATTATGCAATAAATAAAATAAAAAATAATTTCAGAAAGAGAAAAATATTTTATGCCATGGTGCAAAAAATGAGAATTTTTGGATGCATTTTGCTATTTTAAATAAATTGTAGAAAGAAATACAAATAAAATGAAAACTAAATTAATTTAAATGAAAAGTAATCAGATCCAAAGGCCTGGATTCAAATGGGACGCGCGGGAGTTGACTGGCGCGTGAATAGAGGGCTAGGATTCCTTCTGAGAATTTGAATTTAATAAAACCTAATTAAGCTAATTAATGACTGATTAGGGTTTTAATGTGAAATCTGGGACGTCCAAAACGCGCGCGAAGCTGGATCCAAGGGCCTATATTCAAACTGACCTAAAATCCTAATTAACCCTAATTACTTTCAGACGACCGAAACAGTGGTTCCGGTCGTCTTCTCCGGCGAGGCCAAATCCCTAACTCTCTCTACAAGCCACCCCACCCCAAATTAATTGCCCAGAAATAATCCCCTACTCAAAACGAACTCAAACCACCATCCAAACATAATTTATAACAAGCATACATGGAGAATCGAAGAAGAACAGAAAACCGGGCAAAGTTTCAGAGAGTCATAAAATGTTCATTTCTCAACTATTTTCAAAAATAAAAAGAGCAACATGATCAGTGAAGCATGGAGAACAACTCTATAACAAGAAATACAAGTTCTGGAAAAATTGTTCTTGGTGATACCTGAACTTGAGCTTTCGAAACAGGGACTTTCTGGCCAGTTCTTTGCTTCAAATCCTCTCCAATGATTCCCCCGAAGAGCTTGCAGTGCTTAGCTGGAGTTTATATGGCCTCAAAATGAAAATGGCAGAGGTTCAGTTTGTGAAATGTGAAAATCGTATTTTTGATTGTGAAGGTTTTAGGGCCAAATGAAAGGTGGGAAATGATCAGTGGATCATGGTGAGTTGAATGGTGAAAGAAACTTGAAGGTTTGATGGTTGAATCAAGAGATTCGAAGGCTTTTGCAAATTTGGGTATTTTGGAGTGTGCTGAGTTCTTGGAGTTTCAGGTTGTGTTGTGTGTCTCTTTCAAGTCCTTGAGGTCCACATATGAGGCTCTGATTGGGCAGAGAGTTGGTAGTGGCACAGTTTGATTGGCATGGGCAAAATGCAAAAAGTCAAGAATTTGTGTACCAAAGGTATGGCTCGGGTCAGAGGAGATCTTAGGGCTTGTCCTGCTTCAGCTTGAGTCAAGGAAGACCTTTGGATCTGATTTTGTGAGCTGGATGGTCTTGATCAAGAGTTTTCAATGTTCTTGCATATTTCCCTCTTTGAAATTTCTTGTGAACCAAGGCAAAAAATCTTGTGAATTCTTGGACAAATTGCAGCAAAATGACCCATATGAAGTTGCTAAGAACCATTCTTTCAAGACTTCCCTCTTTGTGACTTTTAAGAAAAATGGCTTATGGTACTTGGAATCCAAGGCATGAAAGTGAGAAATTCTTTGGGCAAATCTGAATTATGGACCATGAATTATGTTTGTGTGATGATTAGAAGTTGATTTGAAGTCACATTTGGTTTTGGCAAGTGTTTTTGCAAGTTTCCTCTTTGGTACAAAAGTGAAAATAAGTGATTTTGTCCAACTTTGCAAAGCCATAACTTTTGTTCTATGATGAATTAGAATGAGTTCTTGTACTTTTTAAAAATGGGAGGATCCAATATACAACTTTCATGACCAAGAATTTTTCATT
This sequence comes from Lathyrus aphaca, assembly GCA_963966055.1. Taxonomy (NCBI): domain Eukaryota; kingdom Viridiplantae; phylum Streptophyta; class Magnoliopsida; order Fabales; family Fabaceae; genus Lathyrus; species Lathyrus aphaca. Next base: position 443,848,733 of record OZ014523.1, read on the forward strand.
TGAAGCATTTTTGAATCAAAAAGAGGAGGTTGAAGAACTTTCCCAAAATGGCAAGTTTTCATTACAAGTTACTTTCCCAAAATGGCAACTTTGCAAATGGCTTGAAATTCTTCAATTTTGTGAACTTATAACTTCTTATAAGATCAAATAAAGATCATACACATCCAAAATGATGGAGAAAACCCTTTGGTTGGATGATTGGGGGCTTCAGATGCCCTGATTTTGCACTGACTTGCTCAAGAAGTCATCTTTTGACCAGATGCCTTCCCCATTGAATTTCTTCATGATAATTGGTATGCATGATCCTTGTAGCATATAGAGACCAATAGAAACAAGAATGACCAAAAAAATTGGAGTTATGGTCTCTGAAACCAAAACCCTAATTTCAGGTCATCTGTGTAGTTAAGCTTGGCTCTGCTTCCATGCCTTTCCTCAGTTCTTGTGATTTTTGACTTCTTTGATATTTGGAGGATATAATATGATGATTGAACATTCATGGACCCTCTTGAGATGATTGAAGGCCTTTGGAGTGGCTCAGATAGCCCCTGGATTGCTTAGATCACAAACCCTAGATGCAGATGACTTTAAACCAATGCAGTGAAGCAAAAATGTAATATGAGATGCTATGGTTGAATCTATGCAAATGAAAAGAATCACAAGCCATGGTGCGAATGAGTGAGGGCAATTTTGGGGTGTTTACAGCTGCCCCTATTCAAACATGAGTTAGCTGTGCAGGATGTAAGCAACGGCTTAACAGGCAAACAAGATAACTTGTGGTTGAATACCAAAGACAGTACAAAATTTGCACTCACCGAATGAAGAAGAAAAGGGATATAGATTGCAAAAGGATGTAGAGTATGATCATAAAGCATGGGCGACGGAGGACGACCGTCGAGCAGAGGACGATTGCTGGGGATGAAGTAATGACGGGGACGACCGACATGTTGGGGAAATAAAGAGATTATGATGGGGACAGCCATCATCCAAAGAAATAAGGTTCTCTGGGGATTAAAAGTAAAGGAAATGATGGGGATGACCATCTGGTTGAAGAAATAAATGATGAGGGACGGTCATCAAAGGTGAAGGATGATCACCTAGCAGGGGACGGCGGCTCTGTTGGGGGATAAGGATGAGGGACGGTCATCTAAGGTGAAGGACGATCACCTGGCAGGGTACGGCTGCCGAAAGTATCACGACATAGGACGCATGCCGGATAGCAAAGGTCGACGATGGGGACGACCATCGGATAAAATGATAGAGGACGATCATCAAAAAGGTGAAGGACGATCACCTAGCAGGGTACGGCTGCTAAAAATATCACGACATAGGACGAATGTCGGATAGAAAAGATTTCCAATAATGGAGACTCCGTTGGGGGAATGATGAAGGACGATCATCAAAAGGTGAAGGACGATCACCTGGCAGGGTACGGCTGCCGGAAGTATTATGACATAGGACGAATGTCAGATAGAAAGGAAATAATTTATCGGGATTTGCTGGGGACTCTTCTGGGAAAGGGTAGACACAGACGAGTGTCTAAATTCAAGAAAATGTTATAAGTGTTTGACATTGTATATGGATTAAAGATGCGGACGAGCATCCTTAAGATTCTGATACGGACGAGTATCGGGAGAAACAAACGCTGACGCATGTTCAGAGATGATGATACGGACGAGCATCAACTGGTTAACAAAGAACATGGACGAGTGTTGAATCTTGAGAAAGATGAGTGGTGTAACCAAGATACGGACGAGTATCTGAGTGTTCAACTTGCTGGAGAGAGCACGACACGGACGGGTGTCGGAAGAAGTGTATTATAAACAAGTATTTGGTTCCCAAAGTGTTTAGGCAACTATGTTGGGGAATGGTGACACGGGCGAGTGCAAAAGGGAGCATACATCTGTATTTGTGAGTGCAAAGAGGATGCCGTAGCTTTCTGCCGGGGAGTTTGAGAGGTATTTGTATTTTGTTGATGGAATGTCAGCATTTACAAGTGTTTGGTTCGACACATGGCTTATGATTATGCAATATGTTTGATTTTTGCCGTAATGTTCCGCATTAGACGGAATGCTACACTCTGAGGGGAAATATGATGCGAATGCTATGATTATGTAGAAGATACCGATCCGGGATTCAGATCCCATTGCGGTGAAGATTCCTGACTGATCTGCTTTGGAAGAATGTCCCAGCTGGGGGTGAGATCATTGGCAGATCTTTATAAGATGTATGATTCTGCTTGGGGAAACAGGTCACTGACAGACCTGTCTTAATGATGAGGAACCCAACTGGGGTCTGTGGATGCTTTCGTCACTTTGTGAGATCGTTTGTCATTGCTCTTCTGGATAGAGGCTGGAACTCTGCGGGGAGGTGGTTCCCTGTCTGACACTTGGCTAGGGAGGAATGATGACTGGCAACTCAACTGGGGATAAAGCATCTCTGGTGCTAGATGGGAGATGGGCTGAGCAAATAGTGATTTGGTAGCTTGCTGGGGAGAAGCTTTCATGCCCCCATATTGCACTTTGAGTACCTGCAATCCTGTATGACAAAGAAACGTACAAGTATCCCGAGGTATCCCTTACTGAATTCCATCATAGGAGTTTAGACACTCCTGGGAGCAAATATATTTCCTGTAAGCATGTAATTTAGAAAAGACGCATCTGTACTTATGCAATCAACATTTTAAGGACATCGGACATTTTGCAAATGAAAATAAAACGTACGAGACGAAATATGACTGAAAATCTGATTTTATTAATTTGCGTGCCTTGAATTTGGCAAATACAGTCAAAGAAACAGATCCCCTGAAATGAGGAGATTGTTACAAAATTGAGAAACAAAAAGATGCTGGCAATGTTGACGACGCTTCAGTAAGCTTCCCTTTTGCTATGACTTGTATGACATTGACGTTCTTCTCATCTTGCTTTCTGAAGAAGGCTGATTCTGACCGATGCTTTATACTTTCGGAGCTCGCCATGTTACAAGTGATACAGACAAATTCAGAGTGCAGCTGTTCGCTTATTCCCTTATTTTGCGTGGATCGCCCTTTCGGGTTTTCAATCCACCGGGATACCCATTTTTGCCCGAGCTGTCCAATGTGGCTTTTCAACTCAGCGGGTGTACATTTTTTTATTTATTTTCCCTTATTTTTGCTCGAATCTTTTATTCTGTTTTTGACTCGCCGGGATGCCCTATTTTTGCCTGGACTTACATTCTGTTTTTATGTCCAGCGGGTCTTTTTTATGCGAAGTATTTTTTAACTGCATCTGAATTCACAGGGGACAAGAAGTCTTCACCGTCCATAGTACTGAGCATCAGTGCTCCACCAGAGAAAACTTTCTTTACTATGAATGGACCATCATAATTCGGAGTCCACTTGCCCCTTTGGCCCGTATGAGGAGGAAGGAGTCTTTTCAGCACAAGTTCTTCTACTTGGTACTCTCGAAGCCTGACTTTCTGATCGAAGGATTTCTTCATTCTCTTCTGATATAACTGCCCATGACAGATTGCAGCTAATCTCTTTTCTTCAATCAGATTTAGTTGTTCGTATCGGGATCGGACCCATTCCGCTTCGTTTAGCTTAACATCCATTAGTACCCACAAGGAGGGTAATTCAACTTCAACAGGTAGTACTGCCTCCATACCATAAACAAGCTGATACGGTGTTGCCCCAGTGGATGTTCTGATTGACGTTCGGTATCCATGCAAGGCAAACGGTAACATTTCATGCCAGTCTTTGTAGGTAACCACCATCTTCTGTACAATCTTCTTGATATTCTTGTTAGCTTCCTCTACAGCACCATTCATCTTTGGCCTGTAAGGAGAAGAATTGTGGTGTTGGATCTTGAAGTCCCGACATAGTTCTGCCATCATTTTGTTGTTCAAGTTGGAACCATTATCAGTAATGATTCGCTCGGGAACTCCATACCGACAGATGATGTCTCTCTTCAGAAACCGGGCTACCACCTGCCTGGTGACATTTGCATAAGAAGCTGCTTCAACCCACTTGGTGAAATAATCAATGGCTACTAGAATGAATCTGTGGCCATTTGAAGCAGTCGGTTCAATCTTGCCAATCATATCAATGCCCCACATGGCAAAGGGCCAGGGTAAAGACATCACATTCAGGGGATTTGGAGGCACAAGCACTTTATCTGCATAAATCTGGCATTTATGACACTTTCTGGCATAAGCACAACAGTCTGCATCCATTGTGATCCAGTAATAGCCTGATCTTAACAACATTTTAGCCATTGCATGCCCTCTAGCATGGGTACCAAAAGATCCTTCGTGCACCTCGTGCATCAACAAGCCTGCCTCTGTCTTATCAACACATCTGCATTCAGTAACCATCAGCATTCAAGAAGAAACTACCAGCTAGCCTTCTTAATGTCTTCTTATCATTGGAGGATGCCCCAGGTGGGTATGTTTGCTCCTCCAAGAAGCATTTGATGTCGTGAAACCAAGGCTTATCATCTTTAACAACATCTGCTGAGAACACATATGCTGGTCTGTCAAGTCTGGATACTGATATCCGAGGCACAAAGTTGGCAGCTTGAACTTTGATCATGGATGAAATGGTAGCCAGAGCATCTGCAAACTGATTTTCGTCTCGAGGGATATACTCAAGCTTGACTGTTGTGAAGAAAGTTAATAACCTCCTTGTATAATCCCGGTAAGGTATCAGATGATCTTGGTGCATGTACCATTTGTCGTTGGTTTGATTAATTACCAGAGCTGAATCTCTGAATACAGTCAACGTCTTGATCCTGAGGTCAATGGCTTCCTCAAGACCCATAATACAAGCTTCGTATTCAGCTTCATTGTTAGTGCAGTTAAAGGTGAGTTTTACCGAGAAAGGCATGTGAACTCCTTTAGGTGTAATGAGTACTGCACCAACACCACGACCATTCATATTAACAGCCCCATCAAACATCATAGTCCATTCCTCCTCTAGGTCAGACCCTTCAGTGTGAATAGGCTCTTCATGATCTTTTGTTTTTATGAACATGATGTCTTCATCGGGGAAGTCAAATCTCATAGGCTGGTAATCATCAATGGGTTGCTCAGCAAGATAATCAGATAATACACTGCCTTTGATGGCTTTTTGAGACGTGTATTGAATGTCATATTCTGTGAGAATCATTTTCCATCTTGCAACCCGTCCGGTAAGTGCTGGCTTCTCAAAAATGTATTTGACTGGATCCATCTTGGATATCAATAAAGTAGTGTGGGTCAACATATACTGCCTTAGTCGGCGAGCAGCCCACGCTAAAGCACAACAAGTTTTCTCGAGTAGTGAATAACGTTGTTCACAGTCGGTAAACTTTTTGCTTAGGTAGTATATTGCGTACTCTTTTCGACCAGACTCGTCATGCTGGCCCAAAACACACCCCATTGACTCTTCTAATACTGTCAAGTACATGATTAGAGGTCTTCCTTCAACTGGAGGCATAAGGATTGGAGGCTCTTGTAAATATTCCTTGATTTTGTCAAAATCCCTTTGGCAGTCTTCATTCCACCTGACTGTTTGCTCTTTTCTTAACAGCTTGAATAAAGGCTCACAGGTTGCGGTAAGGTGAGATATGAACCGTGAAATGTAGTTCAATCTGCCTAAGAAACCCGAACCTCTTTTTCTGTCTTTGGTGCAGTCATTTCTTGAATGGCTTTGACTTTATCGAGGTCAATTTCAATCCCTTTCTCACTTACAATAAATCCCAGCAGCTTACCGGATCACACCCCGAATGTGCATTTGTTGGGGTTTAACTTCAATTGGTACTTTCTCAGACGCTTGAATAACTTCAACAAATTTACTAGGTGGTCTTCTTCTGTGAGGGACTTGCCAATCATGTCATCCACATAACATTCAATTTCTTTGTGGATCATGTCATGGAATAATGTTACCATAGCACGTTGATAAGTAGCACCAGCATTCTTCAGTCCGAATGGCATCACCTTATAGCAGAATGTGCCCCAGGGTGTGATGAAAGTTGTCTTCTCCATGTCTTCGGGTGACATTTTGATTTGATTGTATCCTGAAAATCCATCCATGAAGGAGAACACTGAGAACTGAGTCGTATTATCCACCAATACATCAATGTGAGGTAGAGGGAAGTCATCTTTCGGGCTGGCTCTTTTCAGATCCTGATAATCCACACACATCCTTAATTTTCCATCTTTCTTAGGCACAGGTACAATGTTAGCAACCCACGGCGGGTAGCTAGTCACAGCAAGGAAACCGGCGTCCCACTGCTTTTGGACCTCTTCTTTTATCTTCATTGCCATATCTGGGCGAGTACGGCGCAATTTCTGTTTTACTGGCGGACAATCTTCTTTCAAAGGCAGCTTGTGCATGACAATGTCGGTGTCCAACCCTGTCATATCCTGATAAGACCAAGAAAAAACATCCACATATTCCCGAAGCATGTCAATCAGTTGCTCTTTCACTGAATCTTGCAGGCAGGCCCCGATCTTAACTTCCTTCAAGTCTTCTTCCGTACCAAGATTAACCGTTTCAACTTCCTCCCAATGAGGAGTGATAACCTTCTCCTCTTGTCTCAACAGCCTGGCTAGCTCTTCAGGTAGCTCATAATCTTCTTCAGCCCCTTCATCAGCTTGATTAATTGGATTGTCAAAGTCATACGAAGTCATAGCAGTGTTGTTGTCGGTGCAGTCTGGAGGGCACTTTCTGCAAGGGTTTAAATTTGTTCATTTTAGTGATCAGTTTTATCTTATTTAGAAAAAGTGAAAATGAAGTTATTTATTTTGAAAAGCATTGCCATTTTATTTTTGTACAGAAAGTGAAAAATGAAAAACAGTGAGCGAAAAAGAAAAGACTCATTTGCAAAAGATGTCCTGATATTCATTAATTGATCTTTGCACAAAATACAAGATGGCCCTATTACAAAATGAGTCCTGACACCTTGGGCAAGATGCAAGACTTGATGCATGCTAAAAGAGAGGAAATAATAATTACTCTGCAGGAGTAACTCTTATAATTTCCTGGGAAGACCAGTTTGAGACATGGCTCCCCGGGATCCTTGGATGTATCCAACTTTCCAGGTTGCGCTCGCCTTCTGACTCGTCTTCCAAGCTATTCACAGCATATGGGGTGAGCATCCCCCCACTAATAAACTTGGGCTCTTTTGCAGCCTCTAGTTGATATTGTTGAGTTGGTCTGTAACCCAACCCAAATCGGTCTTCTTTCTTTTCCACGGGGAGCAGCTTGCCCCAGCCTTGGGCGGTACCTTCCTCAACAACCTTCCGGGCTTGCTGATATGATGTGATGGAAGTTCCAGATACAGCAGTTGCTTCATTAATGTTGAGGGACTCAAATCCCTGACTCATGGTCTCATGGATCTCCCCATCCATTTCTATGTACTTATACGTAGCCAGCTGGCTAACAAAGATGTCCTCCTCCCCACAGATGGTGATGATTTAGCCTTCCCACTCGAATTTTAACTTCTGGTGAGGGGTTGACGTCACGGCGCCAGCGGCGTGTATCCATGGTCTACCCAATAGACAGCTGTAGGCAGGCTGTATATCCATCACAAAGAAGGTCGTTTTGAAAATCTGTGGGCCAATCATTTTAGGCAACTCTATCTCCCCCAGAACTGATCTTTTAGAGCCATCAAACGCTCTCACCACCAAATTACTCGGACGCAATGCCAAGCCATCATACTCCAGCTTCACTAAGGCCTTCATTGGTAGAACATTGAGTGATGACCCAATGTCCACCAGTACATGAGACAGAACAACACCCTTTCATTCCAAGGTGATATGCAAATCCTTGTTATGGTTGCATCCCTCTGTTGTTAAGTCAGCATTGGTAAAGCCCAGTCCATGACTGGTGTTGACATTCGCAGGACTTTCAACAATGCGTACCTGTGAGCTTCGGAACACATCAACAGTGATAATATGGAGATTTTGGAGGGTGTTTGGTGAAGCTGGTCCACCACCTTGTAATCACTCCTTTTTATGATTCTCATGAACTCGTCTACATCTTGTTCAAAAGATGTCTTCTGAGTGTCTTTGGCAGTTGGCTCTTCAGATACCACATTCTTTCCTTTTGCTTTGGCAGCAGCTTCTGCTTCAACATTAGGTCTTTGCGTTTGTGAGGCAAAAAGGCGTCCGCTTCTTGTGAAGCCTCCGCCTCCCCCAACATTATCAATTTGTGGAGAAGAGGTCGATTAATCCAGAGTGATTTTCTCCCCGTTGCAGTAGAGATCAGAGCCATAATGCCAAGGTATGGCATTACTGCTTTCATAAGGAACTGGTCCAGGCACCGTAATGGTGACCGGACTGATTGTTGCAGAGGAAGGTACTGTAATGGTGTGCGGATCATAGTAAATTGTGACTGGTGATCTGGCAGGAGGTGCCACGGTTTGTTGTTGGAAATTGTTGCTGGGAGGAACATTTGATGGGTCATAGTAGATTGTAACTGTTGAAACATCTTCATTAATTTTTGCTGGCGTTGTAGAAGATTCTATTGACTGGATGGGTGTTGAAGTTGTAGCAGGAATGGTGACCGAACTTGTATTCGCCGAAGTGATTGATTGAGCAGTTGTTGGAGTTGTAGTAGAATCCGTTGGAACAATGGTTGCTGACGTTGTAGGAGTATCTGTGATTGCCGGTGGAGGAATTGTTGGATTTGTAGGCGCCGTTGTCGAAATCTGAAGGATACTATCCTTGATAAGACCATCTATGCCGCTTCTCAGCCTTTCACATCCATTGACTGCAATGTTGCAATACCCACAGCCGAGCTCACACCTGGGGAACACTTGGAATTCTAAAAGCTGAGCTTTAATTTCAACCAAAGGTGTTCGAATTTGTGCAACACTGGTGATTAAGGTGGAGGGTTTGCCTTCCTCAATGGCATTAATCCTAGGCCCGTTGTGGCTAGGCATTGGATTCCTTGTGACATTCGTAGGAGGTGCAAAGTTGAGAGCTTTTGAGTCCACCAGGTCTTGGACTTTCATCTGTAAGGCCCTGCATTTTTGAGTGTTATGCCCCAGTGCGTTTGAGTGGAATGCACACCTGGCATTGGCATCATAGTTCTTTGGCATATTGGCGGGATCTGGAGGTGCCAACGTCCTTAATTCAACTAGGTTGAGTTTCAGGAGTTGTGGCAAGAGTGCAGCATATGGCATTGGGATTGGGCCAATCACCCTGTTTGCTTGTGATGGTCTTTGCTGGAAAGGACGCTGTTGTTGGTTGTTGTTGCTGTTGTTATAGGTTCTCTGTTGCGGATAATGAACTTGTTGTTGATACTGTGGTTGTTGTTGTTGAGGATACAATAGTTGTTGAGGAATTGGAGCTGGGATGGTGACAACTGCTATTGACCGGTGAGCATATTGAGGCCTGCCCCTGCTGGCATGAATGGAATTTGTTTCACCGGCCCTCCGGGGTCCCACAAAAGGCTTTCTGGGATTACTGGATGAACTTGCACCACTGTCGGAAATCTTGCCCATCTTCAGTAGACTTTCAATCCTTTCACCAGCTATGACGACATCAGCAAAACTGGTAGAGGTGAAGGCAGCCAATCTGTCAATATAGGTTCCTTGCAGTGTATTCATGAACATGTCAGCCATTTCTCTTTCTGACATGGGTGGTTGGACAGCAGCACTAAGCTGTCTCCACCTTTGGGCATATTCCCTGAAGCTCTCTCTAGAAGATTGTGACATTCCCATTAGGAGAGTCCTGTTAGGAGCCATGTCCAGATTGTATTGATATTGCCTGATGAAGGCTTCAGCTAAGTCCTTCCAGCATCTAATGGTAGCCCTGGTCAAGTGTGAATACCACTCTCTTGAAGCCCCAGTCAGACTGTCTTCAAAGTAGAACATCCACAGCTTTTCATCCATAGTATAAGCTTTAAGTCTTCCCAGGAAAGACTGCAGGTGAGTTCGTGGACAAGAGGTTCCATTGTATTTCTCAAAGCATGGGGGTTTGAATTTGTGGGGAATTCTCACCCCATCCACTAGTCCCATATCCATCACATCAAAGCCTAAGGAATTCTGAGACTTCAAAGATCTCAACTTCTCAGCAATTTCATCTAATCTGATGTCATAGACTTCATCTCTAGCCCCCATAACAGTAAACTGTTCTTCTTGCGGATCCTCTTGCAAGATTCTCCCTCCCGCAGTATTACCTTGTACATTCCTCGGGATGTTAGCTTCTGGATCCAGATGAGGTCCAAATACCGGTGGGTCAGTACGAGGCTGGCCCCGCTCATTGTTACTAGTCCCTCCTGTTCCAAGATGAGGTTCTTCGGGAGTTTGTCTTTCCACCAGTTCCCTTAACCTTTCTTGACTTTGGGCCAAGCCAGTCATCACAGCCATGAATTGAGTCATTTTATTTCTCATCTCCACTCTCTCATTAGCCATCTGATTTCTGACCTCAGTCAGATCCTGCTGTACTTGTTCCATTTGAATACCGGGAAGGTTGTTGCGAGTCGGGTACCGGTGCGCGCGGTTGACAGGGCACACTCGGCGACGAGCAATGTTTCCTGAGATCACAACAAAGTTAGAAACAAAAATAATAAAACCTACAAAACAAAACAAAAGTTAGTATGCAATGCAGTATGCTTATTTGTTTTCCAAGGTATCCGGTTTGGTTCTTGGTTTTGACCTTTCCAGACCTCGAGGAAGATGCTTGATGTTGTTGAGAGAAAAGCCCAAATGGAAACAAACTAAAATATATTACAAATGGTGGACAATGCATAGTTTGTTTTACAACACATGCCCCTGAAGGGTCAAAATACAGCAAAAGAAAAAAAAGTACATCAAATGGAAACAAACAACAAGCAAAGAATCAGACATCCAATCCAAACTCATCCTCTCTGACCTCCTTCAGGAGTGCCTCAGTCACTGGACCAGCTGGGTGCTCTGTAATGGTCCTAATGAGGAGATTCCTGGTAGCAATGGCAGTGGTCAGCTTCTTATGCCTGTCCTGGTCTTTTGATCTCTTCAATCCTTCTCTAAGCTTTAACTCTGAAATCTCCTTCTGGGCTGCCAACAAAGCCTCCTGCTGCTTCTTCTCATTCGCCTCTAACTGTTCAATCTTGGCTTGAGTCTTCTGATCTTCTTGAGTACAGGCTTCAGTGATCCTGACCCACCTAGCCTGACTCTCTTGCAGATAGAGCTCAGTCCCAGCCTTCTGAATTTTGGCCTCCTTACAGGCATTCTTCAATATCTGTTCCCCAGCTCTTGCTTTCCTGATGTAGTCCTCTGTCTTCTCAATTTTGGTGAGATGCTCCACCCTGAGCTTTTCCAATCTCTCAATATCCAGACGACCATCACTCCTTTCCAAAAGGGTCTTCTTCAAGGCTTGAGATAGGTTCTCATTCCTTTCCTTCAGCTTCTCAAATTCTTCTAGGCTGACAGTTGCTGCTGGCTGCACTGTGGATGGTCCAGGTATGTCCTCCAAGGTGAAAGGCATTCCAGTAATCCGAGCTCTAGTACGGGACCAATCATAGTATTGAGCTGAAGCAACATTATTACACCTCCCAAGAATGGCCATCCCTTTTGTCTGAATGTTGTCCCAAGCCCAGGGTGCTTGTCTGACAACAGCTGAATTAGGTTTTACTTCACAATATAAGGTCTCAGCTAAATCTTGCACTCTAGGAGGGTGAACCAAAGCATAGCCCAGTTGTCTCTTAAATAGCAAAGGGTTGTAGTTGATGCAACCCTTCACTCCTATCAGAGGTACATTTGGGTATTGTCCACAGCTGGTGATAATGTCCTTGCCCTTGGAGCTCTGAGTGCACCATCTAATATCATCTGAAGTCAAAGCAATGAGCCTTTTAGCCCAATTCTTCTGTTGGTGAGGGTTCAGGAAGGTATCTGACTTAGGCAGGTGTCTGAGCAGCCAGGAGTAAAACAAAGGAGCACAACATCTAACCAACTTCCCCCTTTGTTTCTCATTCCTCTGATGGATGGAATAATAAAAGTCCCCTAACAGTGTGGGTACTGGGTTCTTCAGAAGAAATAGATGAATGGAATTCTTGCTGACAAATTTGGGCTCATCTGCAAATAGTATAGCCCCATATATGTTGAGGGCTAACAGTGCACAGACTGCCCTCCATTCTCCCAAAGAGGCCTTCAGGATGGCCTGAGAAATCAAGAAATCCAAGTGCAAACCAGGGATCCCAACTTTTGTTGTCATACTTTGCTCAATCAAGGCAGGCTCCAAGTATAGTGCCTTTGTTATCTCTTCATTTTTGGGAAAAGTCATTTCTGGGTTGAAAGGGATTCCACCTCTGATAGGTACTCCAGTCAATGAAGAAAATTCTTCCAGCAGAGGCCCTAGCTGGAAGTCTGGAAAGGTGAAGCATCTCAAAGGAGGGTCATAAAACTGCAAGCATGTGCGGATCATGCTTCTCTGAGAAGGGTCAAGGTCCATAACCATGTCCAGGATTCTTCCATAATGCTCTCTAAACAATGGGATGTAGTCAGGTGTGATGAGTGACTGGACCTGCCTGATACCAGTCAGTACAAGCTCAAAGAAATGGTAGGATATGTTGCTCTTCTTGGGAGTAGTCATGAGTGTGCTGAAGAGGATGAAGATAGGTGATGATGAAGATCACAGACTGATACTGGAAATGAACCACTGACAGGCTGATGCTGGTGATGATGTAGATAGCTGAAGCAGATAACTGATGGAGACAGCTGAAGCAGAGGTCTATGCAGAAGAAGGGGTCAAAACCAAAACCAAGATATAATGAAATGGATACCCTGAAAAGCAAATAAACAAATGTTGAATGATGCAATGATGATATATGCAAATGATATGCAAGGGTTTGTGATCAAGAGCTGGATCTGATTATCTGTCTTGATATAAGTCCATGTATGTTCAAAAAGTCCAGATGGAGGCTTAGAAATCCAGTTACCAGGGTGGGGGACTCAAATAAAGAGTCACATGTCCAGGGTTAATCACAAGAACTGTCCAAAGTGGAGTACTCTTAAACAAAACGAGTAACAGGGTATGATGTGGCCAAGGGTTCCTGCAAACCTGTAAACAGCCCAACCCCCTCACAGGTAGTGCTCTAAAACAAGGATCCTCAGACTTGGATCAGTTATGAGAAGTGTAAACACTTCTAACCCGGAGGTACAGTGTTTACAATAACCATAAAAGATCCTCCTCTAATTTACCTTAGATTCTGAAGGTCATAATAAAGGTCTTCCAGACTTAGCAGGCTTCCCAGATAGCCCTAGCACTACAGGAAATCTGTAGCACAGAGTTCTCAAGAAGAAACCCACATCTGAACCGTGTTTCATATTCCCGCACCAGACCGAAATGGAATGGGAAAGAACATGAACCACTCTAGCCTAGGTGTCACTCAGGTCCAAGGTATAGGACCTCAAACTCTCAATGGAACCCCACCCACTAAAACAGAAGCCAGATCCAGCAATGATAATGACAGTATGAAATATGAAAAACTGTAAAGGAAAGCAATAAATAAAGCTGTACATAAAGCAGTAAATAAAGCAAATAAATAAACACAATTAGAACATATCACCCCAGTAAACACAAATCAAACAAACGCTAGGAGGAACCCACAAAAAGAACCAGAAGCCTTGGTTACAGTATAAGGGTCCCCAGCAGAGTCGCCAAGCTGTCGCTCCCACCAAATGACACCCGGGCCAAGAGGGGTACAGACGCGAACGTTCGGCGAAAGGATAAGGAAATGAATAGAGTCGCCAGCTAGGCATTTTTATCCCGAAGGAAAGCTAATGCTGCATAGACCTAGAAAGATATGGATAAGACGGTCGCGAACCAGAGAAACTGAGAAAGGGGGTTGGTTACAACCTGGGAAGGTATTAGCACCCAGATTGTCCGTCGTACTCGACGAGATCCATGCTTAAAAGATTTGTGTTTAAAAGGGGTAGTGTCAGTGCAATCTGTGTATCAAAGCTGGAAAGAATGCAAGTGTCAGTGCTAAAAGAAAGTGAAGTGAGATATGTGAAGTGTCAGTGCAAGAGAAGAGTATGAAGCTCAAGATTATGAGGCTTAAAGAATAATGCTGGAAGAAGGGGAATATACAGATACTTTTGTTCGATAACTGTTAAGTTATGCCTACGTATCCTCTCGTGCAATGAGGATGTCAGAACACTGTAGTTCGACTCAAAGAGACTGAAAGGTAAATAGACTTGTGAACTGCTTACTTTCCTATGCTCAAGTGTATGACCTGTCTGGCTCAGGTACAAACTGTCTTGCATTAGACGGAAGAAGCGAGTTCTCGTTTGTGAGTGAAGATTATGAGAAAAGAATCCCGGAGGAGACGATTATTGTTTGTTTTTTGTGTTTTCAGTCTTTTATTTGTTTTGGTGTTTGTCATAAGTTTATAAGCTTAAGCCTAAACCAAGGGTTAGTAAGCTCATCACATCTTCCATCTGATTAGGGGTAATGAGAATACCTTAAGTATGAAGTAAGCACCTCACACTTAATCACCATGATGTAAGGTTAAGATCATTAACCTACTTGTGATTATTTAGATGTTTTTGGTATTTTGTTTAGTGTTAAGTAATGAGTTTAAGCCATAATCAAGGATTTAATGGACCCATTACACCATCCTAATAGAAGGATAATAGATGAGAACATTTAAGCTGAGGAAGGCTCCTCAACTTAATCCATGATTAGGGATTAACCTCATGACAAAACAAAGCCTTTATTAAATGGATTTTGTTTAATGACAAGGTTAAGAAATGGATTTTAGGGTTTGTAAGACAACTTGAGGGGGACTTGTCCATTAACTCTAGGGTTAGTCCTTCTTAACCAATTAAGGAAGAATTAGAACCCTAATGCAAGGCCCAAGTTACAAGCTTGATGTCTTAGTGATTATTAAGATGGATTGATTAAGAGGTTTAAACAAATTAAGGGTTTAACACTTAGGATTAAAGTTATACACTTCATCCTAAGAGAAGGATGCAGGTATAACTCTAATCACAAAGTCTTAAAACCTTAAAGGTTTAGTCTCTGATTATGAGATGAGGAGAGAAGACACAAAGATGACACAAAGGTAAAACTAATGGGGGGACTAATCAAACCCTAATTGTGATCATGCCTGGTTGTTCCTAGGGTTTATGAGGCTTACAAGAGATCTTCAGGATAAAATCCATCAAGGAAGAAGCAGATGGGAGAAGGAAGAAACAAAGAGAAGCAGGACAACTTGCTTCACTTAAGAAGACAAGTTGCTTGGAGAAAGAAAGTGAGGAGGAGACATGAATGAGCAAGCTCATTCTAATACACAAGTAAAATGCAGAAATGAATGCATAAAAGGGATGAGAAGGGGTTATGAGAAGTGAAGGAAAATTCACTTCTCAATGACTTACCACCTGAAAAGTTAGTAACAAGAAATGAAATGCAATGAAAATGAGATGAAATGCAATGATGCAAACCAAAGTCAGAAGCATAAACATGATGTTAATAATGCTAAGAGATGATGCAGACACATGTCAAGAGTTGTGGATGATCATACAAGGATGTGGATGCAAATGAAGCATTCCTTGAACCATGAAAGTTCATGAAAGTTTATGAAATGGAATGAATGCATAACATGGAAAATGAATGATGCAATGATCAAACATAATTCTAATGTGTCCTAAGATGTCTTAGAAGTCATGAGGATGCACAAAATGTCATGTCAAGTTCATGTATGCAAGCATATGGGAGATGGATGCAAATGAAAGCAGGAGTTAGGGTTTATGCACAAGACACAAAGCAAAATCCAAAATCAGAAGCAAATGACAAGATAAAAAATTGAAAATGGGATCAAAGGAACCCTAAATTCACACAAGTTCACTGCCCAAAGGAGGGGACCTAAATCTTAACCTAATGGAAGTTATGATTTTCTCAAGTTGGCTAGGGTTTTAAGGTACTTCAAAAGGAAAAATGCACATCAAATTGAAAATGAAAGATAAATTCAAACCAATTTTACCCTAGAAACTACATTATATGAGGAATGCAATGCAAAAATAACCAACATCAAACTCTTCATGGTTAGGCAAAATGAATTTTTCTAAGTTGGAACAAAAATATTGCCTTTTAAGAACTTTAATTCCAAGAAAAAATGTCAACATAGGTCAAGAACCAAAAAGAAATTTGTTTGAAGAGTTTGATAATGTTTCTAAATGTATTAAAATGCAATGTGATTTTTTTTGTGATTTTTAGAAACCTAAATGCTATTTTAATTAATTAATTCTCATTAACTAATTAAAATAAACATTTAAATATTTTTAAAATACAAAAATTATGCAAAAAATAAAATAAAAAATATTTTCAGAAAGAGAAAAAAATTTTATGCCATGGTGCAAAAAATGAGAATTTTTGGATGCATTTTGCTATTTTAAATAAATTGTAGAAAGAAATACAAATAAAATGAAAACTAAATTAATTTAAATGAAAAGTAATCAGATCCAAAGGCCTGGATTCAAATAAGACGCGCGGGAGTTGACTGGCGCATGAATAGAGGGCTAGGATTCGTTCTGAGAATTTGAATTTAATAAAACCTAATTAAGCTAATTAATGACTGATTAGGGTTTTAATGTGAAATCTAGGACGTCCAAAACGCGCGCGAAGCTGGATCCAAGGGCCTATATTCAAACTGACCTAAAACCCTAATTAACCCTAATTACTTTCAGACGACAGAAAAAGTGGTTCCGGTCGTCTTCTCCGGCGAGGCCAAATCCCTAACTCTCTCTACAAGCCACCCACCCCAAATTAACTGCCCAGAAATAATCCCCTACTCAAAACGAACTCAAACCACCATCCAAACATAATTTATAACAAGCATACATGGAGAATCGAAGAAGAACAGAAAACTGGGCAAAGTTTCAGAGAGTCATAACATGTTCATTTCTCAACTATTTTCAAAAATAAAAAGAGCAACATGATCAGTGAAGCATGGAGAACAACTCTATAACAAGAAATACAAGTTCTGGAAAAATTGTTCTTGGTGATACCTGTACTTGAGCTTTCGAAACAGGGACTTTCTGGCCAGTTCTTTGCTTCAAATCCTCTCTGATGATTCCCCCTAAGAGCTTGCAGTGCTTAGCTGGAGTTTATATGGCCTCAAAATGAAAATGGCAGTGGTTCAGTTTGTGAAATGTGAAAATCATATTTTTGATTGTGAAGGTTTTAGGGCCAAATGAAAGGTGGGAAATGATCAGTGGATCATGGTGAGTTGAATGGTGAAAGAAACTTGAAGGTTTGATGGTTGAATCAAGAGATTCGAAGGCTTTTGCAAATTTGGGGATTTTGGAGTGTGCTGAGTTCTTGGAGTTTCAGGCTGTGTTGTGTGTCTCTTTCAAGTCCTTGAGGTCCACATATGAGGCTCTGATTGGGCAGAGAGTTGGTAGTGGCACAGTTTGATTGGCATGGGCAAAATGCAAAAAGTCAAGATTTTGTGTACCATAGGTATGGCTCGGGTCAGAGGAGAACTTAGGGCTTGTCCTGCTTCAGCTTGAGTCAAGGAAGGCCTTTGGATCTGATTTGGTGAGCTGGATGGTCTTGATCAAGAGTTTTCAATGTTCTTGCATATTTCCCTCTTTGAAATTTCTTGTGAACCAAGGAAAAAAATCTTGTGAATTCTTGGAAAAATTGCAGCAAAATGACCCATATGAAGTTGCTATGACACTTTGAGATTGATTAGAGATCAAACAAAACCCTAAGAACCATTCTTTCAAGACATCCCTCTTTGTGACTTTTAAGAAAAATGGCTTATGGTACTTGGAATCCAAGGCATGAAAGTGAGAAATTCTTTGGGCAAATCTGAATTATGGACCATGAATTATGTTTGTGTGATGATTAGAAGTTGATTTGAAGTCACATTTGGTTTTGGCAAGTGTTTTTGCAAGTTTCCTCTTTGGTACAAAAGTGAAAAATAAGTGATTTTGTCCAACTTTGCAAAGCCATAACTTTTGTTCTATGATGAATTAGAATGAGTTCTTGTACTTTTTGAAAATGGGAGGATCCAATCTACAACTTTTATGAACAAGAATTTTTCATTTGAAGCATTTTTGAATCAAAAAGAGGAGGTTGAAGAACTTTCCCAAAATGGCAAGTTTTCATTACAAGTCACTTTCCCAAAATGGCAACTTTGCAAATGGCTTGAAATTCTTCAATTTTGTGAACTTCTAACTTCTTATAAGATCAAATAAAGATCATAAACATCCAAAATGATGGAGAAAACCCTTTGGTTGGATGATTGGGGGCCTCAGATGCCCTGATTTTGCACTAACTTGCTCAAGAAGTCATCTTTTGACCAGATGCCTTCCCCATTGAATTTCTTCATGAAAATTGGTATGCATGATCCTTGTAGCATATAGAGACCATAGAAACAAGAATGACCAAAAAAATTGGAGTTATGGTCTCTGAAACCAAAACCCTAATTTCAGGTAATTTGTGAAGTTAAGCTTGGCTCTGCTTCCATGCCTTTCCTCAGTTCTTGTGATTTTTGACTTCTTTGATATTTGGAGGATATAATATGATGATTGAACATTCATGTACCCTCTTGAGATGATTGAAGGCCTTTGGAGTGGCTCAGATAGCCCCTGGATTGCTTAGATCACAAACCCTAGATGCAGATGACTTTGAACCAATGCAGTGAAGCAAAAATGTAATATGAGATGCTATGGTTGAATCTATGCAAATGAAAAGAATCACAAGCCATGGTGCGAATGAGTGAGGGAAATTTTGGGGTGTTTACAACCTCAAGAACAAAATCTTTCAGAGCTTAGTTTTTTTGTTATAAAATGAAAATATATGTTATGGGGATCACACTGATGCTTTTAGAATTGAAAATAGTCAAGAAATGAGCATGTTACGAGCTTCTGAATATTTTTCTTCTGCATTTTGATTTCAAATAATTTTATTCACCCAAAAACATTTTTATTTTTATTTTTTGTATTAAAAAACCATTCTAAAAATATTTAAATGTTTATTTTAATTAATTAATGGAAATTAATTAATTAAAATACCATTTAGGTTTCTGAAAATTCCAAAAAAATTCACATTGCATCTTAAGTCCTTTAGAAACATTGTCAAACCACTCATACAAATTTCTTTTTGGTTTTGAATCAATTTTGACATTTTTCTTGAATTTAGGGTTCATAAAAATCCCTTTTTGGAACCCTAACTTCAAGAATTCTTTTCTGCCTAACCATGAAGGGTTTGACATTGGTTCTTTTTGCATTGTTCTTCATATGACATGTAGTATCTAGCATATTTTTGTCACAAATTTATCTTGCATTTTTTATTTGATTTGTATTTTCCCTCTTAAGGTACCTTAAAACCCTAGCAAACTTAGAAAATTCACAACTTTCTTTAGGTTAAGAGTTAGAACTTCTCCTTTATGGTGTGATATCATATGGGGTTAGGGTTCCTTTAAGTTCATTTGCAATTTTTTATCTTATGTTTTGCTTCTGTTTTTGACTTTTGCATCTCATGTTGCATTAAAACCCTAATTTATCATGTTCATTTGCATACATCTTGCATATGCATCCATTCATGAACTTGCCATGACATTTCATGCATTCACATTTCATCTTAGACATCTTAAGACACATTAGAACCATGCTTGATCATTTCTTCATTCACTTTCCATGATATGCATTCATTTCATTCCATGAACTTTCATGTGCTTTCAAACTTCTAAGCATGCTCCTTTGCATTCTCATCTCTTGTATGAATATTCATAGCACTTGACATGTCTTTGCATCATATCATAGAATCATTTGCATCATGTTTATGCTTCTTGGTTTGGTTTGCACCTTTGCATTCATTTCATTTTCATTTCATTCCTTTTTTTTATGCTAACCATTTCAGGTGGTAAGTACTTGAGAAGTGAATTTGCCTTCACTTCTCATTTATCTTCTCATTCTTCTTATGCATCATTGCTGCATTTTTCTTTGCTTTAGAGTGAGCTTTCTCATTCATGTTCATCATTCACTTTCTTTCTTCAAGTTACTTATCTTCTTCAGTGAAGTAAGTGACTTGTTTCTTTTGCTTCTCCTCCTTTCTTCTGCTTCTTCCATTGGTGGCTTCTCTGAAAATCTCTTGCAAGCCTTACAAACCATAGGAACATCCAAGCATGAAAATAATTAGGGTTTGGATTAGTCCCCCTTTAGTTTTTACCTTTGTGTCTTCTTTGTGTCTCTCTTCTCATCTCATAATCAGAGACTAAACCTCTAAGGTTTTAAGACTTTGTGATTAGGGTTATGCATGCATCCTTCTCTTAGGATGGAGTGTATAACTTTAATCCTAAGTGTTAAACCCTTAATTTGTTTAAATCTCTTAATCAATCCATCTTAATAATCACTAAGACAATAGCTTGTAACTTGGGCCTTGCATTAGGGTTCTAATTCTTCCTTTATTGGTTAAGAAGGACTAACCCTAGTTTTAATGGACAAGTCCTCCTCAAGTTGTCTTACAAACCATAAAATTCACTTCTCAATCTTATCATTAATTAAAATCCACTTTCATAAAGGTTTGTTTTGTCATGAGGTTAATCCCTAATCATGGATTAAGTTGAGGTATCTTCCTCAGCTTAAATTCTCTCATCTATTATCCTTCTATTAGGATGGTGTAATGGGTCCATTAAATCCTTGATTATGGCTTAAACTCATTACTTAACACTAAACAAAAACTCCAAAAACATCTAAATAATCACAAGTAGGTAAATGATCTTAATCCTACATCATGGTAATTAAGTTTGAGATGTTTATCTCATACTTAAGGTATTCTCATTAACCCTAATCAAAGGGAGGATATGATGAGTTTACTAACCCTTGGTTTAGGCTTAAGCTCATTAACTTATGAGAAACACAAAAAAAGAAATAAAAGATTGAAAATATAAAAACAAACAATAATCGTCTCCTTCGGGATTCTTTTCTCATCATCTTCACTCACAAACGAGAACTTGCTTCTTCCGTCTAATGCAAGACAGTTAGCACTTGAGCCAGACAGGCCATACACTTGAGCATAGGCAATCAAGCAGTTCACCAGTCAATTTATCTTTCAGTCTCTTTGAGTCAAACTACGGTGTTCTGACTTCCTCATTGCACGAGAGGATACGTAGGCATAACTTAACTGTTATCGAACAAAAGTCTCTGTCTCTTCCCCCCTCTTTCAACATTCTCTTTAAGCCTCATTCCTGAGCATCTCACTTCACTCTCTTGCACTGACACTTGTACATTCTTTTCCAACTTTTGCACACAGATAGCACATACACTACCCCTTTAAACATAAATCTTTTAAGCGTGGACCCCGTCGAGTACGACGAACAATCTGGGTGCTAATACCTTTCCAGGTTGTAACCAACCCCCTTTCTCAGTTTCTCTGGTTCACGACCGTCTTATCCATTTATTTCTAGGTTGATTCAACATTACCTTTCTTTCGAGATAAAAATACCTAGCTGGCGACTCTATTCAGTTCATCTTCATTTTCTCTCTTCGCCGACCGTTCACGTCTGTACCCTATCTGACCCGGTGTCACTTAGCGGGAGCGACACATTGCTAGGATTTTTTCTTTTTGGTTGCTTATACAAGGAAGAGGGTGTCACACCAAATCCTTTACCCCTCACTCAACTGGAATACTCATGAACATTTAGTACTCGACTAAGAATGCTCCTGCAATCCTGATCCTCACACGTGGTAAAGGATTTAGATAGACTCTCCTGAAATTCATTGAAAAATCGAAAATTATTAGTGGGGATTAAAGACATAATGTTATACTTACACATTTCTCATAAACATGTTGAACGTCTTCACTAGGAACTCCACTCTTTCCCACACGAGCAACCTTCCACAAAACATGTTTTGGAAGAGATTTTTCTGCACTTTTCTCCTCTTCCAACTACAAATTGAGAAAAATAATAAGATCGTCAATTATAACATATTGAGACAATTGATAAGATCATATCATTTATATATAGTTACCATTTCTATTATCCATCGAATGATATAACATGTCAAATTATAATGACAAATCTAAAATTCAACATGTCAAATCTAAAATCCATAATCTATAATCCATCGAATGATATAACATGTCAAATTATAATGACAAATCTAAAATCCAACATGTCAAATCTAAAATCCATAATCTATAATCCATCGAATGATATAACATGTCAAATTATAATGACAAATCTAAAATCTAATAATTAAATGACAAATCTAAATTCATAATCTATAATCAATTACTAGCCATTAGTACCTCTTTTAGGCATGTTGTCGCTCCCGAAGATTTGCATCCCGGTGCAGACGCGAACGGTCGGTGAAAGGAGAAGATGAAGTGAAGATGAATAGAGTCGCCAGCTAGGCATTTTTATCCCGAAGGAAAAGGTAATGCTGCATAAACCTGAAAAGATATGGATAAGACGGTTGCGAACCAGAGAAACTGAGAAAGGGGGTTGGTTACCACCTGGGAAGGTATTAGCACCCAGATTGTCCGTCGTACTCGAAGGGATCCACGCTTAAAAGATTGTGTTTAAAGGGGTAGGTGTATGTGTTATCTGTGTGCAAAAGCTGGAAAAGAATATACAAGTGTCAGTGCAAAAGGTGAATACTCAGGGACTGAGGCTTAAAAGAGAATGCTGAAAGAGGGGGATGACAAAGAGACTTTTGTTCGATAACAGTTAATTTATGCCTACGTATCCTCTCGTGCAACGAGGAAGTCAGAACACCGTAGTTCGACTCAAAGAGACTGAAAGATAAATTGACTGTGAACTACTTACTTGCCTATGCTCAATTGTATGACTCGTCTGGCTCGAGTGCTAACTGTCTTGCATTAGAAGGAAGAAGCAAGTTCTCGTTGGTGAATGAGTGTGATGAGAAAATAATCCCGAAGGAGACGATTATTGTTTGTTTTTGTGTTTTCAGTTTTGTTATTTGTTTTTGGTGTTTTGCATAGGATTATGAGCTTAAGTCTAAATCAAGGGCTTGTAAACTCATTATATCCTCCCTTTGATTAGGGATAATGAGAATACTTAAGTATGAGATAAGCATCTCAACTTAATTTCCATGATGATGTAGGATTAAAATCATTAACCTACTTGTGATTATTTTGATGTTTTTGGGATTTTGTTTAGTGTTAAGTAATGAGTTTAATCTCTAATCACAGATTAGTTAACTCATTACACCATCCTAATAGAAGGATAATAGATGAGAGCACTTAAACTGAGGAAGATGCCTCAACTTAATCCATGGATAGGGATTAAATTCATGACAAAACAAGCCTTTATTAAATGGATTTTAATTAAAGGGTAAGATTAAGAAGTGGATTTTATGGTTTGTAAGACAACTTGAGGGGGACTTGTCCATTAAACACTAGGGTTAGTCCTTCTTAACCATAAAGGAAGAATTAAAACCCTAATGTAAGGCCCAAGTTACAAGTTAATGTCTTGGTGATTATTAGATGGATTGATTAAGAGGTTTAAACAGATTAAGGGTTTAACACTTAGGGTTAAAGTTATACACTCCATCCTAAGATAAGGATGCAGGCATAACCCTAATTCCAAAGTCCTAAAACCTTAAAGGCTTAGTCTCTAATGATGAGATGAGAAAAGAGACACAAAGAAGACTCAAAGGAAAAAATCAAAGAGGAACTAATAATTCCTAGAAAGTTATCATGCTTGGAAGTCCTAGGTTATGTGAGGCTTAAGAAAAGAAGTCTTCAAGGAAGCAACCAAGGAAGAAGCAGATGAAAGGAAGATGAGAAAGAAGAATAAGTTACTTACTTCCTAAGAAGATAAGTAACTTAAAGGAAGAAAGGAAGAGAAGCACAAGTGAGGTAAGCCCACTCAAAGACAAACAAAAATGCAGTCAGAATGCAATATGAAGAGATGAGAAGAGGTGGGAGGTGAAGGCAAATCCACCTCCCAAACAACTTACCATTAACCTGAAAAGTTAGCACAAGATGCATAAGGAAAGAAATGAAATGAAACAATGCATATGAAAGGGTAAAGACCCAGACCAGAAGCATACACATGATGCAAATGATGCTATGATATGATGCAAAGACATAGAAGATGCATATGTGTGATCATATAAGAGAATGAATGCAAATGAAGCATGTAGGAAGCATGTGAACACATGGATGTTTATGAAATGAAAAGGATGCAAAGCATAGAACATGTATGGATAAATGATCAATCAATGTTCAAGCAATGTATTAAGATGTCTAAGATGGCATACAAATGCTTGGAATGGCATAGCAAGTTCATATGTTCATGCAATGCAATGTAAGATGCAAGTAAAGATGCAAAATTAGGGTTATATGGCAACATGAGATACAAATGACCAAAACAGAAGCATATGGCATGATGAAAAATTTCAAATGAGCTCAAACAAACCCTAACCCCATGTGATATCACACCCCAAAGGAGAAGGTCTAATTCTTAACCTATTGAAAGTTATGATTTTTCTAAGTTTGCTAGGGTTTTTGGGTGCTTCAAAAGGAAAAATGCAAATCAAATTGAAAATGCAAGATAAATTCATGCCAAAAATATCCTAGATACTACATGATTTGTATAAAACAATTCAAAAAGAACCATCTTCAAACCCTTCATGGTTAGGCAGAAAAGAGTTTTCGAAGGTTAGGGTTTAAAAATGTGATTTTATGAACCCTAAATTCAAAGAAAATTGTCAAGTGATGATCAAAACTAAAAGAAATTTGGATGAAGGGTTTGAAAATGTTCCTAAATGTGTTGAGATGATTCATGATTTTTTTTGGTGATTTTTAAATACTTAAACGTATTTTTAATTAATTAAAATCAATTAACTAATTAAATAAAACATTTAAATGATTTAAAAATATATATTTTTAATACAAAAAATAAAAATAAAAATATTTATGGTTTCTAAAAATTAATAAAAGGTTTGATAAAAAATTTCAGAATTTTTTGATCATTTTTGCTATTTTTAATAATTATATGAAAAGAAATGGAATAAAACAAATAAAATGCAAAGTATGCTGATCCAAGGGCTGCAATTAGAACTGGGCTTGGAGGGAATTGACTGCGCGTGCAGATCAATGGCCCAGATTCAACCAATGACTTTCAGGTGGCCGGAGAAGACCTCCGGTCATCTTCTTCGGCCAACCAAAACACCTAACTTCTTCCCTAGGGTAAATCAAGAGCTCTAAAGCTCCAGAATCACTCCCCTAACATCTCTAAGCAAGAATCAGTCATCAAAACACATTTATCATTCCTCAAAAACAAGGTTCGAAGCAAAACGTGAAACTGAACAGAAATTTCAGAAACTCAATACATTCTTAATACTCAACCATTTTCAAAACAAATTACATCAGCATGATCAGTGAAGCATAATGAATCATTTAGGAACTTAAAAACGCATTTCTGGAAAAAATGTTCTTGAGGTTACCTGAGATGAAGCTTTGCTATCTGGAGCTTTCTGGCCACCTCCTTGGTGCTTTTCCACTCCAATGAACCCCTTGATGCTTCTGGCAAGCTTGAAACAAGTTTGTATGGACTGTTTTTAAGGTTTCAGTTCAGAGCATGTCAAAATCGTGTTTTTGTTTGAGATGGTTTCAGGCTAATATGAGGGGTGGGAAATGATCCTGGGGTTATGTGGAGATGATTGGTGAAAGAATTTTGAAGTTTTGATGGGTGGTTTGAGAGTTTCGAAGAGATGAAGTTCTTGAGGGATTTTTGGAAATCTGGTGTGTGTGTGTGTGTTGATTCAAGCCACAAGAAGTTATGAAATGTGATCCTTAGGGCATGTATGTGAAGATGTGATAGGTCAGAAGAGTTGTTGTGGCTCAGTTTGATTGGTATGATGTGAAATGCAAAAAGTCAAGATTTGTGTCCTTGGAGGTATGGGTTATGGCAGGTCTGGTTTCAAGGGGTGTCTGGTCCCAGAAGGTTTCAAGGAGAGCCATGGAATTGGTTTTGGCATGCTGACACAAGTGGATGGAAAGATCTATACCATTTTGCAATTTTGGGAAGTATTGGCCCCTTTGAAATTTCTTGAAGTTCAAGTCATGGAAATGCATAATTCTTGGGCCAATTCTGATCTTTAGAGGTCACATAGGCATATTGTGAAGTGTTTGTGCACATTATAAGTCATTAGAAGCCTTGGCAAGTGGTTTTGCAAAAAAAATCCTCTTTGGTGGATTCTTGAAAATTATAGGATTTTTGCCAACTTTGAAGGATCATAACTTGAGTTCCATAATGAATCAAAACATGTTCTTGTACTTTTTGAAAAGGGAAAGACTTAATCTACAACTTTCATGACCAAGAATTTTTCATTTGAAGCATTTTTGATCAAGAAAGAGGAGGTTGAAGAACATTCCCAAAATGGAAAGTTTCCATTACAAGTCATTTCCATTTTTGGCAACTTTTCAAATGGCTCAAAATTCTTCAATCTTATGAACTTCCAACCTCTTCTAAGATCAAATAAAGATCATAGAACTTCAATTTGAAGAAAATACCCCTTTGGTTCCATTGTTGGGGGCCTCAGATGCCCTGATTTTGACTTAACTTGCTCAAGAAGTTACCCAGTGAACAAATGACTTCCACAATGAATTTCTTCATAAAACTTGGTAAACATGATCCTCATAACATCTTAAAACATTAGAAACAAGAATGGCCCAAACATTTGGAGTTAAGGCCTCTGAAACCAAAACCCTAATTTTGGTCATCTGTGCAGTGAAACCCTAGCTCTACTTCCATGCCTTTGCCAGTTCTCATGATCTCTTGACTTCCATTAATCTTGAGGAGCATAATATGATGATATAACACTCATGGACCCTCTTGGAAAGCTATGAGGCCTTTGGGATGACTCAGATGGAATCTTGGATTGCTCAGATCACAAATCCTAGATGCAGATGAATTTGAACTATGCAGATGAGACAAATATGCAATGTGATGTGGTATGCTTATGCTTATGCAAATGTGAAAGATCACAAGCCAAGGTGTGGATATGAGTGAGGGAAAATTTGGGGTGTTTATAGATGCCCCTATTCAAACATGAGTTAGCTGTGCAGGATGTAAGCGCCTGGCTTAACAGACAAACAAGATAATTTGTGGTTGAATACCAAAGACAGTCCGAAATTTGCACTCACTGGGGATAAGAAGAAAAGGGATATAAATTGTAAAAGACAGTATGGTATGATTATTAAATTAAAACGATGGATGACGACCATCTAGCAGGGGACGACTATTGGGGATAAAGCGGTAAGTAAAGCAATGACGGGGACGACCGACAAGCTGGGGAGATAAAGAGACCACGAAGGGGACGGCCATCGGGTAAAGGAACAAGATTCTCTGGGGATTGCAGTAAAAGCAATGATGGGGACAACCATCAGGTTTGAAAAGTAACGTAAAAAACGATGGGGACGGCCATCGGTTTAAAGAATAAATGAAATAATGATGAGGGACGGTCATCAAAGGTGAAGGACAATCACCTAGCAGGGGACGACTACTCTTTATCACGACATAGGATGAATGTCGGATAGAAAAAGTCGACGATGAGTACGGCCATCGGATAAGCATGATGAAGGACGATCATCAAGAGGTGAAGGACGATCACCTAGCAGGGTACAACTGCTCTCGGGGTTTATCACGGTATAGGACGAATGTCGGATAACAAGATCAACGATTGGGACAACTATCGTATAAATTATGAGGGACGGTCATCAAAAGGTGAAGGACGATCACCTAGCAGGGGACAGCTGCTCTTTATCACGACATAGGATGAATTTCGGATAGAAAAAGGTTTCACTAATGGGGACTCCGTTGGGGAAAGGATGAGGGACCGTCATCCAAAGGTGAAGGACGATCACCTGGCAGGGTACGGCTGCTGAAAGTATCACGACATAAGACGAATATCAGATAGAAGAAAGTTGTTTTGTTGGTGACTTACTGGGGAATGGTAAACACGGACGATTGTTTACGCTTAAGAAATAAAAGGTATAAGTGTTTGACGCTATGTATAGATTAAAGGTGCGGACGAGCATCTTTAAGACCATGATACGGATGAGTATCAGTAGAAACAAACGATGACAGGTGTTCAGAGGTGATGGTACGGACGAGTACCAACTGGTTAGCAAAGAACACGGACGAGTGTCGAATCTATTGAAGAGTGATATATATACGAGATACGAACGAGTATCAGAGACTTTTGTATAAGTATGAGTATTGGTTTATAGGTGAAGTATGAGTAAGACACGGACGAGTGTTCAACTTGTTGGGGAAAGTATGACACGAACGAGTGCCAAAAGAGACCATATATAAGTAATGAACAAATATTTGTATGTGAGAGTGTAAAAAGGTGTTCTGGAGACCTATAGGGATAGGATGACACAGACGGGTGTTGAAATGAACGTTTTATAAATAAGTGTTTGGTTTGCAACAAGTGCTTTGGCAACCATGCTAGGGAAAGGTGACACGGACGAGTGTCAAAAGAGTATATATAGGTATTTGTATTTGAGAATGCAAAGGGGATGTTTTGGCTTATATCTGCGGGGAATAATACGACACAGACGAGTGTCGAAAAGGGTATATATGAACAGACATTTGTGTTGGAGAGTGCAAAGGGGACGCTTTGGCTTTTATTTGCAGGGGATGTGAGTTTTTTATATTCATTGCTGACGAAATACTAATGGTGATTGCAGGTGACTGGCTCGAACCTGGCTTGTGATCATGCAAATGTTTGATTTTTACCGTAATGCTCCGTATTAGACGGAATGCTACGCTTATTTTGGTGATTTATGATGTGAATGCTATGATTATGCACAAAGAGAAACCGATCCGGGATTCGGATCCCGCTGAAGATCTCTGGTTGATCTGTTTGGAGGGATGTCCCAGCTGGGTAGAAATCATTGGTAGATCTGTCGGGAGATATAGCTCTGCTTGGGAAAATAGATCGTTGATACACCCTGCAAGGAGAACTCAGTTGGGGAGAAGGAAACTTTCGTCACTTTGTTGTGCAAGATTTTCAGGCATTGCTCTTCTGGAGAGAAACTGGAAACTCTGTGAGGAGATTGGCTGGGGATGCTCCTGTTGAGTAGACTTGTGCTGGGGATGAGGAGGCTTTGACAACTCCGCTGGGGAAAAGAATTCCGGATACTACTTGGGGAGGAGGTATGTTGGGGAAGTGTGATTGGCATGCCCCATGCTGCGTATTGAATACCTGCAATCTGTTAAGACAAGAGAAACACACAAGTATCCCGAGGTATCCCTTACCGAATTCCGTCATAGGAATTAGATATTCCTGAAAGTAAATATATTTCCCGCAAGCATTTTATTAAGAATGGCTCATTTGTTTTATGCAAATATCATATCATGAATACTGGACATTTTGCAAACGAAAATAAAAATGTACAAAAAGAGGTGTGACTGAAAATCTGGTTTTTATTAACCTGGGCGCCCTGAATTGGCAAATACAATCAAAGAAACAAATCCCCTGAAATGAGGAGATTGCTATAAATTGAGAAAAGCAAAAGTGTTGGCAATGCTGACAATGCTCCGACGAGCTTCCTTTGCTATGACTTGTATGACCTTGACGTTCTTCTTATCTTGCTTTCTGAAGAAAGTTGATTCTGACTGATGCTTTATCCTTTCGAAGCTTGTCATGTTGTGAACGATGCAGACGAATTCAAAATGCATTTGTTCGCTTATTCCCTGATTTTGCATGTATCGCCCTTTCGGGTTTTCAATCCACCAGAATACCCATTTTTTCCTGAGCTGTCCGATGTGGCTTTTCAACTCAGCGGGTGTACTTTTTTTTTCTTCAATTCTTCCCTTATTTTTTCCCGAGTCTTTTATTCTGTTTTTGACTCGCCGGGATGCCCTATTTTTGCATGGACTTACATTCTGTTTTTATGTCCAGCGGGTCATTTTATGCGAAGTATTTTTTTAACTGCATCTGAATTCACAGGGGATAAGAAATCCTCGCCATCCATAGTAGTGAGCATCAGTGCTCCACCAGAGAAAACCTTCTTTACTATGAATGGACAATCGTAATTTGGAGTCCATTTGCCCCCGTGGTCTGTATGAGGAGGAAGAAGTCTTTTCAGCACAAGATCTCCCACTTGGTATTCCCGAAGCCTGAATTTCTGATCAATGGTTTTCTTCATTCTTTTCTGATATAACTGCCCATGACAGATAGCAGCCAATCTCTTCTCTTCGATTAGATTCAGTTGATTGTACCGAGACCGGACCCATTCCGCTTCATTCAGCTTTACATCCATCAGTACCCATAAGGAGGGTAGTTCAACTTCAACAGGTAGGACAACTTCTGTACCATACACTAGATGATAAGGTGTTGCCCTAGTAGACGTTCTGATTGAGGTCCGATACCCATGCAAAGCAAATGGTAGCATCTCATGCCAGTCTTTGTAGGTCACCACCATCTTTTGCACAATCTTCTTGATGTTTTTGTTAGCTGCCTCGACAGCGCCATTCATCTTTGGCATGTAAGGAGAGGAATTTTGATGTTGAATTTTGAAGTCCCGACACAATTCTGCCATCATCTTGTTGTTCAAATTGGAACCATTATCAGTAATGATTCGCTCGGGTACTCCATATCGACAGATGATGTCTCTTTTCAGAAATCTGGCTACCACTTTTCTGGTGACGTTTGCATACGAAGCTGCTTCAACCCATTTGGTGAAGTAGTCAATGGCTACCAGGATGAATTTGTGGCCATTTGAAGCAGTTGGTTCGATTTTTCCAATCATGTCAATGCCCCACATGGCAAAGGGCCAAGGTGATGACATCACGTTCAAAGGATTTGGAGGCACATGCACCTTGTCTGCATAGATCTGGCATTTGTGGCATTTTCTGGCATAGGCACAACAGTCCGCATCCATTGTGATCCAGTAGTAACCTGATCATAACAATTTCTTAGCCATTGCATGTCCTCCAGCATGGGTACCGAAAGAGCCTTCATGCACCTCGTGCATCAGCAAGTCTGCTTCTTTCTTATCAACACATCTGAGAAGAACCATGTCAAAGTTTCGCTTGTATAATGAACCATCAGCATTAAGGAAGAAACTACCAGCCAGCCTTCTTAATGTCTTCTTATCATTGGATGATGCCCCAGGTGGGTATGTTTGATCCTCTAAGAAGCATTTGATGTCATGGAACCAAGGCTTGTCATCTTTAGCAATGTCCACAGAGAATACGTATGTTGGTCGGTCTAGTCTGGATATAGAAATCCGAGGCACAAAATTTGCAGTTTGAACCTTGATCATGAAGGAAATGGTAGCTAAAGCATCTGCGAACTGATTCTCGTCCCGAGGGATGTACTCAAGTTTGACTGTTGTGAAGAAAGTCAATAATCTCCTCGTATAGTCGCGGTATGGGATCAGATGCTCTTGGTGAGTATACCATTTGCCGTTGGTCTGATTGATTACCATAGCTGAATCTCCGAATACAGTTAAAGTCTTGATCCTGAGGTCAATGGCTTCCTCAAGACCCATGATACATGCTTCGTATTCTGCTTCGTTGTTAGTGCATGCAAAGGTGAGTTTTGCCGAGAAAGGCATATGAACTCCTTTAGGTGTAATGAGCACTGCACCAACTCCTCGACCATTCATATTGACAGCCCCATTAAACATCATTGTCCACTCTTCTTCCGGGTCAGGCCCTTCAGTGTGAATAGTCTCTTCATGATCTTTTGCTTTTAGAAACATGATGTCTTCATCAGGGAAGTAAAATCTCATGGGCTGGTAATCATCAATGGGTTGCTCATCTAGATAGTCAGATAGTACACTGCGTTTGATGGACTTTTGAGATTTGTACTGAATGTCATACTGTGTCAGAATCATTTGCCACCTTGCAACCCTTCCAGTAAGTGTTGGCTTCTCAAATATGTACTTGACGGGGTCCATTTTTGAGATCAATAAAGGAGTGTGAGTCAGCATATACTGTCTTAGACGGCGAGCAGCCCACGCTAAAGAACAACAAGTTTTCTCGAGCAGTGAATAACGTTGTTCACATTCGGTAAACATTTTGCTTAGGTAGTATATTGCATACTCTTTTCGACCAGACTCGTCATGC
The DNA here is from genome assembly GCA_963966055.1 of Lathyrus aphaca. Lineage (NCBI taxonomy): Eukaryota > Viridiplantae > Streptophyta > Magnoliopsida > Fabales > Fabaceae > Lathyrus > Lathyrus aphaca. The sequence continues at coordinate 443,880,753 of OZ014523.1, forward strand.
TGGCCCAGCACACACCCCATTGATTCTTCTAATACTGTCAGGTACATTATTAGAGGTCTTCCTTCAACTGGAGGCATAAGAATTGGAGGTTCTTGCAGGTACTCCTTGATCTTGCCAAAAGCCTTCTGACAATCGTCGTTCCACCTGACCATTTGTTCCTTTCTTAATAATTTGAACAGGGGCTCACAGGTTGCAGTGAGGTGAGATATGAACCTTGATATGTAGTTCAATCTACCCAAGAACCCCCAAACTTTCTTTTCAGTCCTAGGTGCAGGCATCTCCTGGATTGCTTTGACTTTGTCAGGATCAACTTCAATTCCCTTTTCACTTACGATAAATCCCAGCAATTTACCAGAACGTACCCCGAATGTGCATTTGTTGGGGTTTAACTTTAGTTGATACCTTCTCAGACGCTTGAACAACTTCAGCAAATTTACTAGATGATCTTCTTTAGTGAGGGACTTGGCAATCATGTCATCCACGTAGCATTCAATTTCTTTGTGGATCATATCGTGGAATAACGTTACCATAGCCCGTTGATACGTTGCACCGGCATTATTTAGTCCAAAAGGAATTACCTTGTAAAAAAATGTTCCCCAATACATTCTGATCTGATTATACCCAGAAAAACCAATCATGAAGGAAAACACCGAGAACTGAGCTGTGTTGTCGACCAATACATCAATGTGAGGTAATGGGAAATCATCCTTTGGGCTAGCTCTGTTCAGATCTCGGTAATCCACACACATCCGTACTTTGCCATGCTATTCATTTCTTTTTCAGTTCCCTTTTCATTTCTTTTATCTAGTTTCAGTTTCAGTTCCCTTTTCATTTCTTTTATCCAGTTTCAGTTTCAGTTTTGCAGCAGCTTTCATTTCTTCACCCTTTGAAACAGATTTCTTTGCAAGCATGGATCCCGTCAGGTACGGCGGACGATCTGGGGTGCTAATACCTTCCCAAGTTGTAACCGACTCCCGAACTCAGTCTCTTTGGTTCGCAGGACCTGTGTTCTTCCTTTTCTTTTCTTCTGGTTTGTGCAGCATTAAAATTCCCGTTCCTTCGGGATAAAAATGCTTGGCTGGCGACTCTACCTCTTTCCGCACCACTTTCGCGTTTGTACCAGGATGGAAATCCGGGGAGCGACAGCTGGCGACTCTGCTGGGGATCGAACCCAGAATCTCTGGTTCCCTTGAGAGTCTCTCCTAGCGCTTGCATGTTTCTGTTTCGTTGGGTGTTGATTGTTTGTTGTTGCCTGTTTATTTTGCTGTTATTTTATGTACAGTTTATTTACAGCTTTATTTACAGTTTTCAGTATTTATTTTCATGCATCATATTATTACTGGACTGTCTGGACTGGATTTCTCCTGTTTGGTGGGACTCGGGTGATACTGTTAATGAGAGATAAGCCAAATACCCGGCTTGAGTGCCCCCTAGGATTAGCATGGACACGTTGTACTCGCATGTGGCATGATGAGTGGCAATGTGTTTCACACCCAGACTGCGACCGTCATGGAAATATCTTGTGTGGGGATTTCCTCCACTTCGGGATAAGACCTTGATAGTTATGTGCATCTGGGGACCGATCATTGAGAACCTTTGTGGAAACAACCCTCTCTAGTGGTGACAGTGGCAGACCACATTTTGTGGCAAGCCCATTCGCACCCGAGGGTCCGCTGGGAACTCGCATAGGATGGCCTGGTTCTCTTATAGGAACTCAGTCAAAGCATCTGGTCGTATGACAATAGTATTGTATCCTACGGGCTGAATGTACTATTGTTTCTTGATTTTAGCGCTCGAAGCTGGGGACTTATAAGAGATGCTTGTTTTTTCCCGGACTCAGCTGAGGCCTCCCTGAGTAGTACATAATGCCAAACCGATTCCCTGATTTGGTCATGAGCCATTTCTCGGAAATGGTGAACGTATTATTGTTATTCGGCTTTGAGAGTCCGTGATGTTTGACCCGGAGCATACCCGTGAGACTGGGAGGGGTTTACAGGTTTGCAGGAACCCATGACCTCAACATACCCTCATTACCAGTGCAGTCCTGTGTTTGATCTGGTCGTTGTGATTCTGGAGTTCTTGATCCTTTGGTTCTCGGTTACTATTTTGGATTATCATACAGAGATCTTGTGGTTACAGACACTCGATTCCTAACTCAGTATTCCAGATTCCAGGCAGTTTCCAGATGTTGATCCGATGTCTTTGCATCTTTAGCATCATCATATTGCATTTTGCATTTGCATCAGCATTGCATATCCTTTTTCCAGAGAGCTCATCCTTCCTTTTTTCTCCATGACCAACCAGCTGATTTCCAGGTACTCAGTTTGAGCAAGTGGTAACTGTTGGAAGAAGAAAAAAGTTGTTTGAAGTTAGACTGAGCAGTGCCAAGAGTTAAAAAGGTCAGTTTGGAAGCCGTTGGTAGCTATGTCAAAGAACAACCATCAGAATGTTGAGTTTCCACCTGGTTTCACTTCGATGACCAATCCTTTGTATGGTCTTTCTCCTGATGAGGATCTTCCACAAGTGAACAACCTTACTCAAGCTCAGCCTGCACAGACCCCGATCGTGAATCAGAGTGTACCTGAACCATCTGTTGTCCGAGGTGGACCTTCATCTTCTTCTGATGCTACAAATTATCAGAGTTTTTCTTTCCCTATGCCGAACTTCCAAGGGGAAATCCCTCTTGTGAAAACCAAGGATCCACCAACTATTGATCCTGCTGGAAGGTTTCGTGTGTTGGAGGAGCAACTCAAAGCCTTAGCGGATCTTGATGCCTTTGGTTTTGATGCTCTAAACCTGTGTTTGGTGCCTAGTTTTGTCATTCCTCCAGATTTCAAAACTCCGAAGGTTGAGAAATACATTGGTGTCAGTTGCCCGAAGCGTCATTTGGTGATGTTCTGTAGAAAAATGACTTCTTATGCCCGCAATGATGAGTTGATAATTCACTGTGTTCAGGACAGTTTAAGTGGGGCATCCTTAAGTTGGTACATGGATTTGGAAAGTAGTCGTATCCGATCTTGGAATGATTTATCCAAAGCTTTCGTAAAGCAATACCAGTACAATGTGGACATGGCGCCCTGTCGCACGCACTTGCAGAGTCTATCTCAGAGGAGTGGTGAATCTTTCAGAGAATATGCACATCGGTGGAGAGAATTGGCATCCCAAGTGCATCCACCAATTTCAGACAGAGAATTAGTTGACCTGTTCCTGGGCACCTTGCAAGATCCGTACCTGGAAAGAATGAGTAGCATTGGGACATCAAGCTTCTCTGATTTGATGATAGTTTGAGTATGCATCGAGAGCCTGCTCAAAAGTGGAAAGATCCAAGAATTTTCGAACATCCCAGCTAGTGAAGATGGATCTGTTGGTAGCTCCCAAGGGGAAGAAGGGTATCACATCAATGCAATCATGGAAAATATTGAATATTCTGGACCATCATCTTCTCAGAGATCATCTTTTCCTAGGTCTGGTGACTCTTATGGACAACAAGCGATGCTCAGAGCATCATATCAGAAACCCTGGACTCCTCCTCGTCCAAATCTGCAAACTCAGGGTCGAAGACCTCATAATCAACTTCAGAGCCAGCCTAGGCCTCACAACAATCTGGAAAGAAGGAATGCTCCTCTTCATCCAGTTCCCATGGCATACAATAAACTCTTGCCACATCTAATTCAGAGCTCATTGGTGGTTCCTAAGCCTCTCAAGTCATTGCCAGAGTCGTGCCCTCCAGAGTACAATCCTCATGAGCAGTGCGGGTATCATGGTGGATCAATTGGGCATTCAACTGAAGACTGCAAAGCTTTTCAAGCCAAAGTACAACAGTTGATCGACAAGGGGTGCATATCCTTTCCAGAAGGAAGCTTGGTCGTGCACGTCAACCTCTCGCCTGTTTGAGTGTGAAGACTTCGAAGGAGCGTCTCCTGATTTCAGTGGCTCAGACAAGATGTCATCAGAGTTGGAGATCATTGTATCCTTTTTATCATTGGCATTTGTAGTTTCTTTCTTGTTAGCAACTACTTGTCTTTTAAGCATTGTTATTTTGAATGGTAATGTTAATGAAGTGATCTTGCATTTTTTATTCAATTATGTCGCATTCGCTCATTTTTCTTTACTTGCATTGAAAAACAGAAAAACAAAAAAAATGCATCCATATACCTCCACTTATTTCATTGTTGTTTAGTAGGTTTGAGGGAGGATGATGACAATTGAATACCCATAATTGTTGAAGGTATGCTTTCGGTTTACAACCTGCTGACGATGTACAGGCATTACTTCAATTCCCAAACACCAGAGATATAAGGGAGATGAACCCTCGTCAACCCCTTTGAGCCTTGAAGTAGGAGTTTCTTTTCCGAACGAAAAAACCCTCACATTCAACTCGGGGAAGGGTAGTCATAAGTTAATTTGACCGAGCGTTCAAATTTCCAAAGTAGTGTGCATCCGAGGATCCATTACCTTTATTCAATACACCTCAAGAGGGAAAGTGACGTAAAACCACAATGGTTACCCCTCAACAACAAAGGAATGAGGCAGTCACAACCCTTTCAGCAAGACAGACAACCAGTGTCACACGATTTGTTCAACAAAAATCAAAAGAAAAAAATAAGAGAGGAAATAAAGCCCGCTAAGTAAAAAAATGTGAAAACAAATGACTTAGGCAAAAGTTAGGGCATCCCGCTGGACTTCAAAATCAAAAAAAAAAATTCAAAAAAAAATTCAGAAAGAATCAGTCCAGGCAAAAGTTAGGGAGTAAAAAAAAAAGAAGAAAGAAAATCTTCCATATGAACAGAGTCGTGTGGCCAGACATAAAGACAAAGGGGTGACTGTTACTCCAAGAAACCTCATTGGTGCTTAAACCGTCAACGTCATTGGTTCCTCAACCATTACAAAACCCTTTAGAGAGGCGAGCGTTTAGGTCGAATTAGCTGAACGTAGGACCGGAGAACATCAAGGAGAATGGGTGGGCACAGATAAAATTCGAGCCATAAATCTTTCTTTCTAAAACCGTGAACCAGGCCGCGTTATAACCCTTGAAAGTCCTAATTGAATCAGGGTCAATTCTGAAAGCATACTGCGACAAGGTTGCATAAACTGACTCCTAACGATTTGCTAACTCAACACTACGTTTGGACTAATCATCCATTTGTCACACACTGTCACATCATTCAAATAAATAAAATTTTCAAAACTTGCATGTGCACTGCATTAAAATTACCATTTGTAAATGAATAGTTTTAATTGCAAGTCAGTTTGTGACATCAGGGAAGTTCCTACAAAGAACAGTCAGAGGAGAACTTGATCATTCAACAATGATGGCCAGAATCAAAAGCATCTTGTAGGCCCATGAATCAGGGGCATGTTATCCAGTGGTTTTGTCGATTAGGAATCAATCAGTCTAAATCAGATACTCAAGCATCAGTTGATTGAGGGGAAATTATTTAAAAGTCAGGTGATCAGGGATGAATCTACCAAGCAAGGGCAGGAGACCCGGAATTTCTGTTGACCAAGGGTGAATTCGTCCAATGCTCAGTCAGAATGATTCAAGTTGCTTCCACGCTCATACCAGGGCAAGACATCTCCAGAGCTCGCTAAGTGCAACTCTCCTCGAAAGAACATCCAAGTCTGCCATTCCAAGAGTTGGATAATCAGGGGCAGTTTGTTTAAATACCTGCCAACTGGGGCAACTTTAGCTACACAGAGCAAGTATATCAGCAATCTCAGAGTTCAAGACGAGTATTGGGAAATCATGCTACCCACCCTCACCGTGTCACCCTTCTCAACCAGAAGCCTTGCCATAAGACCTTTCTTCCCACCTTGGGAGTTTTTCTAGCTTTTCATGAGCATTGCATAAAACATTTGCATAAGTTATTCATGTTGTTTCGTTAGAGCATACGCATCATAATGCATCGGGCATACCCTCACAAGACCAATCTCACATCAGGGCCTCGTAACCCCAACTTCACACCATTCAAAGTCCAGTTCTCGTCTGGAAAACCAATTCAAAGTCCAGTTCTCGTCTGGCAAACCTTTTCAAAGTCCAGTTCTTGTCTGGAAAACTTTTCAAAGTCCAGTTCTCGTCTGGTAGTCATTCTTTTTCAGAGTCAATTCTCATTCGACAATGAACCCAAGGAGTAAGTTCTCGTCTGACGACTTATTCTTTTCCCATCAGTTTCCATCTGTTGGCCTACCTTTAATAAACTGGTTCTCGTCTGGTAAATCACTTTCAAAGTCCAATTGCTTGGAAACCAAAAAAAAAGAGCAAAAATACCAAATCTCTATCAACCTGACCCCGACCGCCCAACCATCCTTGTTTTGGCTCCCGCAACTTGCATCTTCATATCCTTAGCATCATGAGCATACGTATACATCTTGCATCGTTTGCATTACATTTTCTTACCGCATGGTTTCTGTTTTATCTCTGGTGTGGGGCAGGATCATTACAAGACGCAATTTGGGGCAGTTATCTCGAGATCCGTTGAATCTCTGCGAGAGTTTGAAGACACTGGGGCAAGTCTGGACGCCATGTCTTCTGTAAAATCCTCTAGAGACAATCTTTTTCATAGATGATGAAGTATGGCATAATTGAGGAGTAAGGAATGCTTGTCCACTCATGATAATCAGTATGAAACTGTTGAACTCAGAAGCTTGAAGCACTGTTTTAATTCTCAGGGAATGCCTGGTATTTATTTTCCTAGCAGGGCATTGGAAGTTTATTTCTTCCCCGAGCATAAAGGTTTTCTTTCAGCCGACAAGATTTCCTTGTGAGGAGTTGGTGTTCTCATTTAGTCAAAGTCCAATCTTCATTGGCATATCTTCCCAACACAGTCGTCATACTATACCTGGGGCTTAATTTAGTTTATTTTGATCTCTAATTCTCCTCAGCAAAGTCTCTCCTCAACAGAGCATTGCCAAATATGTTTCTCAGCCAGGCCAGAAAGTTGACAGTTCCCCAGCTGATTTAGCGCAGATGATATCCCCAGCAAAACTTCAAGGCTAACTGAATTGTTCTTACCCCCAAGCAGATTTGTCTTTCCACCGTGAAGTATTCCCAACAAGCAGCTGAAGGCCTTGCGTTTCCCTACAGAGTTAGAATTGTCAGAATTCTCTCCCCAGTAAGGGTTATTTAACCAAGCATCTTCCCCAGCTAAGTCTGAAGATGGTTATTCCCCACAGAGTTTCATGTTTGGAAGTTGTCCATCATTGAAATATTCCCAGAGAAGTTGCCAATTTATTTTTGGGCCAATGTGATGATACAGACAGTTATTCATTTCCCTAACCAGAGTTAAGTGTCAAAGCATATTGACCTTGTTCTCCCCTGCAGAATTGAGAGTTTTATTGCCAATCAGGGCACTTTGCCTTTGCTCGTCTGCACTCCCCGTCACTCGTCTGTGTTTGACATTGGCTTGCTGCTCGTCTGCATCCCTCAGCACTCGTCTGTGTTCATTATCTGTTTGAAGCTCGTCTGCAATGTTTGGATACTTGTCTGTATCATCCCTCACACTCGTCTGTGTTGGCTTATATCCATATGTGTTGATTTGATAATCACTCGGGTACTCGTCTGTATTGCTTATCCAAATGCTCGTCTGTGTTGGATTTCTTGGTATTCGTCTGTATCAGTGGCTGATATTCGTCTGTATCATCGCTCGGAGCACTCGTTTGTGTTTTCTTAGATCATCGTCTTATATTCGTTTGTATCATTGACTTATGGCACTCGTTTGTGTTCTATTGATGATCATTCGATACTCATCTGTGTTGAACAGGTTTGAAGTCCTGACGGTGGGATTAAACGTCAAAATGGTGTCCGGTCATGGCGTAACAGGTTTATCCGAAGGAGATTCGTCTGTCTCAGAGACCACTTATCTACACAAGATTCGTGAACAGGGTTCGTCAAATCCTAATGTCGCACTTGGCATAATAGGTTTTCTCGAAGAAGACTCATCTGTCTTAGACCATATATCTACGGAGGATGTATGAAGAGGGTTCGTCTATCTTGATTATGCATGTCTATTCCACAGACTTAAGTGCATCACTGGTCATAGCATAAAAGGTTTATCCGAAGGAGATTCGTCTGTCTCAAGTCATATGTTGCAAAATGTGTGAGGACTCGTATGTCCAGTTCCTGGCGTAACAGGTTTATCCGAAGGAGATTCGTCTGTCTCAGGTCATATATTTTTGTGAAATGTATGAAGAGGGCTCGTGTGTCCAGTTCCTGGCGTAACAGGTATGCATAATGAGGGCTCGTGTGTCCAGCACCTGGCGTAACAGGTTTGTTTGAATAAGACTCGTCTGTCTAAGTTTTCCTTATATGGCGTAACAGTTCAACTCGGAAGGAGCTCGTCTGCTTTCTCTCCACTTCAGTCACCAAAGCGTCATTTGGTTGGATTTATTTCCCATTGCTTGCATTCTCCAGCAGAGTGCAAATTTCAGGTTTTCTTGGTATTCAACCACGGTTCATCCTGAATGGTCGATAGCCCGTGCTACCGTCCTTTTCAGATTAATAGTTGCTTGAATAGGGGCAGCTGTAACACCCCAAATTTTCCCTATTCTTTTTAAGCATCATCATCATATCATGATCATCATAAGCATGTCATATCCTTAGCATTTTGCATAGAAAATGAAGCATAACACTCACATGTTCTAGCATAAGGCATATGATCAACCATCCGGAAGGTTTGAAGCACTGCAAGTCAAAATCAAGAGCATGGTGACATGGCAAGAAGCTCACAGGATCATTTTGTATAAGTTTTGTATCATCTTCAAGACCCTAAAAAAGGGATGAGTTTCAAAATCAACTTGAAACGGTTGGCGTAGGGTTATTATTGAGGTTTCCCACCAAAAGAAGGGAAATTCAAATTTTTCCTGCGTTAACCGGTTAACGCATATGGTTAACCGGTTAACGGCTGTGAAATTTGAATTTCCAACAGCAATTCAGCATGTGTGTTTTGGCTCCATTTTCCAATTTTTTTATTTTTATTCATTGAATTATTTTGAATTATGGAGAAGGATCTAGAGCATTTATCCAAGCCTCATTCCAATATTAAATCCTAATCACTTTCTAAGCCAATGCCAAGCCATATTTTTGGATCCCAAACCAAAATTTTGGGCCCCAAACCTAAACCATATTTATTCCATTTCCCTCCAAACCAAGAAAACTCTCCCTCATGTTTCACTCTCATTTCTGAATTTTCTCTCCTCTCACTCATAATTCTCTCACTTTTCTCTCCCAATTTTCCAAATCACTCAAAGTTCCTCTTTGAAGATCACACAACCTTGCCTTGAGGTGTGTAGATCTTGGAACTAGACCTCCATCCATAGTTTCATTGCATCTTTTTGCTGGTTTTGTTGGAGATTCAGATCTGGTTTGCGATCTAGAAGTGCTTTTGGATACAAAATTCTGCATCAAGAGCTTGTTCTTGCATTTATTTTGTACAAAGTGTGGAGCTTATCACCGGATCTTCAAAATTTGCCGCGAAATCTACTATTTTCAGCTCAATCAACAATTACCAAAGCATACATCAGCTTTGTAGGTATGTTAAATTCACATCTAGCTCTATTTTAGCTTATTTGCATGCTTGTGCTTTAGATCTACCATGTGTTTGCATATTTGCTTGTGTTTCTTGATTTGATTGGTTGATTTGTAACTGAATCCGATTGTTAATGTTCGTGAGCTTAATGATATGGATTAATGTGAATTGATGTAATTTTCCATGTATAATTAATTGCTGGTCTGGTGTAAGATTATTTGGATAAGCTGGTGTGAGCTGCTGTTTTTGCAGGATTTGTTGCTGTTTTAACAGTGTTAACCGGTTAACGCATATGGTTAACCGGTTAACGCACTTGTTTTATGCGTATTTTGTGCAGGTTTGAGCTGGTTAACCGGTTAACGCATTTGGTTAACCGGTTAACACTGAAGCATAATGACTTTTTGGGGTGTTTTGAGCTTGTTTGATCCCCTTGCTTGTTTTAATTGCCATGGATCATTGTATGATTATTGAACATGCAATTTTAGGGTGATTTGCTTGCTGGTTGATGTATGCTTTCATGTTTTCGACGCGTAAGTCATATATTTGCAATGCTTGAGATGTTGTTTGATCCCTCTTTTTTAGAACCTTTGAGCATGTTAATTCCATGTTTGTGTTGATCAATTTGCTGAATTTTTGCTAACATTTCAGGGGCTCATGGTAAGAGAAGTGTGGATGTTTATCCATATTTCAACTCTTCATCTTTCCTCTTTTACTTTGTTTTTGCTTTTTTTGAGTTTTGATGTGCTTTGTGCCATCATGTGGTTCTCTTTCTCCTCTCTATATTTCTTCTCCTTTTCTTCTTTCTTCTCCTACTCTTCTTATCTCTTCCTCCTTTAGGATAATAAACCTCACTAACCTAGGATTTTCTGTGCATGATAACAATTAGGTGTTAGTCCCCCATTAGACTTTTACCTTTAAGATCCTTTTTTTCCTTCTCTTCTCATCTCAAAACAAAACATAAAAAGCATTTAATAAGGATTGAGGTGGTCTCCTGTGCAATAGCCTTATTCCATGAAGAACTTGTAGTCTTCCCATCTTGGGATAGTACAAGCTTGTTCATCATGATGCACAAGTCTGATCATGAGACCAACTTCATCAAGAAAATTATAAAAAAGATCTCTTCATTTAAATTACAAAAAACACTTAATAAATTCAACGAGTTAGTGAGCTTAGGCCCTAATCTCTGAAATCAAGTTTTGGGGATCTTCTCCTTACTTGAGTGTGCTTGTTCTATTATTCCATCTTGGAATGTAGTAGCAAGTACACATTCCATGGAAAAGAGCTTGAGTTCACTTCCTTGTGCCACACTCATAAAAAGCTTCTAAAAAACACTGGACAAACAATAAACGTCTCTCCTTCGGGAATTCTTTTCTCATCTCCTTTGCTCCGTCCGCGAACTTGCCCCTACTTGTCACTTTGCAAGACGGTAACACACTCTTCGTCCGAGCCTGCAACACCTGAGCATTGACATAGGCAGTTCAAGCCTTAAGACACAAGCAATCCTTTCCACCCCTAGTTAGAGGAACTACGGCGACTCTAATCCTCATTGTCCAGATGAGGTACGTAGGCAGCGGGGTAGGGCCCGTTCGAGCACGATCTTTATTTTCCCTACATTTTTCCTTTTCATTTCTTTTTCAGTTCCCTTTTCATTTCTTTTATCCAGTTTCAGTTTCAGTTTTGCATCATATTTCATTTCTTCACCCTTTGAAACAGATTTCTTTGCAAGCGTAGATCCCGTCGGGTACGGCGGACGATCTGGGGTGCTAATACCTTCCCAGGTCGTAACCGACTCCCGAACTCAGTCTCTTTGGTTCGCAGGACCTGTGTCCTTCCTTTTCTTTTCTTCTGGTTTGTGCAGCATTACCATTCCCGTTCCTTCGGGATAAAAATGCTTGGCTGGCGACTATACCTCTTTTCGCGCCACTTTCGCGTTTGTACCAGGATGGAAATCCGGGGAGCGACAACAAGTAACTTGTTTCTTCTGCTTCTCTACCTTTCATCTGCTTCTTCCATTGGTGGCTTCTCTGAAGATCTCTTTTAGGACTCACAAACCATAGGAATATCCAAGCATGACAATAATTAGGGTTTTGATTAGTCCCCCTTTAGCTTTTACCTTTGTGTCTTCTCTGTGTCTCTCTTCTCATCTCATCATTAGAGACTAAACCTTTAAGGTTTTAAGGCTTTGTGATTAGGGTTATGCCTGTATCCTTCTCTTAGGATGGAGTGTATAACTTTAATCCTAAGTGTTAAACCCTTAATTCGTTTAAACCTCTTAATCAATCCATCTTAATAATCACTAAGACATTAACTTGTAACTTGGGCCTTGCATTAGGGTTCTAATTCTTCCTTTACTTGTTAAGAAGGACTAACCCTAGTGTTAATGGACAAGTCCCCCTCAAGTTGTCTTACAAATCATAAAACTCACTTCTTAATCTCACCCTTGATTAAAATCCACTTTAATAAAGGGTTGTTTTGTCATGAGGTTAATCCCTAATCATGGATTAAGTTGAGGTATCTTCCTCAGCTTAAGTGTTCCCATCTATTATCCTTCTATTAGGAGGGTGTAATGAGTCCACTAATCCTTTATTATGGCTTAAACTCATTACTTAATGATCACACTAAATTTCACCGTGTTTCTGACTCCAATTTCGCATGCATTCTTAGCTTTTATTGTTGTTTTGTTTTGTTATTACTTTGTTTTCTTATGTTTTCAGGTTTTTATAATAATCGGGGCTTGAATCGAGAAAAGGAGCGAAAAAGGAGTGGAAACGGACGAAAACCTAGAAATTCAGCGTTTTGCACTTACGGCACCCACTGTGGCGGGCGCCATGGGGATAGCCATGACGTGGCCACGTCTCAAGACCACTCCTCAACTTCCAAGACCCACGATCCCCACTCTCCAATCCCCTGTAGACACCATGGCGGGCGCCATGACATTGTGGCGGGCGCCACAAGGCAAATTTCAGTAACCTCCACTTTTTAGTGGAGGGGCATCCCAGTCTTTTCATGCTTTCAGTTTTCCTATAAATAGGACCTTAGATTTTCGTTTTTCTGCATCCAAAATTAGATTTCTCTAGGCATATATCAGTTTCAAAGCAGTTGCCATTCCACATCGGGGTGTTTCTGCAATCGAGTGATCGAGTCTGTAATCTGTCTGTTTGATCGAGTTTTGGAGCACTCTGGAGGAAGTTAATCCTGCCGCCATTTTAATTCAAGTTCGTATTTTACTTTATTTATTTCTGCATTGCTTTACTTTCTTTATTATCCGCACTCGCACTTTATTTCGTTTATTTCCCGCACTCGCTTTACTTTCATTTATTACCCGCACTCGCACTTTATTTCGTTTATTTCCCGCACTCGCTTTACTTTCATTTATTACCCGCACTCGCACTTTATTTCGTTTATTTCCCGCACTCGCTTTAAATTACTTTATTTCTCGCACTCGCACTAAATTCATTTACTTTCCGCACTCGCACTAAATTACTTTTATGAAAAACTATAAAAAGAATCTTTACTTTATCATGTCTAACTAATTCCATAAAGGTTAGAATGTAAGGATCGTAATTAAACCAGTAATCCGTATAATTGTTCGTGGAAACACCTAAGGGCTATTTTATCTTTCAATTCAATCTAATTGTTTTTAACTGTTTCAAAAGCAGCCAAAAGCGCTTTGTCTAGTTCATTAGGAGTTTTTAGATTTAAAAGAAAAGAGATTTTAAAACGATTTTCGGACGCGTTAGGAAGTTTAGAGTCTGGTTCGTAAGAACCTCTTTTTGCTAAGAAGTCCAGGTTAAAATACTTTTCAACTTAGTTAAGATACTACATTTCTTAAAAGTAGGTTTACTACTCTAACGCAGTACGCACCTTTTTATCCGTGACAATAGGAGGGGATGATTAGAGAGTACAACTCGGTTCTGAATACGCGAAAGCGACAGTTCCTGTTAAATTAGTTCTTTTCAAAGGAGAAAACATTGCCCATAAGTAGTTCCATTAACAAGTACTGGATTATCATTGATTACGTGAATTACATTCGAGCCTGTCTTTTATTTAATATTTAAAATTATAATTTTATTTACCATTGCACCCTTACTAAAACCCGTATATTTAGTTGCCTTAGATACACACCATAACAACAGGTACGATAGATTGACACTTGGTCTCTGTGGATTCGATAATCTTTTATATTACTCTGACGTGTTCGTACACTTGCGAAAAACACGCATCACTTAACACCGAACAAAAACTCAAAAACATCTAAATAATCACAAGTAGGTTAATGATCTTAATCCTACATCATCATGGTAATTAAGTTGAGATGTTTATCTCATACTTAAGGTATTCTCATTATCCCTAATCAGAGGGAGGATATGATGAGTTTACTAACCCTTGGTTTAGATTTAAGCTCATTAACTTATGCAAAACACCGAAAACCAATAAAAGATTGAAAACACAAAAACAAACAATAATCGTCTCCTTTGGGATTCTTTTCTCATCATCTTCACTCATAATCGAGAACTTGTTTCTTCCGTCTAATGCAAGACAGTTAGCACTCGAGCCAGACGAGTCATACACTTGAGCATAGACAAGAAAGCAGTTCACAGTCAATTTATCTTTCAGCCTCTTTGAGTCGAACTACGGTGTTCTGACTTCCTCATTGCACGAGAGGATACGTAGGCATAACTTAACAGTTATCGAACAAAAGTCTCTGTGTTTTCCCCCTCTTTCAACATTCTTTTCTTTTAAAAGCCTCATTCCTGAGCATTTCACTTCACTTCCTTGCACTGACACCTGTACATTCTTTTCCAACCTTTGCACATAGATAGCACAGATACTACCCCTTTAAACACAATCTTGTAAGCGTGGATCCCGTCGGGTACGACAGACAATCTGGGTGCTAATACCTTCCTAGGTTGTAACCAACCCCCTTTCTCAGTTTCTCTGGTTCGCAACCGTCTTATCCGTATTTTTCTAGGTTTATGCAGCATTACCTTTCCTTCGGGATAAAAATGCCTAGCTGGAGACTCTATTCACTTCATCTTCATTTTCTTTTTTCGCCGACCGTTCGCGTCTGTACCCTATCTAACCTTGGTGTCTTTTCGGGGGAGCGAAAACTTGGCGACTCTGCTGGGGACCATTATATTGCAACCAGGTGTTGCACCCCAAAATTTTCCCTCACAATACAAGACTTTGTGTGCTAAGAAGGTTCACAAGGTTCACAAGACCTTTCATGAGGTTCATGAAGTTTACAAGACACTTTATGAGGTTCACAAGGTTCACAAGGTTCACAATACTTACAAGACCTCCCATGAGGTTCACAAGAGATCTTATGAGGTTCACAAGGTTCACAAAGTTCACAATTGGTCAGAAGATTTGACAATTCCCTCAGACAATGCATCCTCCTAAGCAGTGCATCCAAAACTAGGGTTTTAACTTTAATCAGGCTAAATGGACTTCCAAGACTTCAAGTGAGCTTCATAACATCTTATATGTGTGTAAGAACCCCATGACAAGTTTCAAGACTTTTCTCAAAGGTTTGCTCAGTCAGATGATCAGGTAAGTCAAAATCAGTCAAAGCAGTTAAAAAGTCAAACTGAGGTCAACTGTGGTCAAACCAAAGTCAAACTTCATGATTTTTTGTCAACATCAAGTATATGAAGTAAAATTCATCATTTGATCAAGGGTTGATCATGATTCATCAAGGATATTTCAGATCATCAAGAATTAGAGGTTTCTAAATTAGGGTTTCCTCAGTAAAAGTCAACCGAACTTTGACCAGCCTTAACTTTCACATACTTCATCACCAAGTTTCCATCCAAAGCTCATTTTGAAGGAAATTTAATTCTCTACAACTTTGTGTCTCACAAGCCAAGCCCAAAAATGCTTCATTTGGAAGGTATGAGCTAAGACATTATAGGTCCTTTTGAAAGTCAACAAAAATTCAACAACTTCAAAAGGGCATAACTTGAGAATGGTAAATGATATGGACATGAAACCAGTGGGGTTGGTTAGAGGACTCTTCAAGATTTCCAAAATGTCCAAGAACACCCTCATAGAATTAAAATTTAAGGATATGTGCCCTTGCAAAGTTGGGAAATTTTTGAGTGGTGTATGAAGAAAATAGGGCTTTAAAATCAATTTCTTCCAAATGGGCTTGCAATCTTGTGATCCAAACTTCAATATAACACCAAGCACGACCCACCCATGTAATTTCTGATTTTTTTTATTTTATTTAATATTTATTTGAATTTTATTCATTTAAATACATATTAAATCAAAATAAAATCAAAAAATCAATATTTAAGGTTGATTCTTCTTCTAGAAAGTCATCAACACCATTCAAGACCAATTATCAACATCCAAATTCGTGCTAGGCCAAAATAGTAAGAATATATTGGATTTTTTTGATATTTTTGGATGAGAGATTTCTTCATAATCAAGTAATCAATTTTCATGATACAAGATCCATTCTTTTTGACCTAATTCAATCATTATAAATACTTGAAGACACTGCAAGCACTAAGGACGAATTCCAGCTCAAAAAGTGTAAGTTCCAAAATTTCAAAAACCACACCAAAACTCAATTTCGGTTTTCCTTCTCCAGTGCATTTGAAGGTAATTTGAGGACAGAGAATGATTCCTTGAACATCCATAAACCAATCTCAGCCATCATTTGCATCAAAAAACTCATGAATTGCATAAACCGAATTGCTCTTGTTCTTGAAATTTAGTTTTCTCGATTACGACTTTTTATGCATTGCTAATGAATTTTGGTTGTGCTTTATTGTTTGTGAGGTTCTAAGGATTGATTCTGGACGAAAACATGGAAGTTTCATGGTGTAATCAGTCAATCACCATGGTTAGGGTTTATACCTTCGAATTAGGGTTTCCTAATACAGCGTATATAAATACATTCTAAGACCGTAGGTTGATTGAGTGAACTGTGTATATCACAATGGTGTGCTCAATTGGATGAAATTGTACCTGTTTGGCATAGTTTGTATTTCGCAGGTTTATACACGCAGGAGAAATCGTAGGAAATTCTCCAGGAAATTTCGCAGGAAAACCTGCGAAAGTCCAATGAGGAAGACGAAGCCAGCGCGCGCGTTTGGAGAATTCAAATATTGCTTATAATATTTTATTCCATTGTTCCTGTTTTTATTCACAGGTGCAGCGTTGGCTTGGTGGTAAGAAACGCGTGTGTGTTGCTTGAGGGTACTGGTTCGAAACCTGGCTGCAGTGGTTTTTCTATTTTTCATATTTTAATTGTTGTACTTAATATATTATATGTTATTATGAATATGTTACCAGTAGCGCCCTCCCGGCTGGATGGAAAGAATGTTTGTGTGTATTGTAAGGGACCTGGGTTCGAATTCCCCCCAGGTCCTTTTATGTTGTTTTATTTTTTTTACCATGATTATTTCCAGGATATGCAACAAAACAAAGTGAAGTGGATTACATACCAGCTGCGTGCAGTGGCTCTGTTGGTTTTGAGAATTCTTCAGCCAGGTAAAGGACCTGGGTTCAAATCCCAGGTCCTATTTTTTTTAGGTCTTTTTGTTTTGTTATTTCTTTTATTAAATTAATTAATATAAATTCCATAAAACCTAATTAATTAATAATCTTTTCCTTAAAATCTCATATTGTCAAAATATAATAATTTATTTTCAAACTTTCTTTTATGCTTATATTTATTAATATGTATATATATTTATAATATAATTTCATTAATATAAATAAATTAACCCTAAAAAATATATTTTTTCCTAAAACCCTAATTTTTTATTCTTTTATTTTTGTTTAATATTATTATTTGTATATATTATATTTATAATGTAATTCTTAATCCAATTTTTATTAAATACATAAATTGCTTATAATTTAAATTTTTGTACATAAATATGTTTAAAAATTAAAATGCTTAATTTACTTTTATAATATGAAAATATTCTCTAATTGTTTATAATTCAATTCTTGCATGTAGAAAATTTTATTATATATTTAAAAAATGTGTAAAAATTGTTAATTTAATTTTTGTAATTATAATTTATTTTTCATAATATGTTCATAATTGATTCAATTTTTATAATTTACATATAATTTCAAATTTTATAATAATTAATATGATTGTTTATATTTTCTTATTAACTTTTAAATTTTGTTTATTATAATATTTTTGCTTATTTCATTATTATTATTATTAATTATGATTATATGATTATTACTAACCCCATTTAATTTAGTATTATTTTTATTATAATTATTATTTTCTACTAACCCTATTATAATTACTTATTTATTTTTCTTATTTATTTATTTTGCTTATTTATTTATTTTGCTTTAATTATTATTATGTAATTGCTCCTGGATGTAATATTTTATAATGTTTATTATTTATTTTATGCCATGGTTAGTAAATAGGGAGTGTAACATGTATGTTTATTTAAAATTAATTTAGATCATTTAATTTAAAGATAAAATATTAAATTGTACACTCACACACGTAAGTCGATCTTTGATCGCCATCTCACTTTCTAGGGTTACCTCTCATTGTTGCCTAATCAAAAAGGTCAAGTAGGGTGTATAAAGCAAAAGTCCCTCAAAATAAAGCCATCTAGTCCCTTAACAAATAAAAGATCAAGTCCCTTTCGAATGTTGCCTTCATAATGATCTTGTCCCTTTCGAATAAAGATGATAGTCCCTCCAAAAATGCTTATACACCCCACAGTTGCCTAAATCACAGATGACCCTTCACTTGTCCCTCACATCCAAGGTAATGACTACATATTCCTTAATAATAGGGATAGTCTTACCATTTAAAGGATTCAAGAACAGAAAGACTTAAACTTTAGGGTAGGTTCCTCATAGTTACTTGCTCACTATTTAAAAACTTTTCAAACACTTCACAAATTTCAAACAATTTTCAAACACAAGTTTTTTATGCATCCGTACATGGATCATTATCAAACTCTTATGAAAATTTCTATTCACACACCTCACATTTTCAAAAACATTTTAAAGTGAGCTAAGTAACTAAGAGCCCATGGATAACCATGGATGTAAAGGGTGCTAATACCTTCCCTTTATATAACCTACCCCCCGGACCCAAAAATCTTTTAAAAAGGTATTTCCTGTTCTTTTATGCCTTTCCTTTGGATAAAATAAAAGTCGGTGGCGACTCTTGCTATCCGCAACATAACTAAAGTCAGTTCTCCCACCGTGTTACAGAACTGGCGACTCTGCTGGGGATTTAAATTAAAGAGGGGTACCCTTAGGAATTAGATCACTTTAAATTGTTTGCCTTGTTTGCTTTATCTTACTTGTTGGGCTCTTATGTGTGAAAGATCCTAACCCGGATCTAGTGTACCTTAGGTAAATGGCAATAGACCAAGGAAACTGTACGGCGTATACCGATATGGTTGATCTGGTGGCCATAGTTAGTGTGACTTCTTGGTTGGTGCTTATGTTCCTTAAGTCAAGTTGAGGATAATATGAGGCTGCCATATGTTGTCAATGCACTAACTAACTTTTAGAACCCTAGTTATCCCATCTTGGCCTTTAGAAAGGTAGTGAGATAACCGGCTTTGGTGCAGACTGAAGTTGGTTGATACTCGATACTACACTCATTGAGATCTTAAACTTGGAGGGTTTTGGTTGGCAAGTAAGTTGCCTACTGAACAACCACCCTTGTGAAGGATCAATGATATTGAGATCCCTTAGAACATGGTTACTTTATAGGACAGGATGAACCAACTAACTTCAGGGGAGGGTACTTACCTTTGAACCTCATGCAAGCCTTTAAACCTAGGGCTATTGTGTGACTTGCTTGTGTGTGCCACATGTTTGTGATTGAACATAACATCATGACATCATCATGCATCATAAGCATAGCATTTTCACTAACCATTTCAAGGACCAAGGGATTTATCTTTGTTCTTTGTTGCAGGTCATGGCTTTAGCTCGTAGAAACACTATCAGGATCAACTTTGTGGGCATACCTGCTAAGCTTAAAGAGTTGGTTTCTCAAGTGTCTGATCATTCCCAGTTCATCAAGAGACATGGTCACCTACTGGATTTAGTCATATCAGGGTTCAATGAAGACATGATGAGTGTCCTGTTTCAGTTCTTTGATCCTAAGCACCATTGCTTCACATTCCCCGACTATCAGCTGGTTCCAACCATGGAAGAGTTCTCTAAACTTCTGGGCATACCTGTTCTTGATCAGAAACCATTCACAGGCTTGGAGAAAGAGCCTAAACCAGAGGTTATTGCTGCAGCTCTACATCTGAAGAAGTCTGATATTGTTCTAGAAACGAGAAGTGGAGTCAAGGGTGTTCTAGCTAAGGTGTTGATAGAGAAGGCTAAAATGTTCTTGAAGGTCATGAGCTATGATGCTTTTGAGGAGATCTTAGCCTTGCTGATATATGGCTTAGTATTGTTCCCCAATCCAGATCAGTTCATAGACATTCATGCCATCAACATATTCCTGAGTCACAATCCAGTGCCCACATTGCTTAGAGACATACTACATTCTCTTCATACCCGTACTACAAGGGCAAGAGGAACTTTGATGTGTTGCATACCTTTGCTTTCTAGGTGGTTTATCTCTCACCTTCCTCGCTCAGTGATGAAGAATGAGCAAGGGTTCAGGTGGTCCAAGAGGATCATGTCACTTTCTCACTCAGATATCCATTGGTGCTCCAGATCTATGGAGAATGTCACCATCATTGACCGTTGTGGGGAGTTTCCTAATGTGCCACTTCTAGGCATAAGAGGAGGCATCACCTACAACCCATCTCTAGCTTTACGACAGTTTAGTTACGCGCGGAGTGATGGCCCACATGACATGTTGATTCAGGGCATTGTGTTTGACTACGACAACGATCTGCAAGGTTACCGTCAGAGATTCATACGAGCATGGGGAAAGATAAACAAGGTTGACAGCAAGACTCTGGAGCCTAAGTACACTATTCCTATGGAGGCTTATCTCAGATGGGTGCGATCTCGTGCTCAGATTCTCATGATGCCATATCCTGCTATCCTGCCAGTTACCATGGAACCTGTTGCTGAAGGAGACACTGCTTATACCATCCTTCACCCAGACATGCCTACTGACATGGAAGACTTGCAGAGATCTTGGATCCAGTTGAAGGAACAAAGGGATACTTTCGAGGCTCATTACAAAGCAAGCCAAGAAAGAATCCTGGAACTAACAAAGCAACTTCACGAGGAGCGGAATCTCAACTCATACCTCAACACAAAGAGGAAGCGTCCATGGGAGACTTAAAACCCCATCTCTTGTATTTATTGCATTTCATCTTCTGTAAGCCCAAGAGGCAAAACAAGTTTATTACTAATAAAAGTTTACCTTCTTGTTGGTTTAAGCAAATTTAGATCCTGCGGTCCTTGAAAACATTACATACGCATTAATACATCATATCATTGCATCACAGGTTTATTTGTGCACAAGTTTCTCATCTTCTCGCTGTTTATTTCAGTAATGGCTCTTGAACAAACAGTTAAGGATCTCCAGGCACAGAATGCACAGTTCTTAGAGCTGATCCTGAACTTGTCCAAGGGGCAGGATGAATTGAAAACACTGCTGGCCAAGAAGACTAAGAAGACTAGAAGGTCAGGTGGCTTGATCAACATGGGAAGAAGGTTCAGAGGCCCTGTCAAGACCAAAGAACCAATTGAAGATTATGAATCAGAAGAGTCTGAAAAAGAGGGAGGCAGTCTCCACAACACTATGGGGGACTCTGATTCTGAGGCTAATTACTACCATAAGCCTAATGAAGACAAATTCAAAATGCTGGTGGATAGAATGGATGCTATGGAGTTGCAGAAGTCATCTGGGCTGGATTTTGAAGATTTGAGTCTGATATCTGGGGTAGTCATACCCATTGGTTTCAAGGTTCCTACTTTTGTTGTTTATGATGGGGTCTCTTGTCCCAAGCTGCATCTGAGGTCTTATGTCAGAAGAATTCAACCCCACACTGCTGATAAGAAGTTGTGGATCCATTTCTTCCAAGAGAGCTTATCTGGAGCTCAATTGGAGTGGTATTATCAGTTGGAGAGTGTCAACATCAGGGATTGGAATGATCTTGCTGAAGCTTTCTATAAGCAGTATCAATACAATGCTGACTTAGCTCCCACTCGCATGCAGCTGCAAAGCATGTCTATGGGTACCAAAGAAAGTTTCAAGGAGTATGCTCAGAAGTGGAGAGATTTAGCTGGAAGAGTTCAACCCCCTTTAACTGACAGGGAATTGGTTGATATGTTCATGTGTACGCTGAATGGTCCGTTTTACAGTCATCTCATTGGAAGCTCATCATCTGGCTTCACTGAGTTGATAATGACAGGGGAGCGCGTGGAAAATGGTATAAAGAGTGGCAAGATCCAAGTGGGTACTTCTTCATCAGGTGCTGCAAAGAAGCCTCCAACTGGGAAGAAAGAATCCAATGCTGTTTATGGTCAACCTGATCGTAATAGAAGGCATCAGTCTGTGAGTGATGTTCATATTTCAAATCCAACTCCTGCGACAACAGAGCAGCAACAGGGCAACCAACAGAGGGCTAGAAGGCAGTTCACTAAGATCAACATGTCAATGGCTCAGGCATTGCAACACTTGTTGAAGGCTGAACTTATTACTCTGAAAGAGGCTCCTCAGAATCCCAATGTTACCTCTCCCAGGTACAATCCCAATGCACGATGTGCATATCATTCAAACTGTCAGGGACATGATACTAATAGCTGCTGGGTCTTGAAGAACAAAATTCAAGATATGATCGAGGCTGGAGAGATTGAGTTTGACCCTCCGGGTACTCCAAATGTGATTACTGCTCCTATGCCAAATCATGAGAAGACTGTCAATGCCATTGATGAAGATTTACATATCTATTCAGTTGCAGAGTTGACCACACCATTGTGTTATCAAGAAGAAGTTAGTGCAAGCTAGGTTCTTTCCAGGTTGTCGTGAAGATTGTTTGTATTGTACCTATAAGCCGGATAGTTGCTGGAGATTGAGAGATGGAATTCAACGTCTCATGGATAAATATACCATAGTATTTGAGAGGACTCCATCGTCTGTAGAAAGTATGGTGGATCATATTACTCAAGGAAGGAAGACTGAAGAGGTTGATATGGTTGACAAAGTGCCGGTAAGGATCACTTCAAAGGGACCTGTTAAAATCACTCATAAGGGTCCAATTAAGATTACTGCTAAAGGCCCTGTGAAGGTTGTTGCTGAAGCCAGAGTGGCTCCTGTGGTCATTACCACTCCTGGTCCTATTCCGTATACGTCTGATAAAGGTGTGCCTTGGCATTATGGGTCTGATGTTTATATCCATGGTGTTAAGCAGGAACCCTTAGCTGATGTGCCTGTTGATGTTGATAATATTGCTGGATCTAGTAAGATCACACGAAGTGGAAGAGTCTTCTCTCCTCCAGTGACTTCCAAGAATGCAGTTACTCCTGCTGCTACCTCCACCACTGATGCTCGGGGCAAAGGTCCTGTTATTGAGCCTATACCTGCTGATGTGCCAGCTGCTGATGACCTCTCTAAGCAGATGGAAGAAGTATTGAAAATCATTCGCAAGAGTGATTATGACATTGTTGATCAGTTGGGGCATACTCCCTCTAAGATTTCTATGTTGTCTTTGTTGTTATGTTCTGAGGCTCACGCCAAAGCTTTGATCAAGTTTCTGAAGACTGCTCATGTACCCAATGCAATTTTTGTTGACCAGTTTGAGAATTGTGTTGCCCACCTGACCTATGATAATGGGTTAGGGTTTTCTGATGCTGATTTAACCCCTGCCAAGAGGGATCACAATAGGGCTCTGCATATCTCAATTGAATGCAGGGGCACTACCCTGTCACATGTATTGATAGACAATGGTTCCTCTCTGAATGTGTTGCCCAAAGAAGTCCTGAATAAGCTGAGTCCTGAAGATGCTGTGCTGAAGCCCTGTAATATAGTGGTGAAGGCTTTTGATGGTTCTAGAAGAGTGGTGCATGGAGAAATTGATCTCCCAATCAAAGTTGGTTCTCAGATTTTTAATGCTACATTTTATGTGATGGATATTCGTCCTTCGTACTCTTGTCTGCTTGGTCGTCCCTGGATCCATGGGGCAGGTGCTGTAACCTCTACATTACATCAGAAGCTGAGATATCCGGTAGAAGGAAAGGTTGTTACTGTCTATGGAGAGGAAGAATATTTTGTCAGCCATGTGAACACCTTCAAGTATCTAGAAGTGGAAGGTGAATATGTTGAAACTCCGTGTCAGACATTTGAAGTGGTTCCTTGGGTTGTTAATGATTATGTAGCTCCTCCGGTTGTCAAGAAAGTTCCTGTGGTTACCAGAGTACCTCCAACAATGGCCTCCCTTAAAGATGCTAGAGCTGTAGTGGATGAAGGTGGTTGTACTATTTGGGGACAGCTTCCTGATATTCCATACAAGTCTGACAAGTTTGGTTTGGGTTTCACTGCAGAGTCCCAGAAGGCTGTTCGTCGTGCTCGTGCTGTTCGTATCACCAATCAGGGGGTTATGAAGAATCAAATCAATGCTGTGGGTGACTATGATGAAGACTACAACTTGGATGCTTGGATTTTTCCTACTGTGGGTGTTGGGCTCAATAACTAGAAAGCTGAAGATGTTATTCCTATCTCCTTTAGTCAGGAGTAAATACTATTACTGTGTTGTTGCTTTTAAGTTTGTAATTTCTTGAACAATTAAAACTTTCAAGCCTTGTGCCTTACCCGGGGCACAATGGTGTGCTTGTTACGGGCTGTCATTTCATTTGCATACTTCATTCAATAAAAATCAGTGGACGTTTCGTTTTCGTAAATATTGTGTTCCTTGTCTTTCTTTTCTTTTATTTTTGTTTTATCAGCTATGTGTTCTTACACACACCCACATCACTAAAATGCAGATCCTTATCCACTCTGGATCCTGTTGATAACAGTTCTATTATTGCCAATTATAATTTCGAGAATCCGATCTATCAAACTGAAGACAGAAATGAGGACGATTGTGAAGTACCTGTAGAGCTTGCTAGGTTGTTACAACAAGAAGAGAAAGCTATACAGCCACATGAAGAGCCAGTCGAAGTTGTGAATCTGGGAACTGAAGAAAACAGGAAAGAAGTCAAGATAGGGGCTGATTTAGAGGATAGTGTCAAGAGCAGATTGATTCAGATGTTACGTGATTATGTGGAGATCTTTGCTTGGTCTTATGAAGATATGCCAGGGTTGGATACAGACATTGTGGTTCACCGTTTACCAGTAAAAGAAGATTGTCGTCCAAAGAAGCAGAAGGTTCGTCGCATGCGTCCTGAAATGTCAGAGAAGATCAAAGCAGAGGTAATGAAACAGTTCAATGAAGGGTTCTTAGCTGTGACTTCTTATCCTCAGTGGGTTGCAAATGTTGTACCAGTTCCTAAGAAAGATGGTAAGGTACGTATGTGTGTAGACTACAGAGATTTGAACAAGGCCATCCCCAAAGATGATTTTCCACTTCCTCATATTGATGTTCTGGTAGACAACACTGCTCAGCACAAGGTATTCTCTTTTATGGATGGTTTCTCTAGTTACAATCAAATCAAGATGGCTCCTGAAGATATGGAAAAGACAACATTTGTTACACAGTGGGGCACCTTTTGTTATAAGGTGATGCCATTTGGTTTGAAGAATGCAGGGGCAACATATCAGCGTGCTATGGTAGCTTTGTTTCATGATATGATTCATCATGAGATAGAAGTGTATGTGGATGATATGATAGCCAGGTCTCAGAATGAAGAACAACATCTTGATCATCTGCACAAGTTGTTTGAGAGGTTGAAAAATACAAGTTGAGATTGAACCCAAACAAGTGTACTTTTGGAGTCAGGTCTGGTAAACTCCTGGGTTTTATAGTCAGTGGAAAAGGTATTGAAGTGGATCCTGCAAAAGTGAAAGCCATACGAGAGATGCCAGCTCCCCGTACTGAGAAGGAAGTTAGAGGTTTCTTGGGACGATTGAATTACATTGCAAGATTTATTTCCCAATTAACTGCCATCTGTGAGCCAATCTTTAAGTTGCTGAAGAAAGACCAGGTGATGGAATGGAATAATGAGTGCCAGACTGCCTTTGATGAAATCAAGAGATATCTGCTAGAACCTCCAATTTTGATGCCACCAGTTGATGGAAGACCCTTGATTATGTACTTAACAGTGTTAGACAACTCAATGGGGTGTGTCTTGGGGCAACATGACGAGTCTGGTCGAAAAGAGCAGGCAATATACTACCTTAGCAAAAAGTTTACCGACTGTGAAACAAGATACTCACTGCTCGAGAAAACTTGCTGCGCTTTGGCATGGGCTGCTCGCCGACTAAGACAGTATATGTTGACTCATACTACCTTATTGATTTCAAAGATGGATCCAATCAAGTACATATTTGATAAACCTGCTCTCTCCGGAAGAATTGCAAGATGGCAAATGATCTTGACAGAATATGATATACAGTATACTACTCAGAAGGCCATTAAAGGAAGTGTTGTGGCTGATCATTTGGCTCATCAAGCAGTGGATGATTATCAGTCAATGAGTTTTGAGTTTCCTGATGAAGACATTATGATTATTACCAAAGAACCTGGACAATATGACGGACCTGAACAAGGATCCCGATGGACTATGGTTTTTGATGGTGCTTCCAATGCACTTGGTAATGGTGTTGGTGTTGTGATCAGTTCCCCGGAAGGTTGTCATACCCCGATTACTGCCAGAATTTGTTTCTATTGTACCAATAACATGGCTGAGTATGAGGCATGTATCCTGGGTATTAAAGCTGCTATTGATATGAAGATTCAGTTCCTTGATGTGTATGGAGATTCAGCCCTGGTAGTAAGTCAGATTAAAGGAGATTGGGATACCAAGCATGATAATCTCATTCCTTACAGAGAGCATGTGTTGTCTCTGATCCCACATTTCAAAGAGATTACCTTTGGACATATTCCACGAAGAGAGAATCAGTTGGCAAATGCATTAGCTACCATGGCGTCTATGTTTGAGATCAGTTGGGATGATGAAGCTCCCAAGATTACTATTAATAGATTTGAAAGGCCGGCATACTGCAATGAGATTGACACTGAAGGGGCAGAGGAGAAGCCTTGGTTCTATGAAGTAAAAAGATATCTTGAAGCTCAGGAGTTCCCTGAAGGGGCATCTGTCAAAGATAAGAAGTTTCTGAGAAGGTTTTCTGCTAAGTTCGTTTTGAGTAATGGGATCCTATACAAGCGCAATCATGACTCAACTATGCTTCGTTGTGTGGATAAGAAGGAAGCAACAGAGATTATGGAAGACATGCATGATGGGATCTTTGGCACTCATTCTAGTGGTCATACTATGGCAAAGAAGATATTGAGAGCAGGTTACTATTGGTCTACCATGGAAGCTGATTGCTATCAACACTCCAGAACATGTCACAAGTGTCAAATTTATGCTGATAAAGTACATATACCTCCATCACCCTTGAATGTGTTGACTGCTCCTTGGCCTTTTGCCATGTGGGGCATTGATGTGATTGGTGAGATCAAGCCTACTGCTTCTAATGGGCATCGTTTCATCTTGGTTGCTATTGATTACTTCATGAAGTGGGTGTAGGCAGCTTCATTTGCATCTGTTACTAAGAATGTTGTGGCTCGATTCATTAAGAATAATCTCATATGTAGGTATGGCATCCCTGAAAGGATTATCACTGACAATGGCTCTAATCTGAACAACACTATGATTACTGATCTCTGCACGCAGTTCAAGATTAAGCATCACAACTCTTCTCCGTATCGTCCAAAGATGAATGGGGCAGTTGAAGCTGCTAATAAGAACATTAAGAAGATTGTACAGAAGATGACTGTTACTTACAAGGATTGGCATGAGATGTTACCATTTGCTCTTAATGGTTATTGTACCACAATACGCACTTCAACAGGGGCAACCCCATTCTCCTTAGTCTATGGTATGGAAGCAGTTCTGCCCATTGAAGTTCAGATTCCCTCCTTAAGAATCATGAAGGATGCAGGTTTGGATGAAGATGAGTGGATTCAGACTCGACTTGACCAGATAAATTTGAATGATGAGAAGAGGTTAGCAGCAGTTTGTCATGGCCAGATGTACCAGAAACGAATGATCAAAGCTTTCAACAAGAAGGTTAAGCCAAAGGTATATCAGGCTGGTGACTTGGTAATCAAGCGTATTATATTACCACAGGGTGATCCTAGGGGCAAGTGGACTCCTACATATGAAGGACCATTTGTAGTCAAAACAGTGTTTTCAGGAGGTGCTATGATACTTACTACTATGGATGGTGAAGATTTCCCGCAGCCTGTAAACGCAGACATAGTTAAAAAATACTACGCATGAAAAGAGACCCGCTAGGTTGACAGGCCTAGGCAAAAATAAGGGCATCCCGACAAACCAAAAGTGTTTGGGCAAAAATTAGGGATATATATAAAAAGATGTACACCCGGCAAGTCGAAAACCTGAAAAGGCGGCTTGGGCAAAAAAGGGTATCCCGGTGGATTGAAAACCTGAAAGGGCAATCCAGGCAAAAGTTAGGGATTAAAGCGTATGACTATGTCTCGTTTGGATCACCCATGAAACTGTAACCAGATGTACTCCTTACTCAAAGTTTGAACAGATAAAGCTCAATCCAATCGTTTCCGTCTCAACAGCAGAAGATGAAATACTCGAAGATAATGGCAATAGTAGAAGTGAAACTCAATAGGATTATTTCCCACATAGCTGATTCTCCTTGTTTTGTAAAACTTTATGACAAAATCCTCTTACTATGGTTTATGTCTCCTTGTACAAACTTACCCATGTATGGGTCACTCTTTGATATAAATAAAATTCCATTTTTTGAGTCCAGATTTACTTTTACCCTATTTACATAAGCGAAACGTCCATTGGTTGTGTTTGAATGTATTATGCTTTTGAATATGATTGATGTTTACCAGAAATGCATGTATGCTTAATATGATTGATGTTTACTAGAAATGCATGAAAATGCAGTAATAGTATTTACTAAGGACGAACGAGGGAAGGATTCCAACGAAGTTTCACCAGGTTCACTCTTACAAGACAGTTACAAATCCCTCAGTAGGGCAAATCCATCTTCATAAAGTACTTCAAGTCACATCTCCCCTGGAATTTATATCCATCTCTTTTATCCTCATACGGATATTCGGGAATTTACTTTCCAATAAGAGTACGACGAACGAAGACGGGAGGTTATGTATACCCTACTATCAAACGAAGACGGAAGGTTATGTGTACCTTGCTATCCCCAGCAGACGGGAGGTTATATATACTTTGCTATCCCCAGCAGACAGAAGGTTATGTATACCTTACTATCAAACGAAGACGGGAGGTTATATACTATATTATCTGACAAGACGGGAACGAGTTCCTTATATTCTTCAGCAACGAATCGGGATTTATTTTCCCTGGCCAGCAGTTGTTATACGAAGATATCCAGACGCTTCAGGCAGCATCATATCATACATACATCATTTACATCATACCATAACATACATATCATACATATACATAATACATTACTTAAGTGCATCATATCATACATGCATACATAATGCATAAACTAATATTACCATACAGGATGCTACTTTGTTTTCAGGTTAATTCTCCAATAACAAATTTCATCAACAAGTTGTGACTATTGGGCCGTTGTTTATCTTCCCAAAGGTTATCATTTCCTCAGGACGTTGTTTATCCTCCTGAAAGCTTCTTATACCTCAGAACGTTGTTCATCTTTCTGAAAGCATGTCATCACCTCAGGATGTTGTTTATCCTCCTGAAAGCATATTACCTCCTCAGGACGTTGTTATCCTCCTGAAAGCTATCAATCCCTCAGGACTGCTTTATCCTCCTGAAAGCATATTATTACCTTGGGCCGTTGTTTATCTTCCCAAAGGTTACCACTTCCTCAGGACGTTGTTATCCTCCTGAAAGCATATCACTCCCTCAGGACGTTGTTATCTTCCTGAAAGCATATTATTACCTCAGGACGTTGTTATCTTCCTGAAAGCATATTATTACCTCAGGACGTTGTTATCTTCCTGAAAGCATATTATTACCGCAGGACTGCTTTATCCTCCTGAAAGCATATTATTACCTCAGGACTGCTTTATCCTCCTGAAAGCATATTATTACCTCGGGACGTTGTTGATCTTCCTGAAAGATATCATCATACCTTCATATTTTGGACTGCTTTATCCTCCAAGAAATGTACCTGAAGAATGTTTCTCCAAGTGGCATCTTTAAGCCCACTCAAGCATATTCGACTAGTCATCAATACCACTCTACGCACCGGTGAGTGCAAATTTTTGGGCTTTTGTGTTCAATCCCTTTCAACCTTCCAGGTCACGACTGGCAAATATACCAATCTAACCCCTCAGGTTTCAGAAAATTGAACAGGGGCAGCTGTTGCACCCCAAAATTTGCCCTCACAATACAAGACTTTGTGTGCTAAGAAGGTTCACAAGGTTCACAAGACCTTTCATGAGGTTCATGAAGTTTACAAGACACTTTATGAGGTTCACAAGGTTCACAAGGTTCACAATACTTACAATACCTCCCATGAGGTTCACAAGACATCTTATGAGGTTCACAAGGTTCACAAAGTTCACAATTGGTCAGAAGATTTGACAATTCCCTCAGACAATGCATCCTCCTAAGTAGTGCATCCAAAACTAGGGTTTTAACTTTAATCAGGATAAATGGACTTCCAATAAATCAAGTGAGCTTCATAACATCTTATATGTGTGTAAGAACCCCCATGACAAGTTTCAAGACTTTTCTCAAAGGTTTGCTCAGTCAGATGATCAGGTAAGTCAAAATCAGTCAAAGCAGTTAAAAAGTCAAACTGAGGTCAACTGTGGTCAAACCAAAGTCAAACTTCATGATTTTTTGTCAACATCAAGTATATGAAGTAAAATTCATCATTTGATCAAGGGTTGATCATGATTCATCAAGGATATTTCAGATCATCAAGAATTAGAGGTTTCTAAATTAGGGTTTCCTCAGTAAAAGTCAACCGAACTTTGACCAGCCTTAACTTTCACATACTTCATCACCAAGTTTCCATCCAAAGCTCATTTTGAAGGAAATTTAATTCTCTACAACTTTGTGTCTCACAAGCCAAGCCCAAAAATGCTTCATTTGGAAGGTATGAGCTAAGACATTATAGGTCCTTTTGAAAGTCAACAAAAATTCAACAACTTCAAAAGGGCATAACTTGAGAATGGTAAATGATATGGACATGAAACCAGTGGGGTTGGTTAGAGGACTCTTCAAGATTTCCAAAATGTCCAAGAACACCCTCATAGAATTAAAATTTAAGGATATGTGCCCTTGCAAAGTTGGGAAATTTTTGAGTGGTGTATGAAGAAAATAGGGCTTTAAAATCAATTTCTTCCAAATGGGCTTGCAATCTTGTGATCCAAACTTCAATATAACACCAAGCACGACCCACCCATGTAATTTCTGATTTTTTTTATTTTATTTAATATTTATTTGAATTTTATTCATTTAAATACATATTAAATCAAAATAAAATCAAAAAATCAATATTTAAGGTTGATTCTTCTTCTAGAAAGTCATCAACACCATTCAAGACCAATTATCAACATCCAAATTCGTGCTAGGCCAAAATAGTAAGAATATATTGGATTTTTTTGATATTTTTGGATGAGAGATTTCTTCATAATCAAGTAATCAATTTTCATGATACAAGATCCATTCTTTTTGACCTAATTCAATCATTATAAATACTTGAAGACACTGCAAGCACTAAGGACGAATTCCAGCTCAAAAAGTGTAAGTTCCAAAATTTCAAAAACCACACCAAAACTCAATTTCGGTTTTCCTTCTCCAGTGCATTTGAAGGTAATTTGAGGACAGAGAATGATTCCTTGAACATCCATAAACCAATCTCAGCCATCATTTGCATCAAAAAACTCATGAATTGCATAAACCGAATTGCTCTTGTTCTTGAAATTTAGTTTTCTCGATTACGACTTTTTATGCATTGCTAATGAATTTTGGTTGTGCTTTATTGTTTGTGAGGTTCTAAGGATTGATTCTGGACGAAAACATGGAAGTTTCATGGTGTAATCAGTCAATCACCATGGTTAGGGTTTATACCTTCGAATTAGGGTTTCCTAATACAGCGTATATAAATACATTCTAAGACCGTAGGTTGATTGAGTGAACTGTGTATATCACAATGGTGTGCTCAATTGGATGAAATTGTACCTGTTTGGCATAGTTTGTATTTCGCAGGTTTATACACGCAGGAGAAATCGTAGGAAATTCTCCAGGAAATTTCGCAGGAAAACCTGCGAAAGTCCAATGAGGAAGACGAAGCCAGCGCGCGCGTTTGGAGAATTCAAATATTGCTTATAATATTTTATTCCATTGTTTCTGTTTTTATTCACAGGTGCAGCGTTGGCTTGGTGGTAAGAAACGCGTGTGTGTTGCTTGAGGGTACTGGTTCGAAACCTGGCTGCAGTGGTTTTTCTATTTTTCATATTTTAATTGTTGTACTTAATATATTATATGTTATTTTAAATATGTTACCAGTAGCGCCCTCCCGGCTGGATGGAAAGAATGTTTGTGTGTATTGTAAGGGACCTGGGTTCGAATTCCCCCCAGGTCCTTTTATGTTGTTTTATTTTTTTTACCATGATTATTTCCAGGATATGCAACAAAACAAAGTGAAGTGGATTACATACCAGCTGCGTGCAGTGGCTCAGTTGGTTTTGAGAATTCTTCAGCCAGGTAAAGGACCTGGGTTCAAATCCCAGGTCCTATTTTTTTTAGGTCTTTTTGTTTTGTTATTTCTTTTATTAAATTAATTAATATAAATTCCATAAAACCTAATTAATTAATAATCTTTTCCTTAAAATCTCATATTGTCAAAATATAATAATTTATTTTCAAACTTTCTTTTATGCTTATATTTATTAATATGTATATATATTTATAATATAATTTCATTAATATAAATAAATTAACCCTAAAAAATATATTTTTTCCTAAAACCCTAATTTTTTATTCTTCTATTTTTGTTTAATATTATTATTTGTATATATTATATTTATAATGTAATTCTTAATCCAATTTTTATTAAATGCATAAATTGCTTATAATTTAAATTTTTGTACATAAATATGTTTAAAAATTAAAATGCTTAATTTACTTTTATAATATGAAAATATTCTCTAATTGTTTATAATTCAATTCTTGCATGTAGAAAATTTTATTATATATTTAAAAAATATGTAAAAATTGTTAATTTAATTTTTGTAATTATAATTTATTTTTCATAATATGTTCATAATTGATTCAATTTTTATAATTTACATATAATTTCAAATTTTATAATAATTAATATGATTGTTTCTATTTTCTTATTAACTTTTAAATTTTGTTTATTATAATATTTTTGCTTATTTCATTATTATTATTATTAATTATGATTATATGATTATTACTAACCCCATTTAATTTAGTATTATTTTTATTATAATTATTATTTTCCACTAACCCTATTATAATTACTTATTTATTTTGCTTATTTATTTATTTTGCTTTAATTATTATTATGTAATTGCTCCTGGATGTAATATTTTATAATGTTTATTATTTATTTTATGCCATGGTTAGTAAATAGGGAGTGTAACATGTATGTTTATTTAAAATTAATTTAGATCATTTAATTTAAAGATAAAATATTAAATTGTATACTCACACACGTAAGTCGATCTTTGATCGCCATCTCACTTTCTAGGGTTACCTCTCATTGTTGCCTAATCAAAAAGGTCAAGTAGGGTGTATAAAGCAAAAGTCCCTCAAAATAAAGTCATCTAGTCCCTTAACAAATAAAAGATCAAGTCCCTTTCGAATGTTGCCTTCATAATGATCTTGTCCCTTTCGAATAAAGATGATAGTCCCTCCAAAAATGCTTATACACCCCACAGTTGCCTAAATCACAGATGACCCTTCACTTGTCCCTCACATCCAAGGTAATGACTACCTATTCCTTAATAATAGGGATAGTCTTACCATTTAAAGGATTCAAGAACAGAAAGACTTAAACTTTAGGGTAGGTTCCTCATAGTTACTTGCTCACTATTTAAAAACTTTTCAAACACTTCACAAATTTCAAACAATTTTCAAACACAAGTTTTTTATGCATCCGTACATGGATCATTATCAAACTCTTATGAAAATTTCTATTCACACACCTCACATTTTCAAAAACATTTTAAAGTGAGCTAAGTAACTAAGAGCCCATGGATAACCATGGATGTAAAGGGTGCTAATACCTTCCCTTTATATAACCTACCCCCCGGACCCAAAAATCTTTTAAAAAGGTATTTCCTGTTCTTTTATGCCTTTCCTTTGGATAAAATAAAAGTCGGTGGCGACTCTTGCTATCCGCAACATAACTAAAGTCAGTTCTCCCACCGTGTTACACCTGGGCTTCTGGTTCTTTTTGTGGGTTCCTTCTAGAGCTCGTTTAATTTGTGTTTACAGGGGTGTTATGTGCTACTTGTACTTATTTATTTGCTTTATTTATTGCTTTCTATACAACTTTATTTATTGCTTTCCTTTACAGTTTTATGCATTTCATATTGTCATTATCATGTGCTGGATCTCTTGTCTATTTTGGTGGTGTTGTTCATTGAGTGATTAAGGTCCTATACTGGGGACCTGAGTGACACATAGGCTAGAGTGGCTTCATATTCTTTCCCATTCCATTTCGGTCTGGTCCGGGAATATGAAACACGGTTCAGATATGGGTTTCTTCTTGAGAACTCTGTGCTACAGATTTGCTATAGTACTAGGGCTATCTGGGAAGCCTGCTAAGTCTGGATGACCTTTTTATGACCTTCAGCATCTGAGGTGAATTAGAGGAAGATTCTTTATGGTTATTGTAAACATTGTACCTTCGGGTTAGAAGTGTTTACACTTCTCATAACTGATCCATGTCTGAGGATCCTTGTTCTAGAACATTACATGTAAGGGGGTCGGGATATTTGCAGGTTTGCAAGAACCCTTGGCCTCATCATACTTTGTTACTAGAGTTGTTAAGGTTGTATTATTTGGACAGTTCTTGTGATTACCCTGGACTTGTGACTCTTTACTTGAGTACCCCACCTGGTTACTGGATTTCTAAGCCTCCATCCGGACTTATGAACATACATGGACTTTTACCAAGGCAGATAAACAAATCCAGCACTTGATCACAAACCCTTTGCATATCATTTGCATACATCATTTTTGCATCATTTAACATTTTCTTATTTGTTTTACAGGGTATCCATCATATTATCTTTGGTTTGGTTTTGACCCCTTCTGCTGCTCAGACTTCTTCAGTCATCTTCTCCAGCACCTTCATCAGTTTGTGAGAGACTTACCTCCAGCATCTCATCCAGTGACTTTCATCAGCAGTTGCTCTCAGCTTCTTCACCAGCATCCATGGACACTTCAAGAAAGAGCAACATCATTTACCACTTCTTTGAGCCCACCCTGACTGGCATCAAGCAGATCCAGTCCCTCATTACCCTTGATCATATCCCACTATTCAGAGAGCATTATGGAGGCATATTGGACATAGTCATGGATCTGGATGCATCCCAGAGGAGCATGATCCACACTTTCTTGCAATTTTATGATCCTCCACTCAGATGCTTCACCTTTCCTGCTTTCCAGTTGGGACCTCTATTAGAAGAATTTTCCATGTTGTTAGGAGTTCCTATCAGGAGAGGGATTCCTTTCAACCCAGAGATGGTTACTCCCAGAAATGAAGACATAGCCAAGGCATTGCATTTGGAGCCTGCCCTCATTGATCAGAACATGACAACCAAGGCTGGGGTTCCAGGCCTTCACCTAGACTTCTTGATCTCCCAGGCTACCCTGCATGCTGCAATAGGAGAATGGAAGGTTGTCTGTGCATTTCTAGCCCTTAGTATATATGGGGTTATCTTGTTTGCATATGGGCCAAAGTTTGTGAGCAAGAATGCCATTCACCTGTTCTTATTGAGGAACCCAGTTCCTACCTTGCTAGGAGACTTCTACTACTCAGTACACCAGAGGAATGAGAAGCAAAGTGGAAGACTGGTCAGATGTTGTGCTCTTCTTTATTACTCTTGGCTGCTAAGACACTTGCCAAAATCAGATACTTTCTTGAACCCACATCAGCAAAAGAATTGGGCTAAGAGATTTGTTTCCTTGACATCAGAAGACATTAGATGGTGCACTCAGAGCACCAAGGGCAAGGACATCATTACTAGCTGTGGGCAATATCCTAATGTGCCTTTGATAGGAGTGAAAGGTTGCATCAACTACAACCCTTTACTGTTTAAAAGTAAATTAGGGTATGCTTTGGTTCAT
Source organism: Lathyrus aphaca (assembly GCA_963966055.1). NCBI lineage: Eukaryota > Viridiplantae > Streptophyta > Magnoliopsida > Fabales > Fabaceae > Lathyrus > Lathyrus aphaca. The sequence goes on from OZ014523.1 coordinate 443,916,731, forward strand.
CCTCCCAGAGGACAAGATTTGGCTGAAACTCTTTACTGTGAAATCTAGCCCAACTCTGTTGTTGTCAGACAAGCTGCCTGGGCTTGGGATAACATTCAGACCAAGGGAACAACCACCCTTGGCAAGTGCAACAACATTGCTTCAGCATAATATTCTGATTGGTCTCGTACCAGAGCTCAGATCACCCGGATGCCCTTCACTTTAGAAGATATACCTGGACCTTCTACAGTACAACCTGCAGCTACTGTCAGTTTGGAAGAGTTTGAAAAGATGAAAGAGAGGAACACTCAGCTATCTGAAGCCTTGAAGAAGAATCTCTGGGAGAGAAATGACAGTCGTCTAGATAATGAAATATTGGAAAGGCTCAGGATTGAGCACTTGAACAAGATTGAGAAGACAAATGACTACATCAAGAAGGCAAGAGCAGGGGAGTTAGTACTGAAGAATGCTTGCAAGGAAGCAAAGACTCAGAAGGCTAGGGCAGAGCATTATCTAGAGGAGAGCCAGGCTAGGTGGATCAGGATCACTGAATCCCATGCACAGGAAGATCAAAGGGCTCAGACTAAGATAGAGCAGTTGGAGGCTAGTGAAAAGAAGCATCAGGAAGCATTATTGGCAGCTCAGAGAGAGATATCTGAATTGAAACTCCGTGCGGGGTTGAAGAGGTCAAAGGATCAGGATAAGCATAAGAAGTTAACCAGTGCCATTGCTACCAGGAACATCCTCATCAGGACTATTACAGAGCACCCAGTGGGTCCAGTGACTGAGGCCCTCCTGAAGGAAGTCAGAGAGGATGACTTTGGATTGGATGTCTGATTCTTTTGCTTGTACTTTTCTTTTGTTGTACTTTTATTGTTGTATTTTGACCCACCATGGGAATGTATTGTAATCAAACTACGTATTTTCACCACTTTGTAATATATTAGTTTGTATTATTTATGGTGGGCTTTATCTGTCTGCATCATCAGCATTTCCTCGAGGTCTGGAAAGGTAAAAACCAAAGAACCAAACCGGATACCCTTGGAAGACAAATAGGCATATTGCATTGCATGCTAACATTCTCTTTGTTTTATAAGTTTTTGTTTTATTTCTATTTCTCACTTTGTTGTGGTTTCAGGAAACATTGCTCGCAGAAGAATGTTCCCTGTCAACAAAATACACTGGTACCCGACCAGAAACAACCTTCCAGGACTCCAGATGGATCAAGTTCAGCAAGACTTGAATGAAGTAAGGACCCAAATGGCAAATGAGAGGGTTGAGATTCATGACTGTAATGATTGGTTTAGCTCAGAGCCAAGAAAGACCGAGGGAGTTGGTGGAGAGACAAACTCCTGAAGAGCACCATCCAGGTACAGGAGTTACCAGTAACAACGATCACGTGCAACCTCGCACTGATCCGCCAGAGTTTGGGCCTCATCTGAACCCCGAAATCAATGCCATAAGGAATACTCAGGGTAACACTACTGGAGGAAGGGTCTTGCAAGAGGATCCTCAAGAAGAGCAGTTTATAGTTGTTGGAGCTGGGGACGAAGTTTACGACCGTAGGCTGGATGAAATTGCAGAGAAGCTGAGGTCTCTTGAATCCCAGAACTCCCTAGGCTTTGATATAATGGACATGGGACTGGTGGAAGGGGTGAGAATTCCTCACAAGTTCAAACCCCCGTGTTTTGAAAGGTATAATGGCACATCCTGCCCACGCACCCACCTTCAATCATTCTTGGGAAGGTTAAAAGCATACACCATGGACGAAAAGTTGTGGATGTTTTACTTCGTGGATAGTCTAACAGGGGCATCCCGAGAATGGTACTCCCACTTGACTAGAGCCACAGTAAGAAAATGGAAAGACTTGGCTGAAGCTTTTATGCGTCAGTACCAGTATAACTTGGACATGGCCCCAAACAGGACCTTCCTAATGGGGATGTCTCAGTCTTCCCGTGAAAGCTTCAGAGAATATGCCCAAAGGTGGAGGCAGCTTGCTGCTGCAGTTCAACCAACCATGTCTGAAAGAGAGATGGCAGACATGTTCATGAATACTCTTCAAGGAACCTACATTGACCGATTGGCTGCATTTTCTTCTACCAGTTTCGCAGATGTGGTGATAGTTGGGGAAAGAATAGAGAGCCTATTGAAGATGGGAAAGATCTCCTATAACGGTGCCAATTTAAGCAGTACAAGAAAACCATTTGCTGGGCGCCGTAGATCTGGTGAGACAAACTTTGTGCACATGGGAAGTGGGAGACCACAATACTTGCCCAGAACAGTTGCTGCTGTTACTATCCCTGCTCCACCTCCTCAGTATACTCAACAACCGCAACATTTTCCGCAACAACAACAATTTCCTCAACAGAGATCATACAAGAACAATAACAACAATCAACAACAACGCCTGTTTCAACAACGGCCATCTCAGGTCAACCGGGTGATTGACCCCATTCCAATGTCGTATGCTACTCTGCTGCCACAACTCCTAAAGCTCAATCTGGTTGAGTTGAGGACATTGGCTCCACCTGATCCTCAAAACCTTCCTAGAAACTATGATGTCAATGCTAGGTGTGCTTTTCATTCCAACGCACCTGGTCACTCTACGGAAAAATGCAGAGCTCTGCATATGAAGGTTCAGGATCTGGTAGATTCAAAAGCCCTGAACTTTGCACCTCCTCCCAATGTAATGAAGAATCCTATGACAAGCCACAGTGGGCCAAGGATTAATGATGTAGAGGATGGCTCACCCCTGAGTTTAATAGAAGACATTGCATGTATTCAAACACCTCTGGCAGAGGTTAAAGCCCAGCTTTTAAAGTGCCAAGTGTTTCCAGGTTGTGAGGCATGTTGCAAATTATGCAAACTTTCTGAGAATGGGTGTGCCAGCTTGAGGGAAGGCATCAATGATTTGATTAAAGAAGGCACTCTGCAAATTACAACCACAGTTTCTACAACACCAACAACTCTTTTGACAACAACAAGTGAATCTTCTACAAATGCAACAACCATTTTTCCAAGTGTTTCTTCTAAAACTGCAGCAACCATTGTTCCAATTGATTCGGCTACAACTTCAGCAATCATTCCATCTGTCACTTCAACATACAACAATTCATTTGCACCGGCTACTACAACTTCAGCGACCAATTTATTATGACCCAACAACGGTCCCGAATTCCAACAACTTTCAGCAAAATCAACAACAGTCTCAACAAAGCTTAAATTCACCTCCACCAACATCCACCAGAGGTCATGTCACTATGTTTTATGATCCACAGACTAATATAGTCCCAACATCTGCTGCAGTGAGTCCAGTCACTATTACAGTGCCGAGACCAATCCCATATGATAAAGACAGTGTTATACCATGGCATTATGGTGCTGATCTATACTGCAACGGAGAGAAAGTCCTTCTTGATTCTCCAGTTCTCACTCCCCAAGTTGATAATATTGGGGGAGGCGGAGGCTTCACCCGAAGCGGACGTCTCTTCGCTTCACAAGTCCCTAGAACCAACACTGAGGCAGAGGCTGCTACCAGAGCCAAAGGGAAGAGTGTGATACCAGAAGAATATGCACCCAAAGAAACTCATAAATCATCCTTCGATCAAGACGTGGATGAGTTTATGAGAATTATTAAAAGAAGTGACTATAAAGTTGTGGACCAGCTCCACCAGACCCCTTCAAATATCTCAATCATATCTCTGCTGTTGTGTTCTGAAGCCCATCGGGGTGCACTACTCAAAGTTCTGCACGCTGCCCACGTGCCAGAAGAGATCACTGTAAATCAACTGGAAATAGTGGTATCAAATTTCAATACTAGCCATGGGCTAGGTTTCACTGATGCTGATTTAACAACAGAAGGACGTCTCCACAACAAAGCTTTGCACATAACCCTGGAGTGCAAAGGAGCTGTCTTATCTCATTTTCTTGTAGACACGGGGTCCTCACTCAATGTCTTACCCAAGAAAGCCCTTGTCAAGCTCGAGTATAATGGGATAGCTCTCCGGCCAAGTAATCTTGTGGTCAGGGCTTTTGATGGCTCCAAAAGATCTGTTCTGGGAGAGGTGGAGTTGCCAGTGATAATCGGTCCACAAGTCTTTAAAACCATTTTCTACGTGATGGACATACAGCCTGCTTACAGCTGTTTGCTAGGTCGACCTTGGATTCACGCCGCATGCGCAGTAACGTCGACCCTTCACCAGAAACTGAAGTATGAATGGGAAGGACAGATTATCACCCTCTGTGGTGAGGAGGACATATTTGTTAGCCAGCTGGCTACATACAAGTACATAGAGATGGATGGTGAAATCCATGAGACAATGAGCCAAGGGTTTGAGGCCCTGAATGTCAATGAGGCTACTGAAGTATTTGCTGCATCCCAGGAGGCCAGGATGGGAACTTCAATCATCTCTTATCAGCAAGCCCGGAAGGTTGTTGAAGACGGTAATGCTCAAGGCTGGGGCAAGCTGCTGCCAGTGGAAAAGAAGGAAGATAGATTCGGTTTGGGTTACAGACCATTCCGACAAGATCAATCAGAGGCTGCCAAAGAGCCCAAATTCTTCAGTTGGGGGATGCTCACCCCAGATGCTGTTAACAATCTGGAAGACGAGGAGGAAAGCGACCGCAACCTAGAGAGCTAGATACGTCCAAGGATCCCAGGGAACTAAGTCCTTAACTGGTCTTCCCAGGAAATTATAAGGGTTACTCCTGCAGAGTAATTATTATTTCCTGTCTTTTTTAGCATGCATCAAGTCCTGCATCTTGCCCAAGGTTTCAGGACTCATTTTGTAATAGGGCCATATTGTAATTTTGTGCAAACGATTAATCAATGAATATCAGACATCTTTTGCAAACGAGTCTCTTTTTTTCGCTCACTGTCTTTTCATTTTTCACTTTTGTACAAAACAATAAAATGGCAATGTTTTCAAAAATAATAACTTCATTTTCACTTTTTCTAAGCAAGATTAAAACTGATCACTAAAACGAACCAATCTCAACCCTTGTAGAGACTATCCTCTAGATTGCACCGACAACAACACTGCTATGACCTTGTATGACTTCGACAATCCAATTAATCAAGCTGATGAATGGGTTGAAGAAGACTATGAGTTACCCGAAGAGTTAGCCAGGTTGTTGAGGCAGGAGGAGAAAGTGATCACTCCTCATCAGGAGGAGGTCGAGACAGTTAATCTTGGTACCGAAGAAGACTTGAAAGAAGTGAAGATTGGGGCCGGTCTGCAAGATTCAGTGAAGGAACAACGTGTTGACATGCTTCGAGAATACGCTGACGTCTTTGTGTGGTCCTATCAAGACATGCCAGGTCTGGATACCGACATTGTTATGCACAAACTTCCTTTGAAAGAAGATTTCCCCCAGTGAAGCAGAAGCTACGCCGTACTCGTCCGGATATGGCCATGAAGATTAAAGAAGAAATACAAAAACAGTGGGACGCCGGTTTCCTTGTTGTGACTAGTTACCCGCCGTGGGTTGCTAATATTGTACCAGTACCTAAGAAGGATGGCAAAGTACGGATGTGTGTAGATTACAGGGATCTAAACAGAGCTAGCCCAAAGGATGAATTCCAATTACCTCACATTGATGTATTGGTCGACAACACAGCTCAGTTCTCAGTATTTTCCTTCATGGATGGCTTTTCAGGGTATAATCAGATCAGAATGTCACCCGAAGACATGGAAAAGACTACCTTCATCACACCTTGGGGCACTTTCTGTTATAAGATAATGCCTTTTGGACTTAAGAATGCCGGTGCTACTTATCAATGGGCTATGGTAACATTGTTCCACAACATGATCCACAAAGAAATTGAATGCTACGTGGATGACATGATTTCCAAGTCCCTCACTGAAGAAGATCATCTGGTAAATTTGTTGAAGTTGTTCAAGCGTCTGAGAAAGTATCAGTTGAAGCTAAACCCCAACAAATGCACATTCGGGGTGCATTCCGGTAAGTTGCTGGGATTTATCGTAAGTGAAAAAGGAATTGAAGTTGATCCTGACAAAGTCAAAGCCATTCAGGAGATGCCTACACCGAGGACTGAAAAGGATGTCCGGGGGTTCTTAGGTAGATTGAACTACATATCAAGGTTCATATCTCATCTTACTGCAACCTGTGAACCCCTGTTCAAATTGGTAAGAAAGAAACAAACAGTCAGGTGGAATGATGATTGTCAGGAGGCTTTTGACAAAATCAAGAAATACTTACAAGAACCTCTCATTCTTATGGCTCCAGTTGAAGGAAGACCTCTAATAATGTACCTGACAGTATTAGAAGAATCAATGAGGTGTGTGTTGGGCCAGCATGATGAGTTTGGTCGAAAAGAGTATGCAATATACTACCTAAGCAAAAAGTTTACCGACTGTGAACAACGTTATTCACTGCTCGAGAAAACTTGCTGTGCTTTAGCGTGGGCTGCTCGCCAACTAAGACAGTATATGTTGACTCACACTACAATGTTGATTTCAAAGATGGACCCCGTCAAGTACATATTTGAGAAGCCAGCACTTACCGGAAGGGTTGCAAGATGGCAAATGATCCTGACAGAATATGACATTCAGTACACATCTCAAAAGGCCATCAAAGCCAGTGTACTGTCTGACTATCTAGCTGAGCAACCCATTGATGATTACCATCCCATGAGGTTTGATTTCCCTGATGAAGATATCATGTTCCTGAAAGCAAAAGATCATGAAGAGCCTGTTCACACTGAAGGGTCTGACCCGGAAGAAGAATGGACAATGATGTTTGACGGGGTTGTCAATATGAACGGTCGGGGAGTTGGTGCAGTGCTCATTACACCTAAAGGAGTTCACATGCCTTTCTCGGCAAAACTCACCTTTGCATGCACTAACAATGAAGCCGAATACGAAGCTTGTATCATGGGTCTTGAGGAAGCCATTGACCTCAGGATCAAGACATTAACTGTATTCGGGGATTCAGCTTTGGTAATCAATCAGACCAATGACAAATGGTACACTCACCAAGAGCATCTGATTCCATACCGAGACTACACGAGGAGATTATTGACTTTCTTCACAACCGTTAAACTTGAGTATATCCCTCGAGACGAAAATCAGTTCGCAGATGCTTTAGCTACCATTTCCTCCATGATCAAAGTTCAAACTGCCAATTATGTGCCTCGGATTTCGATATCCAGACTAGACCGACCAGCATACGTGTTCTCTGTGGACATTGCTAAAGATGACAAGCCTTGGTTCCATGACATCAAATGCTTCTTGGAAGACCAAACATACCCACCTGGGGCATCATCCAATGATAAGAAGACATTATGAAAATTGGCCGGTAGTTTCTTCCTTAATGCTGATGGTTCACTATACTAGAGAAACTTTGACATGGTTCTTCTAAGATGTGTTGACAAGAAAGAAGCAGAGTTGCTGATGCACGAGGTGCATGAAGGATCTTTCGGTACCCATGCTGGAGGACATGCAATGGCAAAGAAATTGTTAAGATCAGGTTACTACTAGATCACAATGGATGAAGACTGCTGTGCTTATGCCAGAAAGTGCCACAAATTCCAGATCAAGGGACACGGGAGGCCGTGTCAGGCCATTGTAAATGTGATTTTTTGTCCATTTTAAGGCGGATTTGACTCATTCTTCTAATGTGGGATTATATTAGTGAAATAAGACTTTGAGGATGTTCTAATAGTGATTATATGACTTGATTATTAGTTGCATAAGAAAGCCTAAGTGTTTAATTGAATTATATGAATATGTAGATTGTTATAATTGTGAATAACATGAGATATGTGTATGCTCTGTGTGTGAATAAGATGCACTGATGGTTGGTTGATGAGATCATGAGGATCGTAAAGCATGATGTGTTCATGTGTATTATGATATGGTATGCGTTGTTGTGTCTGTATACGCATACATTTGATGGGATAATCATCTTGTGGATGTGATTATTCGGGATTCATTGAGAATCGTGGTTGCAGGGATAATCGTGTCTTGTTGGAGACGTTAATGATGCATTCGGGGTTCTATTTGATGAACCGTTATTGTGAGTCGGTACCGCATTTGCATTGTGCATTTGAGTCGCATTGCATTATGATTGATTGAATAATATGATTGATAATTTTGTGTGATTAGGGGTGAGTTACTTCTTCATATATGTCATATGCACTGTTATATTATGAATCTATTTCTCACCCCTCTGTTTGTTTTGTTGCGTTTGTGTTTCTTCGGAAGTGCAGACAATTCAGGTACTTGAAGAGTACGTTGGTGTGATGTCCGTCTCCTAGAAGCTCTGATATGTTACGGGAACGGGGATCTTTATCCACATTATTTTTAATGTTTAGGAAAACTTATTTTTATAATTAAACTTGAATTAAAGAACCTTATTATGTTCGATCTGATAAGCCTTGAGCTATTGATGTTAAATATTTGGATTCCTCTGCTTTCTTTTATTAATGATTTTGATGAACGATGATGATGTAACATCTCACTTTGGACAAGTAACTCTAATTTTTTTAAAGATTTATATAAATATATCTGTGGGAAAAGTGGGTGTTACAATTGGTATCAGAGCAGGTCGGTCTAACCGGCCAGATTGAGTCAGTCCTTGGAATAGGAGTCATGTGTTTCCTAACCCGAGTTATTTGTTGTATCAGTATGGCAGGAAGGAATGATGCTGCTCTTTCTGCGGTTATGCAAGCCATGGCGCATACGGTTGAGAACATTGTTCAGGTCGTTCAGGGTGGAGGAAATGCTCAGTCTCGTGCATTGGAGTAGTTCCGGAATAATAGACCGCCGACGTATGAAGGTGGAATTCTGGATCCAGACACTGCGCAGAAGTGGTTGAAAGCTGTTGAGATGATCTTCAGAACCATAGGATGCTCTGATGATCAAAAGTTGAGGTTTGGTACTCACATGCTGGAGGGAGAAGCTGAAATCTGGTGGGACAACAGGCGCTAAAGGTTGGAAGACGCGGGTACGGCTATCACTTGGGCGGTATTTCGCAGAGATTTCTTGGAGAAGTACTTCCCATAAGACATCCGCATTGCTAAGGAGGTCGAGTTCTTGGAACTCAAGCAAGGAAATATGACAGTGGCGGAGTATGCTGCCAAGTTTGAAGAGCTAGTGCAATAATGTACACACTACAATACTGAAGAGGCGATGACTTCCAAATTCCTGAAGTATGATAATGGGCTGCGTCCTGAGATTAAGCTGAGTATTGCTTGCCAGAAGATCGAGAATTATCCAGAGCTGGTAAGTAGAAGTAGGATTTATGATAATGACAACAGGGCGCAGATTGCACACTACAAAGCTGTGAATGATAAGAAAATGGAGCAGAGATTTGGTGGTACTCCTTACAGTGCTCCAGCTGACAAAGGGAAGCAAAAAGCTGGTAATGAGAAGAAACCAAGTGGGGGAGGAAGTACTCCTGGTGTGCTCAAATGCTACAGATGTTACGGCACGGGACATCGTGCCAATAATTGTCCTACTGAAGAAAAAAAGTGTTTTAAGTGTGGAAAGGCGGGTCATGTGATGGCCAATTGTAGAGGGAATGTGCCTATTTGCTATAATTGTGGAGATTAGGGCCACAATAGCACTAATATTCCTTTATTTGTGATTATTGATACGAGTGCAACACACTCGTTTATTTCTTTGGAATGTGTGAAAAAGTTAGAATTGGAACCTTCTCAGTTAAGTCAAGGAATGGTTATTGATACACCGTCTATAGGTTCTGTGACTACTACCTTGATATGTCGTGATTGTGTTTTGGCTATTTCTGATAAAGAGTTTAGAGTGGATCTTATATGTCTACCACTCAGTAATCTTGATATAATCTTGGGTATGAACTGGTTGGAATCCAACCGAGTTTATATTGACTGCTTTAGGAAGAGATTGTTATTCCTAACTCCAGAAAAGGAAATTTTGGCCAATTCAGTTTCTACTAAAGATCTGAGGACCTTATTGGAAGAAGAAGCGAAAATGTTTGTTATGTTTGCTTCGTTATCTGTGATAGAAAAGGTCGTTGTTGAAGAGTTACCAGTGGTGAATGAATTTCTTGAAGTATTTCCCAATGATAATACAGAGTTACCTCCGACGCGTGAAGTGGAGTTTACTATTGACTTGATTCCTGGTACCAGGCCTATTTCTATGGCACCGTACAGGATGTCTTATACTGAGTTAGCACAATTGAAATCGCAGATTGGTGACTTACTTGATAAGAAGTTCATTCGACCCAATGTATCTCCATGGGGTGCTCCATTTTTATTGGTTAAGAAGAAGGATGGTAGTTTGCGCTTGTGCATTGACTACTGACAGCTGAATAAGGTTACTATTAAGAACAAGTATCCACTTCAAAGGATCGATGACTTGATAGACCAACTTGTGGGAGCTTGTGGTTTTAGCAAGATTGATTTGAGGTCAGGATATCATCAAATCAGAGTGAAAGAGAAAGATATCCAGAAGACGTCATTTAGAAATCGATATGGTCATTACGAATATGCAATGATGCCTTTCGGAGTGTCTAATTTACCGGGTGTGTTTATGGAATATATGAACCGGATATTCCATTCTTACTTGGATCAATTCGTCGTAGTATTTATTGATGATATATTGATATACTCGAAGTCTGAGGAAGAGCATGAGAAACATTTGAGAATTGCGCTGCAAGTGTTGAAAGATAACAAATTGTTTGCTAAATTTTCCAAGTGTGAATTCTGGTTGAAGACAGTGAGCTTTTTGGGACATGTAATATCTAGTGAAGGTATAGCAGTAGATCCTTCGAAGGTCAGTGTTGTGCTTGAGTGGGAACCTCCGAAGACGGTAACGGAAATTAGAAGTTTTCTTGGTTTAGCTGGTTATTATAGAAGGTTTATAGAAGGATTTTCTAATTTGGCGTTTCCATTAACTCAATTGACCAGGAAGAGTCAAGCCTTTATTTGGGATGTAGCTTGTGAGAGAAGCTTTGAAGAATTGAAAAAGAAATTGACTTTGGCACCGATATTGATTTTACCGAATCCGAATGAAGCTTTTGTTGTGTATTGTGATGTATCTAAAATGGGTTTAGGTGGTGTGTTAATGCAGGTTGGTAAAGTAGTAGCTTATGCTTCAAGACAGTTGAGGATACACGAGAGGAATTATCCTACTCATGATTTAGAATTGGCGACAGTGGTATTTGTGTTAAAAATATGGATGCATTATCTCTATGGGTCGCGATTTGAAGTCTTTAGTGACCATAAGAGTCTGAAATATTTATTTGATCAAAAGGAGCTTAATATGAGGCAGAGGAGGTGGTTAGAATTTTTGAAATATTATGATTTTAATTTAAGTTACCATCCAGGAAAGGAAAATGTAGTAGCGGACGCATTAAGCCGGAAAACAGTTCATATGTCGGCTATGATGATGAAAGAGATGGATTTAATTGAGCAATTTAGAGACTTAAGTATGGTGTGTGAGATGACACCTGAAAGTGTTAAGTTAGTTATGTTACGAATAAATAATGAATTTCTTGATGTAATTAAGGAAGGTCAATGGCAAGATGTGAAATTGGTGGACTTAATGCCTACCGAAGGAAATGATCAAGGCGGTGATTTTAGTTTGGATAATAATGGTATTTTGAGATTTCGGGAGAGAATTTGTATACACGATAGTGTTGAACTAAAGAAAGCTATTCTGGAAGAGAGTCATCGAAGTAGCTTAAGTATTCACCCCGGAGCTACGAAGATGTGCCATGACTTGAAGAAATTATTTTGGTGGCACAATGTAAACACCCCAAATTTGCCCTCACTCATTTCACCATGGCTTGTGATCTTTTCATATAGCATAAATTCAATCATAGCATCACATATTGCATTTTTGTTTCATTACATTGTTTCTAAGTCATCTGCATCTAGGGTTTGTGATCTGAGCAATCCAAGAGCCATTTGAGCCACTCCAAAGGTCATTAATCACTTAAAAGGGGTCCATGTATGTTCAAGCATAATATTATATCCTCACAAGGTCAATGTAAACACCCCAAATTTGCCCTCACCCATTCACACCATGGCTTGTGATCATTCTCATATGCATAAATATAATCATGTCATCTCACATCTCATTTTTTATCCACTGCATAGCTTTCAAGGCATCTGCACCTAGGGTTTGTGATCTGAGCAATCCCAGAGCTTCTTGAGGCACCCCAAAGGAAACCAATCAACTCAAAGGGGTCCATGTGTGTTCTTATATCATATTCTATCTCCTCAAAGTCAAGAATGCATAGGAATCACAAGAGCTAGGGTTTGAGTGGATGCAGAGCCAGTTTGACTGCACAGTTGACTGAAAATTAGGGTTTTGGTTTCAGAGGCCATAACTCCAAATTTTTTGGTCATTCTTGTTTCCATTGATCTCTATATGGTATAGGGAGTATGCATATCAATTTTCATGAAGAAATTCCATGGGGAAGTCATCTGATCAAGGGTTGACTTTTCAGACAAGTCAGTGCAAAATCAGGGCATCTGAGGCCCCCAATGACCCAACCAATGGGTGATCTTCATCATTTTGAGTGTATATGGTCTTTATTTGATCATAGAAGAAGATTGAAGTTCATAGAAATCAAGAATTTAGGGTTTTTGCAAATGTTGACTTTTTGGGCATAGTTGACTTTTCAAGAATGCATCATTTTATGTCATTTTTCAAGCCTTGATTCTTGATCCAAAAAGGCTTCAAATGGAAAAACTTTGGTCATGAAAGTTGTAGATCTCATCTTTCCCTTTTCAAAAAGTACAAGAACATGACCTAATTCATTTTGGATCAAAAGTTATGGTGCATCAAAGTTGGCAAAAATCACTAAATTTCAAGACATGCACCAAATGGGAAACTTGCAAAATCATGCACCAAGTCAAATTGCAGCTTCTAATTGGTATCAAACCTTCACATAAACATTCTCTAAGTCCTAAAATTCAGAATGAACTAGGCATTGCTCATGTTTCATGACTTTTGGAACAAGATCTTCACATGTGAACCATAAAGCAAGCAACTTGCAAAAAAAACTATCATCACATCTCACCCACTTGATTTCTTGGATGCTGAACCAGCCCTAGCTTCTCTCCATGCCATGCTGCGCCAGTCCATGTACTTATGCTAGCCTAGAACCAAGCCCATGCCTCTCTTATAACCAAGTTGACATTTTGCAAAAGTAAACATCCCAATCAATAAAGGGCATGTCAAATCAACTGACCAATGAGAGAGAGTCATGTGGACAAAGGGCAAGCCATTCCATACATCTAGCAAGGCTGAAAACACTTCATTCACCACATTCACAAAAAACACTCTCATTGGCAAGTTGCTTCGAATCTCTCTGTCCAGTTTGCAAACACACAAGCCATCTTCACCAATCATCTCACCTCATTCCATAGATCACCCAGCAACTAAGAACCAAGCCTGAAACAGCCTGAACATCTCACTGCCATTTCTCACTTCATTTTGCAGTTTCAATCGAATCTCCTTCCACAAACCACAAACACACAAACAAACACTCCAGACCTTCTTCATTCATCCTCAGGATCACAAACAACCATTCATCATGACCTGAAACCTCCAGAAACACCATTGCCATTTTTGATCAAGCTGAAGCAGTTCCTTTCGAAACTCATCATCAAGCCAACTTAAACTCTATTTGAGCATTCAAACATCATCAAGAGGTTCTAAGGAGTAGATTGCACAAGGAGAGGTGGCCAGAAAGTTCCTAAACTGAAAGCTCCAAATCTCAGGTAGCTCGAAAATAATTTTTCCAGAAATCATTTTTCTTGTTACAAACTTGTTCTATGTGATTCACTGATCATCCTGATGTTCTTAGTTTTTGAAATGGTTTTGATTTGAGAGTTTAATTTGTCTCTGAAGCTTGCGTGCCCTAGTTTTTCTTTCTTTCGATTCAGCTTGTTTAGGAAGAATAAATTTGTTTTGAGAGAGGGGTTTGATTCGTGAGAGGCTGGAGATCATTTCCCAATTCATAGATTTTGTTTTTGTTACGTTTTGAGAGGTTTTGAGGTTTCTCAGGTGAGAGCTGGCCGGAGAAGACGACCGGAAGTCTTCTCCGGCAGCCTGAAAATGATTAGGGTTAAGTGTAATTAATTAGGGCAAAGTTTAAATGTGAGCCCTTGGATTGTGTTTCCCGCGCGTGTATGAAGGGTCAGGATCATTTCATTAAGTGATAATTATGTTTTAATATTTAATTAATCAGGATTAGGTTAGTTTGAATTTGAGCCCTTGGATGACGCGCGTAGTCAACCATCCCCTCCCCAGAATCAATCCCAGCCACCCTTTCATTTGACTTTTATTTATTTTGATTTTTAATTCATTTTCTTTCATTAAAATTGCATAATTAATTTAAAATAGCAAAAAGTCCTTAAAAATTATGAAACTTTTTCTTTAAAGTTTTATTAATTTTTAAGACACAAAAACATTTTTTATTTTATTTTTATCATAAAAAAAAGTATTTTTAAATATTTAAAAGATTATTTTTAATTGATTAATGGGAATTAATTAATTAAAAATACTTTTAGGTATTTAAAAATTACAAAAAAATTCATGAAATGTTCTAAGACATTTAGAAACATTGTCCAACCTTCAAACCAAATTTCTTTTTTTGATCTTGATGCATTTTAAGAATTTTTCATTGAATTAAATCATTTTTTATGCATTATTTTGATCATGGATTCAAAAATTCATTTCTGCCAATTGGTGAAGGTTGAGACATTGATTCTTCTTGCATTGTCTTTTGTTTTGCATGTAGTTCCTAGGATAAAAAGGCCATGAATTGTTCTTGCATTTTCAAATTGTTTGGCATTTGTTTTGTTAAGAACCCTAAAAAACCCTAATAACTTAGAAAATTCATAACTCAAGATTGGTTGAGAGTTGAGAGTTCCCCTTTGGGCAGTGGTTTATTATAGGTCTAGGGTTTCCTTGGGTACCATTTTCCATTTTTATTTTAGGGTTTTGCTTCTGTTTTTGGTTTGTGTTTGATGTTTGATCCATGAACCCTAATTTGGGCTTTCTTTTGCATCCTTCTTGCATTCTCTTGCATAACATGACTTGTCATTGCATTTTGTGCATTCTTATGATCCATTTGACATCTTAAGACATGTATAAAGCATCTTTGATCATTGCATCTCATATTTGCCTTGTCATTTGTCTTGTTTGCTTCATAACATTCCATGCTTGTTCATGCTCCTTAGCTTGCATCATATGCATTCATAAGCTTGTATGAACATCCCCATTGTCTTGCCTCATGTTTGCAGCACCTCATAACATCATAATCATCATCACCATGCTTCTGGTCTTGCTTTGCATCATATCATTTCATCTCATCTTGCATTGCATTGCATTTCTTTCTAACATTGCAGGTGGTAAGTAAACTTGAGAAGTGGATTTGCCTTCACTTCTCATACCTCTTCTTTTCATCTCTCTTGCATCCATTGCTGCATTCTTATTTGTGTTTGAGATTGAGCTTGCTCATTCTTCTCCTTCTCACTTTCTTTCTTCAAGTGACTTGACTTCTTGAATGAAGCAAGTCACTTTGCTTCTCTTGATCCTGTTCATCTGCTTCCTGGTGGTTCCTTTGAAGATCTTTTCTTGCAAACCTCACAAACCTTAGGATCATCCAAGCATGATAATGAATTAGGGTTTTGATTAGTCTCCCCTCATAGTTTTACCTTTGTGTCTCTCTTTGAGTCTCCTCTTCTCACCTCATAATCAGGGACTAAACCCTAAAGGCGTTAAGACTTTGTGATTAAGCTTATGCCTGCATCCTTCTCTTAGGATGGAGTGTATAACTTTAATCCTAAGTATTAAACCCTTAAGGTGTTTAAATCCCTTAATCAATTCATCTAATAAATATCAAGACATCACACTTGTAACTTGGGCCTTGCATTAGGGTTCTAATTCTTCCTTAAGTGGTTAAGAAGGACTAACCCTAGTGTTAATGGACAAGTCCCCCTCAAGTTGTCTTACAAATCATAAAATTCACTTCATCATCTTATCATTAACTAAAATCCACTTAATAAAGGCTTTGTTTTGTCATGGGTTTAATCCCTAATCATGGATTAAGTTGAGGAGTTTTTTCTCAACTTAAACATTCTCATCTATTATCCTTCTTTTAGGATGGTGTAATGAGTCTGTTTAATCCATGATTATGGCTTAACCTCATTACTCAACACTAAACAAAATCACAAAAACATCTAAATAATCACAAGTAGGTTAATGATCTTAATCCTACACCAAAGGTGATTAAGTGTGAGAATATGACTTCACACTTAAGGTAATTCTCATTACCCCTAATCAGAGGGAAGATGTAATGAGTTTACTGACCCATTGGCTTAGGCTTAAGCTCATTAACTTATGAAAAACACCAAAAAGCAATAAAAGACTGAAAATACCAAAAACAAACAATAATCGTCTCCTCCGGGATTCTTTTCTCATCACCTTCACTCACAATCGAGAACTCGCTTCTTCCGTCTAATGCAAGACAGTAAGCACCTGAGCCAGACAGGTCACACACTTGAGCATAGGCAAGCAAGCAGTTCACAAGTCAATTCATCTTTCAGTCTCTTTGGGTCGAACTACGGTGTTCTGACTTCCTCATTGCACGAGAGGATACGTAGGCATAACTTAACAGTTATCGAACAAAAGTCTCTGTATATTCCCCCTCTTTCCAGCATCATTCTCTTAGCCTCATGATCATGAGCATACTCTTTCCTTACACTGACACCTTCATACTTCATATCACTTATACACTTTACACTGACACCTGTACACCTTTTCCAGCTCATTTACACACAAATTGCACTGACACTACCCCTTTAAAACACAAATCTTTTAAGCGTGGATCCCGTCGAGTACGACGGACAATCTGGGTGCTAATACCTTCCCAGGTTGTAACCAACCCCCTTTCTCAGTCTCTCTGGTTCGCAAACCGTCTTATCCATCTTTTTCTAGGTCTATGCAGCATTACCTTTCCTCCGGGATAAAAATGCCTAGCTGGCGACTCTATTCATCTCCAGTGAGTTCACGGCTGTGTGTTCTCACTGTCTCCCTCGCTGACCGTTCGCGTCTGTACCTTTATCTGGGCCGGTCCCATTTTATCGGGAGCGACAGCTTGGCGACTCTGCTGGGGAAATCTTATACTGCAACCAGGGCTTCTGGTTCTTTTTATGGGTTCCTCCTAGCGCTTGATTGATTTGTGTTTACTGGGGTGTTATGTGCTTGTATGTGCTTGTACTTATTTTTGTTTATTGCTTTATGTACAGTTGATTTATTGCTTTCTTTATAGCTTTATATTTTTCATACTGTCATTGTTGCTGGCTGGATCTGGTTTTTTTTCTTTGGTGGGTGGGTGTTTCATTGAGAGTTAAGGTCCTATACCTGGGACCTGAGTGACACCTAGGCTAGAGTGAATCATATTCTTTCCCATTCCATTTCGGTCTGGTGCGGGAATATGAAACACGGTTCAGATATGGGTTTCTTCTTGAGAACTCTGTGTTGCAGATTTCCTGCAATGCTAGGGCTATCTGGGAAGCCTGCTAAGTCTGGATGACCTTTTAGTATTGACCTTCAGAAACTGAGGTGAATTAGAGGAGGAATTGTTATGGTTATTGTAAACACTGTACCTCCGGGTTAGAAGTGTTTACACTTCTCATAACTGATCCAAGTCTGAGGATCCTTGTTCTAGATCACTACCTGTGAGGGGGTTGGGCTGTTTACAGGTTTGCAGGTACCTTGACCTCAGAATACCCTGTTACTTTGACTTTGTTAAGAATGCTCCATGTTGGATAGTTCTTGTGATTCAAAACCCTGGACATGTGGCTCTTTATTTGAGTCCCCCACCCTGGTTACTGGATTTATATACCTCCATCTGGAATTCTTGAACACACATGGATCTATACCAAGGCAGTTAATCAGATCCAGCTCAGTCACAAACCCTTGCATATCATTTGCATACATACTCATTGCATCATATTAACATGTGCTTATTTGTGTTTCAGGGTATCCACTCTCATCTCTGGTTTTGGTTTTGACCCCATCTGCATCATTGACCTATCTCCACCAGCACTTGCTTCAGTTTGTCAGCCATATACTTCAGTTACTAGCACTAGCCAGCCAGTGGCCCACTCCTCAGCATTTTCATCAGCACTTATTCTACTCAGTCTCCAGTACTCATGGCTCCAAAGAAAAGCAACATCACCTATCATTTCTCCCAACCAGACTTATCAGACATCAGGAGGATCCAAACCCTGATCACTCCAGATCACATACCCTTGTTCAGGGAGAGTTATGGAGATATACTGGACATGGTTATGGATCTGGACCCATCTCAGAGGAGCCTGATCCACACCTGCATTCAGTTTTATGATCCTCCATTGAGATGTTTCACCTTTCAAGACTTTCAGTTGGGGCCTCTTCTGGAAGAATACTCATCATTGACTGGTCTGCCCATCAAAAGAGAAATCCCATTCAACCCTGAAATGGTCTTTCCTAGCAATGGAGAGGTAGCAAAAGCTTTGTATCTGGAGCCTGTTTTGATTGAACAGCATATGACCTCTAAAGCTGGAACCCCTGGTTTTCATCTTGACTTCCTGATTTCTCAAGCTAGTCTGAAGGCTTCCCTGGGGGAGTGGAGAGCTGTTTGTGCTCTGTTGGCCTTAAGTGTGTATGGAATTGTATTGTTTGCAGATGAGCCTCGATTCATTAGCAAGAATGCAATCCACTTGTTCATCCTGAAGAACCCTGTGCCAACTTTACTGGGTGATCTCTATTACTCAGTACATCAGAGAAATGAGAAGCAGAGGGGAAGATTAGTGAGGATTTGTGCTCCATTATTCCATGCTTGGCTTCTCAGGCATCTACCCAGGACAGATGCATTTCTAAATCCTCATCAGCAAAGCAACTGGGCTAAGAGGCTCACTACTCTCACTTCAGCAGATATCAGATGGTGTACTCAGAGCACCAAAGGCAGAGATATGATCACCAGCTGTGGGCACTTTCCCAATGTGCCTTTGATAGGAGTTAAGGTAAGTATCAACTATAACCCTCTGCTGTTCAGGAGACAATTGGGCTATGCACTGGTCCACATTCCTCGGGAACAAGACCTGGTTGAGACCCTCTACTGTGAGAACAAGATTAGTTTGGCTGTTGTTTGGCAGGCTGCCTGGGCCTGGGATCATGTTCAAAACAAGGGAATCACCATTCTGGGGAAGTGCAATAATGTGGCATCAGTCCAATATTATGAGTGGTCCCATGCTAGGGCCCAATTCTCTGGAATGCCCTTTACCATAGAAGACATGCCTGAGTCATCTTCAGCACCACCCCCTGCCACTATCAGTTTGGAGGAGTTTGAGAGCTTGAAGGAAAGAAATGAGAAGTTAACTCAAGCCTTGCAGAAGACCCTCAGAGAGAGGAGTGAAGGTGAGAGGGAGATTGAAAGATTGGAGAAGTTAAGGGTGGAATACTTGACTAAAATTGAGAAGTCTGGAGATTATATCAACAAGTCCAAAGCTGGTGAGCAAATTCTGAAGAATGCTTGTAAAGAAGCCCAGTTCCAAAGAGCAAGAACAGACTTGTATTTGAAAGAGAGTCAGGCCAGGTGGGTCCGGATCACTGAGGCCCGTACTCTAGAAGACAAGAGAGTTCAAGGCAAGATGGAGCAGATAGAAAAAGCCCTGGCAGCAGCCCAGGAGGAAATATCAGAGCTGAAAATCAAAGCAGGATTGAAGAGGTCTAAGGACCAAAGTCAAAACAAGAAGTTGGCTGCAGCTGTTGCAACAAGAAACCTTCTCATCAGAAATCTCACGGAGCATCCGGCTGATCCTGTGACCGAAGCACTTCTCAAGGAAGTTCGTGAGGATGAGTTTGGCCTTGGAGTTTGATCATTTGCTTGTTGTTGTTCCTTTTCCATGTACTTTTGATTTTTGTGATGTATTTTGACCCCTTTGAGGGCTTGTGTTGTAAAATGAACAAATTGAATTATTTCACCTTTGTAATATATTTGTGTTAGTTTCCATCTGGGTTACTTCAAAAGCAACTTCAACAGCATCATCTTCAAGGGTCTGGAAGGGTCAAAACCGAAGGCCAAACCGGATACCTTGATAGCAAATAAGCATAACTGCATTGCATGCTAACCCCTTTTGTTTGTTTTGTAGGTTTTTTTGTTTTGTTGTTGCTAACCTCTGTTGTGAATCTCAAGAATTATTGCTCGCCGCCGGGTATTTCCTCTCAACAGGCCTCACAGGTACCCAACTAGAAACAACCTTCCGGGAATTCAGATGGATCAGATGCAGCAAGACCTTACGGAGGTCAGAAACCAGATGGCAAACGAAAGGTTAGAGATGAGAACGCAGATGACGCAGTTCATGGAAGTTATGAACAACATGGCTCAGAGCCAGGAGAGACTGAGGGCCATGGTGGAGAGGAAAAATCAAGAGGAGCCTCATGTAGGAACTGCAGGCACCAGTAATAATGAAAGGGTGCAACCACATGTTAACCCCCCTGTGTTTGGCCCACATCTCCATCCAGAGGCTAACATCCCAGTCAACATTCAAGGGACAGCCACAGCAGCCAGAGTACTTCAAGAAGATCCTCAGGAGGACCAGTATACAGTAATGGGCGCCGGAGAGGAAACATATGACAGACGATTGGAAGAGATAGCTGAGAAGTTGAGGTCCTTAGAATCTCAAAATTCTTTGGGTTTCGACGTCATGGACATGGGGCTGGTAGACGGGGTCAGGATCCCCCATAAGTTCAAGCCTCCTTGCTTCGAAAAGTATAATGGGACTTCATGCCCCCGGACTCATTTGCAATCATTTCTGGGAAGGCTGAAGGCCTATACAATGGATGAGAAATTGTGGATGTTCTATTTTGAAGATAGCTTGACTGGAGCTTCGAGGGAGTGGTATTCCCATCTGACAAGAGCAACAATTAGATGCTGGAAGGACCTGGCAGAGGCCTTCATCAGACAGTATCAGTATAATCTAGATATGGCACCCAATAGGACTCTCCTGATGGGAATGTCACAGTCGTCAAGGGAAAGTTTCCGAGAGTATGCCCAAAGGTGGAGGCAACTGGCTGCTGCTGTTCAACCACCAATGTCTGAGAGAGAAATGGCAGACATGTTTATGAACACTCTCCAGGGAACGTATATTGACAGGTTGGCTGCTTTCTCTTCCACCAGCTTCGCAGATGTTGTCATAGCTGGGGAGAGAATTGAAAGCCTGTTAAAAATGGGAAAGATCTCAGACAACGGTGCAAGCTCGTCCAGTAGTACAAGAAAGCCTTTTGCAGGCCCGAGAAGAACTGGCGAGACCAATGCCATTCACACCAACAGGGGTAGGCCCCAGTATGTTCAGAGGTCAATAGCAGCAGTCACCATTCCTGCTCCGGCACATCCTCAGCCAGTCTATCAACCTCCTCAACAAAACTTCCAACAACAACCTCAGTATCAGCAGAATCAGTATCCTCCAAGGAACTTCAACAACAACTCCAACAACAACAATCAACAGAGGCCATTCCAACAAAGGCCATCCCAAGCTAACAGAGTGATCGACCCGATCCCAATGCCGTATGCTGCCTTGCTGCCACAACTTCTGAAACTCAACCTGGTTGAGCTAAGAACGTTGGCACCTCCGGATCCCAACAGTCTACCAAGGAACTATGACTCCAATGCTAGGTGTGCTTTTCATTCCAACGCACCTGGTCACAGTACAGAAAAATGCAGGGCTCTGCATATGAAGGTACAAGACTTGGTAGACTCCAAGGCTCTGAATTTCGCACCTCCGCCCAATGTCAATAAAAACCCAATGCCAAACCATGGTGGTCCTCGAATTAATGCTATCGAAGAAGACCAACCGTCTTATTTAATAACTAGTGTGGATCAGATCAGGACACCATTGGTGGAAATCAAAGCTCAACTCCGTGAAAACCAGATATTTCCGGGGTGTGAACTAGGGTGCCCTTATTGCAATATTTCATGGAATGGGTGCGAGGACCTGAGGAATGGCATTGACAGCCTTATTCAGAGTGGCCTGCTACAGATCACTACATCATTTCCGACAAATCCGGCAACTTCATCGACAACGGTTTCAGAACCTCCTACAACTGCAGCAACTATTGTTCCCAACAATTCATCAGCACCATCAACAAGTACTTCACCTGTCCTTCCAAATGATCAGTTTACAACAGTTTCTCCTGCTACAACTTCAGCTTCATTCCATTTCGACTCTCCATCAGCAACAACAACAGCCCTTCCAACAGAACCTCCTACAACACCAGCAATCAATCATGAAGATGTCTCTACCGTCACCATATTCTACGATCCTGAAAATAATTCTGCCTACCATTCAGAAGGTGCTGCTCCCGCCAGAGCGCCAGTTACAATCTTTTACGATCCACAAACAATAACAGTCCCTTCAACAGCAGCAATCAGTCCAGTCACTGTCACGGTGCCTGGACCAGTACCATATGAAAGCAATAGGGCCATCCCTTGGCACTATGGCTCTGACATATACTGCGAAGGAAAAAGAATCACTCTTGAAACATCAACACCTGCACCACAAGTAGATAATGTGGGGGGAGGCGGAGGCTTCACTCGAAGCGGACGTCTCTTTGCTTCACAAGTTCAAAGACCTACAGCCGAAGCAGAAGCTGCTGCCAAGGCAAAGGGTAAAGGCCCGGTGCAGGAAGATCCAGCTGCCAAAGAAGCCCTGAAGACTCCATTTGATCAGGAAGTTGATGAGTTTATGCGGATCATCAAAAAGAGTGATTATAAAATTGTGGATCAACTTCACCAGACGCCATCCAAAATCTCCATCCTCTCACTGCTTATGTGCTCCGAAGCCCATCGGAATGCACTACTTAAAGTCCTGCACGCAGCTTACGTGCCTGAGGAGATTACTGTCAACCAATTGGAAACCGTGGTTGGAAATGTTACTGCTAGCAATGGGCTAGGGTTTACCAATTCTGACTTGACAGCGGATGGCCGCAATCACAACAAAGCCTTGCACATAACCCTGGAATGCAAAGGAGCTGTCCTTTCTCATGTGCTGGTGGACACAGGTTCTTCCCTGAATGTCTTACCAAAGAAGGCTTTGGTGAAGCTTGAATATGATGGATTGGCATTGAGACCCAGCAACCTGGTGGTAAGAGCCTTTGATGGTTCTAAGAGATCGGTTCTGGGAGAGATTGAGCTGCCTGTGACAATTGGCCCGCAGACCTTTAAAACTATCTTTTATGTGATGGACATTCAGCCCGCCTACAGCTGTTTGTTGGGTAGACCCTGGATTCACGCCGCCGGCGCAATAACGTCTACCCTTCACCAAAAGTTAAAATTTGAGTGGGAAGGCCAAGTTGTCACAATCTGTGGGGAAGAGGATATTTTTGTTAGCCATCTGGCTACTTATAAATACATTGAGATGGATGGAGAGATCCATGAAACAATGAGCCAAGGTTTTGAGGCCTTGAATGTCAATGAAGCATCTGCTGTATCTGGTACTCCAATGTCATCTTACCAACAAGCCCGGAAGGTTGTTGAAGAAGGAACTGCCCTAGGCTGGGGCAAGGTCTTAGCTGTGGAGGAAAAGAAGGACAAATTTGGGTTGGGTTACAGACCAACTCAACATCAAGCAAAGGCTGCTGCAGAGCCTGGTTTTGTCAGTGGGGGGATGCTTACCCCTGATGCTATCAACTGTTTGGAAGACGAGCTGGAAGAGGAGCGCAATCTGGAGAATTGGATTCGTCCGAAGATCACGGGGAGCAGTGTCTCGAACTGGTCTTCCTAGGAAATTATAAGAGTTACTCATGCAGAGTAATTATTATTTCCTGTATTTTTTATAGCATGCATCCAAGTCTTGCATCTTGCCCAAGATGACAAGACTCATTTTGTAACCAGGGCCATCTGTACTTTTGTGCAAACAAGATTAAATTAATGAAATATCAGACGTCTTTTTTGCAAACGAGTCTTTTTCTTTTCTGCTCACTGTTTTTCCATTTTTCTTTTTGTACAAAAAAATAAATGGCGGTGTTTTCAAAATGATAACTTCATTTCACTTTTTCTAAAGCAAGATTAAAATCAATCACTAAAATGAACCAACTTAACCCTTGCAGAGAATGCCTTCCAGACAGCACCGACAACAGCACGGCTATGACATCGTATGACTTTGACAATCCAATCAATCAAGCTGATGAAGGGGTTGATGAAGAATATGAGCTTCCTGAAGAGCTAGCTAGGTTGTTGAGACAGGAGGAAAAGGTTATTACTCCTCACCAGGAGGAGATTGAAGTGATTAATCTTGGTACAGAGGAAGACGCGAAAGAGGTTAAAATCGGGGCCTGCCTGCAAGACTCAGTGAAGAGACAACTGATAGACCTGCTTCAAGAGTATGTAGATGTGTTTGCTTGGTCGTACCAAGACATGCCAGGGTTGGATACCGACATTGTTGTGCACAAGCTGCCTCTAAGGGAAGAATGCCCGCCGGTTAAACAGAAGTTGCGCCGAACTCGCCCAGACATGGCTATGAAAATCAAAGAAGAGGTACAAAAGCAGTGGGACGCCGGGTTCCTTGCTGTAACTAGCTATCCGCCGTGGGTTGCTAACATAGTACCTGTGCCTAAGAAAGACGGCAAAGTAAGAATGTGTGTTGATTACCGGGATCTGAACAGAGCCAGCCCGAAAGATGACTTCCCATTACCTCACATTGACGTATTGGTAGATAACACGACTCAGTTCTCGGTATTCTCCTTCATGGATGGATTTTCAGGATATAATCAGATCAAGATGTCACCTGAAGACATGGAGAAGACAACATTCATCACACCTTGGGGCACGTTCTGTTACAAAGTGATGCCATTCGGACTGAAGAATGCTGGTGCCACATATCAACGGGCTATGGTGACATTGTTCCACGATATGATCCATAAAGAAATAGAATGTTATGTGGATGACATGATCGCCAAGTCCCTTACAGAGGAAGATCACCTGGTGAATCTGCTGAAGTTGTTCAAGCGTCTGAGGAAATACCAATTGAAGCTGAACCCCAACAAATGCACATTCGGGGTGAGATCTGGTAAGCTGCTGGGCTTTATTGTAAGCGAGAAAGGGATTGAAGTTGACCCTGATAAGGTCAAGGCTATTCAAGAGATGCCTGCACCGAAAACTGAGAAAGAAGTTCGAGGGTTCTTAGGTCGATTGAACTACATTTCAAGGTTCATATCTCACCTTACAGCAACCTGTGAACCCTTGTTCAAGCTGCTAAGAAAGGAACAAACGGTCAGGTGGAACGAAGATTGCCAGAAGGCTTTTGACAAGATCAAGGAATACTTACAAGAACCTCCGATCCTTATGCCTCCAGTTGAAGGAAGACCTCTGATCATGTACTTGACAGTATTAGAAGAGTCAATGGGGTGTGTGCTGGGCCAGCAGGACGAGTCTGGTCGAAAAGAGTATGCAATTTACTACCTAAGCAAAAAGTTTACCGACTGTGAACAACGTTATTCACTGCTCGAGAAAACTTGCTGTGCTTTAGCGTGGGCTGCTCGCCGACTGAGGCAGTACATGTTGACCCACACTACTTTATTGATTTCAAAAATGAATCCAGTTAAGTACATTTTCGAGAAGCCAGCTCTTACCGGACGGGTTGCGAGATGGCAGATGATTCTCACAGAATACGACATACAGTACACCTCTCAGAAAGCCATCAAGGGCAGTGTACTATCTGAATATCTTGCTGAGCAACCCATTGATGACTACCAGCCAATGAGGTTTGACTTCCCTGATGAAGACATCATGTTCATTAAAGCGAAAGATCACGAAGAGCCTATTCACACCGAAGGGCCTGACCCGGAAGAAGAATGGACTATGATGTTTGATGGGGCTGTTAACATGAATGGTCGTGGTGTTGGTGCAGTACTCATTACACCAAAAGGAGTTCACATGCCTTTCTCGGCAAAACTCACTTTCAATTGCACTAACAACGAGGCTGAATACGAAGCTTGCATTATGGGTCTTGAGGAAGCCATTGACCTCAGGATCAAAACATTGACCGTATTCGGAGATTCAGCTTTGGTAGTCAATCAAACCAACGGGAAATGGTACACCCACCAAGATCATCTGATACCTTACAGGGATTATACAAGGAGGTTATTGACTTTCTTCACAACAGTCAAGCTTGAGTATATCCCTCGGGACGAGAATCAGTTTGCGGATGCTCTTGCTACCATTTCATCCATGATCAAAGTTCAAGCCGCTAACTTTATACCTCAGATTTCAGTATCCAGACTTGATAGACCAGCATATGTATTTGCAGCGGATGCTGTAAAAGATGATAAGCCTTGGTTCCACGACATTAAGTGCTTCTTGGAGGATCAGACATACCCACCTGGGGCATCTTCCAATGATAAGAAGACTTTGAGAAGGCTTGCTGGTAGTTTCTTTCTGAAAGCTGATGGGTCTTTATACAAGAGGAACTTTGACATGGTACTCCTCAGATGTGTTGACAAGACGGAAGCAGATTTGTTGATGCATGAAGTGCACGAAGGATCTTTTGGTACCCATGCAGGAGGGCACGCCATGGCTAAGAAATTGCTAAGATCAGGCTATTACTGGATCACAATGGATGCAGACTGTTGTGCTTACGCCAGAAAATGCCATAAATGCCAGATCTATGCAGATAAGGTGCATGTGCCTCCTAATCCTTTGAACATCATGTCTTCACCATGGCCCTTTGCCATGTGGGGCATCGATATGATTGGCAAGATTGAGCCAACTGCTTCAAACGGCCACAGATTCATCCTGGTCGCCATCGACTATTTCACTAAGTGGGTTGAAGCAGCCTCATATACTAATGTTACAAGGCAAGTGGTAGCCAGATTTCTGAAGAAAGATATCATCTGTCGGTATGGAGTTCCCGAGCGGATCATTACTGATAATGGTTCCAACTTGAACAACAAAATGATGGCAGAACTGTGCCGGGACTTCAAGATCCAACATCACAATTCTTCTCCTTACAGGCCAAAGATGAACGGCGCTGTTGAGGCAGCAAATAAGAATATCAAGAAGATTGTGCAGAAGATGGTAGTCACATACAAAGACTGGCACGAAACGCTACCGTTTGCCTTGCATGGGTACCGCACATCAATCAGAACATCCACTGGGGCAACACCGTATCAGCTTGTGTATGGTATGGAAGCAGTCCTACCTGTCGAAGTTGAATTACCCTCTCTACGAGTTTTGATGGATGTTAAATTGAGTGAAGCAGAATGGGTTCGGTCCCGATACGAACAACTGAGTCTGATCGAAGAGAAAAGATTGGCTGCAATCTGCCATGGGCAGTTATATCAGAAGAGAATGAAGAAAGCCTTCGATCAGAAAGTCAGGCACCGAGAGTACCAAGTAGGGGATCTTGTGCTGAAAAGAATCCTCCCTCCTCATACAGACTACAGGGGCAAATGGACTCCAAATTATGAAGGACCATTTGTTGTAAAGAAAGTTTTCTCTGGTGGAGCACTGATGCTCAGCACCATGGATGGTGAAGATTTCCCGTCCCCTGTGAATTCAGATGCAGTTAAAAAATACTTCGCATAAAAATGACCCGCTGGACACAAAAACAGAATGTAAGTCCAGGCAAAAATAGGGCATCCCGGCGAGTCAAAAACAGAATAAAAGACTCGGGCAAAAGTAAGGGAAAATAAACAAAAAAATGTACACCCGCTGAGTTGAAAAGCCGCATTGGACAGCTCAGGCAAAAATGGGTATCCCGATGGATTGAAAACCCGAAAGGGCGATCCATGCAAAATAAGGGAATAAGCGAACAACTGCATGCTGAATTCGTCTGTATCACCTACAGCTTGGTAAGCTACGAATGATCAGCTTCAATCAGAATCAACTCTCTCCAGAAAGCAAGGCGAGAAGAACGTCACTGTCATACGAGTCATAGCAGGAGAGGAAGCTCCTCAAAGCGTCGCCAACATCGCCAGCACTTTATTTCTCAATTTGTAACAATCTCCTCATTTCAGGAGATATGTTTCTTTGACTGTATCTTTGCCAATTCAGGGCACATGAATTAATAAAATCAGATTTTCAGTCATGTTTCGTTTTTTCATTTACGTTTTGCAAAGAGTCGTCTGATATCTCTAAAAATACAATTGCATAAGTACAGATGCCTTTCTCTAAAAAAGAAAACACATGCTTACAGGGAATGTGATTATTCTTGAAAGTACTTAACTCCTATGACGGAATCCAGTAAGGGATACCTCGGGACCTTTTGTACGTTCCATTATCTTTGCAGGATTGCAGGTATCCAGAACGCAACCTGGGGCATGCAGGTTACGTCTCAGCAAGTAGGCGAATCATTATCAACTCGGTCTATCTTCCGCATGGCACTAGAAGGTGCCCATTTCCCCAGCGGAGCTGCCAAATCAACATGCACTCAATCTCAGCATCCGAGATGCTCTATCCCCAGCTGAGTCGCTCCCCATTGCTTCCCCCAGCAAAGTTGCCAAATCAACTAACAGGTTTAACACCTAGGATGTTTTCTCGCCAGCCGAGTTGCCTCTCATTACTCACCCCAGCTGAGTTATCAACAGCATTCCCCAGCTGTAGTGCCAACTATCCTTCCTCAACAGGATGCAGAAATCAGGGAATCATCTCCCCACAGAGTTCCAGCCTCTATCCAGAAGAGCAACGCATGAAGAGATCACAACAGAGTGAAGAAAGCTTCTACAAACCCCAGCTGGGTCCCGTACTATAAGGATACGTCAATCAGTGACCTATATCCCCAAACAGATACATCATTAGATCTACCAATGATCTCATCCCCAGCTGGGATGTTCATTTCAAGCAGATCATCCAGAGATCTTCGCGGCAATGGGATCCGAATCCCGGATCCGTGCCCCTTTGCATAATCATAGCATTCGCATCATATTCACCCCCCAGAGCGTAGCATTCCGTCTAATACGGAGCATTACGGCAAAAAAAAAATCAAATACATAGCATAATCATAAGTCATGTTGTGAATTGAACGCTTGTGAATAATAAACCGTTCATCATCACCGTACAGAAATCCCCACCAGAGTCCCAGCAAAGCAGTTGCCTCTCAAATCACAAACACCAGTATATACACCTTTTGGCACCCGTCCGTGTCATCTTTCCCCAGTAAAGTCGCCTGAACACTTTTTACAAACAAGATCACCTGTATTACAGATACTTCCTGACACCCGTCCGTGTCATGTCCCAGCAGAAAGCCAAAGACATCCTCTTTGCACTCACATATACTTATATACACTTTCTTGGCACCCGTCCGTGTCATATCCCCAGCGCAGTCGCGTACACTTTCATCAACCCACACACTTGTTAATATTATACTTTTCTCTCTTGACACTCGTCCGTGTCACTCTCCCCAGCAGTTAAAACACTCATCTATACAGTACAATACTCACTACTCATGGTACGCTTGTACAGATACTCGTCCGTATCTTGTATACATCATCACTCATATCCCCACAGGTTCGACAATAGTCCTTGTTCTTTGTTAACCAGTTGGTACTCGTCCGTACCATCATCTCAGAACATTGCGTCTAGTGTTTGTTTCTACATGATACTCGTCCGTATCATAGTCTTAAGGATGCTCGTCCGCATCTTTAATCCATACACTGTGTCAAACACCTATGTCTTCTTGAATATAGATACTCGTCCGTGTCTATTGTTCCCCAGAAGAATCCTTTCAGAATCAACACTCGTCCGTGTTCCTTGTTAACCAGTTGATACTCGTCCGTATCATCATCTCTGAACATGTGTCAGTTTGTTTCTACATGATACTCGTCCGTATCATAGTCTTAAGGATGCTCGTCCGCATCTTTAATCTATACACAATACCAAACACTTATACCTTTTGTTTCTTGGATGTAAACGCTCGTCCGTGTTTACTTTATCCCCAGTAGATCACCAACAAATTTTCTTTTTATCTAACACTCGTCCTGTGTTATGATACCTTTGAGAGCAGCCGTACCCTGCTGAGTGGTCGTCCTCCACTTCTTGATGGTCGTCCTCCATCATGCTCATCCGATGGCCGTCCCCATCGTTGATTTTAGCAGCCGTCCCCTGCTAGGTGGTCGTCCTCCACCTTTTGATGATCGTCCTTCATCACTTTATCCAATGGCCGTCCCCATTGTTGATTTTGGTTATCTAACACTCGTCCTGTGTTATGATAAACCCCGAGAGCAGCCGTCCCCTGCTGAGTGGTCGTCCTCCACTTCTTGATGGTCGTCCTCCATCATGCTCATCCGATGGCCGTCCCCATCGTTGATTTCGGCAGCCGTACCCTGCCAGGTGGTCGTCCTCCACCTTTGATGGCCGTCCCCATCATATTTTCTTTTCCCACAGAGCAGCCGTCCCCTGCTAGGTGATCGTCCTTCACCTTTGATGGCCGTACCCCATCATCTGTTTATTTCATTTATTCTTTAACCCGATGGCCGTCCTCGTCGTGGTCCCTTTTCCTTTTTAGCCCGATGGCCGTCCCCATCATTGGTAACTTGACCTTTATGAACTTGATGGCCGTCCCCGTCATGTTTCATTAATCCCCAGAGAACTTTGCAGCTTTATCTTGATGGCCGTCCCCATCATAATATCCTATTTTCCCCAGCTAGTCGGCCGTCCCCGTCTCAGCTTTACTTATTTTCCCCAGCTAGTCGGCCGTCCCCGTCTTAGCTTTACTTTTTATCCTCAGCATGTCGGCCGTCCCCGTCATCGCTTTGCTTCACATACCACTTTACCCAGCAGTCGTCCTCTGCTCGACGGTCGTCCTCCGTCGCCCATACTTTACAATATACTTTGTTTTGCTTTTACAATCTATATCCCTTTTCTTCTTCATTCTGTGAGTGCAAATTTTGGACTGTCTTTGGTATTCAACCACAAGTTATCTTGTTTGGCCTGTTAAGCCGTCGCTTACATCCTGCACAGCTAACTCATGTTTGAATAGGGGCAGCTGTAAACACCCCAAATTTTCCCTCACCCATTCACACCATGGCTTGTGATCATTCTCATATGCATAAATATAATCATGTCATCTCACATCTCATTTTTTATCCACTGCATAGCTTTCAAGGCATCTGCACCTAGGGTTTGTGATCTGAGCAATCCCAGAGCTTCTTGAGGCACCCCAAAGGCAACCAATCAACTCAAAGGGGTCCATGTGTGTTCTTATATCATATTCTATCTCCTCAAAGTCAAGAATGCAGAGGAATCACAAGAGCTAGGGTTTGAGTGGATGCAGAGCCAGTTTGACTGCACAGTTGACTGAAAATTAGGGTTTTGGTTTCAGAGGCCATAACTCCAAATTTTTTGGTCATTCTTGTTTCCATTGATCTCTATATGGTATAGGGAGTATGCATATCAATTTTCATGAAGAAATTCCATGGGGAAGTCATCTGATCAAGGGTTGACTTTTCAGACAAGTCAGTGCAAAATCAGGGCATCTGAGGCCCCCAATGACCCAACCAATGGGTGATCTTCATCATTTTGAGTGTATATGGTCTTTATTTGATCATAGAAGAAGATTGAAGTTCATAGAAATCAAGAATTTAGGGTTTTTGCAAATGTTGACTTTTTGGGCATAGTTGACTTTTCAAGAATGCATCATTTTATGTCATTTTTCAAGCCTTGATTCTTGATCCAAAAAGGCTTCAAATGGAAAAACTTTGGTCATGAAAGTTGTAGATCTCATCTTTCCCTTTTCAAAAAGTACAAGAACATGACCTAATTCATTTTGGATCAAAAGTTATGGTGCATCAAAGTTGGCAAAAATCACTAAATTTCAAGACATGCACCAAATGGGAAACTTGCAAAATCATGCACCAAGTCAAATTGCAGCTTCTAATTGGTATCAAACCTTAACATAAACATTCTCTAAGTCCTAAAATTCAGAATGAACTAGGCATTGCTCATGTTTCATGACTTTTGGAACAAGATCTTCACATGTGAACCATAAAGCAAGCAACTTGCAAAAAAAACTATCATCACATCTCACCCACTTGATTTCTTGGATGCTGAACCAGCCCTAGCTTCTCTCCATGCCATGCTGCGCCAGTCCATGTACTTATGCTAGCCTAGAACCAAGCCCATGCCTCTCTTACAACCAAGTTGACATTTTGCAAAAGTAAACATCCCAATCAATAAAGGGCATGTCAAATCAACTAACCAATGAGAGAGAGAGTCATGTGGACAAAGGGCAAGCCATTCCATACATCTAGCAAGGCTGAAAACACTTCATTCACCACATTCACAAAAAACACTCTCATTGGCAAGTTGCTTCGAATCTCTCTGTCCAGTTTGCAAACACACAAGCCATCTTCACCAATCATCTCACCTCATTCCATAGATCACCCAGCAACTAAGAACCAAGCCTGAAACAGCCTGAACATCTCACTGCCATTTCTCACTTCATTTTGCAGTTTCAATCGAATCTCCTTCCACAAACCACAAACACACAAACAAACACTCCAGACCTTCTTCATTCATCCTCAGGATCACAAACAACCATTCATCATGACCTGAAACCTCCAGAAACACCATTGCCATTTTTGATCAAGCTGAAGCAGTTCCTTTCGAAACTCATCATCAAGCCAACTTAAACTCTATTTGAGCATTCAAACATCATCAAGAGGTTCTAAGGAGTAGATTGCACAAGGAGAGGTGGCCAGAAAGTTCCTAAACTGAAAGCTCCAAATCTCAGGTAGCTCGAAAATAATTTTTTCCAGAAATCATTTTTCTTGTTACAAACTTGTTCTATGTGATTCACTGATCATCCTGATGTTCTTAGTTTTTGAAATGATTTTGATTTGAGAGTTTAATTTGTCTCTGAAGCTTGCGTGCCCTAGTTTTTCTTTCTTTCGATTCAGCTTGTTTAGGAAGAATAAATTTGTTTTGAGAGAGGGGTTTGATTCGTGAGAGGCTGGAGATCATTTCCCAATTCATAGATTTTGTTTTTGTTACGTTTTGAGAGGTTTTGAGGTTTCTCAGGTGAGAGCTGGCCGGAGAAGACGACCGGAAGTCTTCTCCGGCAGCCTGAAAATGATTAGGGTTAAGTGTAATTAATTAGGGCAAAGTTTAAATGTGAGCCCTTGGATTGTGTTTCCCGCGCGTGTATGAAGGGTCAGGATCATTTCATTAAGTGATAATTATGTTTTAATATTTAATTAATCAGGATTAGGTTAGTTTGAATTTGAGCCCTTGGATGACGCGCGTAGTCAACCATCCCCTCCCCAGAATCAATCCCAGCCACCCTTTCATTTGACTTTTATTTATTTTGATTTTTAATTCATTTTCTTTCATTAAAATTGCATAATTAATTTAAAATAGCAAAAAGTCCTTAAAAATTATGAAACTTTTTCTTTAAAGTTTTATTAATTTTTAAGACACAAAAACATTTTTTATTTTATTTTTATCATAAAAAAAAGTATTTTTAAATATTTAAAAGATTATTTTTAATTGATTAATGGGAATTAATTAATTAAAAATACTTTTAGGTATTTAAAAATTACAAAAAAATTCATGAAATGTTATAAGACATTTATAAACATTGTCCAACCTTCAAACCAAATTTCTTTTTTGATCTTGATGCATTTTAAGAATTTTTCATTGAATTAAATCATTTTTTATGCATTATTTTGATCATGGATTCAAAAATTCATTTCTGCCAATTGGTGAAGGTTGAGACATTGATTCTTCTTGCATTGTCTTTTGTTTTGCATGTAGTTCCTAGGATAAAAAGGCCATGAATTGTTCTTGCATTTTCAAATTGTTTGGCATTTGTTTTGTTAAGAACCCTAAAAAACCCTAATAACTTAGAAAATTCATAACTCAAGATTGGTTGAGAGTTGAGAGTTCCCCTTTGGGCAGTGGTTTATTATAGGTCTAGGGTTTCCTTGGGTACCATTTTCCATTTTTATTTTAGGGTTTTGCTTCTGTTTTTGGTTTGTGTTTGATGTTTGATCCATGAACCCTAATTTGGGCTTTCTTTTGCATCCTTCTTGCATTCTCTTGCATAACATGACTTGTCATTGCATTTTGTGCATTCTTATGATCCATTTGACATCTTAAGACATGTATAAAGCATCTTTGATCATTGCATCTCATATTTGCCTTGTCATTTGTCTTGTTTGCTTCATAACATTCCATGCTTGTTCATGCTCCTTAGCTTGCATCATATGCATTCATAAGCTTGTATGAACATCCCCATTGTCTTGCCTCATGTTTGCAGCACCTCATAACATCATAATCATCATCACCATGCTTCTGGTCTTGCTTTGCATCATATCATTTCATCTCATCTTGCATTGCATTGCATTTCTTTCTAACATTGCAGGTGGTAAGTAAACTTGAGAAGTGGATTTGCCTTCACTTCTCATACCTCTTCTTTTCATCTCTCTTGCATCCATTGCTGCATTCTTATTTGTGTTTGAGATTGAGCTTGCTCATTCTTCTCCTTCTCACTTTCTTTCTTCAAGTGACTTGACTTCTTGAATGAAGCAAGTCACTTTGCTTCTCTTGATCCTGTTCATCTGCTTCCTGGTGGTTCCTTTGAAGATCTTTTCTTGCAAACCTCACAAACCTTAGGATCATCCAAGCATGATAATGAATTAGGGTTTTGATTAGTCTCCCCTCATAGTTTTACCTTTGTGTCTCTCTTTGAGTCTCCTCTTCTCACCTCATAATCAGGGACTAAACCCTAAAGGCGTTAAGACTTTGTGATTAAGCTTATGCCTGCATCCTTCTCTTAGGATGGAGTGTATAACTTTAATCCTAAGTATTAAACCCTTAAGGTGTTTAAATCCCTTAATCAATTCATCTAATAAATATCAAGACATCACACTTGTAACTTGGGCCTTGCATTAGGGTTCTAATTCTTCCTTAAGTGGTTAAGAAGGACTAACCCTAGTGTTAATGGACAAGTCCCCCTCAAGTTGTCTTACAAATCATAAAATTCACTTCATCATCTTATCATTAACTAAAATCCACTTAATAAAGGCTTTGTTTTGTCATGGGTTTAATCCCTAATCATGGATTAAGTTGAGGAGTTTTTTCTCAACTTAAACATTCTCATCTATTATCCTTCTTTTAGGATGGTGTAATGAGTCTGTTTAATCCATGATTATGGCTTAACCTCATTACTCAACACTAAACAAAATCACAAAAACATCTAAATAATCACAAGTAGGTTAATGATCTTAATCCTACACCAAAGGTGATTAAGTGTGAGAATCTGACTTCACACTTAAGGTAATTCTCATTACCCCTAATCAGAGGGAAGATGTAATGAGTTTACTGACCCATTGGCTTAGGCTTAAGCTCATTAACTTATGACAAACACCAAAAAGCAATAAAAGACTGAAAATACCAAAAACAAACAATAATCGTCTCCTCCGGGATTCTTTTCTCATCACCTTCACTCACAATCGAGAACTCGCTTCTTCCGTCTAATGCAAGACAGTAAGCACCTGAGCCAGACAGGTCACACACTTGAGCATAGGCAAGCAAGCAGTTCACAAGTCAATTCATCTTTCAGTCTCTTTGGGTCGAACTACGGTGTTCTGACTTCCTCATTGCACGAGAGGATACGTAGGCATAACTTAACAGTTATCGAACAAAAGTCTCTGTATATTCCCCCTCTTTCCAGCATCATTCTCTTAGCCTCATGATCATGAGCATACTCTTTCCTTACACTGACACCTTCATACTTCATATCACTTATACACTTTACACTGACACCTGTACACCTTTTCCAGCTCATTTACACACAAATTGCACTGACACTACCCCTTTAAAACACAAATCTTTTAAGCGTGGATCCCGTCGAGTACGACGGACAATCTGGGTGCTAATACCTTCCCAGGTTGTAACCAACCCCCTTTCTCAGTCTCTCTGGTTCGCAAACCGTCTTATCCATCTTTTTCTAGGTCTATGCAGCATTACCTTTCCTCCGGGATAAAAATGCCTAGCTGGCGACTCTATTCATCTCCAGTGAGTTCACGGCTGTGTGTTCTCACTGTCTCCCTCGCTGACCGTTCGCGTCTGTACCTTTATCTGGGCCGGTCCCATTTTATCGGGAGCGACAGCTTGGCGACTCTGCTGGGGAAATCTTATACTGCAACCAGGGCTTCTGGTTCTTTTTATGGGTTCCTCCTAGCGCTTGATTGATTTGTGTTTACTGGGGTGTTATGTGCTTGTATGTGCTTGTACTTATTTTTGTTTATTGCTTTATGTACAGTTGATTTATTGCTTTCTTTATAGCTTTATATTTTTCATACTGTCATTGTTGCTGGCTGGATCTGGTTTTTTTTCTTTGGTGGGTGGGTGTTTCATTGAGAGTTAAGGTCCTATACCTGGGACCTGAGTGACACCTAGGCTAGAGTGAATCATATTCTTTCCCATTCCATTTCGGTCTGGTGCGGGAATATGAAACACGGTTCAGATATGGGTTTCTTCTTGAGAACTCTGTGTTGCAGATTTCCTGCAATGCTAGGGCTATCTGGGAAGCCTGCTAAGTCTGGATGACCTTTTAGTATTGACCTTCAGAAACTGAGGTGAATTAGAGGAGGAATTGTTATGGTTATTGTAAACACTGTACCTCCGGGTTAGAAGTGTTTACACTTCTCATAACTGATCCAAGTCTGAGGATCCTTGTTCTAGATCACTACCTGTGAGGGGGTTGGGCTATTTACAGGTTTGCAGGTACCTTGACCTCAGAATACCCTGTTACTTTGACTTTGTTAAGAATGCTCCATGTTGGATAGTTCTTGTGATTCAAAACCCTGGACATGTGGCTCTTTATTTGAGTCCCCCACCCTGGTTACTGGATTTATATACCTCCATCTGGAATTCTTGAACACACATGGATCTATACCAAGGCAGTTAATCAGATCCAGCTCAGTCACAAACCCTTGCATATCATTTGCATACATACTCATTGCATCATATTAACATGTGCTTATTTGTGTTTCAGGGTATCCACTCTCATCTCTGGTTTTGGTTTTGACCCCATCTGCATCATTGACCTATCTCCACCAGCACTTGCTTCAGTTTGTCAGCCATATACTTCAGTTACTAGCACTAGCCAGCCAGTGGCCCACTCCTCAGCATTTTCATCAGCACTTATTCTACTCAGTCTCCAGTACTCATGGCTCCAAAGAAAAGCAATATCACCTATCATTTCTCCCAACCAGACTTATCAGACATCAGGAGGATCCAAACCCTGATCACTCCAGATCACATACCCTTGTTCAGGGAGAGTTATGGAGATATACTGGACATGGTTATGGATCTGGACCCATCTCAGAGGAGCCTGATCCACACCTGCATTCAGTTTTATGATCCTCCATTGAGATGTTTCACCTTTCAAGACTTTCAGTTGGGGCCTCTTCTGGAAGAATACTCATCATTGACTGGTCTGCCCATCAAAAGAGAAATCCCATTCAACCCTAAAATGGTCTTTCCTAGCAATGGAGAGGTAGCAAAAGCTTTGTATCTGGAGCCTGTTTTGATTGAACAGCATATGACCTCTAAAGCTGGAACCCCTGGTTTTCATCTTGACTTCCTGATTTCTCAAGCTAGTCTGAAGGCTTCCCTGGGGGAGTGGAGAGCTGTTTGTGCTCTGTTGGCCTTAAGTGTGTATGGAATTGTATTGTTTGCAGATGAGCCTCGATTCATTAGCAAGAATGCAATCCACTTGTTCATCCTGAAGAACCCTGTGCCAACTTTACTGGGTGATCTCTATTACTCAGTACATCAGAGAAATGAGAAGCAGAGGGGAAGATTAGTGAGGATTTGTGCTCCATTATTCCATGCTTGGCTTCTCAGGCATCTACCCAGGACAGATGCATTTCTAAATCCTCATCAGCAAAGCAACTGGGCTAAGAGGCTCACTACTCTCACTTCAGCAGATATCAGATGGTGTACTCAGAGCACCAAAGGCAGAGATATGATCACCAGCTGTGGGCACTTTCCCAATGTGCCTTTGATAGGAGTTAAGGTAAGTATCAACTATAACCCTCTGCTGTTCAGGAGACAATTGGGCTATGCACTGGTCCACATTCCTCGGGAACAAGACCTGGTTGAGACCCTCTACTGTGAGAACAAGATTATTTTGGCTGTTGTTAGGCAGGCTGCCTGGGCCTGGGATCATGTTCAAAACAAGGGAATCACCATTCTGGGGAAGTGCAATAATGTGGCATCAGTCCAATATTATGAGTGGTCCCATGCTAGGGCCCAATTCTCTGGAATGCCCTTTACCATAGAAGACATGCCTGAGTCATCTTCAGCACCACCCCCTGCCACTATCAGTTTGGAGGAGTTTGAGAGCTTGAAGGAAAGAAATGAGAAGTTAACTCAAGCCTTGCAGAAGACCCTCAGAGAGAGGAGTGAAGGTGAGAGGGAGATTGAAAGATTGGAGAAGTTAAGGGTGGAATACTTGACTAAAATTGAGAAGTCTGGAGATTATATCAACAAGTCCAAAGCTGGTGAGCAAATTCTGAAGAATGCTTGTAAAGAAGCCCAGTTCCAAAGAGCAAGAACAGACTTGTATTTGAAAGAGAGTCAGGCCAGGTGGGTCCGGATCACTGAGGCCCGTACTCTAGAAGACAAGAGAGTTCAAGGCAAGATGGAGCAGATAGAAAAAGCCCTGGCAGCAGCCCAGGAGGAAATATCAGAGCTGAAAATCAAAGCAGGATTGAAGAGGTCTAAGGACCAAAGTCAAAACAAGAAGTTGGCTGCAGCTGTTGCAACAAGAAACCTTCTCATCAGAAATCTCACGGAGCATCCGGCTGATCCTGTGACCGAAGCACTTCTCAAGGAAGTTCGTGAGGATGAGTTTGGCCTTGGAGTTTGATCATTTGCTTGTTGTTGTTCCTTTTCCATGTACTTTTGATTTTTGTGATGTATTTTGACCCCTTTGAGGGCTTGTGTTGTAAAATGAACAAATTGAATTATTTCACCTTTGTAATATATTTGTGTTAGTTTCCATCTGGGTTACTTCAAAAGCAACTTCAACAGCATCATCTTCAAGGGTCTGGAAGGGTCAAAACCGAAGGCCAAACCGGATACCTTGATAGCAAATAAGCATAACTGCATTGCATGCTAACCCCTTTTGTTTGTTTTGTAGGTTTTTTTGTTTTGTTGTTGCTAACCTCTGTTGTGAATCTCAGGAATTATTGCTCGCCGCCGGGTATTTCCTCTCAACAGGCCTCACAGGTACCCAACTAGAAACAACCTTCCGGGAATTCAGATGGATCAGATGCAGCAAGACCTTACGGAGGTCAGAAACCAGATGGCAAACGAAAGGTTAGAGATGAGAACGCAGATGACGCAGTTCATGGAAGTTATGAACAACATGGCTCAGAGCCAGGAGAGACTGAGGGCCATGGTGGAGAGGCAAAATCAAGAGGAGCCTCATGTAGGAACTGCAGGCACCAGTAATAATGAAAGGGTGCAACCACATGTTAACCCCCCTGTGTTTGGCCCACATCTCCATCCAGAGGCTAACATCCCAGTCAACATTCAAGGGACAGCCACAGCAGCCAGAGTACTTCAAGAAGATCCTCAGGAGGACCAGTATACAGTAATGTGCGCCGGAGAGGAAACATATGACAGACGATTGGAAGAGATAGCTGAGAAGTTGAGGTCCTTAGAATCTCAAAATTCTTTGGGTTTCGACGTCATGGACATGGGGCTGGTAGACGGGGTCAGGATCCCCCATAAGTTCAAGCCTCCTTGCTTCGAAAAGTATAATGGGACTTCATGCCCCCGGACTCATTTGCAATCATTTCTGGGAAGGCTGAAGGCCTATACAATGGATGAGAAATTGTGGATGTTCTATTTTGAAGATAGCTTGACTGGAGCTTCGAGGGAGTGGTATTCCCATCTGACAAGAGCAACAATTAGATGCTGGAAGGACCTGGCAGAGGCCTTCATCAGACAGTATCAGTATAATCTAGATATGGCACCCAATAGGACTCTCCTGATGGGAATGTCACAGTCGTCAAGGGAAAGTTTCCGAGAGTATGCCCAAAGGTGGAGGCAACTGGCTGCTGCTGTTCAACCACCAATGTCTGAGAGAGAAATGGCAGACATGTTTATGAACACTCTCCAGGGAACGTATATTGACAGGTTGGCTGCTTTCTCTTCCACCAGCTTCGCAGATGTTGTCATAGCTGGGGAGAGAATTGAAAGCCTGTTAAAAATGGGAAAGATCTCAGACAACGGTGCAAGCTCGTCCAGTAGTACAAGAAAGCCTTTTGCAGGCCCGAGAAGAACTGGCGAGACCAATGCCATTCACACCAACAGGGGTAGGCCCCAGTATGTTCAGAGGTCAATAGCAGCAGTCACCATTCCTGCTCCGGCACATCCTCAGCCAGTCTATCAACCTCCTCAACAAAACTTCCAACAACAACCTCAGTATCAGCAGAATCAGTATCCTCCAAGGAACTTCAACAACAACTCCAACAACAACAATCAACAGAGGCCATTCCAACAAAGGCCATCCCAAGCTAACAGAGTGATCGACCCGATCCCAATGCCGTATGCTGCCTTGCTGCCACAACTTCTGAAACTCAACCTGGTTGAGCTAAGAACGTTGGCACCTCCGGATCCCAACAGTCTACCAAGGAACTATGACTCCAATGCTAGGTGTGCTTTTCATTCCAACGCACCTGGTCACAGTACAGAAAAATGCAGGGCTCTGCATATGAAGGTACAAGACTTGGTAGACTCCAAGGCTCTGAATTTCGCACCTCCGCCCAATGTCAATAAAAACCCAATGCCAAACCATGGTGGTCCTCGAATTAATGCTATCGAAGAAGACCAACCGTCTTATTTAATAACTAGTGTGGATCAGATCAGGACACCATTGGTGGAAATCAAAGCTCAACTCCGTGAAAACCAGATATTTCCGGGGTGTGAACTAGGGTGCCCTTATTGCAATATTTCATGGAATGGGTGCGAGGACCTGAGGAATGGCATTGACAGCCTTATTCAGAGTGGCCTGCTACAGATCACTACATCATTTCCGACAAATCCGGCAACTTCATCGACAACGGTTTCAGAACCTCCTACAACTGCAGCAACTATTGTTCCCAACAATTCATCAGCACCATCAACAAGTACTTCACCTGTCCTTCCAAATGATCAGTTTACAACAGTTTCTCCTGCTACAACTTCAGCTTCATTCCATTTCGACTCTCCATCAGCAACAACAACAGCCCTTCCAACAGAACCTCCTACAACACCAGCAATCAATCATGAAGATGTCTCTACCGTCACCATATTCTACGATCCTGAAAATAATTCTGCCTACCATTCAGAAGGTGCTGCTCCCGCCAGAGCGCCAGTTACAATCTTTTACGATCCACAAACAATAACAGTCCCTTCAACAGCAGCAATCAGTCCAGTCACTGTCACGGTGCCTGGACCAGTACCATATGAAAGCAATAGGGCCATCCCTTGGCACTATGGCTCTGACATATACTGCGAAGGAAAAAGAATCACTCTTGAAACATCAACACCTGCACCACAAGTAGATAATGTGGGGGGAGGCGGAGGCTTCACTCGAAGCGGACGTCTCTTTGCTTCACAAGTTCAAAGACCTACAGCCGAAGCAGAAGCTGCTGCCAAGGCAAAGGGTAAAGGCCCGGTGCAGGAAGATCCAGCTGCCAAAGAAGCCCTGAAGACTCCATTTGATCAGGAAGTTGATGAGTTTATGCGGATCATCAAAAAGAGTGATTATAAAATTGTGGATCAACTTCACCAGACGCCATCCAAAATCTCCATCCTCTCACTGCTTATGTGCTCCGAAGCCCATCGGAATGCACTACTTAAAGTCCTGCACGCAGCTTACGTGCCTGAGGAGATTACTGTCAACCAATTGGAAACCGTGGTTGGAAATGTTACTGCTAGCAATGGGCTAGGGTTTACCAATTCTGACTTGACAGCGGATGGCCGCAATCACAACAAAGCCTTGCACATAACCCTGGAATGCAAAGGAGCTGTCCTTTCTCATGTGCTGGTGGACACAGGTTCTTCCCTGAATGTCTTACCAAAGAAGGCTTTGGTGAAGCTTGAATATGATGGATTGGCATTGAGACCCAGCAACCTGGTGGTAAGAGCCTTTGATGGTTCTAAGAGATCGGTTCTGGGAGAGATTGAGCTGCCTGTGACAATTGGCCCGCAGACCTTTAAAACTATCTTTTATGTGATGGACATTCAGCCCGCCTACAGCTGTTTGTTGGGTAGACCCTGGATTCACGCCGCCGGCGCAATAACGTCTACCCTTCACCAAAAGTTAAAATTTGAGTGGGAAGGCCAAGTTGTCACAATCTGTGGGGAAGAGGATATTTTTGTTAGCCATCTGGCTACTTATAAATACATTGAGATGGATGGAGAGATCCATGAAACAATGAGCCAAGGTTTTGAGGCCTTGAATGTCAATGAAGCATCTGCTGTATCTGGTACTCCAATGTCATCTTACCAACAAGCCCGGAAGGTTGTTGAAGAAGGAACTGCCCTAGGCTGGGGCAAGGTCTTAGCTGTGGAGGAAAAGAAGGACAAATTTGGGTTGGGTTACAGACCAACTCAACATCAAGCAAAGGCTGCTGCAGAGCCTGGTTTTGTCAGTGGGGGGATGCTTACCCCTGATGCTATCAACTGTTTGGAAGACGAGCTGGAAGAGGAGCGCAATCTGGAGAATTGGATTCGTCCGAAGATCCCGGGGAGCAGTGTCTCGAACTGGTCTTCCCAGGAAATTATAAGAGTTACTCATGCAGAGTAATTATTATTTCCTGTATTTTTTATAGCATGCATCCAAGTCTTGCATCTTGCCCAAGATGACAAGACTCATTTTGTAACTAGGGCCATCTGTACTTTTGTGCAAACAAGATTAAATTAATGAAATATCAGACGTCTTTTTTGCAAACGAGTCTTTTTCTTTTCTGCTCACTGTTTTTCCATTTTTCTTTTTGTACAAAAAAATAAATGGCGGTGTTTTCAAAATGATAACTTCATTTCACTTTTTCTAAAGCAAGATTAAAATCAATCACTAAAATGAACCAACTTAACCCTTGCAGAGAATGCCTTCCAGACAGCACCGACAACAGCACGGCTATGACATCGTATGACTTTGACAATCCAATCAATCAAGCTGATGAAGGGGTTGATGAAGAATATGAGCTTCCTGAAGAGCTAGCTAGGTTGTTGAGACAGGAGGAAAAGGTTATTACTCCTCACCAGGAGGAGATTGAAGTGATTAATCTTGGTACAGAGGAAGACGCGAAAGAGGTTAAAATCGGGGCCTGCCTGCAAGACTCAGTGAAGAGACAACTGATAGACCTGCTTCAAGAGTATGTAGATGTGTTTGCTTGGTCGTACCAAGACATGCCAGGGTTGGATACCGACATTGTTATGCACAAGCTGCCTCTAAGGGAAAATGCCCGCCGGTTAAACAGAAGTTGCGCCGAACTCGCCCAGACATGGCTATGAAAATCAAAGAAGAGGTACAAAAGCAGTGGGACGCCGGGTTCCTTGCTGTAACTAGCTATCCGCCGTGGGTTGCTAACATAGTACCTGTGCCTAAGAAAGACGGCAAAGTAAGAATGTGTGTTGATTACCGGGATCTGAACAGAGCCAGCCCGAAAGATAACTTCCCATTACCTCACATTGACGTATTGGTAGATAACACGGCTCAGTTCTCGGTATTCTCCTTCATGGATGGATTTTCAGGATATAATCAGATCAAGATGTCACCTGAAGACATGGAGAAGACAACATTCATCACACCTTGGGGCACGTTCTGTTACAAAGTGATGCCATTCGGACTGAAGAATGCTGGTGCCACATATCAACGGGCTATGGTGACATTGTTCCACGATATGATCCATAAAGAAATAGAATGTTATGTGGATGACATGATCGCCAAGTCCCTTACAGAGGAAGATCACCTGGTGAATCTGCTGAAGTTGTTCAAGCGTCTGAGGAAATACCAATTGAAGCTGAACCCCAACAAATGCACATTCGGGGTGAGATCTGGTAAGCTGCTGGGCTTTATTGTAAGCGAGAAAGGGATTGAAGTTGACCCTGATAAGGTCAAGGCTATTCAAGAGATGCCTGCACCGAAAACTGAGAAAGAAGTTCGAGGGTTCTTAGGTCGATTGAACTACATTTCAAGGTTCATATCTCACCTTACAGCAACCTGTGAACCCTTGTTCAAGCTGCTAAGAAAGGAACAAACGGTCAGGTGGAACGAAGATTGCCAGAAGGCTTTTGACAAGATCAAGGAATACTTACAAGAACCTCCGATCCTTATGCCTCCAGTTGAAGGAAGACCTCTGATCATGTACTTGACAGTATTAGAAGAGTCAATGGGGTGTGTGCTGGGCCAGCAGGACGAGTCTGGTCGAAAAGAGTATGCAATTTACTACCTAAGCAAAAAGTTTACCGACTGTGAACAACGTTATTCACTGCTCGAGAAAACTTGCTGTGCTTTAGCGTGGGCTGCTCGCCGACTGAGGCAGTACATGTTGACCCACACTACTTTATTGATTTCAAAAATGAATCCAGTTAAGTACATTTTCGAGAAGCCAGCTCTTACCGGACGGGTTGCGAGATGGCAGATGATTCTCACAGAATACGACATACAGTACACCTCTCAGAAAGCCATCAAGGGCAGTGTACTATCTGAATATCTTGCTGAGCAACCCATTGATGACTACCAGCCAATGAGGTTTGACTTCCCTGATGAAGACATCATGTTCATTAAAGCGAAAGATCACGAAGAGCCTATTCACACCGAAGGGCCTGACCCGGAAGAAGAATGGACTATGATGTTTGATGGGGCTGTTAACATGAATGGTCGTGGTGTTGGTGCAGTACTCA
Source organism: Lathyrus aphaca (assembly GCA_963966055.1). Taxonomy (NCBI): domain Eukaryota; kingdom Viridiplantae; phylum Streptophyta; class Magnoliopsida; order Fabales; family Fabaceae; genus Lathyrus; species Lathyrus aphaca. The sequence continues at coordinate 443,961,626 of OZ014523.1, forward strand.
TTACACCAAAAGGAGTTCACATGCCTTTCTCGGCAAAACTCACTTTCAGTTGCACTAACAACGAGGCTGAATACGAAGCTTGCATTATGGGTCTTGAGGAAGCCATTGACCTCAGGATCAAAACATTGACCGTATTCGGAGATTCAGCTTTGGTAGTCAATCAAACCAACGGGAAATGGTACACCCACCAAGATCATCTGATACCTTACAGGGATTATACAAGGAGGTTATTGACTTTCTTCACAACAGTCAAGCTTGAGTATATCCCTCGGGACGAGAATCAGTTTGCGGATGCTCTTGCTACCATTTCATCCATGATCAAAGTTCAAGCCGCTAACTTTATACCTCAGATTTCAGTATCCAGACTTGATAGACCAGCATATGTATTTGCAGCGGATGCTGTAAAAGATGATAAGCCTTGGTTCCACGACATTAAGTGCTTCTTGGAGGATCAGACATACCCACCTGGGGCATCTTCCAATGATAAGAAGACTTTGAGAAGGCTTGCTGGTAGTTTCTTTCTGAAAGCTGATGGGTCTTTATACAAGAGGAACTTTGACATGGTACTCCTCAGATGTGTTGACAAGACGGAAGCAGATTTGTTGATGCATGAAGTGCACGAAGGATCTTTTGGTACCCATGCAGGAGGGCACGCCATGGCTAAGAAATTGCTAAGATCAGGCTATTACTGGATCACAATGGATGCAGACTGTTGTGCTTACGCCAGAAAATGCCATAAATGCCAGATCTATGCAGATAAGGTGCATGTGCCTCCTAATCCTTTGAACATCATGTCTTCACCATGGCCCTTTGCCATGTGGGGCATCGATATGATTGGCAAGATTGAGCCAACTGCTTCAAACGGCCACAGATTCATCCTGGTCGCCATCGACTATTTCACTAAGTGGGTTGAAGCAGCCTCATATACTAATGTTACAAGGCAAGTGGTAGCCAGATTTCTGAAGAAAGATATCATCTGTCGGTATGGAGTTCCCGAGCGGATCATTACTGATAATGGTTCCAACTTGAACAACAAAATGATGGCAGAACTGTGCCGGGACTTCAAGATCCAACATCACAATTCTTCTCCTTACAGGCCAAAGATGAACGGCGCTGTTGAGGCAGCAAATAAGAATATCAAGAAGATTGTGCAGAAGATGGTAGTCACATACAAAGACTGGCACGAAACGCTACCGTTTGCCTTGCATGGGTACCGCACATCAATCAGAACATCCACTGGGGCAACACCGTATCAGCTTGTGTATGGTATGGAAGCAGTCCTACCTGTCGAAGTTGAATTACCCTCTCTACGAGTTTTGATGGATGTTAAATTGAGTGAAGCAGAATGGGTTCGGTCCCGATACGAACAACTGAGTCTGATCGAAGAGAAAAGATTGGCTGCAATCTGCCATGGGCAGTTATATCAGAAGAGAATGAAGAAAGCCTTCGATCAGAAAGTCAGGCACCGAGAGTACCAAGTAGGGGATCTTGTGCTGAAAAGAATCCTCCCTCCTCATACAGACTACAGGGGCAAATGGACTCCAAATTATGAAGGACCATTTGTTGTAAAGAAAGTTTTCTCTGGTGGAGCACTGATGCTCAGCACCATGGATGGTGAAGATTTCCCGTCCCCTGTGAATTCAGATGCAGTTAAAAAATACTTCGCATAAAAATGACCCGCTGGACACAAAAACAGAATGTAAGTCCAGGCAAAAATAGGGCATCCCGGCGAGTCAAAAACAGAATAAAAGACTCGGGCAAAAGTAAGGGAAAATAAACAAAAAAATGTACACCCGCTGAGTTGAAAAGCCGCATTGGACAGCTCAGGCAAAAATGGGTATCCCGATGGATTGAAAACCCGAAAGGGCGATCCATGCAAAATAAGGGAATAAGCGAACAACTGCATGCTGAATTCGTCTGTATCACCTACAGCTTGGTAAGCTACGAATGATCAGCTTCAATCAGAATCAACTCTCTCCAGAAAGCAAGGCGAGAAGAACGTCACTGTCATACGAGTCATAGCAGGAGAGGAAGCTCCTCAAAGCGTCGCCAACATCGCCAGCACTTTATTTCTCAATTTGTAACAATCTCCTCATTTCAGGAGATATGTTTCTTTGACTGTATCTTTGCCAATTCAGGGCACATGAATTAATAAAATCAGATTTTCAGTCATGTTTCGTTTTTTCATTTACGTTTTGCAAAGAGTCGTCTGATATCTCTAAAAATACAATTGCATAAGTACAGATGCCTTTCTCTAAAAAAGAAAACACATGCTTACAGGGAATGTGATTATTCTTGAAAGTACTTAACTCCTATGACGGAATCCAGTAAGGGATACCTCGGGACCTTTTGTACGTTCCATTATCTTTGCAGGATTGCAGGTATCCAGAACGCAACCTGGGGCATGCAGGTTACGTCTCAGCAAGTAAGCGAATCATTATCAACTCGGTCTATCTTCCGCATGGCACTAGAAGGTGCCCATTTCCCCAGCGGAGCTGCCAAATCAACATGCACTCAATCTCAGCATCCGAGATGCTCTATCCCCAGCTGAGTCGCTCCCCATTGCTTCCCCCAGCAAAGTTGCCAAATCAACTAACAGGTTTAACACCTAGGATGTTTTCTCGCCAGCCGAGTTGCCTCTCATTACTCACCCCAGCTGAGTTATCAACAGCATTCCCCAGCTGTAGTGCCAACTATCCTTCCTCAACAGGATGCAGAAATCAGGGAATCATCTCCCCACAGAGTTCCAGCCTCTATCCAGAAGAGCAACGCATGAAGAGATCACAACAGAGTGAAGAAAGCTTCTACAAACCCCAGCTGGGTCCCGTACTATAAGGATACGTCAATCAGTGACCTATATCCCCAAACAGATACATCATTAGATCTACCAATGATCTCATCCCCAGCTGGGATGTTCATTTCAAGCAGATCATCCAGAGATCTTCGCGGCAATGGGATCCGAATCCCGGATCCGTGCCCCTTTGCATAATCATAGCATTCGCATCATATTCACCCCCCAGAGCGTAGCATTCCGTCTAATACGGAGCATTACGGCAAAAAAAAATCAAATACATAGCATAATCATAAGTCATGTTGTGAATTGAACGCTTGTGAATAATAAACCGTTCATCATCACCGTACAGAAATCCCCACCAGAGTCCCAGCAAAGCAGTTGCCTCTCAAATCACAAACACCAGTATATACACCTTTTGGCACCCGTCCGTGTCATCTTTCCCCAGTAAAGTCGCCTGAACACTTTTTACAAACAAGATCACCTGTATTACAGATACTTCCTGACACCCGTCCGTGTCATGTCCCAGCAGAAAGCCAAAGACATCCTCTTTGCACTCACATATACTTATATACACTTTCTTGGCACCCGTCCGTGTCATATCCCCAGCGCAGTCGCGTACACTTTCATCAACCCACACACTTGTTAATATTATACTTTTCTCTCTTGACACTCGTCCGTGTCACTCTCCCCAGCAGTTAAAACACTCATCTATACAGTACAATACTCACTACTCATGGTACGCTTGTACAGATACTCGTCCGTATCTTGTATACATCATCACTCATATCCCCACAGGTTCGACAATAGTCCTTGTTCTTTGTTAACCAGTTGGTACTCGTCCGTACCATCATCTCAGAACATTGCGTCTAGTGTTTGTTTCTACATGATACTCGTCCGTATCATAGTCTTAAGGATGCTCGTCCGCATCTTTAATCCATACACTGTGTCAAACACCTATGTCTTCTTGAATATAGATACTCGTCCGTGTCTATTGTTCCCCAGAAGAATCCTTTCAGAATCAACACTCGTCCGTGTTCCTTGTTAACCAGTTGATACTCGTCCGTATCATCATCTCTGAACATGTGTCAGTTTGTTTCTACATGATACTCGTCCGTATCATAGTCTTAAGGATGCTCGTCCGCATCTTTAATCTATACACAATACCAAACACTTATACCTTTTGTTTCTTGGATGTAAACGCTCGTCCGTGTTTACTTTATCCCCAGTAGATCACCAACAAATTTTCTTTTTATCTAACACTCGTCCTGTGTTATGATACCTTTGAGAGCAGCCGTACCCTGCTGAGTGGTCGTCCTCCACTTCTTGATGGTCGTCCTCCATCATGCTCATCCGATGGCCGTCCCCATCGTTGATTTTAGCAGCCGTCCCCTGCTAGGTGGTCGTCCTCCACCTTTTGATGATCGTCCTTCATCACTTTATCCAATGGCCGTCCCCATTGTTGATTTTGGTTATCTAACACTCGTCCTGTGTTATGATAAACCCCGAGAGCAGCCGTCCCCTGCTGAGTGGTCGTCCTCCACTTCTTGATGGTCGTCCTCCATCATGCTCATCCGATGGCCGTCCCCATCGTTGATTTCGGCAGCCGTACCCTGCCAGGTGGTCGTCCTCCACCTTTGATGGTCGTCCCCATCATATTTTCTTTTCCCACAGAGCAGCCGTCCCCTGCTAGGTGATCGTCCTTCACCTTTGATGGCCGTACCCCATCATCTGTTTATTTCATTTATTCTTTAACCCGATGGCCGTCCTCGTCGTGGTCCCTTTTCCTTTTTAGCCCGATGGCCGTCCCCATCATTGGTAACTTGACCTTTATGAACTTGATGGCCGTCCCCGTCATGTTTCATTAATCCCCAGAGAACTTTGCAGCTTTATCTTGATGGCCGTCCCCATCATAATATCCTATTTTCCCCAGCTAGTCGGCCGTCCCCGTCTCAGCTTTACTTATTTTCCCCAGCTAGTCGGCCGTCCCCGTCTTAGCTTTACTTTTTATCCTCAGCATGTCGGCCGTCCCCGTCATCGCTTTGCTTCACATACCACTTTACCCAGCAGTCGTCCTCTGCTCGACGGTCGTCCTCCGTCGCCCATACTTTACAATATACTTTGTTTTGCTTTTACAATCTATATCCCTTTTCTTCTTCATTCTGTGAGTGCAAATTTTGGACTGTCTTTGGTATTCAACCACAAGTTATCTTGTTTGGCCTGTTAAGCCGTCGCTTACATCCTGCACAGCTAACTCATGTTTGAATAGGGGCAGCTGTAAACACCCCAAATTTTCCCTCACCCATTCACACCATGGCTTGTGATCATTCTCATATGCATAAATATAATCATGTCATCTCACATCTCATTTTTTATCCACTGCATAGCTTTCAAGGCATCTGCACCTAGGGTTTGTGATCTGAGCAATCCCAGAGCTTCTTGAGGCACCCCAAAGGCAACCAATCAACTCAAAGGGGTCCATGTGTGTTCTTATATCATATTCTATCTCCTCAAAGTCAAGAATGCAGAGGAATCACAAGAGCTAGGGTTTGAGTGGATGCAGAGCCAGTTTGACTGCACAGTTGACTGAAAATTAGGGTTTTGGTTTCAGAGGCCATAACTCCAAATTTTTTGGTCATTCTTGTTTCCATTGATCTCTATATGGTATAGGGAGTATGCATATCAATTTTCATGAAGAAATTCCATGGGGAAGTCATCTGATCAAGGGTTGACTTTTCAGACAAGTCAGTGCAAAATCAGGGCATCTGAGGCCCCCAATGACCCAACCAATGGGTGATCTTCATCATTTTGAGTGTATATGGTCTTTATTTGATCATAGAAGAAGATTGAAGTTCATAGAAATCAAGAATTTAGGGTTTTTGCAAATGTTGACTTTTTGGGCATAGTTGACTTTTCAAGAATGCATCATTTTATGTCATTTTTCAAGCCTTGATTCTTGATCCAAAAAGGCTTCAAATGGAAAAACTTTGGTCATGAAAGTTGTAGATCTCATCTTTCCCTTTTCAAAAAGTACAAGAACATGACCTAATTCATTTTGGATCAAAAGTTATGGTGCATCAAAGTTGGCAAAAATCACTAAATTTCAAGACATGCACCAAATGGGAAACTTGCAAAATCATGCACCAAGTCAAATTGCAGCTTCTAATTGGTATCAAACCTTAACATAAACATTCTCTAAGTCCTAAAATTCAGAATGAACTAGGCATTGCTCATGTTTCATGACTTTTGGAACAAGATCTTCACATGTGAACCATAAAGCAAGCAACTTGCAAAAAAAACTATCATCACATCTCACCCACTTGATTTCTTGGATGCTGAACCAGCCCTAGCTTCTCTCCATGCCATGCTGCGCCAGTCCATGTACTTATGCTAGCCTAGAACCAAGCCCATGCCTCTCTTACAACCAAGTTGACATTTTGCAAAAGTAAACATCCCAATCAATAAAGGGCATGTCAAATCAACTAACCAATGAGAGAGAGTCATGTGGACAAAGGGCAAGCCATTCCATACATCTAGCAAGGCTGAAAACACTTCATTCACCACATTCACAAAAAACACTCTCATTGGCAAGTTGCTTCGAATCTCTCTGTCCAGTTTGCAAACACACAAGCCATCTTCACCAATCATCTCACCTCATTCCATAGATCACCCAGCAACTAAGAACCAAGCCTGAAACAGCCTGAACATCTCACTGCCATTTCTCACTTCATTTTGCAGTTTCAATCGAATCTCCTTCCACAAACCACAAACACACAAACAAACACTCCAGACCTTCTTCATTCATCCTCAGGATCACAAACAACCATTCATCATGACCTGAAACCTCCAGAAACACCATTGCCATTTTTGATCAAGCTGAAGCAGTTCCTTTCGAAACTCATCATCAAGCCAACTTAAACTCTATTTGAGCATTCAAACATCATCAAGAGGTTCTAAGGAGTAGATTGCACAAGGAGAGGTGGCCAGAAAGTTCCTAAACTGAAAGCTCCAAATCTCAGGTAGCTCGAAAATAATTTTTTCCAGAAATCATTTTTCTTGTTACAAACTTGTTCTATGTGATTCACTGATCATCCTGATGTTCTTAGTTTTTGAAATGGTTTTGATTTGAGAGTTTAATTTGTCTCTGAAGCTTGCGTGCCCTAGTTTTTCTTTCTTTCGATTCAGCTTGTTTAGGAAGAATAAATTTGTTTTGAGAGAGGGGTTTGATTCGTGAGAGGCTGGAGATCATTTCCCAATTCATAGATTTTGTTTTTGTTACGTTTTGAGAGGTTTTGAGGTTTCTCAGGTGAGAGCTGGCCGGAGAAGACGACCGGAAGTCTTCTCCGGCAGCCTGAAAATGATTAGGGTTAAGTGTAATTAATTAGGGCAAAGTTTAAATGTGAGCCCTTGGATTGTGTTTCCCGCGCGTGTATGAAGGGTCAGGATCATTTCATTAAGTGATAATTATGTTTTAATATTTAATTAATCAGGATTAGGTTAGTTTGAATTTGAGCCCTTGGATGACGCGCGTAGTCAACCATCCCCTCCCCAGAATCAATCCCAGCCACCCTTTCATTTGACTTTTATTTATTTTGATTTTTAATTCATTTTCTTTCATTAAAATTGCATAATTAATTTAAAATAGCAAAAAGTCCTTAAAAATTATGAAACTTTTTCTTTAAAGTTTTATTAATTTTTAAGACACAAAAACATTTTTTATTTTATTTTTATCATAAAAAAAAGTATTTTTAAATATTTAAAAGATTATTTTTAATTGATTAATGGGAATTAATTAATTAAAAATACTTTTAGGTATTTAAAAATTACAAAAAAATTCATGAAATGTTATAAGACATTTATAAACATTGTCCAACCTTCAAACCAAATTTCTTTTTTGATCTTGATGCATTTTAAGAATTTTTCATTGAATTAAATCATTTTTTATGCATTATTTTGATCATGGATTCAAAAATTCATTTCTGCCAATTGGTGAAGGTTGAGACATTGATTCTTCTTGCATTGTCTTTTGTTTTGCATGTAGTTCCTAGGATAAAAAGGCCATGAATTGTTCTTGCATTTTCAAATTGTTTGGCATTTGTTTTGTTAAGAACCCTAAAAAACCCTAATAACTTAGAAAATTCATAACTCAAGATTGGTTGAGAGTTGAGAGTTCCCCTTTGGGCAGTGGTTTATTATAGGTCTAGGGTTTCCTTGGGTACCATTTTCCATTTTTATTTTAGGGTTTTGCTTCTGTTTTTGGTTTGTGTTTGATGTTTGATCCATGAACCCTAATTTGGGCTTTCTTTTGCATCCTTCTTGCATTCTCTTGCATAACATGACTTGTCATTGCATTTTGTGCATTCTTATGATCCATTTGACATCTTAAGACATGTATAAAGCATCTTTGATCATTGCATCTCATATTTGCCTTGTCATTTGTCTTGTTTGCTTCATAACATTCCATGCTTGTTCATGCTCCTTAGCTTGCATCATATGCATTCATAAGCTTGTATGAACATCCCCATTGTCTTGCCTCATGTTTACAGCACCTCATAACATCATAATCATCATCACCATGCTTCTGGTCTTGCTTTGCATCATATCATCTCATCTCATCTTGCATTGCATTGCATTTCTTTCTAACATTGCAGGTGGTAAGTAAACTTGAGAAGTGGATTTGCCTTCACTTCTCATACCTCTTCTTTTCATCTCTCTTGCATCCATTGCTGCATTCTTATTTGTGTTTGAGATTGAGCTTGCTCATTCTTCTCCTTCTCACTTTCTTTCTTCAAGTGACTTGACTTCTTGAATGAAGCAAGTCACTTTGCTTCTCTTGATCCTGTTCATCTGCTTCCTGGTGGTTCCTTTGAAGATCTTTTCTTGCAAACCTCACAAACCTTAGGATCATCCAAGCATGATAATGAATTAGGGTTTTGATTAGTCTCCCCTCATAGTTTTACCTTTGTGTCTCTCTTTGAGTCTCCTCTTCTCACCTCATAATCAGGGACTAAACCCTAAAGGCGTTAAGACTTTGTGATTAAGCTTATGCCTGCATCCTTCTCTTAGGATGGAGTGTATAACTTTAATCCTAAGTATTAAACCCTTAAGGTGTTTAAATCCCTTAATCAATTCATCTAATAAATATCAAGACATCACACTTGTAACTTGGGCCTTGCATTAGGGTTCTAATTCTTCCTTAAGTGGTTAAGAAGGACTAACCCTAGTGTTAATGGACAAGTCCCCCTCAAGTTGTCTTACAAATCATAAAATTCACTTCATCATCTTATCATTAACTAAAATCCACTTAATAAAGGCTTTGTTTTGTCATGGGTTTAATCCCTAATCATGGATTAAGTTGAGGAGTTTTTTCTCAACTTAAACATTCTCATCTATTATCCTTCTTTTAGGATGGTGTAATGAGTCTGTTTAATCCATGATTATGGCTTAACCTCATTACTCAACACTAAACAAAATCACAAAAACATCTAAATAATCACAAGTAGGTTAATGATCTTAATCCTACACCAAAGGTGATTAAGTGTGAGAATCTGACTTCACACTTAAGGTAATTCTCATTACCCCTAATCAGAGGGAAGATGTAATGAGTTTACTGACCCATTGGCTTAGGCTTAAGCTCATTAACTTATGACAAACACCAAAAAGCAATAAAAGACTGAAAATACCAAAAACAAACAATAATCGTCTCCTCCGGGATTCTTTTCTCATCACCTTCACTCACAATCGAGAACTCGCTTCTTCCGTCTAATGCAAGACAGTAAGCACCTGAGCCAGACAGGTCACACACTTGAGCATAGGCAAGCAAGCAGTTCACAAGTCAATTCATCTTTCAGTCTCTTTGGGTCGAACTACGGTGTTCTGACTTCCTCATTGCACGAGAGGATACGTAGGCATAACTTAACAGTTATCGAACAAAAGTCTCTGTATATTCCCCCTCTTTCCAGCATCATTCTCTTAGCCTCATGATCATGAGCATACTCTTTCCTTACACTGACACCTTCATACTTCATATCACTTATACACTTTACACTGACACCTGTACACCTTTTCCAGCTCATTTACACACAAATTGCACTGACACTACCCCTTTAAAACACAAATCTTTTAAGCGTGGATCCCGTCGAGTACGACGGACAATCTGGGTGCTAATACCTTCCCAGGTTGTAACCAACCCCCTTTCTCAGTCTCTCTGGTTTGCAAACCGTCTTATCCATCTTTTTCTAGGTCTATGCAGCATTACCTTTCCTCCGGGATAAAAATGCCTAGCTGGCGACTCTATTCATCTCCAGTGAGTTCACGGCTGTGTGTTCTCACTGTCTCCCTCGCCGACCGTTCGCGTCTGTACCTTTATCTGGGCCGGTCCCATTTTATCGGGAGCGACAGTCAAGGAAGTCAAACAATCACAAGAACTGAGAAAGGCATGGAAGCAGAGCCAGGTTTAACTGCACAGATGACCTGAAATTAGGGTTTTGGTTTCAGAGGCCATAACTTCAAATTTTTTTGGTCACTCTTGTTTTTATGGGTCTCTATATGATATGAGGATCATACATATCAATTTTCATGAAGAAATTCAATGGGGAAGGCATCTGATCAAAGGATGACTTCTTGAGCAAGTCAGTGCAAAATCAGGGCATCTGAGGCCCCAGTGACCCAACCAAAGGGTTTTCGCCATCATTTTGAATGTGCATGATCTTTATTTGATCATAGAAGATGTTAGAAGTTCACAAAATTGGAAAATTTCAAGTCATTTGCAAAGTTGCCTTTTTGGGAAAGTGACTTATAATGTAAACTTGCCATTTTGGGAAAGTTTTTCAACATCCTCTTTTTAATTCAAAAATGCTTCAAATGAGAAAACTTTGGCCATGAAAGTGTTAAATTGGATCATTCCCTTTTCAAAAAGTACAATAATTCTTTCTAATTCATTTTGGATCAAAAGTTATGGCCTTGCAAGTTGGGAAAAATCATGAAATTTTCACTTTTGCACAAAAGGGAAAACTTGCAAATTCTCATGCCAAGCATCTATGTGACCTCAAATCAGCTTCTAACCAATACACAAACATCATGTATGGCCCAAAATTCATATTTGCCCAAGAAGTTTCTCACTTTCATGCTTTGAATTCCAAGCTATCATAAGCCATTTTCCATAAAGTCCAAAAAGAGGAACTCTTGCAAAATTGATCCCCAAGGTTTTGTATGGTCTCTAACTGATTTCAAGACATCACCATAACATCATGTAACCTATCATAACAAAAATTCAGCAAAGAGTGTCACATGTCTATGACCAAAAGTCACAAAATGTAACAAGTTGCCAAAATGCAAAATCACTTCAAACTTGTGATCCAAGCCATACAGCTCACCACAATTGATCCAAGAGTCATCCTTGAACTCATCTGATGCAGTACAAGCCAGGAAACCATCTCTGCACCTTGCCATACCTCAAGTACACCAAACCTTGACTTATTGCAACTTCTCCCATGCTCTTGGAATAGTGATCAGCAGCCTCTACTAACCTGCTCCACAGCCTACTCAAACATTATGGGATTGATATAGCAACTCATTCAGCATTGAAACAAGACACAATCCAGCTTGCACAAAATCTGTCCAAAACTTCTCCTCTTCGAAACTCCCTCCTCAGCCATCAAAAATCGAAAATCTCTTCACCAACAAACCACAAATCATCAATAGAACAAGAATCACCCCCTGAAACAGCTTGAAACATCACACACCAAGACCTCCATTTCTGCTACACCAGAACAAAACAGCCTCAACCAGTCATTATCAAAGCTTTTTAAGCTCCATTTCATCATCAGGGTGTTCAAAGGAGAGGTTTTGCACAAAGGGTGAGTCCAGAAAGCTCAGAACCAGAGAGTCTTCATCTCAGGTAACATGAAGAACATTTTTCCTAGAAGCTAAGTTTTAAGTTCTTTTATGATGCTATATGCTCCCCTGATCATGAATATGTGTTTACTTTTGAAAATGGTGAAGAAACCATCGTGTATGATGTCTCTGAACATTTGCCCGTGTTTTGCATTTTGCTTCGATTCATGCTTGTGAGGAAAAATAAATGAGTTTTAGATGAGGGTTTAGGTTTAGAAGAGTGTGGGGATCATTTTTGTGGAAGAAATTTGAGGTTTGGTGACCTGTAGAAGAAGCTAAGGTTTTGTGTCGTCGGAGAAGACGACCGGAGTACTGTTCCGGTCGCCTCAGGTTGATTAGCCCTAATTACGTTTAATTAGCCAGTTTGAATAATAGCCCTTGATCTGGCTTTCCCGCGCGCGTGTGGATGGTCCAGATGGCTCATTAAGCCCTAATCAGTCATTAATTATTTAAACCTAGGATTAATTAGTTATTTAATAAAGTTTAGGGAAGTTTGAACCGGGGCCGTCCAGATGCGCGCCAGGTAAAACTCCCCAAGCCCAGATTCAATCTGGACCTCTCCTTTGGCATACTTTCTTTTATTTTAATTTTATTTCATTTCTTTTTCATTTAACTTTCACGAATTTTAAAAAATAGCAAAACATGTTAAAAAATTATGATTTTCTTTGTCAAACATTTCATTAATTTTCAGAACCCAAAAATATTTTTATTTTTATTTTTTGCATTAAAAATTATTTTTAAATCATTTAAATGTTTATTTTTAATTAGTTAATGAAAATTAATTAATTAAAAATGCATTTAGGTATTTAAAAATCACCAAAAAATTCACATTGCATTTTAAAACATTTAGAAACATTATCAAACTCTCAAAAAAAATTTCTTTTTGGTTCTTGACCTATTTTGTTAATTTTCATTGGAATTAAAGTTGTTTAAAGGAAATATTTTGATCCTAACTTAGAAAAATCCATTCTGCCTAACCATGAAGAGTTTGATAATGGTTCTTCTTGTATTTCATTCTTCATAGCATGTAGTTTCTAGGGTAATATTGGCTTGAATTTATCTTTCATTTTCATTTTATTTTGCATTTTTCATTGTGAGGTATCCCAAAACCCTAGTTGACTTAGAAAATTCATAACTCCCATTAGGTTAAGATTTAGGTCTCCTCCTTTGGGGTGTGAAATCATATAGGGTTAGGGTTCCTTTGATCCCATTTTCAAATTTTTATCTCATGCTTTGCTTCTGATTTTGAGTTTTTGTATTGCATATTGTATGTAAACCCTAATTTTGCCTCCATTTGCATTCATTCTTCATATGCTTGCATTCAAGGACTTGCCATGACATTTTGTGCATCCACACGATTCATAAGACACCTTGGGACATATTAGAATCATGTTTGACCATTGCATCATTCATTTGACATGTCATACCTTCATTGCATTTCATAAACTTTCATGAACTTTTATGGTTCAAGGCATGCTCCATATACATCCATCCTCTTGTATACTCACATATATGCATCTTGTATGATTTTGCACCATCTCTTGACATCATTTTCATCATGTGTATGTTTCTGAATTTGGCATTTGCCCATCCATATGCATTGTTTCATCTCATTTCTCCCCTTTATGCATCTTGTACTAACTTTTCAGGATTAATGGTAAGTTTGTTTGGGAGGTGGATTTGCCTTCACCTCCTACCTCTTCTCACCTTATCATTTTACATCCTTGCTTCATTTTTACTTGTCTTTGAGTGAGCTTGCTCACTTGTGCCTCTCTTCCCTCTTTTCTCTTCTCATCTCACCCCTTTTTCTATCTAGCTTCTCCTTGGTGGCTTCCTTGAAGATTTCTCCTCTTAAGCCTCACAAACCCTAGGACTTCCAAGCATGATAACATTTTAGGATTGTTTAGTCCCCCTTAGACTCTTTCCTTTGGGTTTTCTTTGAGTCTCCTCTTCTCACCTCATAATCAAGGACTAAACCCTAAAGGTTTTAAGGCTTTGTGAGTAAGCTTATGCCTGCATCCTTCTATTAGGATGGAGTGTATAATCTCAATCCTAAGTGTTAAACCCTTAATGTGTTTAACTCCTTTAATCAATCCATCTAATAATCACTAAGACATCAAGCTTGTAACTTGGGCCTTGCATTAGGGTTCTAATTCTTCCTTAATTGGTTAAGAAGGACTAACCCTAGTGTTAATGGACAAGTCCCCCTCAAGTTGTCTTACAAACCCTAAAATCCATTTCTTAATCCCATCATTAACTAAAATCCATTTAATAAAGGCTTTGTTTTGTCATGAGGTTAATCCCTAATCATGGATTAAGTTGAGGAGCCTTCCTCAGCTTAAATGTTCTCATCTATTATCCTTCTATTAGGATGGTGTAATGAGTCCATTAAATCCTTGATTATAGCTTAAACTCATTACTTAACACTAAACAAAAATACCAAAAACATCTAAATAAATACAAGTAGGTTAATGATCTTAATCCTACATCATGGTGATTGAGTGTGAGGTGCTTACTTCATACTTAAGGTACTCTCATTACCCCTAATCAGAGGGAGGATGTGATGAGTTTACTAACCCTTGGTTTAGGCTTAAGCTCATTTTCTTATGACAAACTCCAAAATCAAGAAAAGATTGAAAACACAAAAACAAACAATAATCTTCTCCTCCGGGATTCTTTTCTCATCTCATTCACTCACAAATGAGAACTCGCTTCTTCTGTCTAATGCAAGACAGTTCGCACCTGAGCCAGACAGGTCATACACTTGAGCATAGATATATAAGCAGTTCACAAGTCAATTTATCTTTCAGTCTCTTTGAGTCGAACTACGGTGTTCTGACTTCCTCATTGCACGAGAGGATACGTAGGCATAACTTAACAGTTATCGAACAAAAGTCTCTGTATATTCCCCCTCTTCCAGCATCATTCTTTAAGCCTCATAGTCTTGAGCATTTCACTCTTGTTCTTACACAGACACTTCTCTTATACACTTCACATTTCTTTTACACCGACACTTGCATTCTTTCCAGCTTTGATACACAAATTGCACTGACACTACCCCTTTAAAACACAAATCTTTTAAGCGTGGATCCCGTCGAGTACGACGGACAATCTGGGTGCTAATACCTTCCCAGGTTGTAACCAACCCCCTTTCTCAGTTTCTCTGGTCCACAACCGTCTTATCCATCTTTCCTCAGGTTTATGCAGCATTACCTTTCCTCCGGGATAAAAATGCCTAGCTGGCGACTCTTGTCTTTTGAGCTCACCCTTGTGTGTTCTCTCTCCTTTCACCGACCGTTTGCGTTTGTACCCCTCTTGACTTAGCCTCATTTGGTGGGAGCGACACACAGTATGAAACAAGATATTACACAATTTGTTTATGCTTGTTTAGTATGTCAGAAATCAAAATTGGAACATCAGAAGCCTTCGGGGCTGATGCAACCTTTAGAGATCCCATAGTGGAAGTGGGATAGTATTGCTATGGATTTTGTGACAGGTTTGCCGAATACTGCGAGAGGCCTCGATACTATTTGGGTAGTGGTGGACCGGTTGACTAAGTCCGCGCATTTTATTCCGATTAACATCAGTTACCCGTTAACTAAGTTGGCAGAGATTTATATCCGAGTCGTTGTGAAATTTCACGGTGTACCGTCAAGTATAATATCGGATAGAGATCCGCGATTTACCTCTGAGTTTTGGAAAATTTTGCACGAGGCTTTGGGTTCTAAGTTGAAATTGAGTTCGGCTTACCACCCACAGACAGATGGACAATCCGAGAGGACTATCCAGTCATTAGAAGATTTGTTGAGAACTTGTGTGCTAGAAAAAGGTGGTGCGTGGGATACACATTTGGCACTGATTGAATTTACTTATAATAATAGCTATCATTCAAGTATTAGGATTGCGCCGTTTGAAGATCTTTATGGTAGAAGATGTAGAACACCTCTGTGTTGGTATGAGACAGATGAAAATGTTATGCTTGGGCCTGAGATTATTCAGCAGACTACTGAAACTATTCAGATGATCAAAGAGAAAATGAAAGCGTCTCAGAGTCAGCATAAAAGTTACCATGCTAATAGAAGGAAAGACTTGGAGTTCAGTGAGGGTGACCATGTATTTTTGAGAGTCACCCCAATGACCAGTGTTGGACGTGCGTTGAAGTCTAAGAAGTTGGATCCTAAGTTTATTGGACTGTATCAGATTATGCAGAGAGTAGGCAAGGTTGCTTACAGAGTGGCATTACTGCCAGAACTTTCGAATTTGCACGAAGTGTTTCATGTATCGCAGCTCAGGAAATATGTGTCTGATCCGTCACATGTAATTCAGAGAGATGAAGTGCAAATCTGTGACAATCTTATGGTGGAGACTTTACCGTTGAGGATTGAAGATCGTAAGATGAAGCAACTTCGAGGCAAAGAGATACCTCTTGTCAGAGTAGCTTAGGGAGGAGCTGCTGGTGGAAGAGTTACCTAGGAACTGGAGAGCAAGATACGGGAATCATATCCAGAGTTATTCCATTCTGGTACATTTTCGAGGAAGAAAATAACTAAGTGGGGGAGAGTTGTAATGCCTTAATTTTATATTTATTTTTGTGAAATAAATATTAATATTTTAATGGCATAATTGAATTAATTGGTGAAGAAAGTATTTTATGAGAATAATAATAATATATGGTGTACTATTATAATGTTGTTATTATTTAAATAAAATAAAATAAAGAGCTAGTTAGAGGTTTAAGGGGCAAAGGTGGAATTGTTGTTTTATAAAAAGAGGAAATAGAGAAACAAACCTCATTCATCGTATATTTGACGAAGAACAAAGAGGTCTAGAGAAAGAGGAGAAGAAGGGCAAGGTCAAGGATCGTAGATCACCAAGACCAAAAGTTGTGAAGGAAAGCTTTGATTTTAAGGTAAGGGGGGAGAAAGGGTTTATGATTGGTGATAGGACATAGAAGGGTAATTGGGAGTTCCTTCCTCCCCTAGGTATTTTTAAGAGATTATGATAATAATGATTGAATTGATAAAATATTGTGAAATTGTTGATGAATATGATTATATGATGTGTTTTGAAAATATATTTGGTGTTGTGTGTTTGGTATTGGGAGAAATGGCATATGAAGGTTCTAGGGGATATGATGAACAGAGGAGAGGATTAAATCTCATAGATTCCCTAATTTGATCTAGGAAAGTTTATTAATAAAACTAGTTGAGGTTATATGTATAAATGGATAATAAACATGTGAATTGGTTGGTTTTGAGTGCTAAATTCGACTTAGAATGATTGGGGTTCGTACATGTGAGAAAGGAGGAAGAAAATGGGAAAAATGTAAAAATTAGAATTTTGGGAGTCAGGTGCCCTAACACAGGCCGTGTCCCATGACACGGGTGGCCGTGTCAGACTACGAGAAATGGGTTTTTGATGTTTTTGAGGGGCATGTCCCCAGGCCACCTGACACGGGCCGTGTCAGGGGACACGGGAGCCCATGTCAGGCCACTGTAAATGTGATTTTTCGTCCGTTTTAAGGCAGATTTGACTCATTCTTCTAATGTGGGATTATATTAGTGAAATAAGACTTTGAGGATGTTCTAATAGTGAATATAGGACTTGATGATTAGTTGCATAAGAAAGCCTAAGTGTTTAATTGAATTATATGAATATGTAGATTGTTATAATTGTAAATAACATGATATATGTGTACGCTCTGTGTGTGAATAAGATGCACTGATGGTTGGTTGATGAGATCATGAGGATCGTAAAGAATGATGTGTTCATGTGTATTGTGATATGGTATGTGTTGTTGTGTCTGCATACGCATATATTTGATGGGATAATCATGTTGTGGATGTGATTATTCGGGACTCGGTTAGAATCGTGGTTGTAGGGATGATCATGTCTTGTTGGAGACGTTAACGATGCATTCGGGGTTTTATTTGATGAACCGTTATTGTGAGTCGGTACCGCATTTGCATTGTGCATTTGAGTCGCATTGCATTATGATTGATTGAATAATATGATTGATAATTTTGTGTGATTAGGGGTGAATTACTTCTTCATATATGTCGTATGCACTGTTATATTATGAATCTATTTCTCACCCCTCTGTTTGTTTTGTTGCGTTTGTGCATCTTCGGAAGTGCAAACAATTCAGGTACTTGAAGAGTACGTTGGTGTGATGTTCGTGTCCTATGAGCTCTGATATGTAACGGGAATGGGGATCCTTGTCAAATTATTTTTAATGTTTAGGAAAACTTATTTTTATAATTAAACTTGAATTGAATAACCATATTATGTTCGATCTGATAAGCCTTGAGCTATTGATGTTAAAGATTTGGATTCCGCTGCTTTCTTTTATTAATGATTTTGATGAACGATGATGATGTAACATATCACTTTGGACAAGTAACTCTGACTTTTTTAAAGATTTATATAAATATTTCTATGGGAAAAGTGGGTGTTACAGATAGAGTGAGGAGTTGGCCGGAGAAGACGACCGGAACACTATTCCGGTCGCCTGAAAGCAATTTGGGTTAATTTTAGGGTTTATGTGTCAGTTTGAATTGTGGCGCTTGGATCTGTTTTGCCCGCGCGTGTGAATGGCTTTGTTTGGATCATTAAACCCTAATCCTGATTATTTAAATTAATTAATTTTAATTAGCCAGAAACAATCCCAGTCATCCAAACGCACGCGGAGTCTCCCCTTGTTTGAATCTGGACCATAGATCTTGCTAACTTCTCATTTTATTTAATTTTTATTTCATTTTATTTCATTTCTTTCACATATTTATTAAAAATAGCAAAAAAACATTTTCAAAATACCATTTTCTGCATTTTCACTTCAAATATTTTTCTTAACTCAAAAACATTTTTTATTTTAATTTTTGCAATAAAAAAAGTATTTTTAAATCATTTAAATGTTTTATTTAATTAATTAATTGATATTAATTAATTAAAAATACATTTAGGTATCTAAAAATCACTAAAAAATTCATGAAGCATTCTCATTTTAGGTTTGATCATACTTTCACAATTTTCTTTAAATTAGGGTTCATAAAAATCACATTTTCTAACCCTAACTTGAAAAAATCATTTCTGATCAACCATGATGAGTTTGAACTCGATTATTTTTGCATTGTTTCATATATTGCATCTAGCATCTAGGTTATTTAACTCATAATTTTGCATTGCATTTTCCAATTGATTTGCATTTTTCCCTTAGAATCACCTAAAAACCCTAGTCAACTTAGGAAATTCATAACTTTCACTAGGTCTAGCTTCTGACCTCCACCTTTGGGGAGTGATCTTGTATGTGTTTAGAGTTTGTTTAAGTTCAATTTCAAATTTTTTTCATGATGTATGCTTTTGTTTTGGTCATATGCATCTCATACATTCATAAAACCCTAATTTCTCATGTTCATTTGCATTCATCTTTGCATATCATTATCACATGAACTTTCCATGACATTCCATGATCTTGTTTGCCATCTTAGACATCTTAAGGCATGCTTGAGCATTGCTTGATCATTTCTTCATTCATTTGGTATGCTTTGCATTCATTACATTCCATGTACATCCATGTGTTTTCAAGCTTCTAACATGCTTCCTTTACATCTCATCCTTGTATGAATATTCGTAAGCATTATGTATGACTTTGCATCATCTCATAACACATTTGCATAGCATATTCACTTCTGTTTTTGGTCATTGCACTTCCATTTGCTTTATTTCCTTTTGCTTTATGTCTTATGCATCTCATACTAACATTTCAGGGGCTTATGGTAAGTTGATTGGGATGTGGATTTGCCTTCACATCCCACCTCTTCTCATCTCTTCATATGAATTATTTACTTGTCTTTGAAGTGAACTTGTTTCACTTATGCTCTCTTGCTCCTTTATTTCTTTTAGGTTACTTATCTTCTTCGGGAAGTAAGTAACCTATTCTTCTTCCTCCTTTTCTTTTCATCTGCTTCTCTTCCTTGGTGGCCTCTTGAAGATCTTTCTGTAAGCCTCACAAACCATAGGATATCCAAGCATGATAATTTTTAGGGTTGTATATAGTCTCCCCTAGTATTTTTACTTTGAGTCTCCTTGAGTCTCTCTTCTCATCTCATAATCAGAGGCTAAATACTTAAAGCTTTAGGACTTTGAATTAGGGTTATGCCTGTATCCTTATCTTATGATGGAGTGTATAACTTTAATCCTTAGTGTTAAACCTTTAATTTGTTTACACCTCTTAATCAAAACACTTAATAATGATCAAGACATAAGCTTGTAACTTGGGCCTTACATTAGGGTTCCATCTCTTCCTTATGGTTAAGAGGGACTAACCCTAGTGTTTAATGGACAATTCCCCCTCAAGTTGTCTTACAAACTTAAAACTCATTTCTTAATCTCACCCTTTAATTAAAGTCCATCTTTAATAAAGGCTTGTTATATAATGAATTTAATCCCTAACAATGGATTAAGTTGAGGTATCTTCCTCAGCTTAAGTGTTCACATCTATCATCCTCCTCTTAGGATGGTTTAATGAGTTCTCTAATCCCTGATTAGAGATTAAACTCATTACTTAACACACAAAAAAACCAAAAAACATCTTAATAATCACAAGTAGGTTAATGATCTTAATCCTAAATCATCATGGTAATTAAGTTGAGATGCTTATCTCACACTTAAGTATGCTCATTATCCCTAATCATAGAGGATATAATGAGTTTACAAACCCTTGATTTAGGCTTAAGCTCATTATCCTATGCAAAACACCAAAAATGATAAAAAAACTGAAAACACAAAAACAAACAATAATCTTCTCCTCCGGGATTCTTTTCTCATCACATTCACTCTGTAAACGAGAACTTGCTTCTTCCGTCTAATGCAAGACAATTAGCACTCGAGCCAGACGAGTCACACACTTGAGCATAAACAAGCAAGCAGTTCACAACAAATCATCCAATCTCTTTTAGTCGAACTACGGTGTTCTGACTTCCTCATTGCACGAGAGGATACATAGGCATAACTTAACAATTATCGAACAAAAGTTTATGTGTCTTCCCCCTATTTTAGCTTTCTTTTTGTAAGCCTCATTCTTGAGCACTCACCCGCTTTTTATACTGACACACTGTAAATTCTCCCTAGCTTTTCATACACAGTTAGCACATACACTACCCCTTTTAAACACAATCTTGTAAGCGTGGATCCCGTCGAGTACGACGGACGATCTGGGTGCTAATACCTTCCCGGTTCTCAGTTTCTCTGGTTCGCAATCGTCTTATCCATACCCTTCCAGGTTTATGCAGCATTACCTTTTCTTCGGGATAAAAATGCCTAGCTGGCGACTCTATTCAACCTCAACCTCCAAAATTGTCGACGGTTCGCGTTTGCACCAGAACGTAAAGTCCGGGGAGCGACATCTTGGCGACTCTGCTGGGGATCTTTGCAACCAGGGCTTCTGGTTCTCTTGTGGGTTTCTCCTAGAGCTTGTTTGATTTTGTTTAGTGGGGGTGTTATATGCTATGTGTGCTTTTGTTTTTGCTTTATTTATCGCTTTCGTTTCATCTTTATTTACTGCATTTTACTTTATCGCTTTCATTTACTGTTTTATGCATTTCATTTTATTATCATATCATGTGCTGGTTTGCTAGTTTGCTTTGGTGGGAGGGGTATTCCAGTGAGAAAGGTCCAACACAAAGGCCTGAGTGACATATATAGTATTAGAGTGGATTCATATTCTTTCCCATTCCATTTCAGTCTGGTGCGGGAATATGAAAACATGGTTCAGACATGGGTTTCTTCTTGAGAACTCTGTGCTACAAATTTCATGTAGTGCTAGGGCTATCTGGGAAGCCTTCTAAGTCTGTATGACCTTTTAGATGACTTTCAGCATCTGAGGTGAATTAGAGGAGGATCCTTTATGATTAGGATAAACATTGTACCTCCAGGTTAGAAGTGTTTACACTTCTCATAATAGATCCAAACCTGAGGATCCTTGTTCTAGAACAATACCTGTGAGTGGGTTGGGTTGTTTACAGGTTTGCAGGAACCCTTGGCCTCAACATACCCTGTTATTGGAATTGTTTTAAGGTTACACTATTTTGGACTGATCTTATGAAACCCTGGACAAATGGCTCTTTATTTGAGTCCCCCACCTGGTTACTGGTTCTCAGACCTTCATTCGTATTTCTGAACACTCATGGACCCTACCAAGAGCAACTGACAATCCAGCACCTGATCACAAACCCTTGCATATCATTTAGCATACATCATAATGCATCATTTTACATTTGTCTATTTGTTTTACAGGGTATCCATATCTTCTTTGGTTTGGTTTTGACCGTTCTTCTGCTCAGACATCTTCTCCAACACTTCATCAGCTACCTTCTTCAGCTATTTGCTTCAGCTATTTCTTCAGTTGTCTTCATCAGCATCCATTGTCAGTATGGACTCAACCAGGAAGAGCAACATCACTTACCACTTCTTTGAGTACCCTCTAGCAAGCATCAGGCAGATACATGCACTTATCACTCCAGATCATGTCCCCTTATTCAAAGAGCATCATGGTGGTATCCTGGACATGATCATGGACTTGGACACATCACAGAGGAGCATGATTCACACTTACCCCTTCAGTTTTATGACCCTCCTCTCCGTTGCTTCACTTTCCCGGATTTTCAGATAGGCCTTCTATTGGAAGAGTATTCTATGTTGTTGGGTGTCCCTATCAGAAGAGGAATTCCTTTCAACCCTGAGATGACTGCTCCTAAGAATGAAGACATAGCTAAGGATCTACATCTGGAGGTGTAAACACCCCAAATTTTCCCTCACTCATTTCACCATGGCTTGTGATTCTTTTCATGTGCATAAGTTCAATCATATCATCTCATATTGCATTCTTGCTTCACTACATTGGTTCCAAGTCATCTGCATCTAGGGTTTGTTATTTGAGCAATCCAAGATTCATCTGAGCCACTCCAAAGGGTTTCAATCATCTCAAGGGGGACCATGTATGTTCAAGCATCATATTATATCCTCCCAAGATCAAGGAAGTCAAAGAATCACAAGAACTGAGGGAGGCATGGAAGCAGAGCCAGGTTTAACTGCACAGGTGACCTAAAATTAGGGTTTTGGTTTCAAAGGCCATAACTCCAAATTTTTTGGTCATTATTGTTTCTATTGGTCTCTATATGATATGAGGATCATTTATACCAATTTTCATGAAGAAATTCAATGGGGAAGGCATCTGATCAATAGATGACTTCTAGAGCAAGTCAGTGCAAAATTAGGGCATCTGAGGCCCCCAATCATCCAACCAAAGGGTCTTATCCATCATTTTAGATGTGTATGATCTTTATTTGATCTTAGAAGAAGTTAGAAGTTCACAAAATTGAATAATTTCAAGCCATTTGCAAAGTTGCCATTTTGGGAAAGTGACTTGTAATGCAAACTTGCCATTTTGGGGAAAGTTTTTCAACCTCCTCTTTTTGATTCAAAAATGCTTCAAATGAAAAATTCTTGGTCATGAAAGTTGTAGATTTGATCATTCCCTTTTCTAAAAGTACAAGAACTTGACCTAATTCATTTTAGAACTCAAGTTATGGCTTGTCAAAGTTGGGAAAAATCACTTAAATTTCACTTTTGCACCAAAGAGGGAAGTTTGCAAATTCTCATACCAAGCCAATTTGGGACCTCTAATACATCTTTACATATCATACCATCCTAGTGCAACTCATTTGGATCAGATTTGTGCCTTGAATCACAAGCCTTCATGCCTTGAACTTCACAAATTTCAAAAGGGGCCAAACTTCCCCAAAATTGCAAAATGGATCAAAACCTTCCATCCACTTGCCACAGCTCATCAAATCTGATTTCATAGCCTTCCTTGATCCTTGCTGCGCACAGCCATGCCTCTGTCCCAGCCTGCCACTTGCCCATACCTCAAGTACACCAACTCTTGACTTTGTGCATTTTGCCCCATACCAATCAGTATAGCCCACAACAACTACACTGACCTATCCCAGCATGTTATGTGGCAAAGAAGCAAGCCATTTGACATAAGTTTGGAACCTGAATCCTCCCATTGCTCAGCATAGCCAAAATCCCTCCAACTTGCAAAAGCTTTCGAATTTCATAACTCAGCCAACAAATATCCAAACTTTTTCCACCATTCAACTCCACATTCATCCCTGATCATTTCCCACCCTTCACTTTGCCTTGAAACACACCTTATCCAAAACACTATTTTCACATTTCTTGAACTGAGGCCATTTAAACTCCAGCCAAGCATTGCAAACTCTTGAGGGGAGTCATTGGAGTTTATTTGAAGCAAAGAACTAGTCAGAGAGCTCCTGGGTTGAAAGCTTCACTTCAGGTAGCCATGGCATTAATTTTTCCAGAACTTCCTTTTTATGTTATAGAATGATTCTATGTGTTCCCCTGATTACCATGATATGTCTTGTTTCGAAAATGGTTGAGTTTTAAGCATTTCACAAGCTTCTGAAAATTTTGATATGTTTTCCGTTTTGCTTCGATTCATGTTCTTGATGGTAAATAAATGATTTTTGTTGTGTGATTCTTGGTTGGGTTGATGTGAGGATCATTTCTGGAAAGTTTGAGAGCTTGGGGTTGCGTATTGAGAGAGATAACATGTTTGGCTAGCCGGAGAAGATGACCGGAACACTGTTCCGGTCACCTGAAAGTAATTAGGGCTCAGATTAGGGTTTTAATCTTAATTAGCGTAGTTTGAATTCTGGCCCTTAGATTGCGCGCGAAGTCAATTCCCTCCAACCTGACTTTGAACCTAGGCCCTCAGATTAGTTGACTTTCATTTAAATTCATTTAATTTTCATTTAATTTGCATTTTCTTTACCATTTTATTAAAAATAGCAAAACCCATCTAAAAATTTTTATCTTTTGCATTTTCCTTTCAAATATTTTTCCCATTCTGAAAATATTATTTATTTTATTTTTTGCATAAAATTTGTATTTTTAAAATATTTAAATGTATATTTTAATTAATTAATGGAAATTAATTAATTAAAATACCATTTAAGTTTCTAAAAATCACCAAAAAATCACATTGTATCTTGACACATTTAGAGACATTATCAAACCATTCATACAAATTTCTTTTTGGTTCTTGATCCATTTTGAAATTTTTCTTTTGATTTAGGGTTCTTTAAAAATCAATATTTTGACCCTAACTTAGAAAAATCTTTTCGGCCTAACCATGAAGGGTTTGATAATGATTCTTTTTGAATTGCATTCCACATATCATGTAGTTTATAGGATAAAAATGGCATGAATTTATCTTTCATTTTCAATTTGTTTTACATTTTTCCTTTTGAAGTATCCTAAAACCCTAGCAAACTTAAGTAAATCATAACTTCCATTAGGATAAGATTTAGGAATCCTCCTTTGGGCAGTGAGCTTGTATAGGTTTAAGGTACCTTTGATCCTATTTTCAATTTTTTATCTCATGTTTTGCTTCTGATTTTGATTTTTTGCATTGCATCTTGTTCATAAACCCTAATTTGCATCTCCATTTGCATCCATCCTCCATATGCTTGCATACATGAACCTGCCATGACATTTTGTGCATCCAAATGACATGTAAGACATCTTAAGACATATTGCAATCATGTTTGATCATTGCATCCTTCATTTGCCATGTTATGCTTTCATTTCATGTCATATGCATTCATGAACTTTAATGCTTACTTTCATGTCTCATTTGCATCTCCATTGTTTGTATGATCATCCACATCTCATGAAATCCATTTGTATCACCTCTTAGCATCATTTACATCTTGATTATGCTTCTGGTTTTGGTTTGCATCATTGCATCTTTCTCATTTTCATTTCATTTCAATTCCTTTTGTTAACTTTTCAGGTGGTAAGTGCTTTGAGAAGTGAATTTGCCTTCACTTCTCATAACCTCTTCTCATCTCTCTTATGCATTCATTGTTGTATTTTGTATTTGTCTTAGAGTGAGCTTGCTCATTCATGTTCCTTCCTCACCTTCTTTCTTCAAGCAACTTATCTTCTTAAGTGAAGTAAGTTGACTTGCTTCTTCTGCTTCTCCTCCTTCCATCTGCTTCTTCCTTGGTGGCTCTCCTTGAAGATTTCTTGCTAGCTTCATAAAACCTTAGGAATACCCTAGCATGTTAACAATTAGGGTTTGATTAGTCCCCCCATTAGTTTTACCTTTGTGTCATCTTTGTGTCTTCTCTTCTCATCTCTTAATCAAGGACTAAACCTTAAAGGTTTTAAGGCTTTGTGATTAAGCTTATGCCTGCATCCTTCTATTAGGATGGGGTGTATAACTTTAATCCTAAGTGTTAAGACCTTAATGTGTTTAAATCCTTTAATCAATTCATCTAATAATCACTAAGACATCAAGCTTGTAACTTGGGCCTTGTATTAGGGTTCTAATTCTTCCTTAATTGGTTGAGAAGGACTAACCCTAGTGTTAATGGACAAGTCCCCCTCAAGTTGTCTTACAAACCATAAAATCCACTTCTTAATCTTACCATTAACTAAAATCCACTTTAATAAAGACTTTGTTTTGTCATGAGGTTAATCCCTAATCATGGATTAAGTTGAGGAGCCTTCCTCTGCTTAAATGTTCTCATCTACTATCCTTCTATTAGGATGGTGTAATGAGTCCATTAAATCCTTGATTATGGCTTAAACTCATTACCTAACACTAAGCATACCTCCAAAAACATCTAAATAAATGCAAGTAGGTTAATGATCTTAATCCTACATCATGGTGATTAAGTGTGAGGTGTTTACTTCATACTTGAGGTATTCTCATTACCCCTAATCAGAGGGAGGATGTGATGAGTTTACTAACCCTTGGTTTAGGCTTAAGCTCATTTTCTTATGATAAACTCCAAAAAGCAATAAAAGATTGAAAACACAAAAACAAACAATAATCGTCTCCTCCGGGATTCTTTTCTTACCATCTTCACTCACAAACGAGAACTTGCTTCTTCCGTCTAATGAAAGACAGTTTGCACCTGAGCCAGACAGGTCATACACTTGAGCATAGGCAAGCAAGCAGTTCACAAGTCAATTTATCTTTCAGTCTCTTTGAGTCAAACTACGGTGTTCTGATTTCCTCATTGCATGAGAGGATACGTAGGCATAACTTAACTGTTATCGAACAAAAGTCACTGCATATTCCCCCCTCTTCCAGCATTATTCTTTAAGCCTCATTGTCTTGAGCATTGCACTCTCTTCTTACACTGACACTCCTTTTATTCACTTCACATTTCTTTTGCACTGACACTTGTACATTCTATTCCAGCTTTTGCACACAAATAACACTGACACTACCCTTTTAAACACAAACTTTCAAGCGTGGATCTCGTCGAGTACGGCGGACAATCTGGATGCTAATACCTTTCCAGGTTGTAACCAACCCACTTTCTCAGTTTCTCAGGTTCGCAGCCGTCTTATCCATATCTTTCTAGGTTTATGCAGCATTACCTTTCCTTCGGGATAAAAATGCTTAGCTGGCGACTCTTTTTCTTTTCAGTTCACCCTTGTATGTTCTCTCTTATTGCCGACCATTCTCGTCAGTACCCCTTCTGAGTTGATCTCATTAGGTGGGAGCGACAGCTTGGCGACTCTGCTGGGGAATATTTCACTGTAACCAGGGCTTCTGGTTCTTTTTGTGGGTTCCTCCTAGCGCTTGTTTGATTTGTGTTTACTGGGGTGTTATGTGCTATGTGTGTTTGTTTATTTGCTTTATTTATTGCTTTATGTACAACTTTATTTACTGCTTTCACTTCAGCTTCTATATGCATCATACTGTCATTGCTGGATCTGGTCTTCTTTGGTGGGTGGGGTTCCATTGAGAGTTTAAGGTCCTATACCTGGGACCTGAGTGACACATAGGCTAGAGTGGTTCATATTCTTTCCCATTCCGTTTCGGTCTGGTGCGGGAATATGAAACACAGTTCAGATGTGGGTTTCTTCTTGAGAACTCTGTGCTACAGATTTCCTGTAGTGCTAGGGCTATCTGGGAAGCCTTCTAAGTCTGGATGACCTTTATTATGACCTTCAGAAGCTGAGGTGAATTAGAGGAGGATCTCTTATGGTTATTGTGAACACTGTACCTCCGGGTTAGAAGTGTTTACACTTCTCATAACTGATCCAAGTCTGAGGATCCTTTGTTCTAGAACACTACCTGTGAGGGGGTTGGGCTGTTTACAGGTTTGCAGGAACCCCTGGCCACATTATACCCTGTTACTATTTTGTTTAAGAATGCCTCACTTTGGACAGTTCTTGTGATTAACCCTGGACATGTGACTCTTTATTTGAGTCCCCCACCCTGGTTATTGGATTTCTAAGCCTTCATCTGGACTTTTGAACATACATGGACTTATGTCAAGACAGATAATCAGATCTAGCTTGATCACAAACCCTTGCATATCATTTGTATATATCATCATTGCATCATTTAACATTTGTTTATTTGCTTTTCAGGGTATCCACTTCATTGTATCTTGGTTTTGGTTTTGACCCCTTGTTTTGCATAGACCTCTGCTTCAGCTGCCTTCACCAGTTATTTGCTTCAGTTATCTCCATCCTCACCAGCATCAGCCTGTCAGTGGCTCATTTCCAGCATCAGTTTGTGATCCTCATCAGCACCTATCTGCAGCTTCTTCAGCAGCATTCATGACTACTCCCAGGAAAATCAACATATCCTACCACTTTTTTGAGCCTGTTTTGAGTGGTATCAGGCAGGTCCAGTCACTTATCACGCCTGACCACATCCCATTGTTTAGAGAACACTATGGGGGTATCCTGGACATGGTTATGGACCTTGATCCTTCTCAGAGGAGCATGATCCACACCTGCTTACAGTTTTATGACCCTCCTTTGAGATGCTTCACCTTTCCAGACTTTCAGCTAGGGCCTCTGCTGGAAGAATTTTCTTCATTGATTGAAGTACCTATCAGGGGTGGAATCCCTTTCAACCCAGAGATGACTACTCCCAGAAATGAAGAGATTGCAAGGGCACTGTACTTGGAGCCTGTCCTGATTGAGCAAAGTATGACAACAAAGGCTGGGATCCCTGGTTTGCACTTAGACTTCTTGATTTCTCAGGCCATCCTGAAAGCTTCATTGGGAGAGTGGAGGGCAGTTTGTGCCTTGTTAGCCCTCAGCATATATGGGGCTATATTGTTTGCAGATGAGCCTAAATTTGTCAGTAAGAATGTCATCCACTTGTTTCTGCTGAGGAACCCAGTACCCACATTGCTAGGAGATTTTTATTACTCCATTCATCAGAGGAATGAGAAACAGAGGGGGAAGTTGGTAAGATGTTGTGCTCCTTTGTTCTACACCTGGCTGCTCAGACACCTGCCTAAGTCAGATGCTTTCTTGAACCCCCACCAATAGAAGAATTGGGCCAAGAGGCTCATTGCCTTGACTTCAGATGATATCAGATGGTGCACCCAGAGCACCAAAGGCAAGGACATTATCACCAACTGTGGACAATACCAAAATGTGCCTCTGATAGGAGTAAAGGGTTGCATCAACTACAATCCTTTACTGTTTAAGAGACAACTGGGGTATGCCTTGGTTCACCCTCCCAGAGGACAGGATTTAGCTAAAACCTTGTATTGTCAAGTGAAACCTAATTCAGCTGCTGTCAGACAAGCATCCTGGGCTTGGGACAACATCCAGACAAAAGGGGTAGCTATTCTTGGAAGATGTAATAATGTTGCTTCAGCTCAGTACAATGACTGGTTCCGTACTAGAGCTCAGATTACCATAATTCCTTTCATCTTGGAAGACATACCTGGGCCATCCACAGTACAGCCTGCAACAACAGTAAGCCTGGAGGAATTTGAAAAGTTGAAGGAAAGGAATGAGCAGCTATCTCAAGCCTTGAAGAAGACCCTTTGGGAAAGGAGTGATGGTCGTCTGGACATTGAGAGATTGGAAAAGCTCAGGGTGGAGCATCTTGTTAAAATTGAGAAGACAAAGGACTACATTAGGAAAGCAAGAGCTGGGGAACAGATATTGAAGAATGCCTGTAAGGAGTCCAAGATTCAGAAAGCTAGGGTTGAGCTCTATCTGCAAGAGAGTCAGGCTAGGTGGGTCAGGATCACTGAAGCCTGCACACAAGAAGACCAGAAGACTCAAGCCAAGATTGAACAACTAGAGGCCAGTGGAAAGAAGCAGCAGGAAGCTTTGTTTGCAGCTTAGAGGGAGATTTGAGAGTTGAAGCTCAGAGCAGGATTGAAGAGATCAAAGGACCAGGATAGGCATAAGAAGCTGACCACTGCCATTGCTACCAGGAACCTCCTCATCAGGACTATTACAGAGCATCCAGCTGGTCCAGTAACTGAAGCACTCCTGAAGGAGGTCAGAGAGGATGAGTTTGGGCTGGATGTCTGATCCTTTGCTTGTTGATTGTTTCCATTTGATGTACTTTTATTTTTATTGTATTTTGACCCTCCATGGGTATGTGTTGTAAAATAAACAATGTATTGTTCACCATTTGTAATATATTTCAGTTTGTTTTCATTTTGGGTTACTCTCAACAACATCAAGCATCTTCCTCGAGGTCTGGAAAGGTCAAAACCAAGAACCAAATCGGATACCTTGGAAAACAAATAAGCATATTGCATTGCATACTAACTTTGTTTTGTTTTGTAGGTTTTATTACTATCTTTATTTCTAACTTTGTTGTCACTTCAGGGAACATTGCTCGTCGCTGAGTGTTCCCTGTCAACCGCGCGCACCGGTACCCGACTCGTAACAACCTTCCCGGCATTCAAATGGAACAAGTACAGTAGGATCTGACTGAGGTCAGGAATCAGATGGTCAATGAGAGATTGGAGATGAGAAACCATATGTCTCAATTCATGGTAGTAATGACTGGTTTAGCCCAGAGTCAGGAGAGGTTAAGAGAGCTGGTGGAGAGACAAACTCCTGAGGAGCCTCATCTTGGAACAGGAGGAACTAGTGACAATTAACAGGGCCAGCCTCATATTGACCCACCGGAGTATGAACCTCACCTAAATCCAGAAGTTAACATCCCAAGAAATGGTAAAGGTAATGCTACTGGGGGCCAAATCCTGCAGGAGGATCCCCAGGGAGAACAGTTTACTGTTATAGGGGCAGGGGATGAGATATATGACAGAAGATTAGACGAGATCGCTGAAAAGTTAAGATCTTTGGAATCTCAGAATTCTTTAGGCTTCGATGTGATGGACATGGGACTAGTGGATGGGGTGAGAATTCCCCACAAATTCAAACCCCCATGCTTTGAAAAGTACAATGGTACCTCCTGTCCTCGCACTCATCTGCAGTCTTTCTTGGGAAGGATCAAAGCTTATACCATGGATGAAAAGTTATGGATGTTCTACTTTGAGGACAGTCTGACTGGAGCTTCGAGAAAATGGTATTCGCATTTGTCTAGGGCCACCATAAGATGTTGGAAGGATTTGGCCGAGGCTTTCATCCGTCAATATCAGTACAACCTGGACATGGCTCCCAATAGAACTCTTCTAATGGGCATGTCTCAGTCTTCCAGAGAGAGCTTCCGGGATTATGCTCAGAGGTGGAGACAACTTGCTGCTGCTGTCCAACCACCCATGTCAGAAAGAGAAATGGCTGACATGTTCATGAACACATTGCAATGGACTTATATTGATAGACTGGCTGCTTTCTCCTCTACCAGATTTGCTGATGTGGTCATAGCTGGTGAGAGAATTGAAAGTCTCTTGAAGATGGGCAAAATCTCCGACGGTGGTGCAAGTTCCTCCAGCAATCCCAGAAAACCTTTTGTGGGACCCCAAAGGGCAGGTGAAACAAATTCCATTCATACAAGCAGGGGCAGGCCTCAATATGCTCACCGGTCAGTAGAAGCTGTTACCATTCCAGCTCCTATTCCACAACAATCAGCATATCCTCAACAACAACAACCACATTATCAACAACAAGTTCATTATCTGCAACAAAGGTCGTACAACAACAACAACAACAACCAACAACAGTGTCCTTTCCAACAAAGGCTGTCCCAAGCAAACAGGGTAATTGACCCGATTCCAATGTCATATGCTGCACTCCTGCCACAACTCCTGAAGCTCAACTTAGTTGAGTTAAGGACATTGGCACCTCCAGATCCTCTTAACATGCCAAAGAACTATGATACAAATGCCAGGTGTGCATTCCACTCGAACGCACCGGGGAATAATACTGAAAAATGCAGGGCCCTACAGATGAAAGTCCAAGACTTGGTGGACTCAAAAGCTCTCAATTTTGCACCTCCTCCAAATGTCACAAGAAATCCAATGCCTAGTCACAACGGGCCTAGGATTAATGCTATTGAGGAAGGAAAACCATCCACATTAATCACCAGTGTTGCACAAATCCTAACACCCTTGGTTGAAATCAAAGCTCAGCTGTTAGAGTGCCAAGTGTTCCCCGAATGCGAGGTCGGCTGTGGATATTGCAACATTGCCGTTAATGGATGTGAAAGGCTGAGAAACGGCATAGATGGTCTCATTAAAGATGGCATTCTTCAGATTACGACAACAGCAACTACAACTCCAACAGTTCCTTCATTAACAGTCACAGATATTCCTACAACGTCAGCAACCATTATTCCAACAGATTCTACTACAACTCCAACAATTACTCAATCAATCACTTCAATGAATACAAGTTCAGTCACAATTCCTTCTACAACTACAACACCCATTATTCCATCATTTCCTGCTACAACTTCAACACCTGTCCAATCAACAGTACCTTCTACAACATCAGCAACAGTTAATGAAAGTGTCTCAGCGGTTACGATATACTACGATCCTGCAAATGTTCCTTCCAACAATTCACAACAAAATGCCACTCCTGTCAAAGCTCCAGTTACCATATACTATGATCCACACACCATTGTAGTCCCCTCTGCAGCTGCTATCAGTCCAGTCACTATCATAGTGCCTGGGCCAGTTCCTTACGGAAGCAATAATGCCATTTTTGGCATTATGGCTCAGACCTATACTGCGAGGGGCAGAAAATCACTTTGGAATCATCAAATTCTTCACCTCAGATAGACAATGTGGGGGGAGGCGGAGGCTTCACTAGAAGCGGACGTCTCTTTGCCTCGCAAATACCAAGACCCGTTGCTGAAGCCGAAGCTGCTGCTAAGGCAAAAGGGAAGAGCGTGGTGCAAGAAGAACAAGTTGCCAAAGAAGCTTTGAAGACTCCTTTTGATCAAGAGGTTGATGAATTCATGCGGATCATCAAAAAGAGCGATTATAAGGTGGTAAACCAGCTTCACCAAACACCTTCCAAAATCTACATACTATCATTGCTAATGTGCTCCGAAGCTCATCGGAATGCGCTATTAAAAGTCCTGCACGCAGCTTATGTGTCGGAGGAGATTATTGTCAATCAGTTAGAGGCTGTGGTTGGAAATGTCAACGCTAGTCATGGACTAGGATTTATCAACACTGATCTGACAACGGAAGGTCGCAATCACAACAAGGCTTTGCACATTACCTTGGAGTGTAAGGTTGCATTTCTTTCTCACGTATTGGTGGACACAGGGTCATCCCTCAATGTCCTACCAAAGAAAGCCCTTGTGAAGCTGGAGCATGATGGATTAGCATTACGCCCAAGCAACTTGGTAGTGAGAGCCTTTGACGGTTCTAAAAGATTAGTTCTGGGAGAGATAGAATTACCAATAATGATTGGCCCACAGGTTTTCAAAACCACCTTCTTTGTGATGGATATACAGCCTGCCTACAGCTATCTATTGGGTATACCATGGATACACGCCGCTGGCGCCGTGACGTCAACCCTTCACCAGAAGTTAAAATTCGAGTGGGAGGGCCAAGTCATTACCATTTGTGGGGAAGAGGATATCTTCGTTAGCTAGCTGGCTACTTTCAAATACATTGAAATGGATGGGGAGATCCATGAGACCATGAGTCAAGGGTTTGAGGCCCTTGATATCAATGAAGCATCTGCTGTGTCTGGGACCTCCATCACATCATACCAACAAACCCGAAAGGTTGTTGA
This sequence comes from Lathyrus aphaca, assembly GCA_963966055.1. Classification (NCBI taxonomy): domain Eukaryota; kingdom Viridiplantae; phylum Streptophyta; class Magnoliopsida; order Fabales; family Fabaceae; genus Lathyrus; species Lathyrus aphaca. The sequence goes on from OZ014523.1 coordinate 443,995,356, forward strand.
GGAAGGTACCTCCCAAGGATGGGGCAAGTTGCTGCCCGTGGAGAAGAAAGAGGACCGATTCGGGTTGGGTTACAGACCAACTCGACAAGATCAACCAGAGGCTGCAAAGAAGCCCAAGTTTGTCAGCGGGGGGATGCTAACCCCGGATGCTGTGAACAATTTGGAAGATGAGTCAGAAGCCGAGCGCAACCTGGAAAGCTGGATACGTCCAAGGATCCCGGGGAGCCATGTCTCAAACTGGTCTTCCCAGGAAATTATAAGAGTTACTCCCGCAGAGTAATTATTATTTCATGTTTTTAAAGCATGCATCAAGTCCTGCGTCTTGCCCAAGATGTCAGGACTCATTTTGTAATCGGGCCATCTTGTATTTTGTGCAAAGATCAATTAATGAATATCAGGACATCTTTTGCAAATGAGTCTCTTCTTTTCCGCTCACTGTTTTTCATTCTTTATTTTCTTTTGTACAAAAATAAAATGGCAATGTTTTTCAAAATAAATAACTTCATTTTCACTTTTTTCTAAACAAGATAAAACTAATCACTAAAATGAACAAATCTAAACCCTTGCAGAGAATACCTTCCAGACTGCACCGACAACAACACTGCTATGACTTCGTATGACTTTGACAATCCGATTAATCAAGCTGATGAAGGGGTTGAAGAAGATTATGAGCTACCTGAAGAGCTAACCAGGTTGTTGAGACAAGAGGAGAAGGTTATAACTCCTCATCAGGAGGAGGTTGAAACGGTTAATCTTGGTACGGAAGAAGACTTGAAAGATGTTAAGATCGGGGCCTGCCTACAAGATTTAGTAAAAGAGAAACTTATTGACATGCTTCGGGAGTATGTGGATGTTTTTTCTTGGTCTTATCAGGATATGCCAGGTTCGGACACCGACATTGTTATGCACAAGCTGCCTCTGAAAGAAGACTGTCCGCCAGTAAAACAGAAGCTGCGCGGTACTCGCCCAGATATGGCAATGAAGATAAAAGAAGAGGTACAAAAACAGTGGGACGCCGGTTTCCTTGTTGTAACAAGCTATCCACCGTGGGTTGCTAACATTGTACCAGTGCCTAAGAAAGATGGCAAGGTGAGAATGTGTGTGGATTATCGGGATCTGAACAGAGCCTGCCCAAAAGACGACTTCCCTTTACCTCACATTGATGTATTGGTCGACAATACGGCTCAGTTCTCGGTGTTCTCCTTCATGGATGGATTTTCAGGATACAATCAGATCAAAATGCCACCTGAAGACGTGGAGAAGACAACTTTCATCACACCCTGGGGCACATTCTGTTATAAGGTGATGCCATTCGGACTGAAGAATGTTGGTGCCACTTATCAACGGGCTATGGTAACATTATTCCATGACATGATCCATAAGGAAATTGAATGTTATATGGATGACATGATTGCCAAGTCCCTTACAGAAGAAGACCACCTGGTGAATCTGTTGAAGCTATTCAAGCGTCTGAGGAAGTTCCAATTGAAGTTAAACCCCAACAAATGCACATTTGGGGTGCGATCCGGTAAGCTGCTGGGATTTATTGTAAGTGGGAAGGGAATTGAAGTTGACCCTGACAAAGTCAAAGCCATTCAAGAAATGCCTGCACCGAAGACTAAAAAAGAAGTTCGAGGGTTCCTAGGTAGATTGAACTACATTTCAAGGTTCATATCTCACCTTACAGCAACCTGTGAGCCTCTGTTCAAATTGCTAAGAAAAGAACAAACGGTCAGTTGGAATGAAGACTGCTAGAGGGCTTTTGACAAAATCAAGGTATACTTACAAGAACCTCCGATCCTTATGCCTCCAGTCGAAGGAAGACCTCTAATAATGTACTTGACAATATTAGAAGAGTCAATGGGGGTGTGTGTTGGGCCAGCATGATGAGTCTGGTCGAAAAGAGTATGCAATATACTACCTAAGCAAAATGTTTACCGACTATGAACAACGTTATTCACTGCTCGAGAAAACTTGCTGTGCTTTAGCGTGGGCTGCTCGCCGACTGAGACAATATATGTTGACCCACACTACTTTATTAATCTCCAAGATGGACCCAGTTAAGTACATTTTTGATAAGCCAGCACTTACCGGACGGGTTGCAAGATGGCAAATGATTCTCACAGAATATGATATTCAGTACACCTCTCAGAAAGCCATCAAAGGCAGTGTATTGTCTGACTATCTTGCTGAACAACCCATTGATGATTACCAGCCTATGAGATTTGACTTCCCTGATGAAGACATCATGTTCATAAGAGCAAAAGATCATGAAGAGCCTATTCACACTGAAGGGCCTGACCCAGAAGAAGAATGGACTATGATGTTTGATGGGGCTGTTAATATGAATGGTCGTGGTGTTGGTGCAATGCTCATTACACCTAAGGGAGTTCACATGCCTTTCTCGGCAAAACTCACCTTTAACTGCACTAACAACGAAGCTGAATACGAAGCTTGTATTATGGGTCTTGAGGAAGCCATTGCCCTCAGGATCAAGACTTTGACTGTATTCGGAGATTCAGCTCTGGTAATTAATCAAACCAACGGCAAATGGTACACTCACCAGGATCATCTGATACCTTACCGGGATTATACGAGGAGATTACTGACTTTCTTCACAACGGTCAAGCTTGAGTATATCCCTCGAGATGAAAATCAGTTTGCAGATGCTCTGGCTACCATTTAATCTATGATTAATGTTCAAGCTGCCAACTTTGTGCCTCAGATATCAATGTCCAGACTCGACAGACCAGCATACGTATTCTCAGCAGATGTTGTTAAAGATGATAAGCCTTGGTTCCATGACATTAAGTGCTTCTTGGAGGATCAAACATACCCACCTGGGGCATCATCCATTGACAAGAAGACATTAAGAAGGCTTGCTAGTAGTTTCTTCCTGAATACTGATGGTTCCTTGTACAAAAGAAACTTTGATATGGTACTTCTCAGATGTGTTGATAAGGCAGAGGCAGACTTGTTGATGCACGAGAGATCTTTTGGTACCCATGCTGGAGGGCATACAATGGCTAAAAAGTTGTTAAGATCAAGCTATTATTGGATCACAATGGATGCAGACTGTTGTGCTTATGCTAGAAAGTGTCATAAATGCCAGATTTATGCAGATAAAGTGCATGTGCCTCCAAATCCCCTGAATGTGATGTCTTCACCCTGGCCCTTTGCCATGTGGGGCATTGATATGATTGGCAAGATTGAACCGACTGCTTCAAATGGCCACAGATTCATCCTGGTAGCCATTGACTATTTTACCATGTGGGTTGAAGCAGCTTCGTATGCAAATGTCACCAGGCAAGTGGTAGCCCGATTCCTGAAGAGAGACATCATCTGTCGGTATGGAGTGCCCGAACGAATCATTACTGATAATGGTTCCAACTTGAACAACAAAATGATGGTAGAACTGTGCCGGGACATCAAGATCCAACACCACAATTCTTCTCCTTACAGGCCAAAGATGAATGGCGCTGTAGAGGCAGCTAACAAGAATATCAAGAAGATTGTACAGAAGATGGTGGTCACCTATAAAGACTGGCATGAGATGCTACCATTTGCCTTGCATGGGTACCGTATATCGATCAGAACATCCATTGGGGCAACACCGTATCAGCTTGTGTATGGTATGGAGGCCGTCCTACCTGTTGAAGTTGAATTACCCTCCTTGCGGGTACTAATGGATGTTAAACTGAATGAAGCAGAATGGGTCCGATCCCGATACGAACAACTGAATCTCATTGAAGAAAAGAGATTAGCTGCAATCTGTCATGGGCAGTTATATCAGAAAAGAATGAAGAAAGCCTTCGATCAGAAAGTCAGGCTTCGGGAATACCAAGTAGGAGATCTTGTGCTGAAAAGACTCCTTCCTCCTCATACAGACCACAGGGGCAAGTGGACTCCGAATTACGATGGTCCATTCATAGTAAAGAAAGTTTTCTCTGGTGGAGCACTGATGCTCACTACTATGGATGGTGAAGACTTCCTGTCCCCTGTGAATTCAGATGCAGTTAAAAAATACTTCGCATAAAATGACCCGCTGGACATAAAAACAGAATGTAAGTCCAGGAAAAAATAGGGCATCCTGGCGAGTCAAAAACAGAATAAAAGACTCGGGCAAAAATAAGGGAAAATAAATAAAAAAAATGTACACCCGCTGAGTTGAAAAGCCACATTGGACAACTCAGGCAAAAATAGGTATCCCGGTGGATTGAAAACCCGAAAGGGCGATTCACGCAAAATCAGGGAATAAGCGAACAACTGCATTCTGAATTCGTCTATATCACTGTCGCTCCCGACAAGTGACACGGGGGTCAGATGAAGGTACAGACGCGAACGGTCGGCGAGGGGAACAGTGAGAACACACATCCGTGAACTCACTGGAGAATGAATAGAGTCGCCAGCTAGGCATTTTTATCCCGGAGGAAAGGCAATGCTGCATAGACCTAGGAAAGATGGATAAGACGGTTGCGAACCAGAGAGACTGAGAAAGGGGGTTGGTTACAACCTGGGAAGGTATTAGCACCCAGATTGTCCGCCGTACTCGACGGGATCCACGCTTAAAAGATTTGTGTTTTAAAGGGGTAGTGTCAGTGCAGTCTGTGTATAAAGAGCTGGAAAGCAATATGTACAGGTGTCAGTGTAAAGTGTATAAGTGATGTGAAGTATGAAAGTGTCAGTGTGAGATCAGGAATGAAATGCTCATGATAATGAGGCTTAAAGAGTAAAGCTGGAAGGAGGGGGAATACACAGAGACTTTTGTTCGATAACTGTTAAGTTATGCCTACGTATCCTCTCGTGCAATGAGGAAGTCAGAACACCGTAGTTCGACCCAAAGAGACTGAAAGATGAATTGACTGATGAACTGCTTACTTGTCTATGCTCAAGTATATGACCTGTCTGGCTCAGGTGCTGACTGTCTTGCATTAGACGGAAGAAGCAAGTTCTCGTTTGTGAGTGAAGGTGATGAGAAAAGAATCCCGGAGGAGACGATTATTGTTTGTTTTTGTATTTTCAGTCTTTTATTGCTTGTTGAAAGTTTGTCATAAGTTAATGAGCTTAAGCCTAAACCAATGGATTTAGTAAACTCATCACATCTTCCCTCTGATTAGGGGTAATGAGAATACCTTAAGTGTGAAGTCAGATTCTCACACTTAATCACCTTTGGTATAGGATTAAGATCATTAACCTACTTGTGATTATTTAGATGTTTTTGGTGTTTTTGTTTAGTGTTAAGTAATGAGGTTAAGCCATAATCATGGATTAAACAGACTCATTACACCATCCTAAAAGAAGGATGATAGATGAGAATGTTTAAGCTGAGGAAAGCTCCTCAACTTAATCCATGATTAGGGATTAAACCCATGACAAAACAAACCTTTGATTAAGTGGATTTTATTTAATGATATGGTGATGAAGTGATTTTTATGATTTGTAAGACAACTTGAGGGGGACTTGTCCATTAACACTAGGGTTAGTCCTTCTTAACACTAGGGTGATGTCTTGATATTTATTAAGTGAATTGATTAAGAGATTTAAACATATAAAGGGTTCAAGACTTAGGATTAAAGTTATACACTCCATCCTAAAAGAAGGATGCAGGCATAAGCTTAATCACAAAGTCTTAAAACCTTTAGGGTTTAGTCCCTGATTATGAGATGAGAAGAGAAGACTCAAAGAGAGACACAAAGGTAAAAAACTATGAGGGGAGACTAATCAAAACCCTAATTCATTGTCATGCTTGGTTGATCCTAAGGTTTGTGAGGTTTTCAAGAAGAATCTTCAGAAGAACCACCAGGAAGCAGATGAACAGGATCAAGAGAAGCAAAGCAACTTGCTTCATTCAAGAAGTCAAGTTACTTGAAGAAAGAAAGTGGGGGAAAGAAGAATGAGCAAGCTCAATCTCAAACACATATAAGAATGCAGCAATGGATGCAAGAGAGATGAAAAGAAAAGTTATGAGAAGTGAAGGCAAATTCACTTCCCAAGTTTACTTACCACCTGAAATGTTAGAAAGAAATGCAATGCAATGCTAAATGAAATGAAATGACATGATGCAAAGCAAAACCAGAAGCAAGTTGATGATGATTATGATGTTATGAAGTGCTGCAAACAAGAGGCAAGACATGGGGATGCTCATGCAAGATCATGGATGCAAATGATGCAAGTTAAGGAGCATGAATGAACATGAAAAGTTATGAAGCATACAAGACAAATGACATGGCAAATATGTAATGCAATGATCAAACATGCTTTCTACATGTCTTAAGATGTCAAATGAAACACAAGAATGCACAAAATGCAAAGACAAGTCATGTTATGCAAGAGAATGCAAAAGGGATGCAAATGGAAGCCCAAATTAGGGTTCATGAAACAAACATCAAACAAAACCAAAAACAGAAGCAAACCCTAGGATAAAAAATAGAAAAGGCCAACCAAAGAAACCCTAAACCTATAATGAACCACTTCCCAAAGGGGAACTCTCAACTCTTAACCAATCTCAAGATATGATTTTTCTAAGTTATTAGGGTTTTTAGGGTTCCTAAACAAAAGAAATGCCAAACAATTGGAAAATGCAAGATCAAATCATGACCAGTTTACCCTAGGAACTACATGCCCAATACAAAACAATGCAAGAAGAATCAATGTCTCAACCTTCTCCAATAGGCAGAAATGAATTTTTAAACTTATGATCAAATTAATGCATAAAAAATGATTTAATTCAATGAAAAATTCTTAAAATGCATCAAGATCAAAAAAGAAATTTGGTTTGAAGGTTGGACAATGTTTCTAAATGTCTTAGAACATTTCATGAATTTTTTGGTGATTTTTAAATACCTAAAAGTATTTTTAATTAATTAATTTCCATTAATCAATTAAAAATAATCTTTTAAATGTTTAAAAATACTTTTTTAATGATGAAAAATGAAATAAAAATATTTTTGTGTCATAAAAATTAATAAAACTCAGAGGAAAAAGTTTCATAATTTTTATGCATTTTTTGCTATTTTAAAATAATTATGCAAGTTAATTGAAAAGAAAATGAATAAAAATCAAATAAAATAAGAAGTAATCAGCATGGAAGGCCAGGATTCAATCTGGAAAAGAAATGGTTGACTTGGCGCGTGATCGTATGGCTCACGTTTGAACTGACTTAAACTTAATTAATTAAATAAATAATGCTGATTAGGGTTTAATGACTGCATCCTAGCCATCCGTACGCGCGCGAAGTCAACTTTTTCAACGCATCTGATGGCTCACATTCAAATGACAATTAATTATGCAATTAGGGCTTAATCACTCTCAGGTGGCCGGAGAAGACTTCCGGTCGTCTTCTCCGGCCAGTTCTCTCCCTGAAAAATCCCCAAACCCCTCAAATCGTATCAAAAATGAAAAACAAGAACTGGGAAATGATCTCCAACCTCTCCCGAATCAAACCCCTCTCTCAAAACACATTTCTTTTTCCTAATCAAGCTGAATCGAAGAAAATGAAAGCTAGGGCACGCAGGTTTCAGAGACAAATTAAACTCTCAAATCAAAGCCATTTTCAAAACCAAAGACATCAGGATAATCAGTGAATCACATAGAACAAGTTTGTAACAAGAAAAATGATTTCTGGAAAAATAATTTTCGAGCTACCTGAGATTTGGAGCTTTCAACTCGAGGACTTTCTGGCCACTTCTCCTTGTGCAATCCACTCCACTTGGTCCACAGAAGATGCTTGAATGCTCAAAAGGAGTTTAAGTTGGCCGGATAGTGAGATTCGACAGCTTCTGCTCAAGCTTGATCAGAAATGGCAATGGAGTTTCTGGAGGTTTCAGGCCATTGTGAATGATGGTTTGTGGTCTTGAGGATGAATGGAGAAGGTCTGGAGTGTTTGTTTGTATGTTGGTGAGCTAGGGTGAGAGTTTCGAATGAAACTGCAAGCTGATGTGAAAATGGTGCAGTGATGTTGTAGCTTGTTTAAGGCCTGGTTCTTGGTTGCTTTGGGCTCAATGAGACATGGTGAGATGATTGGTAAAGATGGTTTGGATGTATGTGAGCTGGGCAGAGAGTTTCGAAGGCAAAAGCAAAATGGAGTGTTCTTGTGTATGTGATGAATGTGTGTGTTTCAGCCTTGCTTAGTGTTTTGTTTAGCTTGCAAATTGTCCACATAACTCTCTCTCATTGGTCAGTTGACAAGACATGCCCTTTATTGATTGGTAAGTTAACTTTTGCAAAAAGTCAAATAATGTGTAAGAGAAGTAAGGCTCATGATCTAGGCAAGTACATGGCATGGGCTGGCGCAGCAAGGTGAGGTGAGAGGCTAGCAAAGCTCAGCATCCAAGGCTGCAAGTTGTAGGGAGCATGATCATGAGTTTTGCAACTTGTTGTAACTTTGGTTCACATGTGACCTTTTCATGAAAATCTCTCATTACACAAACCATAAACATGTGAACCTTGGTCCAAATCTGATTTTTGTGACTTAGAGAATGCTTGTGTGCTGGTTTGAAGTGAATTAGAAGTCACATAATGCATTGGTTCATGACTTTGCAAAATTTCCATTTGAAGCATGCCTTGAAAATCAATGATTTTTGCCAACTTTGCATTGCCATAACTTTTGATCCAAGAAGAGTTTGATCATGTTCTTGTACTTTTTGAAAAGGGAAAGATGAGATCTACAACTTTCATGACCAAAGTTTTTCCATTTGAAGCATTTTTGGATCAAGAATCATGGCTTGAAAAATGACCTAAAATGATGCATTCTTGAAAAGTCAACTATGCCCAAAAAGTCAACATTTGCAAAAACCCTAAATTCTTGATTTTTATGAACTTCAACCTTCTTCCATGATCAAATAAAGATCATATACACTCAAAATGATGAAGATCACCCATTGGTTGGGTCATTGGGGGCCTCAGATGCCCTGATTTTGCACTGACTTGTCTGAAAAGTCAACCTTTGATCAGATGACTTCCCCATGGAATTTCTTCATGAAAATTGATATGCATACTCCCTATACCATATAAAGAGCAATGGAAACAAGAATGACCAAAAAATTTGGAGTTATGGCCTCTGAAACCAAAACCCTAATTTTCAGGTCAACTGTGCAGTTCATTCTGGCTTTGCATCCACTCAAACCCTAGTTCTGGTGATTCCTCTGCATTTTGACTTTGAAGAGAGGGAAATATGATATAAGAACACACATGGACCCCTTTGAGTTGATTAGTGGCCTTTGGAGTGGCTCAAGATGCCCTGAGGTTGCTCAGATCACAAACCCTAGGTGCAGATGCCTTAGAAACTATCCAGTGAATCAAAAATGAGATGTGAGATGGTATGTTTGTATTTATGCATATGAGGATGATCACAAGCCATGGTGTGAACGGGTGAGGGCAAATTTGGGGTGTTTACAGCTGCCCCTATTCAAACATGAGTTAGCTGTGCAGGTTGTAAGCGACGGCTTAACAGGCAAACAAGATAACTTGTGGTTGAATACCAAAGACAGTCCAAAATTTGCACTCACAGAATGAAGAAGAAAAGGGATATAGATTGCAAAAGGAAAATAAAGTATATTGTAAAGTGTAGGCGACGGAGGACGACCGTCGAGCAGAGGACGACTGCTGGGTAAAGAGCAATGACGGGGACGGCCGACATGCTGGGGATAAAAGGTAAAGCCAAGACGGGGACGGCCGACTAGCTGGGGAAAGTAAGATATCATGATGGGGACGGCCATCAAGATAAAGCTGTAAAATTCTCTGGAAATTAATGAAACATGACGGGGACGGCCATCAAGTTCATAAAGGTAAAGTAACCAACGATGGGGACGGCCATCGGGCTAAAAGGAAAAGGGACCACGACGGGGACGGCCATCGGGTTAAAGAATAAATGAAATAAACAGATGATGGGGTACGGCCATCAAAGGTGAAGGACGATCACCTAGCAGGGAACGGCTGCTCTGTTGGGGATAAAAGAAATATGATGGGGACGACCATCAAAGGTGGAGGACGACCACCTGGCAGGGTACGGCTGCCGGAAATATCAACGATGGGGACGGCCATCGGATAGAAAAGGTCAACGATGGGGACGGCCATCGGACGAGCATGATGGAGGACGACCATCAAGAAGTGGAGGACGACCACTCAGCAGGGTACGGCTGCTCTCGAGGTTTCTCATGACATAGGACGAATGCCAGATAACCAAAATCAACAATGGGGACGGCCATTGGATAAAATGATGAAGGACGATCATCAAAAGGTGGAGGACGACCACCTAGCAGGGGACGGCTGCTAAAAACAACGATGGGGACGGCCATCGGATGAGCATGATGGAGGACGACCATCAAGAAGTGGAGGACGACCACTCAGCAGGGTACGGCTGCTCTCAGGGTTATCATAACACAGGACGAGTGTTAGATAAAAGAAAATTTGTTGGTGATCTACTGGGGATATAGTAAACACGGACGAGCGTTTACATCCAAGAAAGGAAAGTATAAGTGTTTGGTATTGTGTATAGATTAAAGATGCAGACGAGCATCCTTAAGACTATGATACGGACGAGTATCACGTAGAAACAAACTGACACATGTTCAGAGATGATGATACGGACGAGTATCAACGGGTTAACAAGGAACACGGACGAGTGTTGTGTCTGGAGGAATTCTTCTGGGGAATAGTAGACACAGACGAGTATCTATATTCAAGAAGACACAAGTGTTTGACACGGTGTATGGGTTAAAGATGCGGACGAGCATCCCTAAGACTATGATACGGACGAGTATCAGGTAGAAACAAACGCTAGACGCAATGTTCTGAGATGATGGTACGGACGAGTACCAACGGGTTAACAAGGAACACGGACTATTGTCGAATCTGTGGGGTTATGAGTGGTGTATATAAGATACGGATGAGTATCTGTATAAGTGTACCAATGAGTAGTAAGTATGTATATAAGTGTTTATCTGCTGGGGAGAGTGACACGGACGAGCGTCAAAAGGAGAAAAGTATAATATAAACATGTATATGGGTGATGAAAGTGTAAGCGACTGCGCTGGGGATATGACACGGACGGGTGTCGAGAAAGTGTATATAAGTATATGCGAGTGCAAAGAGGATGTCTTTGGCTTTCTGCTGGTGATTTGACACGGAGGGGCGTCCAAAGGTGCATATATTGGTGTTTGTGATTTGTGAGGCAACTGCTTTTGCTGGGACTCTGGTGGGGATTTTTGTGCAATGATGATGAACGGTTTGTTATTCGCAAGTGTTACTTCAGAACATGGCTTACGATTATGCTATGTATTTGATTTTTGCCGTAATGCTCCGTATTAGACGGAATGCTACGCTCTGAGGGGATAGTATGATGCGAATGCCATGATTATGCAAGGAGGCACAGATCCGGGATTCGGATCCCGTTGCTGCAAAGATCTCTGGTTGATCTGCTTGAAGTGAACATCCCAGCTGGGGATGAGATCATTGGTAGATCTGATGATATATCTGCTTGGGGATATAGGTCATTGGTTGACATCCTTATAATGGGACCCAGCTGGGGTTTGTAGAAGCTTTCTTCACTCTGTTGTGATCTTCTATGCGCTGCTCTTCCGGATAGGGGCTGAAGATTCTGTGAGGAGATGATTCCCTGACTCCTGTACTCAACTGAGGATGAAATGGCAGCTCGGCTGGGGAATTATGAGAGGCAACTCAGCTGGGGATAGCAACAAGAGGCAACTCAGCTGGGGATAGAGCATTTCGGATGCCGAGATTGAGTGTATGTTGATTTGGCAACTTTGCTGGGGAAGTGGGCATTCTCCAGTGCCGCGTGGAAGATAGACCGAGTTGATAATGATTCGCCTGCTTGCTGAAACGTAATTTGCATGCCCCAGGTTGCGTCCTGGATACCTGCAACCCTGCAAAGATAAGGAAACGTACAAAAGGTCCCGAGGTATCCTTCACTGAATTCCGTCAAAGGAGTTAAGCACTTTCGAGAGTAAGTATATTCCCTGCAAGCATGCGTTTTATTATTATTATTTTTTGGGAGAAAAGCATCTGTACTTATGCAATTGATTTTTTAGAGACATCAGACATCTTTTGCAAATAAAATGTACAAAACGAGACATGACTAAAATTCTGATTTTATTAATTCATATGCCCTGAATTGGCGAGTACAGTCAAAGAAACAAATCCCCTGGAATGAGGAGATTGCTACAAATTGAGAAACAAAATGTTGGCAGTGTTGATGACGTTTTAAGGAGCTTCCTCTTCTGCTATGACTCGTATGACAATGACGTTCTTCTCGTCTTGCTTTCTGGAGAGAGTTGATTCTGATTGAAGCTTGATCCTTTGTAGCTTACCAAGTTGTAGATAATACAGACGAATTCAGAATGCAGTTGTTCGCTTATCCCCTTATTTTGCATGGATCGCCCTTTCGGGTTTTCAATCCATCGGGATACCCATTTTTGCCTGAGCTGTCCAATGTGGCTTTTCAACTCAGCGGGTGTACATTTTTTTCATTTATTTCCCTTATTTTTGCCCGAGTCTTTTATTCTGTTTTTTGACTCGCCGGGATGCCCTATTTTTGCCTGGACTTACATTCTGTTTTTATGTCCAGCGGGTCATTTTATGCGAAGTATTTTTTAACTGCATCTGAATTCACAGGGGACGGGAAATCTTCACCATCCATGGTGCTGAGCATCAGTGCTCCACCAGAGAAAACTTTCTTTACCACAAATGGTCCTTCATAATTTGGTGTCCATTTGCCCCTGTGGTCTGTATGAGGAGGGAGGATTCTCTTCAGCACAAGATCTCCTACTTGGTACCCTCGGTGCCTGACTTTCTGATCGAAGGCTTTCTTCATTCTCTTCTGATATAACTGCCCATGACAAATTGCAGCCAACCTTTTCTCTTCGATCAGACTCAGTTGTTCGAATCGGGACCGAACCCATTCTGCTTCACTCATTTTAACATCCATTAATACCCGTAACGAGGGTAGTTCAACTTCAACAGGTAGGACTGCTTCCATACCATATACGAGCTGATACGGTGTTGCCCCAGTGGATGTTCTGATTGACGTGCGGTACCCATGCAAGGCAAACGGTAGCATTTCATGCCAGTCTTTGTATGTGATTACCATCTTCTGCACAATCTTCTTAATATTCTTATTCGCTGCCTCAACAGCGCCATTCATCTTTGGCCTGTAAGGAGAAGAATTGTGATGTTGGATTTTGAAGTCCCGGCATAATTCGGCCATCATTTTGTTGTTTAAGTTGGAACCATTATCAGTAATGATTCGCTCGGGAACTCCATATCGACAGATGATATCTCTCTTCAGAAATCTGGCTACCACTTGCCTAGTAACATTTGCATATGAGGCTGCTTCAACCCACTTGGTGAAATAGTCAATGGCGACCAGGATGAATCTATGGCCATTTGAAGCAGTTGGCTCGATCTTGCCAATCATATCAATGCCCCACATAGCAAAGGGCCAGGGTGAAGACATGATGTTCAACGGATTGGGAGGCACATGCACCTTATCTGCGTAAATCTGGCATTTGTGGCATTTTCTGGCGTAAGCACAACAGTCTGCATCCATTGTGATCCAGTAATAGCCTGATCTTAACAACTTTTTAGCCATGGCATGCCCTCCAGCATGGGTACCAAAAGATCCTTCGTGCACTTCATGCATCAACAAATCTGCTTCTGTCTTGTCAACACATCTGAGGAGTACCATATCAAAGTTCCTTTTGTATAAAGACCCATCAGTGTTCAGAAAGAAACTTCCAGCAAGCCTTCTCAGAGTCTTCTTATCATTGGAAGATGCCCCACGTGGGTATGTTTGATCCTCCAAGAAGCACTTAATGTCATGGAACCAAGGCTTATTGTCTTTGACAACTTCTGCTGCGAACACATATGCTGGTCTGTCGAGTCTGGACACTGAAATCTGAGGTACAAAATTAGCAGTTTGAACTTTGATCATGGATGAAATGGTAGCAAGAGCATCTGCAAACTGATTCTCATCCCGAGGGATATACTCGAGCTTGACTGTTGTGAAGAAAGTCAGTAACCTTCTTGTATAATCCCTGTAAGGTATCAGATGATCCTGGTGGGTGTACCATTTCCCGTTGGTTTGATTAACTACCAGAGCCGAATCTCCGAATACAGTCAAAGTCTTGATCCTGAGGTCAATGGCTTCCTCAAGACCCATAATGCAAGCTTCGTATTCAGCTTCGTTGTTAGTGCAGTTGAAAGTGAGTTTTGCCGAGAAAGGCATGTGAACCCCTTTAGGCGTAATGAGTACTGCACCAACACCACGGCCATTCATGTTAACAGCCCCATCGAACATCATAATCCATTCTTCCTCCGGGTCAGGCCCTTCAGTGTGAACAGGCTCCTCATGATCTTTTGATTTAATGAACATGATGTCTTCATCAGGGAAGTCAAATCTCATAGGCTGGTAGTCATCAATGGGTTGCTCAGCAAGATATTCAGATAGTACACTGCCCTTGATGGCTTTCTGAGATGTGTACTGTATGTCGTATTCTGTAAGAATCATCTGCCATCTTGCAACCCGTCCGGTAAGAGCTGGCTTCTCAAATATGTACTTAACTGGGTCCATTTTTGAGATCATTAAGGTAGTGTGGGTCAACATATACTGCCTTAGTCGGCGAGCAGCCCACGCTAAAGCACAGCAAGTTTTCTCGAGCAGTGAATAACGTTGTTCACAGTCGGTAAACTTTTTGCTTAGGTAGTATATTGCATACTCTTTTCGACCAGACTCGTCATGCTGGCCCAGCACACACCCCATTGACTCTTCTAATATTGTCAAGTACATTATTAGAGGTCTTCCTTCAACTGGAGGCATAAGGATTGGAGGTTCTTGCAGATATTCTTTGATCTTGTCAAAAGCCTTCTGGCAATCTTCGTTCCACCTGACCGTTTGTTCCTTTCTTAGCAGCTTGAACAAGGGTTCACAGGTTGCTGTGAGGTGGGATATGAACCGTGAGATGTAGTTCAATCGACCTAAGAACCCTCGGACTTCTTTCTCAGTTTTCGGTGCAGGCATCTCTTGGATGGCTTTGACTTTATCAGGGTCAACTTCAATCCCTTTCTCACTTACAATAAAGCCCAGCAGCTTACCGGATCGCACCCCGAATGTGCATTTGTTGGGTGATCTTCCTCTGTAAGGGACTTGGTGATCATGTCATCCACATAACACTCGATTTCCTTATGGATCATATCGTGGAATAATGTCACCATAGCCCGTTGATACGTTGCACCAGCATTCTTCAGTCCGAATGGCATCACCTTGTAACAGAACGTGCCCCAAGGTGTAATGAATGTTGTCTTCTCCATGTCTTCAGGTGACATCTTGATTTGATTATATCCTGAAAATCCGTCCATGAAGGAGAATACCGAGAACTGAGCCGTGTTATCCACCAATACATCAATGTGAGGTAATGGGAAGTCATCTTTCGGGCTGGCTCTGTTCAGATCCCGGTAGTCAACACACATTCTTACTTTGCCGTCTTTCTTAGGCACAGGCACTATGTTAGCAACCCACGGCGGATAGCTAGTTACAGCAAGGAACCCGGCGTCCCACTGCTTTTGTACCTCTTCTTTGATTTTCATAGCCATGTCTGGGCGAGTTCGGCGCAGTTTCTGTTTAACTGGTGGGCATTCTTCCCTCAAAGGCAGCTTATGCACAACAATGTCGGTATCCAACCCTGGCATATCTTGATACGACCAAGCAAACACATCAACATACTCTTGAAGCAGATCTATCAGTTGTCTCTTCACTGAGTCTTGCAGGCAGGCCCCGATTTTAACTTCCTTCACGTCTTCGTCTGTACCAAGATTAATCACTTCAATCTCCTCCTGGTGAGGAGTAATAACCTTTTCCTCCTGTCTCAACAACCTAGCTAGCTCTTCAGGAAGCTCATATTCTTCATCAACCCCTTCATCAGCTTGATTGATTGGATTGTCAAAGTCATACGATGTCATAGCCGTGCTGTTGTCGGTGCTGTCAGGAAGGCACTCTCTGCAAGGGTTAAGTTTGTTCATTTTAGTGATTGATTTTAATCTTACTTTAGAAAAAAGTGAAATGAAGTTACCATTTTGAAAACACCGCCATTTATTTTTGTACAAAAAGAAAAATGGAAAAAACAGTGAGCAGAAAAGAAAAAGACTTGTTTGCAAAAAGATGTCTGATATTTCATTAATTTAATCTTGTTTGCACAAAAGTACAGATGGCCCTGATCACAAAATGAGTCTTGTCATCTTGGGCAAGATGCAAGACTTGGATGCATGCTATAAAAATACAGGAAATAATAATTACTCTGCATGAGTAACTCTTATAATTTCCTGGGAAGACCAGTTCGAGACACTGCTCCCCGGGATCTTTGGACGAATCCAATTCTCCAGATTGCGCTCCTCTTCCAGCTCGTCTTCCAGATTGTTGATAGCATCAGGGGTAAGCATCCCCCCACTGACAAATCCAGGCTTCTCAGCAGCCTTTGCTTAATGTTGAGTTGGTCTGTAACCCAACCCAAATTTGTCCTTCTTCTCCTCCACAGCTAAGACCTTGCCCCAGCCTAGGGCAGTTCCTTCCTCAACAACCTTCCGGGCTTGTTGGTAAGACGACATGGAGATCCCTGACACAGCAGATGCTTCATTGACATTCAAGGCTTCAAAACCTTGGCTCATTGTTTCATGGATCTCTCCATCCATCTCAATGTACTTATACGTAGCCAGATGGCTAACGAAAATATCCTCTTCTCCACAGATTGTGACAACTTGACCTTCCCACTCAAATTTTAACTTTTGGTGAAGGGTAGACGTTATTGCGCCGGCGGCGTGAATCCAGGGTCTACCCAACAAACAGCTGTAGGCGGGCTGAATGTCCATCACGTAAAAGATAGTTTTAAAGGTTTGCGGGCCAATTATCACAGGAAGCTCAATCTCTCCCAGAACCGATCTCTTCGAACCATCAAAGGCTCGTACCACCAGGTTGCTGGGTCTCAATGCCGATCCATCATATTCTAACTTCACCAGAGCCTTCTTTGGTAAGACATTCAGGGAAGAACCTGTGTCCACCAGCACATGAGAAAGGACAGCTCCTTTGCATTCCATGGTTATGTGCAAGGCTTTGTTGTGATTGCGGCCATCCGCTGTCAAGTCCGAATTGGTAAACCCTAGCCCATTGCTAGCAGTAACATTTCCAACCACGGTTTCCAATTGGTTGACAGTAATCTCCTCAGGCACGTAAGCTGCGTGCAAGACTTTAAGTAGTGCATTCCGATGGGCTTCGGAGCACATAAGCAGTGAGAGGATAGAGATTTTGGATGGCGTCTGGTGAAGCTGATCCACAACTTTATAATCACTCTTTTTGATGATTCGCATAAACTCATCAACTTCCTGATCAAATGGAGTCTTCAGGGCTTCTTTGGCAGCTGGATCCTCCTGCACCGGGCCTTTTCCTTTTGCCTTGGCAGCAGCTTCTGCTTCGGCTGTAGGTCTTTGGACTTGTGAAGCAAAGAGACGTCCTCTTCGAGTGAAGCCTCCGCCTCCCCCCACATTATCTACTTGTGGTGCAGGTGCTGATGTTTCCAGAGTGATTCTTTTCCATTCACAATACACGTCAGAGCCATAGTGCCAAGGGATGGCCCTATTGCTTACATATGGTACTGGTCCAGGCACCGTGACAGTGACTGGACTGATTGCTACTGCTGAAGGGACTGTTATTGTTTGTGGATCATAAAAGATTGTAACTGGTGCTCTGGTGGGAGCAGCACCTTCTGAATGGTAGGCGGAGTTATTTTCAGGATCGTAGAATATGGTAACAGTAGAGACATCTTCATGATTGATTGCTGGTGTTGTAGGAGGTGTTGTTGGAAGGACTGATGTTGTTGATGGAGATTCGAAATGGAATGAAGCTGAAGTTGTAGCAGGAGAAACTGTTGAAAACTGATCATTTGAGAGGACAGGTGAAGTACTTGTTGATGTTGCTGGTGAATTGTCGGGAACAATAGTTGCTGCAGTTGTAGGAGGGTCTGAAACCGTTGCTGATGAAGTTGTCGGATTTGTCGGAAATGACGTAGTGATCTGTAGCAGGCCACTCTGAATAAGGCTGTCAATGCCATTCCTCAGGTCCTCACACCCATTCCATGAAATATTGCAATAGGGACACCCTAGTTCACACCCTGGAAATATTTGGTTTTCACGGAGTTGAGCTTTGATTTCCACCAATGGTGTCCTGATCTGATCCACACTGGTTATTAAATAAGACGGTCTGTCTTCTTCAATAGCGTTAATTCGAGGACCACCATGGTTTGGCATTGGGTTTTTATTGACATTGGGCGGCGGTGCAAAATTCAGAGCCTTGGAGTCTACCAAGTCTTGTACCTTCATATGCAGAGCCCTGCATTTTTCTGTACTGTGACCAGGTGCGTTTGAATGAAAAGCACACCTAGCATTGGAGTTATAGTTCCTTGGTAGACTGTTGGGATCCGGAGGTGCCAACGTTCTTAGCTCAACTAGGTTGAGTTTCAGAAGTTGTGGCAGCAAGGCGGCATACGGCATCGGGATCGGGTCGATCACTCTGTTAGCTTGAGATGGCCTCTGTTGGAATGGCCTTTGTTGATTGTTGTTGTTGGTGTTGTTGCTGTTGTAGTTTCTTGGAGGATATTGATTCTGCTGATACTGAGGTTGTTGTTGGAAGTTTTGTTGAGGAGGTTGATAGACTGGCTGTGGATGAGCTGGAGCAGGGATAGTGACCGCTGCTATTGACCTTTGAACATATTGGGGCCTACCCCTGTTTGAGTGGATGGCATTGGTCTCGCCAGTTCTTCTCGGGCCTGCAAAAGGCTTTCTTGTACTGCTGGACGAACTGGCACCATTATCGGAAATTTTGCCCATTTTTAACAAGCTTTCAATTCTCTCCCCGGCTATGACAACATCTGCAAAGCTAGTGGAAGAGAAAGCAGCCAACCTGTCAATGTATGTTCCCTGAAGAGTGTTCATAAACATGTCTGCCATTTCTCTTTCAGACATTGGTGGTTGAACAGCAGCAGCCAGTTGCCTCCACCTTTGAGCATATTCTCGGAAACTCTCCCTCGAAGACTGTGACATTCCCATCAGGAGAGTCCTGTTGGGTGCCATGTCTAGATTATACTGATACTGTCTGATGAAGGCCTCTGCCAGGTCCTTCCAGCATCTAATTGTTGCCCTTGTCAGATGGGAATACCACTCCCTCGAAGCTCCAGTCAAGCTATCTTCAAAATAGAACATCCACAATTTCTCATCCATTGTATAGGCCTTCAGCCTTCCCAGAAATGATTGTAGGTGAGTCCGGGGGCAGGAAGTCCCATTGTACTTTTCGAAACAAGGTGGCTTGAACTTATGGGGGATCCTGACCCCTTCTACCAAACCCATGTCCATGACGTCGAAACCCAAAGAATTTTGAGATTCTAAGGATCTCAACTTCTCAGCTATTTCTTCCAACCGTCTATCGTAAGTTTCCTCTCCAGCACCCATTACTGTAAATTGGTCCTCCTGGGGATCTTCTTGAAGTACCCTGGCTGCAGTGGCTGTTCCCTGGATGTTGGCAGGAATATTAACTTCAGGATGGAGATGTGGGCCAAACACAGGAGGGTTAACATGAGGTTGCACCCGTTCATTGTTACTTGTGCCAGCAGTCCCCACATGGGGCTCATCTTGATTCCTCCCTTCTACCAAAGCCCTGAGCCTCTCCTGGCTTTGAGCTAAATTGTTCATTACTTCCATGAACTGCGTTATCTGAGTTCTCATCTCCAGCCTTTCGTTGGCCATCTGGTTTCTGACCTCCGTAAGGTCTTGCTGCATCTGATCCATCTGAATTCCCGGAAGGTTGTTTCTAGTTGGGTACCTGTGTGGCCTGTTGAGGGGAAATACCCGGCGGCGAGCAATAATTCCTGAGTATCACAACGGAGGTTAGCATCAACAAAACAAAAACCTACAAAACAAACAAAGGGGTTAGTATGCAATGCAGTTATGCTTATTTGCTCTCAAGGTATCCGGTTTGGCTTTCAGTTTTGACCCTTCCAGACCCTCGAAGATGCTGCTGTTGAAGTTGCTTTTGAAGTGAACTCAGATGGAACAAACTAACAAATATATTACATAAGATGAAATAATACAACTTGTTCTTTTTACAACACCAGCCCTCTAAGGGGTCAAAATACATCACAAAAACAAAAGTACATGGAATAGGAATAACAACAAGCAAATGATCAAATTCCAAGGCCAAACTCATCCTCACGAACTTCCTTAAGAAGTGCTTCGGTCACAGGATCAGCCGGCCGCTCCGTAAGATTTCTGATGAGAAGGTTTCTCGTTGCAACCGCTGCAGTCAACTTCTTGTTTTGACTTTGGTCTTTAGACC
This sequence comes from Lathyrus aphaca, assembly GCA_963966055.1. Lineage (NCBI taxonomy): Eukaryota > Viridiplantae > Streptophyta > Magnoliopsida > Fabales > Fabaceae > Lathyrus > Lathyrus aphaca. The sequence goes on from OZ014523.1 coordinate 444,015,742, forward strand.
TCTTCACTCCAGCTCTGATTTCTAACTCTGATATTTCCCTCTGGGCTGCTGCCAGGGCTTTTTCCATCTGTTCCATCTTGTCCTGAACTCTCTTGTCTTCTAAAGTATGGGCCTCAGTGATCCGGACCCACCTGGCCTGACTCTCTTTCAAATACAAGTCTGTCCTCGCTCTCTGGAACTGGGCTTCTTTACAAGCATTCTTCAGAATCTGCTCACCAGCTTTAGACTTCTTGATATAATCTCCAGACTTCTCAATTTTAGTCAAGTGTTCCACTTTCAACTTCTCCAATCTCTCAATCTCCCTCACACCTTCACTCCTCTCCCGGAGGGTCTTCTGCAAAGCCTGGGTTAGCTTCTCATTTCTTTCTTTCAAGCTCTCAAACTCCTCCAAACTGATGGTGGCAGGGGGTGGTGCTGAAGATGACTCAGGCATGTCTTCTATGGTAAAGGGCATTCCAGAGAATTGGGCCCTGGCATGGGACCACTCATAATATTGTGCTGATGCCACACTATTGCACTTCCCTAGAATGGTGACTCCCTTGGTTTGAACATTATCCCAGGCCCAGGCAGCCTGCCTAACAACAGCCAAACCAATCTTGTTCTCACAGTAGAGGGTCTCAACCAAGTCTTGCTCCCTGGGAGTATGGACCAGTGCATAGCCTAATTGCCTCCTGAATAGCAGAGGGTTGTAATTGATACTTCCCTTGACCCCTATTAAAGGCACATTGGGAAAGTGTCCACAGCTTGTAATGATATCTCTGCCCTTGGTGCTTTGAGTACACCATCTGATATCTGCTGAAGTGAGAGTAGTGAGCCTCTTAGCCCAGTTGCTCTGCTGATGAGGATTGAGAAATGCATCTGTCCTGGGTAGATGCTTTAGAAGCCAAGCATGGAATAATGGAGCACAACACCTCACTAGCCTTCCCCTATGCTTCTCATTCTTCTGATGTACTGAGTAATAGAGATCTCCTAGCAAGGTTGGCACTGGGTTCTTCAGGATGAACAAATGGATTGCATTCTTGCTGATGAATCGAGGCTCATCTGCAAACAACACAATTCCATATACACTTAAGGCCAACAGAGCACAAACAGCTCTCCACTCCCCCAGGGAGGCCTTCAGACTAGCTTGGGAAATCAGGAAGTCAAGATGAAAACCAGGGATCCCAGCTTTAGAGGTCATATGTTGTTCAATCAAAACAGGTTCCAGGTGCAAAGCTTTTGCCACCTCTCCATTGCTGGGAAAGACCATTTCAGGGTTGAAAGGGATTTCCCTCTTGATAGGCAAACCAACCAAAGATGAGTATTCTTCTAATAGAGGGCCCAACTGGAAGTCTTGAAAGGTGAAGCATCTCAATGGAGGGTCATAAAACTGAATGCAGGTGTGGATCAAACTCCTCTGGGATGGGTCCAGATCCATGACTAAGTCAAGTATATCCCCATAATGCTCCCTGAACAAAGGTATGTGCTCTGGAGTGATCAGGGTTTGGATCCTCCTGATGTCTGATAAGTCTGGTTGGAAGAAATGATAGGTGATGTTGCTTTTCTTTGGAGCCATGATGCTGAAGACTGAGTAGAGTGCTGATGAAGATGCCGAGGAGTGGGCCACTGGCTGGCTAGTGCAAGTAACTGAAGTATATGGCTGACAAGCTGAAGCAAGTGCTGGTGGAGATAGGTCAAAACTACAGATGGGGTCAAAACTAAAACCAGATGAAGGTGGATACCCTGAAATACAAATAAGCAAATGTTAATATGATGCAATGGGTATGTATGCAAATGAAATGCAAGGGTTTGTGACTGAGCTGGATCTGATCAAAATGCCCTGGTATAGATCCATGTGTATTCAAGAATCCCAGATGGAGGTCTAAAAATCCAGTAACCGGGGTGGGGGACTCAAATAAAGAGCCACATGTCCAGGGTTTTAGAATCACAAGAACTATCCAACATGGAGCATTCTTAACAAAGTCAAAGTAACAGGGTATTCTGAGGCCAAGGTACCTGCAAACCTGTAAACAGCCCAACCCCCTCACAGGTGATGATCTAGAACAAGGATCCTCAGACTTGGATCAGTTATGAGAAGTGTAAACACTTCTAACCCGGAGGTACAGTGTTTACAATAACCATAACAATTCCTCCTCTAATTCACCTCAGTTTCTGAAGGTCAATACTAAAAGGTCATCCAGACTTAGAAGGCTTCCCAGATAGCCCTAGCATTGCAGGAAATCCGCAACACAGAGTTCTCAAGAAGAAACCCATATCTGAACCGTGTTTCATATTCCCGCACCAGACCGAAATGGAATGGGAAAGAATATGATTCACTCTAGCCTAGGTGTCACTCAGGTCCCAGGTATAGGACCTTAACTCTCAATGAAACACCCACCCACCAAAACAAAAACCAAATCCAGCCAGCAACAATGACAGTATGATATAAATAAATGCAATAAAGAAAGCAATAAAGTAACTGTACATAAAGCAATAAACAAAAATAAATACAAGCACAAACAAGCACATAACACCCCAGTAAACACAAATCAATCAAGCGCTAGGAGGAACCCACAAAAAGAACCAGAAGCCCTGGTTGCAGTATAAGGATCCCCAGCAGAGTCGCCAAGCTGTCGCTCCCGACAAGTGACACGGGGGTCAGATGAAGGTACAGACGCGAACGGTCGGCGAGGGGAACAGTGAGAACACACATCCGTGAACTCACTGGAGAATGAATAGAGTCGCCAGCTAGGCATTTTTATCCCGGAGGAAAGGCAATGCTGCATAGACCTAGGAAAGATGGATAAGACGGTTGCGAACCAGAGAGACTGAGAAAGGGGGTTGGTTACAACCTGGGAAGGTATTAGCACCCAGATTGTCCGCCGTACTCGACGGGATCCACGCTTAAAAGATTTGTGTTTTAAAGGGGTAGTGTCAGTGCAGTCTGTGTATAAAGAGCTGGAAAGCAATATGTACAGGTGTCAGTGTAAAGTGTATAAGTGATGTGAAGTATGAAAGTGTCAGTGTGAGATCAGGAATGAAATGCTCATGATAATGAGGCTTAAAGAGTAAAGCTGGAAGGAGGGGGAATACACAGAGACTTTTGTTCGATAACTGTTAAGTTATGCCTACGTATCCTCTCGTGCAATGAGGAAGTCAGAACACCGTAGTTCGACCCAAAGAGACTGAAAGATGAATTGACTGATGAACTGCTTACTTGTCTATGCTCAAGTGTATGACCTGTCTGGCTCAGGTGCTGACTGTCTTGCATTAGACGGAAGAAGCAAGTTCTCGTTTGTGAGTGAAGGTGATGAGAAAAGAATCCCGGAGGAGACGATTATTGTTTGTTTTTGTATTTTCAGTCTTTTATTGCTTGTTGAAAGTTTGTCATAAGTTAATGAGCTTAAGCCTAAACCAATGGATTTAGTAAACTCATCACATCTTCCCTCTGATTAGGGGTAATGAGAATACCTTAAGTGTGAAGTCAGATTCTCACACTTAATCACCTTTGGTATAGGATTAAGATCATTAACCTACTTGTGATTATTTAGATGTTTTTGGTGTTTTTGTTTAGTGTTAAGTAATGAGGTTAAGCCATAATCATGGATTAAACAGACTCATTACACCATCCTAAAAGAAGGATGATAGATGAGAATGTTTAAGCTGAGGAAAGCTCCTCAACTTAATCCATGATTAGGGATTAAACCCATGACAAAACAAACCTTTGATTAAGTGGATTTTATTTAATGATATGGTGATGAAGTGATTTTTATGATTTGTAAGACAACTTGAGGGGGACTTGTCCATTAACACTAGGGTTAGTCCTTCTTAACCACTTAAGGAAGAATTAGAACCCTAATGCAAGGCCCAAGTTACAAGTGTGATGTCTTGATATTTATTAAGTGAATTGATTAAGAGATTTAAACATATAAAGGGTTCAAGACTTAGGATTAAAGTTATACACTCCATCCTAAAAGAAGGATGCAGGCATAAGCTTAATCACAAAGTCTTAAAACCTTTAGGGTTTAGTCCCTAATTATGAGATGAGAAGAGAAGACTCAAAGAGAGACACAAAGGTAAAAAACTATGAGGGGAGACTAATCAAAACCCTAATTCATTGTCATGCTTGGTTGATCCTAAGGTTTGTGAGGTTTTCAAGAAGAATCTTCAGAAGAACCACCAGGAAGCAGATGAACAGGATCAAGAGAAGCAAAGCAACTTGCTTCATTCAAGAAGTCAAGTTACTTGAAGAAAGAAAGTGGGGGAAAGAAGAATGAGCAAGCTCAATCTCAAACACATATAAGAATGCAGCAATGGATGCAAGAGAGATGAAAAGAAAAGTTATGAGAAGTGAAGGCAAATTCACTTCCCAAGTTTACTTACCACCTGAAATGTTAGAAAGAAATGCAATGCAATGCTAAATGAAATGAAATGACATGATGCAAAGCAAAACCAGAAGCAAATTGATGATGATTATGATGTTATGAAGTGCTGCAAACAAGAGGCAAGACATGGGGATGCTCATGCAAGATCATGGATGCAAATGATGCAAGTTAAGGAGCATGAATGAACATGAAAAGTTATGAAGCATACAAGACAAATGACATGGCAAATATGTAATGCAATGATCAAACATGCTTTCTACATGTCTTAAGATGTCAAATGAAACACAAGAATGCACAAAATGCAAAGACAAGTCATGTTATGCAAGAGAATGCAAAAGGGATGCAAATGGAAGCCCAAATTAGGGTTCATGAAACAAACATCAAACAAAACCAAAAACAGAAGCAAACCCTAGGATAAAAAATGGAAAAGGCCAACCAAAGAAACCCTAAACCTATAATGAACCACTGCCCAAAGGGGAACTCTCAACTCTTAACCAATCTCAAGATATGATTTTTCTAAGTTATTAGGGTTTTTAGGGTTCCTAAACAAAAGAAATGCCAAACAATTGGAAAATGCAAGATCAAATCATGACCATTTTACCCTAGGAACTACATGCCAAATACAAAACAATGCAAGAAGAATCAATGTCTCAACCTTCTCCAATAGGCAGAAATGAATTTTTAAACTTATGATCAAATTAATGCATAAAAAATGATTTAATTCAATGAAAAATTCTTAAAATGCATCAAGATCAAAAAAGAAATTTGGTTTGAAGGTTGGACAATGTTTCTAAATGTCTTAGAACATTTCATGAATTTTTTGGTGATTTTTAAATACCTAAAAGTATTTTTAATTAATTAATTTCCATTAATCAATTAAAAATAATCTTTTAAATGTTTAAAAATACTTTTTTAATGATGAAAAATGAAATAAAAATATTTTTGTGTCATAAAAATTAATAAAACTCAGAGGAAAAAGTTTCATAATTTTTATGCATTTTTTGCTATTTTAAAATAATTATGCAAGTTAATTGAAAAGAAAATGAATAAAAATCAAATAAAATAAGAAGTAATCAGCATGGAAGGCCAGGATTCAATCTGGAAAAGAAATGGTTGACTTGGCGCGTGATCGTGTGGCTCACGTTTGAACTGACTTAAACTTAATTAATTAAATAAATAATGCTGATTAGGGTTTAATGACTGCATCCTAGCCATCCGTACGCGCGCGAAGTCAACTTTTTCAACGCATCTGATGGCTCACATTCAAATGACAATTAATTATGCAATTAGGGCTTAATCACTCTCAGGTGGCCGGAGAAGACTTCCGGTCGTCTTCTCCGGCCAGTTCTCTCCCTGAAAAATCCCCAAACCCCTCAAATCGTATCAAAAATGAAAAACAAGAACTGGGAAATGATCTCCAACCTCTCCCGAATCAAACCCCTCTCTCAAAACACATTTCTTTTTCCTAATCAAGCTGAATCGAAGAAAATGAAAGCTAGGGCACGCAGGTTTCAGAGACAAATTAAACTCTCAAATCAAAGCCATTTTCAAAACCAAAGACATCAGGATAATCAGTGAATCACATAGAACAAGTTTGTAACAAGAAAAATGATTTCTGGAAAAATAATTTTCAAGCTACCTGAGATTTGGAGCTTTCAACTCGAGGACTTTCTGGCCACTTCTCCTTGTGCAATCCACTCCACTTGGTCCACAGAAGATGCTTGAATGCTCAAAAGGAGTTTAAGTTGGCCGGATAGTGAGATTCGACAGCTTTTGCTCAAGCTTGATCAGAAATGGCAATGGAGTTTCTGGAGGTTTCAGGCCATTGTGAATGATGGTTTGTGGTCCTGAGGATGAATGGAGAAGGTCTGGAGTGTTTGTTTGTATGTTGGTGAGCTAGGGTGAGAGTTTCGAATGAAACTGCAAGCTGATGTGAAAATGGTGCAGTGATGTTGTAGCTTGTTTAAGGCCTGGTTCTTGGTTGCTTTGGGCTCAATGAGACATGGTGAGATGATTGGTAAAGATGGTTTGGATGTATGTGAGCTGGGCAGAGAGTTTCGAAGGCAAAAGCAAAATGGAGTGTTCTTGTGTATGTGATGAATGTGTGTGTTTCAGCCTTGCTTAGTGTTTTGTTTAGCTTGCAAATTGTCCACATAACTCTCTCTCATTGGTCAGTTGACAAGACATGCCCTTTATTGATTGGTAAGTTAACTTTTGCAAAAAGTCAAATAATGTGTAAGAGAAGTAAGGCTCATGATCTAGGCAAGTACATGGCATGGGCTGGCGCAGCAAGGTGAGGTGAGAGGCTAGCAAAGCTCAGCATCCAAGGCTGCAAGTTGTAGGGAGCATGATCATGAGTTTTGCAACTTGTTGTAACTTTGGTTCACATGTGACCTTTTCATGAAAATCTCTCATTACACAAACCATAAACATGTGAACCTTGGTCCAAATCTGATTTTTGTGACTTAGAGAATGCTTGTGTGCTGGTTTGAAGTGAATTAGAAGTCACATATGTCGCTCCCGGGATTTCCATCCTGGTACAAACGCGAAAGTGGCGCGGAAGAAGAATAGAGTCGCCAGCCATGCATTTTTATCCCGAAGAAAGGGAATGGTAATGCTGCACAAACCAGAAGAAAGAAAGAGGAAGGACACAGGTCCTGCGAACCAAAGAGACTGAGTTCGGGAGTCGGTTACGACCTGGGAAGGTATTAGCACCCAGATCGTCCGCCGTACCCGACGGGATCCACGCTTGCAAAGAATACTGTTTCAAAGGGTGAGGGTATGAAAACTGCAGCAAAAGAAAAGAAAATGAACTGGAAAAGAAAAATGAGAAAGGAAATGAATAAGAAAAGAAAAGGAAAAATGTAGGGAAAATAAAGATTGTGCTCGAACGGGACCTACCCCGCTGCCTACGTACCTCATCAGGATAATGAGGATCAGAGACGCCGTAGTTCCCCTAACTAGGGGTAGAAAAGAAATTGCTTGTGGATTAAGGCTTGAACTGCCTATGCCATTGCTCAGGTGTTGCAGGCTCGGACGACGAGTGCGTAACCGTCTTGCAAAATGACAAGTAGGAGCAAGTTCGCGTACGGAGCGAAGGAGATGAGAAAAGAATTCCCGAAGGAAAGACGTTTATTGTTTGTTTGGTGTTTTTTAGAAGCTTTTATGAGTGAAAGTTTGCATAGGTAAGTGTACCCAAGTCTTACTCAATGGGATGTGTACATCTCACATCATCCCGAAATGGAATGCGCAAGAGGCACACCTATCTATGGAGGAAATCCCCAAAGCTAGTCCCACAAGTGAAGGCTCAAGCACACTAACCTATTATCATTATTAAGTGTTTTTGTGGTTTTGATTAAGAAGTGTTTTTTTAGCTTTTCTTTGTGAGGTACTCATGTTAAGACCTATCCACCACGAGTGATGACTCACACCTCGCCCCGAAATGGAACGCATGTGAGCATCTCATAGCAAAGTCTCATGTCACATGAAAGTACTCAACCTTTATTAAATGAATTAGAATTAAGTTTGAAGATGAGAAGAGAGAGCACCAAAGGATCTTAAAGGAAAAATTCTAAAGGGGGACTAAAATAATCCTAAGTATTCACATGCATGGAAGTCCTAAAGGTTAGTGAGGTTTCTATCCTAATGAAGGAAAAAAGAAGAAGATAGAAGAAGGGATGAGAAAGGCCTAAGCCCAACAACAAAGGGTTAGTAACATAAACATAAGAGGAAGATGAGAATTGGAGATGTGGAACTCAATTCCCGCATCTCTCACTTACCATAGCCCCTGCAAGGTTAGTATGCACAAAAAAATCCAGCAAAGTGACCAACACAATCATGGAATTAGTCATGCTCAAAGGTTCTTGTGAACAAGAATCAAACATCATGCCAAACATTGCAAGTACACGACTTACGCGTCGAAAACATGAAAGCATACATCAACCAGCAAGCAAATCACCCTAAAATCTCATGTTTAATGATCATGCAATGATCCATGGCAATTAGAACAAGCAAAGGGATCAAACAAGCTCAAAACAACACTAAAAAGTCATTCTGCTTCAGTGTTAACCGGTTAACCAAATGCGTTAACCGGTTAACCAGCTCAAACCTGCACAAAATACGCACAAAACAGGGGCGTTAACCGGTTAACCATATACGTTAACCGGTTAACACTGATAAAACAGCAACAAATCCTGCAGAAAACAGCATCTCAAAACAGCTTATTCAAATAAGCTTGCACCAGACCAGCAATCAATTACACATGGAAAAATTAGATCAATTCACATTAATCCATATCATTAAGCTCATGAACAATAACATTCGGATCCGGATACAAATCAACCAATCAAATCAAACAACACAAGCAAATACACAAGCACATGGTGGATCTAAAGCACAAGCATGCAAATAAGCTAAAAACAGAGCTAGATCTGAAATTAACCAACCTACAAAGCTGAGGTATGCTTTGGTAATTGTTGATTGAGCTGAAAACGGTAGATCTCGCGCAAAACTTTAAAGATCCGATGCTAAGCTCCACACTCCATGCAAAATAAATGCAAGAACAAGCCCTTGATGCAGAATTTTGGATCCAAAAGCACTTCTAGATCTCAAACCAGATCTGAATCTCCAATAAAACCAGCAAAAAGATGCAAAGAAGCTATGAATGGAGGTTTAGTTCCAAGATCTACACACCTCAAGGCAAGGTTGTGTGATCTTCAAAGAGGAACTTTGAGTGATTTGGAAAATTGGGAGAGAAAAGTGAGAGAATTGTGAGTGAGAGGAATGAAAATTCAGAAATGAGAGTGAAAAAATGAGAGGGAGCCCCTTTGGTTTGGAGGGAAATGGAATAAATATGATTTAGGTTTGGGGCCCAAAATTTTGGTTTGGGATCCAAAAATATGGCTTGGCATTAGCTTAGAAAGTGATTTGGATTTAGGGTTGGAATGAGGCTTGGATAAATGCTCTAGATCCTTCTCTCAAATTCAAATTTAATTCAAATGAATAAAAATCAGAAAATTGGAAAATGGAGCCAAAACACACATGCTGAAATTGCTGCTGGAAATTCAAATTTCGCAGCTGTTAACCGGTTAACCATATGCGTTAACCGGTTAACGCATGGAAAATTTGAATTTCCCTCCCTTTGGGGGGAACCTTCAAAAATAGACCTGCACCAACCGTTTCAAGCAAATTTTAATCCATCTTCTCTTTCTAGGGCTCTGAACATGATACCAGGCTTGTGCAAAATGATCCTGTGAGATTCTTGCCAGATCACCATGCTCTTGATTTTGACTTGCAGATTCAGATTTTCCCAGATGACCGATCATATGCCTTATGCTAGAACATGTGAGTGTTATGCTTTATTTTTCTATGCAAAATGATAAGGATATGGTATGCTCATGATGATTATGATATGATAACGATGCTAAACAAGAAGAGGGCAAATTTTGAGGTGTTACAGCTGCCCCTATTCAATCAACTGTTAATCTGAAAAGGATGAGAGCAACGGCTATCAGACATTCGAGATAAACTGTGATTGAATACCAAGAAGACCTGAAATTTGCACTCTGACGAAGAATGCAACACTGGGAAATAAACCCAACCAGATGACGCTCTGGGGATAAGAAGGAGAGAAAAAACAGACGAGCTTCTTCCAAGTTGAAACTGATATCTGAAATACTATCATGCTGACAGACGAGTCTTCGCATGACCTGTGACGCCAGGTACAGAGAGCGGACGAGCCCTTAAGGATCTTCAAAGTAACCTGAGATGGACGAATCTCCTTCACTAATCCTTACGCAGATAAGTGGAATAAGACGGACGAGTCTTCTTCGGATAACCCTTACGCAGGCTCCGGGAATGCATATAAGTCTGTGGGATAGACATGCAATCAAGGTAGACGAACCTTCCTCATATATTATCCGCGGATATATGGTATAAGACAGACGAGTCTTCTGAGCAAACCTGTTACGCCAGGTGCAGCAACCATAATTGGTGCTTGAGACAGACGAGCCTCCTTCGGATTTACCTGTTACGCCAGGACCGGTAACCATTTCGACATTTAATTCCCACTGTCAGGATTTTAAACCTCTTCAATACAGACGAGTATTGGATGATCGTCAAGAGAACACAGACGAGTGCCAATAGTCAAAGATACAGACGAGTATCGGACGATGATCTGAGAAACACAGACGAGTGCTTCAGGCGATGATACAGACGAGTATCAGCCACTGGTATAGACGAATACCAGAAATTCAAACACAGACGAGCATTTGAAGTAGTCACAGAGATATCAGGGTAAACAGCAAATCTTCACATTCAGGTGCAAGCTAGCACAGACGAGTGCTGAGGATGATACAGACGAGTATCCAGGCAAAGCAGACGAGCTTCAGAACACAAACGACTTCTGGGGGATAAAAGCAGACGAGCTTCAAACACACACAGACGAGTGCTGGACAGTTGCAGACGAGCAACAACAGAGAATACATATCAAGGCACAGACGAGTGCAGCGAAGGATCCAATACCAAACACAGACGAGTGTTGGAAGGTTGCAGACGAGCAACAGCAAATATCATCTCAGAACACAGACGAGTGTTGAGGAGTTGCGGACGAGCAACAACGGAGGCATCATGACACAGACGAGTGTTGGAAATTGCAGACGAGCAATAATAAGGTAATCACTTCAAAACACTGACGAATGCCGAAAATTGCAGACGAGCAAACAGCAACACAGAGCTAACACAGACGAGTGTTGAAAGATGCAGTCGAGCAGCCATAAAGCAGTGATATGTCCTCGCTGGGGAAACTTGCTTAGGGATAACACATACGAGTGTTGAAGATTGCAGACGAGCAATAAACGAATGCCTGATCGGCAACAAGAGATACAACTCTGCAGGGGAGAAAAAGTCAAGAGGTCTGGATACCCACTCCGACTGAGGTGATGAATACCTGGCTGCATCATCAAATAAACCAACAATAGGGCAAATCTGCTGGGGAATATTTCACGGACGGAGGTGAAAATCAAATATGAACTCTGTGGGAACCAATCATCTTCAGACTTAGCTGGGGAAGCTTCCTGGGCGAATACTCTGACTGGGGAATATTTCACGGACGGAGGTGAAAATCAAATATGAACTCTGTGGGAACCAATCATCTTCAGACTTAGCTGGGGAAGCTTCCTGGGCGAATACTCTGACTGGGGAGAGCATCCGATGATTCAAGACTCTGAGGGGATATCAGGCTTTCGGGTACCTGATAGGCAAGGACTCTTACTGGGAACAGAATACGGTTAATTTCATCTCTGATGACGTCAGGCTTTCGAGCACCTGCTGGCTATACTTCACTGGGGAAGAATGGACTGCTACTTCACTGGAGAAGAAGAACCTGCTTGGGCCGCCGCCCATACTTAGCTGGATAAAATCTCTGCCAGAGGTGCCAGGCTTCAGATACCTGTTGGAGAAGAAATCTCTGCTTGGGGAAATACTCTACTGGGGAAGAGTACCTTGCTTGAGAGAATGTGACGCCATCCTGCAACCTGCAACAAAAGAAAACACACGTGTGTCCTAGAGATTTGCATGGCGTGATCTGTTCATCCATTATCACCCGACACTCAAAGAGGGTTACAGTTTCCCTGCATGTCAGTTTTCTTTTCAAGATTATCACCATGTTTAGATGCAATGCTATTTTTGCCAAAAATTCAGGACATTTTGCAAACAAAAATAAACACACACAGCTTTCTGACTGAATATTATTTTTATTGAATGGCCTCTGAATAGGCACAGATTTACATCAGGAAGCAACCACCTGGAAAGAGGTAGCCACTATAAAAATTGAGAAAAGAAACTATCCTAATGGCAATGTACACGGCATTCCAAAGAGTTCCATTTCTGCTATGACCTGCACGTCTTCAAGACTCTCCATTCTGCTTTGGCTTTCTGAGAAGACAAGGGGACTGTTTCCTATCTTTCCGATATTGTCAAACCGTACGAAACGATGACGTGGTTCAGATAACTTGGATCACAGTTGTTCGCTTATTCCCTTATTTTGCGTGGATCGCCCTCTCGGGTTTTCAATCCACCGGGATACCCTTTTTTGCCTGAGCTGTCCAATGTGGCTTTTCAACTCAGCGGGTGTACATTTTTTTTTGTTTATTTTCCCTAATTTTTGCCCGAGCTTTTTATTCTGTTTTTAGCTCGCCGGGATGCCCTTTTCTTGCCTGGACTTACATTCTGTTTTTGTGTCCAGCGGGTCTCTTTACGCGAAGTATTTTTTAACTGCGTCCGAGTTGACAGGGGATGGGAAGTCCTCTCCATCCATAGTGGTGAGCATCAGCGCTCCTCCTGAGAAGACTCTCTTCACTATGAATGGTCCTTCGTAGTTTGGGGTCCACTTGCCCCTGTTATCTGAACCTGGAGGAACTATCCTCTTCAATACAAGCTCTCCCACTTGATACTCTCGAGTACGTACTCGTTGGTCGAATGCCCGCTTCATTCTCCTCTGATAAAGCTGACCATGACAGATAGCCTCTAATCTCTTTTCCTCAATTAGACATAGCTGATTGTAACGAGCACGCACCCATTCAGCCTCATCCAGCTTGACATCCATCATCACGCGCAGTGAAGGAATCTCTACTTCAACAGGCAGGACTGCTTCCATGCCATACACTAGAGAGAAGGGAGTTGCCCCTGTTGATGTCCTGACCGACGTTCGGTACCCATGCAAAGCAAACGGTAACATCTCATGCCAATCCTTGTAGGTGACAACCATTTTCTGCACAATCTTCTTGATATTCTTGTTAGCTGCCTCTACCGCACCATTCATCTTTGGTCGGTAAGGAGAAGAATTGTGATGCTGTATTTTGAAGTCCCGACATAAGTCTGCCATCATCTTGTTGTTGAGATTAGAACCATTATCAGTAATGATCCTTTCGGGTACTCCATATCTGCATATGATATCTCTTTTCAGAAATCTTGCCACCACTTGACGAGTGACATTGGCATAAGACGCTGCTTCTACCCACTTGGTAAAGTAATCAATCGCGACCAGGATGAAGCGATGACCGTCCGAAGCAGTCGGTTCAATCTTCCCGATCATGTCAATGCCCCACATAGAGAAAGGCCAAGGAGATGACATGACGTTGAGCGGATTTGGAGGAACATGCACTTTATCTGCATATATTTGGCACTTGTGGCATTTACGAGCGAATGAACAACAGTCTGCATCCATTGTCATCCAGTAATACCCTGATCTCAACAGTTTCTTTGCCATAACATGCCCTCCTGCATGGGTACCAAAAGATCCTTCATGGACTTCCTGCATCAACAGGCTTGCTTCGTGTCTATCCACGCATCTGAGCAAGACCATGTCGAAGTTCCTCTTGTACAAAACCCCGTCTGTGTTCAAGAAGAAACTAGCAGCAAGTCGTCTCAAGGTCTTCTTGTCTTTGGAAGATGCCCCTGTTGGGTATTCTTGCTTCTCCAGGAACAACTTGATATCAAAATACCAAGGTTTCTCGTCAGACACGGCGTCTACAGAGAAAGCAAAAGCCGGAGAGTCAAGCCTGGAGATGTCAATTCTGGGCACAAAGTTCCAACATAGGACTTTAATTGACGAAGAGAGAGTGGCCAAAGCATCGGCAAATTGATTTTTGTCCCGTGGTATGTATTTGAGCTCAACTGTCGTGAAGAATGTCAACAGTTTTCTAGCATAATCCCTGTACGGAACTAGATGCTCTTGATGTGTATACCACTTGCCGGTAATTTGGTTAATGACGAGGGCTGAATCTCCGAATATGTCGAGGTTCTTAATCCGAAGATCAATTGCCTCCTCTATTCCCATTATACACGCCTCGTATTCCGCTTCATTGTTGGTGCAGCCAAAAGTAATTTTGGCAGCGAAGGGTAAATGAACACCTTCAGGAGTAATGAGTACGGCACCAACTCCACGACCATTGATATTGACAGCCCCATCAAACATCAACTTCCATTTGGATTCAGGGTCAGGCCCCTCCTCCGGAAGTGGTTCCTCATAATCGTTTGTTTTGAGGCACATGATGTCCTCATCAGGGAAATCAAATCTCATCGGCTGATAGTCATCCTCAAGAGGTTGCTGAGCAAGGTATTCCGACAATACACTTCCTTTGATGGCTTTCTGAGAAGTGTACTGGATGTCGTATTCAGTTAAAATCATCTGCCATCTAGCAACCCTTCCGGTCAATGCTGGTTTCTCAAAGATGTACTTGACAGGATCCATCTTGGAAATGAGAAGTGTAGTATGGGTCAACATGTACTGCCTCAGTCGGCGAGCAGCCCATACCAAAGCGCAGCAAGTTTTCTCGAGCAGTGAGTATCGGGATTCACAGTCGGTAAACTTTTTGCTAAGGTAATAAATGGCGTACTCTTTTCGACCAGACTCGTCATGTTGGCCAAGCACACACCCCATCGACCCTTCTAGCACGGTCAAGTACATGATTAACGGTCTCCCCTCCACTGGAGGCATCAGAATTGGAGGCTCCTGCAAATATTCCTTTATTTTGTCGAAAGCCCTTTGGCAATCATCATTCCACCTGACTGTTTGCTCTTTTCTTAGCAGTTTGAATATCGGTTCGCACGTGGCAGTTAGGTGAGATATGAACCGAGAAATGTAGTTCAATCTACCTAAGAACCCGCGCACTTCTTTTTCTGTCTTTGGTGCAGGCATATCTTGAATAGCTTTCACTTTAGCAGGATCTACCTCAATTCCTCTTTGACTTACAATGAAACCCAGCAACTTTCCAGAACGCACTCCGAAAGTGCACTTGTTCGGATTCAACCTCAACTTGTACTTGATCAATCTGTCAAACAACTTCTTTAGGTTAACCAAATGCTCCTCTTCGTCCTTGGACTTTGCAATCATATCATCCACATAACATTCGATCTCCTTGTGGATCATGTCATGGAACAACGTGACCATTGCCCGTTGATAAGTTGCCCCTGCGTTCTTCAGACCGAAAGGCATGACCTTATAGCAGAACGTTCCCCACGGGGTAATGAACGTTGTCTTCTCCATGTCTTCCGGCGCCATTTTTATCTGATTATAACCGGAGAATCCATCCATGAAGGAGAATACTGAGAATTGAGCAGTACTGTCGACCAACACGTCAATGTGTGGCAACGGAAAATCATCCTTTGGGCTTGCTCTGTTCAAATCTCGATAGTCAACGCACATCCGGACCTTGCCGTCCTTTTTAGGCACTGGTACAATGTTAGCTACCCAAGGTGGGTAACTAGTCACGGCAAGGAACCCGGCATCCCACTGTTTCTGCACCTCCTCTTTAATCTTCATCGCCATATCCGGGCGAGTTCTTCTCAACTTTTGCTTCACAGGAGGACAGTCTTCTCTCAGAGGTAGCTTATGCATCACGATGTCGGTATCCAACCCTGGCATATCTTGATATGACCAAGCAAAGATATCTACATACTCTCTCAGCATACTGATCAGCTCTTGTTTGACGTCGGCCTGCAGATTGGCTCCTATCTTGATTTCTTTCTTTGCATCTTCACTGCCAATGTTGATGGTCTCAATCTCCTCTTGATGAGGCTGAATAACTCGTTCCTCTTGTTTTAACAATCTGACCAACTCTTCAGGTAGGTCACAATCTTCCTCAACCCCTTCATCAGCTTGGTAGACTGGATTATCAAAGTCATGCATAGTCATAGCAGGAACGTTATCCGTGGAATCCGGATGATCAATACTGCACAAATGATGTGCTTATTCAGAATCTGCTTATTTTGAAAAGAGACGCTAACACAAAGC
The DNA here is from genome assembly GCA_963966055.1 of Lathyrus aphaca. Taxonomy (NCBI): domain Eukaryota; kingdom Viridiplantae; phylum Streptophyta; class Magnoliopsida; order Fabales; family Fabaceae; genus Lathyrus; species Lathyrus aphaca. Next base: position 444,031,897 of record OZ014523.1, read on the forward strand.
AAAAAATGAAAAAACACATTGCCATTTTTATATTGTTTTTTGTGAAAAAGTTTAAAAACAAAGAAAGAGAGCACAATTTGTCTGAAAATGTCCTTTTATTTCATGGCAAAAATAACGATGCAATACAAAACATGGTGGCCCAGTACAATGGATCCAAACATCTTGGGCAGAATGCTGGATTTGACAATGCAGTATGCTAATAAAAGGAAACAAAACAATTACTTTGAGAGCCAGGTGACTTGAACAATGTCCTCAGCAGACCAATTTCCTAGCTCCTCGCCGGGTGCACACGGGCGGATCCAATTGTTGTCCCAGTCTCTGTCACTATCCCCGTCTTGGCTTGCCATACAGATTTGATCGCGGTCAATCGACCCAGCACTTGTGAATGAGATAGCTTTACCACTCCGAGTAGACCCCCCAGGCTGATACCCTAAGCCGAATTTATCACCCTTCTTTTCCACCTCCAGTAGCTTGCCCCAGCCCTGGGCATTGCCTGATTGGACGGCCTCTTTTGCTTCCCGGTAGGAATGAATTGACGTGCCTTCGTTGTTTTTCTTCACCGGAGTCAGGATACTGACATCTGCCTCAAAAGCTTGGCACAAAGTCTCGTGAATTTCCCCGTCCATTTCTACATATTTAAATGTCGACAAATGGCTGACGAATATATCTTCTTCCCCGCAAACTGTGGTGACCTGGCCATCCACCACATATTTAAGCTTCTGGTGCAGAGTTGAGGTGACAGCTCCAGCTGCGTGTATCCACGGTCTGCCCAACAAGCAACTATACGCAGGCTGGATATCCATGACATAGAAGACACTCTTGAAGACTTGAGAGCCTATCTTGACAGGCAACTCAACCTCTCCGAAAACGGATCTTCTTGAACCATCGAAAGCTTTAACCACTAGATCACTCGGCGTCAGAATAACCCCATCAATGTTAAGCTTCATCAACGCCTTCTTCGGGAGCACATTCAAGGAAGAGCCTGTGTCCACAAGAACATGAGACAAAACAGCGCCCTTGCATTCCATCGTGATATGCAGTGCTTTATTGTGATTCCTTCCCTCCGAAGTAAGGTCTCGGTCAGTGAAGCCTAAACCATGGCTGGCATTAACACTTCCAACAACAGCTTCGAGTTGATTAACAGTGATTTCTTGAGGAACATAGGCCATTTGAAGTACTTTCAGCAAGGCTTCTCGGTGCACGGGAGAGCACATCAACAGTGACAAAATAGAAATCTTTGAAGGCGTTTGATTCAGTTGGTCAACCACCTTGTAGTCACTCCTTTTGATGATCTTCATAAACTCCTCTACCTCCTTTTCAAACGTCCTCTGCCCAGCCACAGGAGTAGTTGACTCGTCATTCGCAATCTGCTTCCCTTTGTCTTTGGACGAAGCTTCGGCCTCAGGATCCTTTCTCAGTGCAAGGGGAGCAAACAAACGACCACTTCGAGTAAAACCTCCAACACCTCCCACATTTTCAATGGTCAAGTCAGCAACAGGTCTACTTTCCATCTTCTGTCCCGCCACATAGACATCGGAACCATAATGCCACGGAATGGCTCTATCATCATTATACGGCATTGGCCCAGGTACAGTTATAGTCACAGGACTAATCTGAGGAGCGTAAACGGTAACAGGCTCTTGTCGAACGGGCATGTCAGCCTCATTGTAGAAGATAGTAATGGTTGACACATCATCAGCCTTTTCATTACTAATCTTGCTAAATTGTAGAGACCCAACATCAATCAACTCTTGCAAACCCGTCTTCAATTTCTCGCAGCCATTCGCAACACTTATACAGTCTTCACAATCGAGAGAACAACCAGGAAACACTTGACCTTTCAACAGTCTCTCTTTCACCACCTTCAACGGCGTCTTGACTTCATCAATTCTCAGTACCAAACTCAACTTGTCATCACTCTCAACAGCGTTAACTCTTGCCCCTCCATGATTAGGTATAGGGTTCGAGTTGATATTCGGTGGTGGCGCAAAGTTGATTGCCTTTGAATCCACGAGATCTTGAACTTTGTGATGTAGCGCCCTGCACTTCTCGGTTGAGTTCCCGGGTGCCCCTGAATGAAAAGCGCATCGCGCGTTGACATCATAACCAGCTGGAAGCTCTCCAGGAGGTGGTGGTGCCAAAGTCCTCAATTGAATAAGGTTCAAATCTAGTAGTCTCGGCAACAAGGCAGCATATGTCATCGGAATAGCTTCAATCACCCTATTAGCAGGACGAGCCTGCCTCGGCTGATAGGGCCTTTGCTGGTAGTTGGCTCTAGGTTGTTGTTGTTGTTGTGGTGGAGGTGGCATCTGTTGTACGGGAGCTGCAGGAATAGTGACAGCAGCCACATGTTCATAAGGTCTTCTGTAACCACGGCCCTGGCTTCGGCCGAATACAGCATTGGTCTCTCCTTCTCGCCTTCTTGGAGGTCCGCTAAAAGCTTTCCTCGCTCCATTTGAGCTACTAGCACCTGGGTCTTGTATCTTCCCCATTTTCAACAGCGTTTCGACCCTTTCTCCCGCAATGACAATATCGTTGAACTTTGTAGCAGAACTTGATGCCAATCTCTCAAGAAATACCCCCTGGAGGGTACCCATAAACATATCGGCCATCTCATTCTCTAACAAGGGTGGCTGCACCCTAGCAGCTAGCTGACGCCACCTCTGGGCGTATTCTTTAAAGCCTTCTTTTGCTGTCTGAGCCATATGTTGCAACTGGGTGCGATTCGGAGCCATATCCATGTTGTACTGGTACTGCTTCACGAAGGCCTCAGCGAGATCCTTCCAGCTCTTAACATTGACCCTGCTGAGCTTCATGTACCACTCAAGGGAAGCTCCCACCAAGCTGTCCTGAAAGTAATACATCCATAGCTTTTCATCGTCTGTATGCGCGGCAATTCTCCCCACATATGATTGCAGATGAGTTTTTGGGCAAGCAGTGCCGTTATACTTCTCAAAAGTAGGAACCTTGAATTTGTACGGGATTCTGACTCCCGGAACCAAACCCAAGTCTGTTATATCGAATCCCAAAGAACTCTGGGACTGAATAGCCTTGATTTGCTCGGCCATCTCTTCGAATCTCTTATTCATTTCGACCCCTTGACCCTCGGTCTCATCAAGTAAAGTGAACTGGTCCTCCTGGTGGTCCACATGAATGTTATGCATCCCGTCATTGACTACGGTCGCCCCTGGTTGTATAACATGAGGTCCACCCTGACGTGCGCCCGCACCGGTATGATTACCAACATTTGCAGCAGCAGCAGCGTTTCTGTTCTGATTCTCAACCAACTCTCGCAGCCGTTCTTGATTCTGCCCCATGCCGGTCATTAACGTCATGAAATTATCCATTCTCTGTCTTAGGTCTGCCAAATCTGCCTGCATTTGATCCATGGCTCTCTCTCTGTTAACCTTGGTTGGGTACCTGTGTACTGTTGGCTGCCCCCGAGCTTTTCGAGGAGCTATAGTGCCTGAAACACAAAATACGTTAGTAACCGAGACACTACCTGCAAAACAACAAACAGGTTATATGGATGCAATGCAGTTGTTTATGTTTCCAAACACAAGTCACTTATGCCCCGGCTCCGGTATTTAGCAAAGAAAACCAGATGGGTACTGATCCTCGACTTTCAGAAACCTTTGCGGGAAACCACATTCAAACCATAATAGCAAGCAAACCAAGAAATAGTGAGAAACATCTTAACATAGATCAGCCCATTAGGCACAATAAAAACAGAATACCTCATAGAGTACGAGTTCTTACAGAGTATAAACAAACAACTAGGACTCCTACAACATGCCCGTAGGTAATCCAAATACAAAGAAAACAAACTAAGAAGCATAACCGCCGCCTGAGGATCCTGAAACTCCATCATCAGACCTGACCTTCTTGACTCCTGCCATCAACTTGAGGTCTTCAATCTCTTTGAGTGCTTCTTCGAGGGCTTGTTGACTGTCTGCAAGCTGTTGGGTCTTCTCTCTGCGAATCTTGTGGGCCTGCTCCACCTCTTCTTTCTTGTAAGCCATCTGAGTCTCAAAGAACTCCTCTTTTTCCTTATATTGCTTCAACTCTTGCTCTCTTTGTCCCTTCAACCAGACAATAGACTGACGAGCATCTCTAAGGGTCTTTGACTTCTTCTTGCGCTCAACTTCTCTTTGGGCTTCCATCATCCCCAACCTGCGGAAATGCGCTTCTTTTCCTGCGAAGTCTTTCTCCTTAGCCTCCAAAGTCGTCTGTATCTTCAGCAACTTCTCCTCAGCTTCCTTCTTGGCCCTGTTAGCTTGGTAATACAAGCTTACCATCTCGGTATTTTCAACTCTAACTGCATGTAACTGGGCTTCTAACTTCTCGAATTCCTCTAAAGGCACAGTATCAATGGACTCAGCAACTGGTGCTGAAAATGGTAACAAAACTCTTCTGGCTCTGTCTTTCAACCAAGCTTCGTACCCTGGGAACGTCTGATTGTTGCACTTCCCGAAACTAGCTATTCCTTCTCCTTTGATGCTTTTCCAAGCCCCCGCAACCTTCCTCACTAAGGGCATATTATCTTTCACGGAAAAGTAGAAAATGGGGGTCAGCTTCAAATCTTCAGGCACATCTCTCAAAGCGTATCCTAATTGTCTTCTTAACAAGATTGGATTGTAATTAATCCCTCCAGTTATTCCCAACAAAGGCACACTATGATAACTTCCGCAGCTGGTAATGAAACGTGCACCTTGCAGCCTCTGAGTGAACCACCTAACATCCTTGGCAAGCAACTTTTCCAGCTTCTGAGCCCATATCAGATTATGGTCACTAAACACTCCCGTACTAGGCAAATGCCTCATGAACCACATGTGAAATAATGGAGCACAGCAACGAACCAAACCTCCCCTCTTCTTTTCAGTCTTGTAATGAACCGAGTAATACAAATCCCCGAGTAAGGTAGGCACAGGATTCTTCAGCAAAAAGAGATGTATGGCGTTTATATCTATGAACTTCTCCATATCAGCAAACAAAATGGTGCCATAGATAGAAAGAGCCAAGATAGCACAGACCGCATCCCATTCTTCTTCAACAGCCAATTCTTCCGCCTTCTTTACCAGAACCTCCAAAGAAAACCCAGACACACCTCCTTTGATAATGGTCAAAGACTTCACAGTAGAAGGACTCAAATAAAGAGCCTTAGCAATAGCCTCCGGTGCTGGTCTACTCATCTCAGAGTTGAAAGGAACCTGATCTTGAACTGGCACACCCAGGATCAAAGCATACTCCTCCAGCATAGGGCCCAACTGGAAATCAGGAAAGGTGAAGCAACGGAGCTGAGGATCATAATACTGAAGCAATGTATGAATGGCACTCCTCTCTGAAGGATTTAGCTCTATCACCACATCAAGAATACTCCCATAAGCTTTTCTGAATCTCTCTACCTGGTTGGGCGTAATCAGCTTTACCATCTTCTTCAGCAAACCAATCTTGACGTCAAAGAACTTGAAGTGAATATTCTGCTTGCGAGGATCTTCCATCTTTGAAGAGAATACCGGAACCGGAAGCAGAAATATGAACCTGTGAATGAAAACAAAACAATGATTAATGATGCAATGATGCAATGCAGATGCAAATGCAAAGACATATGGTCATCTGAGACTGTCTGGAATCTGGCCACTGACAAGATCCCTCTGACAAACCAAAAGTTCACTGAGTCACCCTCTCTGATAACCACAACCCTCTGAAGAAAATCTCAGGACCATAGTATCACGAATACCAGAACCAGAAAACCAGAACTCCGGAACCAAAGTAACTGCATCATAACATGAACTGCACTGATAACAAGGGTATGATGAGGTCAAGTGTTCCTGCAAACCTGTAAACCCATCCCAAATCTCACGGGTGTGCTCCGGGTCAAACATCACGGACTCTCAAAGCCGAATAGCAATAATACTTTCACCATTTCCGAGAAGTGGCTCATGACCAAGTCAGGGAATCGGTTAGGCATTATATACTACGCAGGGAGGCCTCAGCTGAGTCCGGGAAAAACAAGCATCCCTTACAGGTTCCCAGCTTCAAGCGCTGAAATCGAGAAACAATAGTACATTCAGCCCGTAGGATACAGTACTAATGCCATACGACCAGATGCTTTGACTGAGTTCCTATAAGAGAACCAGGCCATCCTATGCGAGTTCCCAGTGGACCCTCGGGTGCGAATGGGTTTGCCACAAAATGTGGTCTGCCACTGTCACCACTGGAGAGGGTTGTTTCCACAAAGGTTCTCAATGATCGGTCCCCAGATGCACATAACCATCAAGGTCCTATCCCGAAGTGGAGGAAATCCCCACACAAGATATTTCCAAGACAGTCGCAATCTGGGCGTGAAACACATCGCCACTCATCATGCCACATGCGAGTACAATATGTCCACTCTAATCCTAGGGTGCACTCAAGCCGGGTACTTGGCTTATCTCTCAGAAACAGTATCACCCATCCCACCAAACAGAAAACCAGTCCAGACAGTCCAGTATGATATAAATGATGCGGAAAATAAATACTGAGGACTGTAAATAAAGCTGTAAATAAAGCTGTAAATAAACAACAATACAGTACAACAAGCCACATCAAACAAGCATCACCCAATGAAACAACAACACACAAGCGCTAGGAGAGACTCACAGGGGAACCAGAGATCTCTGGTGCGCATTCCCCAGCAGAGTCGCCAGCTGTCGCTCCCGGGATTTCCATCCTGGTACAAACGCGAAAGTGGCGCGGAAGAAGAATAGAGTCGCCAGCCATGCATTTTTATCCCGAAGAAAGGGAATGGTAATGCTGCACAAACCAGAAGAAAGAAAGAGGAAGGACACAGGTCCTGCGAACCAAAGAGACTGAGTTCGGGAGTCGGTTACGACCTGGGAAGGTATTAGCACCCAGATCGTCCGCCGTACCCGACGGGATCCACGCTTGCAAAGAATACTGTTTCAAAGGGTGAGGGTATGAAAACTGCAGCAAAAGAAAAGAAAATGAACTGGAAAAGAAAAATGAGAAAGGAAATGAATAAGAAAAGAAAAGGAAAAATGTAGGGAAAATAAAGATTGTGCTCGAACGGGCCCTACCCCGCTGCCTACGTACCTCATCAGGATAATGAGGATCAGAGACGCCGTAGTTCCCCTAACTAGGGGTAGAAAAGAAATTGCTTGTGGATTAAGGCTTGAACTGCCTATGCCATTGCTCAGGTGTTGCAGGCTCGGACGACGAGTGCGTAACCGTCTTGCAAAATGACAAGTAGGAGCAAGTTCGCGTACGGAGCGAAGGAGATGAGAAAAGAATTCCCGAAGGAAAGACGTTTATTGTTTGTTTGGTGTTTTTTTAGAAGCTTTTATGAGTGAAAGTTTGCATAGGTAAGTGTACCCAAGTCTTACTCAATGGGATGTGTACATCTCACATCATCCCGAAATGGAATGCGCAAGAGGCACACCTATCTATGGAGGAAATCCCCAAAGCTAGTCCCACAAGTGAAGGCTCAAGCACACTAACCTATTATCATTATTAAGTGTTTTTGTGGTTTTGATTAAGAAGTGTTTTTTTAGCTTTTCTTTGTGAGGTACTCATGTTAAGACCTATCCACCACGAGTGATGACTCACACCTCGCCCCGAAATGGAACGCATGTGAGCATCTCATAGCAAAGTCTCATGTCACATGAAAGTACTCAACCTTTATTAAATGAATTAGAATTAAGTTTGAAGATGAGAAGAGAGAGCACCAAAGGATCTTAAAGGAAAAATTCTAAAGGGGGACTAAAATAATCCTAAGTATTCACATGCATGGAAGTCCTAAAGGTTAGTGAGGTTTCTATCCTAATGAAGGAAAAAAGAAGAAGATAGAAGAAGGGATGAGAAAGGCCTAAGCCCAACAACAAAGGGTTAGTAACATAAACATAAGAGGAAGATGAGAATTGGAGATGTGGAACTCAATTCCCGCATCTCTCACTTACCATAGCCCCTGCAAGGTTAGTATGCACAAAAAAATCCAGCAAAGTGACCAACACAATCATGGAATTAGTCATGCTCAAAGGTTCTTGTGAACAAGAATCAAACATCATGCCAAACATTGCAAGTACACGACTTACGCGTCGAAAACATGAAAGCATACATCAACCAGCAAGCAAATCACCCTAAAATCTCATGTTTAATGATCATGCAATGATCCATGGCAATTAGAACAAGCAAAGGGATCAAACAAGCTCAAAACAACACTAAAAAGTCATTCTGCTTCAGTGTTAACCGGTTAACCAAATGCGTTAACCGGTTAACCAGCTCAAACCTGCACAAAATACGCACAAAACAGGGGCGTTAACCGGTTAACCATATACGTTAACCGGTTAACACTGATAAAACAGCAACAAATCCTGCAGAAAACAGCATCTCAAAACAGCTTATTCAAATAAGCTTGCACCAGACCAGCAATCAATTACACATGGAAAAATTAGATCAATTCACATTAATCCATATCATTAAGCTCATGAACAATAACATTCGGATCCGGATACAAATCAACCAATCAAATCAAACAACACAAGCAAATACACAAGCACATGGTGGATCTAAAGCACAAGCATGCAAATAAGCTAAAAACAGAGCTAGATCTGAAATTAACCAACCTACAAAGCTGAGGTATGCTTTGGTAATTGTTGATTGAGCTGAAAACGGTAGATCTCGCGCAAAACTTTAAAGATCCGATGCTAAGCTCCACACTCCATGCAAAATAAATGCAAGAACAAGCCCTTGATGCAGAATTTTGGATCCAAAAGCACTTCTAGATCTCAAACCAGATCTGAATCTCCAATAAAACCAGCAAAAAGATGCAAAGAAGCTATGAATGGAGGTTTAGTTCCAAGATCTACACACCTCAAGGCAAGGTTGTGTGATCTTCAAAGAGGAACTTTGAGTGATTTGGAAAATTGGGAGAGAAAAGTGAGAGAATTGTGAGTGAGAGGAATGAAAATTCAGAAATGAGAGTGAAAAAATGAGAGGGAGCCCCTTTGGTTTGGAGGGAAATGGAATAAATATGATTTAGGTTTGGGGCCCAAAATTTTGGTTTGGGATCCAAAAATATGGCTTGGCATTAGCTTAGAAAGTGATTTGGATTTAGGGTTGGAATGAGGCTTGGATAAATGCTCTAGATCCTTCTCTCAAATTCAAATTTAATTCAAATGAATAAAAATCAGAAAATTGGAAAATGGAGCCAAAACACACATGCTGAAATTGCTGCTGGAAATTCAAATTTCGCAGCTGTTAACCGGTTAACCATATGCGTTAACCGGTTAACGCATGGAAAATTTGAATTTCCCTCCCTTTGGGGGGAACCTTCAAAAATAGACCTGCACCAACCGTTTCAAGCAAATTTTAATCCATCTTCTCTTTCTAGGGCTCTGAACATGATACCAGGCTTGTGCAAAATGATCCTGTGAGATTCTTGCCAGATCACCATGCTCTTGATTTTGACTTGCAGATTCAGATTTTCCCAGATGACCGATCATATGCCTTATGCTAGAACATGTGAGTGTTATGCTTTATTTTTCTATGCAAAATGATAAGGATATGGTATGCTCATGATGATTATGATATGATAACGATGCTAAACAAGAGGGCAAATTTTGAGGTGTTACAACATAATGCATTGGTTCATGACTTTGCAAAATTTCCATTTGAAGCATGCCTTGAAAATCAATGATTTTTGCCAACTTTGCATTGCCATAACTTTTGATCCAAGAAGAGTTTGATCATGTTCTTGTACTTTTTGAAAAGGGAAAGATGAGATCTACAACTTTCATGACCAAAGTTTTTCCATTTGAAGCATTTTTGGATCAAGAATCATGGCTTGAAAAATGACCTAAAATGATGCATTCTTGAAAAGTCAACTATGCCCAAAAAGTCAACATTTGCAAAAACCCTAAATTCTTGATTTTTATGAACTTCAACCTTCTTCCATGATCAAATAAAGATCATATACACTCAAAATGATGAAGATCACCCATTGGTTGGGTCATTGGGGGCCTCAGATGCCCTGATTTTGCACTGACTTGTCTGAAAAGTCAACCTTTGATCAGATGACTTCCCCATGGAATTTCTTCATGAAAATTGATATGCATACTCCCTATACCATATAAAGAGCAATGGAAACAAGAATGACCAAAAAATTTGGAGTTATGGCCTCTGAAACCAAAACCCTAATTTTCAGGTCAACTGTGCAGTTCATTCTGGCTCTGCATCCACTCAAACCCTAGTTCTGGTGATTCCTCTGCATTTTGACTTTGAAGAGATGGAAATATGATATAAGAACACACATGGACCCCTTTGAGTTGATTAGTGGCCTTTGGAGTGGCTCAAGATGCCCTGAGGTTGCTCAGATCACAAACCCTAGGTGCAGATGCCTTAGAAACTATCCAGTGAATCAAAAATGAGATGTGAGATGGTATGTTTGTATTTATGCATATGAGGATGATCACAAGCCATGGTGTGAACGGGTGAGGGCAAATTTGGGGTGTTTACAATCACTTACAGCATGGCAAGCTTCGAAAGGTTCGAACGTCGGTCAGAATCAGCCTTCTTCAGAAAGTAAGATGAGAAGAACGCCAATGTCATACGATTCATAGCAAGAGGAAAGCACATTGAAGCGTCATCAACATTGCCAGCACCTTTTTGTTTCTCAACTTGTAACAATCTCCTCATTTCAGGGGATCTGTTTCTTTGACTGTACTTGCCAATTCAGGGCACACAAATCAATAAAATCAAATTTTCAGTCATATTTTGTCTCGTACATTTTATTTTTATTTTCAAAAATGTCCGATATCCTTAAATGGTTGCATAAATACAGATGCGCTTTTTTCTAAATTACATGCTTGCAGGAAATATATTTCTTACTCCTAGGAGTGTCTAAATTCTTGTGACGGAATCCAGTAAAGGGATTCCTCGGGATACTTGTACGTTTCTTTGTCATACAGGATTACAGGAGGTCAAAGCGCAACATGGGGCATGAAAGCTTCTCCCCAGCAAGCTGCCAAATCACCTTTTACTCAGCACATCTCTGGGAAGGTCGTTTAGTGATCATTCCCCCTAGCCAAGTGCAAAGACAAGGGAACCATCTCCCCGCAGAGTTTCAGCTTCTATCCAGAAGAGCAATGTCTGAAGATCTCACAACAAAGTGACGAAAGCTTCTACAAACCCCAGTTGGGCTCCTCATTACCAAGATAGGTCTGTCAGTGACTTACTTTCCCCAAGCAAAGTCATATCAGATCCACCAATGATCTTTTCCCCCAGCTGGGATGTTCTTCAAGCAGATCAATCAGAGATTTTCACAACAACGGGATCCGAATCCCGGATCGGTATCTTTGCATGATCATAGCATTCGCATCATATTTCCCCCCAGAGCGTAGCATTCCGTCTAATACGGGGCATTACGGCAAAAAAAAAATCAAACATATTGCATAATTACAAGTCAGGTTTGAACCAGTCACCTGTAAATACTGACAATATTGCATCAGTAATATACAAACACCTCACAAATCCCCCAGCAGAAAGCCAAAGCGTCCCCTTTGCACTCTCAAATACAGATACATGCTCCTTTTGGCACTCATCCGTGTCATCATTCCCCAGTTAAGTCGCCCGAACTTTCTCTACAAACAAATACATCAATATGCACTCTTTGGACACTCGTCCGTGTCTACCATTCCCCAGAAGATTCTCCAGCAAAAATTGTTTCCTTTCTATTTGACATTTGTCCTATGTCATGATACTTTTCGGCAGCCGTACCCTGCTAGGTGATTGTCCTTCACCTTTTGATGACCGTCCCTCATCATTTCCCCAGCGAAGTCTCCATTATTGGGACCTTTCCTTATCCGACAATCGTCATATGTCGTGATGTTTTAGCAGCCGTACCCTGCTAGGTGATCGTCCTTCACCTCATGATGATCGTCCTTCATCATGCTTATCCGATGGCCGTCCCCATCGTCGACCTTTTCTATCAGGCATTCTTCCTATATCGTGATATTTCCGGAAACCGTACCTTGCCAGGTGATCGTCCTTCGCCTTGGATGACCATCCCTCATCCTTATCCCCAACAGAGTAGTCGTCCCCTGCTAGGTGATCGTCCTTCATCTTTGATGACCGTACCTCATCATTTATCTCTTCAACCCGATGGTCGTCCCCACCGTTTACCTTTAATCCCCAAAGAACCTGGTTACTGTTTTTGATGGTCGTCCCCATCACAATCTTTTCATTTCCCCAGCATGTCGACCGTCCCCGTCATTGCTTCATCCCCAGCAGTCGTTCCCTGCCCGACGGTCGTCCTCCTTCGTCCGCACTTTATAATCTTACTTTACTTCCTTTTACGATTAATATCCCTTTGCTTTCTCCCCAAGCGAGTGCAAATTTTGGACTGTCTTTGGTATTCAACCACAAGTTATCTTGTTTGTCTGTTAAGCCGTCGCTTAATCCTACACAGTTAACTCATGTTTGAATAGGGGCAGCTGTAAACACCCCAAATTTTCCCTCACTCATTTCAACATGGTTTGTGATTCTTTTCATGTGCATAAGTTCAATCATATCATCTCATATTGCATTCTTGCTTCACTACATTGGTTCCAAGTCATCTGCATCTAGGGTTTGTGATTTGAGCAATCCAAGATTCATCTGAGCCACTCCAAAGGGTTTCAATCATCTCAAGGGGGTCCATGTATGTTCAAGCACCATATTATATCCTCCCAAGATCAAGGAAGTCAAATAATCACAAGAACTGAGGAAGGCATGGAAGCAGAGCCAGGTTTAATTGCACACGTGACCTAAAATTAGGGTTTTGGTTTCAAAGGCCATAACTCCAAATTTTTTGGTCATTCTTGTTTCTATTGGTCTCTATATGATATGAGGATCATGTATACCAATTTTCATGAAGAAATTCAATGGGGAAGGCATCTGATCAATAGATGACTTCTAGAGCAAGTCAGTGCAAAATCAGGGCATCTGAGGCACCCAATCATCCAACCAAAGGGTCTTCTCCATCATTTTAGATGTGTATGATCTTTATTTGATCTTAGAAGAAGTTATAAGTTCACAAAATTGAAGAATTTCAAGCCATTTGCAAAGTTGCCATTTTGGGAAAGTGACTTGTAATGCAAACTTGCCATTTTGGGGAAAGTTTTTCAACCTCCTCTTTTTGATTCAAAAATGCTTCAAATGAAAAATTCTTGGTGATGAAAGATGTAGATTGGATCATTCCCTTTTCAAAAAGTACAAGAACTTGACCTAATTCATTTTAGAACTCAAGTTATGGGTTGTCAAAGTTGGGAAAAATCACTTAAATTTCACTTTTGCACCAAAGAGGGAAGTTTGTAAATTCTCATACCAAGCCAATTTGGGACCTCTAATACATATTTACATATCATACCTTCCTAGTGCAACTCATTTGGATCAGATTTGTGCCTTGAATCACAACCCTTCATGCCTTGAACTTCACAAATTTCAAAAGGGGCCAAACTTCCCCAAAATTGGAAAATGGATCAAAACCTTCCATCCACTTGCCACAGCTCATCAAATCTGATTTCATAGCCTTCCTTGAACCTTGCTACGCACAGCCATGCCTCGGTCCCAGCCTGCCACTTGCCCATACCTCAAGTACACCAACTCTTGACTTTGTGCATTTTGCCCCATACCAATCAGCATAGCCCACAACAACTACACTGACCTATCCCAGCATGTTATGTGGCAAAGAAGCAAGCCATTTGACATAAGTTTGGAACCTGAATCCTCCCATTGCTCAGCATAGCCAAAATCCCTCCAACTTGCAAAAGCTTTCGAATTTCATAACTCAGCCAACAAATATCCAAACTTTTTCCACCATTCAACTCCACATTCATCCCTTATCATTTCCCACCCTTCACTTTGCCTTGAAACACACCATATCCAAAACACGATTTTCACATTTCGTGAACTGAGTTTCAGCCAACTCCACATAGAGGCCATTTAAACTCCAGCCAAGCATTGCAAACTCTTGAGGGGAGTCATTGGAGTTGATTTGAGGTAAAGAACTGGTCAGAGAGCTCCTGGGTTGAAAGCTTCACTTCAGGTAGCCATGGCATTAATTTTTCCAGAACTTCCTTTTTATGTTATAGAATGATTCTATGTGTTCCCCTGATACCATGATATGTTTTGTTTTGAAAATGGTTGAGTTTTAAGCATTTCACAAGCTTCTGAAAATTTTGTTATGTTTTCCGTTTTGCTTCGATTCATGTTCTTGATGGTAAATAAATGATTTTTGTTGTGTGATTCTTGTTGGAGTTGATGTGAGGATCATTTCTGGAAAGTTTGAGAGCTTGGGGTTGCGTATTGAGAGAGATAGCATGTTTAGCTAGCCGGAGAAGATGACCGGAACAATGTTCCGGTCACCTGAAAGTAATTAGGGCTCAGATTAGGGTTTTAATCTTAATTAGCATAGTTTGAATTCTAGCCCTTGGATTGCGCGCGAAGTCAATTCCCTCCAACCTGACTTTGAACCTAGGCCCTCAGATTAGTTGACTTTCATTTAAATTCATTTAATTTTCATTTTATTTGCATTTTCTTTACCATTTTATTAAAAATAGAAAAACCCATCTAAATTTTTTTATCTTTTGCATTTTCCTTTCAAATATTTTTCCCATTCTGAAAATAATTTTTATTTTATTTTTTGCATAAAATTTGTATTTTTAAAATATTTAAATGTATATTTTAATTAATTAATGGAAATTAATTAATTAAAATACCATTTAAGTTTCTAAAAATCACCAAAAAATCACATTGTATCTTGACACATTTAGAGACATTATCAAACCATTCATACAAATTTCTTTTTGGTTCTTGATCCATTTTGACATTTTTCTTTTGATTTAGGGTTCTTTAAAAATCAATATTTTGACCCAAACTTAGAAAAATCTTTTCTGCCTAACCATGAAGGGGTTGATAATGATTCTTTTTGCATTGCATTCCACATATCATGTAGTTTATAGGATAAAATTGGCATTAATTTATCTTTCATTTTCAATTTGTTTTGCATTTTTCCTTTTGAAGTATCCTAAAACCCTAGCAAACTTAAGTAAATCATAACTTCCATTAGGATAAGATTTAGGTCTCCTCCTTTGGGCAGTGAGCTTGTATAGGTTTAAGGTACCTTTGATCCTATTTTTAATTTTTTATCTCATGGTTTGCTTCTGATTTTGATTTTTTTCATTGCATCTTGTTCATAAACCCTAATTTGCATCTCCATTTGCATCCATCCTCCATATGCTTGCATACATGAACTTGCCATGACATTTTGTGCATCCAAATGACATGTAAGATATCTTAAGACATATTGTAATCATGTTTGATCATTGCATCCTTCATTTGCCATGTTTTGCTATTATTTCATGTCATATGCATTCATGAACTTTCATGCTTACTTTCATGTCTCATTTGCATCTCCATTGTTTGTATGATCATCCACATCTCATGACATCCATTTGTATCACCTCTTAGCATCATTTACATCTTGATCATGCTTCTGGTTTTGGTTTGCATCATTGCATCTTTCTCATTTTCATTTCATTTCATTTCCTTTTGTTAACTTTTCAGGTGGTAAGTGCTTTGAGAAGTGAATTTGCCTTCACTTCTCATAACCTCTTCCCATCTCTCTTATGCATTCATTGATGTATTTTGTATTTGTATTAGAGTGAGCTTGCTCATTCATGTTCCTTCCTCACCTTCTTTCTTCAAGCAACTTATCTTCTTAAGTGAAGTAAGTTGACTTGCTTCTTCTGCTTCTCCTCCTTCCATCTGCTTCTTCCTTGGTGGCTCTCCTTGAAGATTTCTTGCAAGCTTCATAAAACCTTAGGAATACCCAAGCATGTTAACAATTAGGGTTTGATTAGTCCCCCTATTAGTTTTACCTTTGTGTCATCTTTGTGTCTTCTCTTCTCATCTCTTAATCAAGGACTAAACCTTAAAGGTATTAAGGCTTTGTGATTAAGCTTATGCCTGCATCCTTCTATTAGGATGGGGTGTATAACTTTAATCCTAAGTGTTAAGCCCTTAATGTGTTTAAATCCTTTAATCAATTCATCTAATAATCACTAAGACATCAAGCTTGTAACTTGGGCCTTGCATTAGGGTTCTAATTCTTCCTTAATTGGTTGAGAAGGACTAACCCTAGTGTTAATGGACAAGTCCCCCTCAAGTTGTCTTACAAACCATAAAATCCACTTCTTAATATTACCATTAACTAAAATCCACTTTAATAAAGACTTTGTTTTGTCATGAGGTTAATCCCTAATCATGGATTAAGTTGAGGAGCCTTCCTCAGCTTAAATGTTCTCATCTACTATCCTTCTATTAGGATGGTGTAATGAGTCCATTAAATCCTTGATTATGGCTTAAGCTCATTACCTAACACTAAGCATACCTCCAAAAACATCTAAATAAATGCAAGTAGGTTAATGATCTTAATCCTACATCATGGTGATTAATTGCGAGGTGTTTACTTCATACTTGAGGTATTCTCATTACCCCTAATCAGAGGGAGGATGTGATGAGTTTACTAACCCTTGGTTTAAGCTTAAGCTCATTTTCTTATGACAAACTCCAAAAAGCAATAAAAGATTGAAAACACAAAAACAAACAATAATCGTCTCCTCCGGGATTCTTTTCTTACCATCTTCACTCACAAACGAGAACTTGCTTCTTCCATCTAATGCAAGACAGTTTGCACCTGAGCCAGACAGGTCATACACTTGAGCATAGGCAAGCAAGCAGTTCACAAGTCAATTTATCTTTCAGTCTCTTTGAGTCAAACTACGGTGTTCTGATTTCCTCATTGCATGAGAGGATACGTAGGCATAACTTAACTATTATCGAACAAAAGTCTCTGCATATTCCCCCCTCTTCCAGCATTATTCTTTAAGCCTCATTGTCTTGAGCATTGCACTCTCTTCTTGCACTGACACTCCTTTTATTCACTTCACATTTCTTTTGCACTGACACTTGTACATTCTTTTCCAGCTTTTGCACACAAATAACACTGACACTACCCTTTTAAACACAAACTTTCAAGCGTGGATCACGTCGAGTACGGCGGACAATCTGGATGCTAATACCTTCCCAGGTTGTAACCAACCCCCTTTCTCAGTTTCACTGGTTCGCAGCCGTCTTATCCATATCTTTCTAGGTTTATGCAACATTACCTTTCCTTCGGGATAAAAATGCCTAGCCGGCGACTCTTTTTCTTTTCAGTTCACCCTTGTGTGTTCTCTCTTCTCGCCGACCGTTCGCGTCAGTACCCCTTCTGAGTTGATCTCATTTGGTGCGAGCGACAGCTTGGCGACTCTGCTGGGGAATATTTCGCTGTAACCAGGGCTTCTGGTTCTTTTTGTGGGTTCCTCCTAGCGCTTGTTTGATTTGTGTTTATTGGGGTTTTATGTGTTATGTGTGTTTGTTTATTTGCTTTATTTATTGCTTTATGTACAGCTTTATTTACTGCTTTCACTTCAGCTTCTATATGCATCATACTGTCATTGTTGGATATGGTCTTCTTTCGTGGGTGGGGTTCCATTGAGAGTTTAAGGTCCTATACCTGGGACCTGAGTGACACATAGGCTAGAGTGGTTCATATTCTTTCCCATTCCATTTCGGTCTGGTGCGGGAATATGAAACACGGTTCAGATGTGGGTTTCTTCTTGAGAACTCTGTGCTACAGATTTCCTGTAGTGCTAGGGTTATCTGGGAAGCCTGCTAAGTCTGGATGACCTTTATTATGACCTCCAGAAGCTGAGGTGAATTAGAGGAGGATCTCTTATGGTTATTGTGAACACTGTACCTCCGGGTTAGAAGTGTTTACACTTCTCATAACTGATCCAAGTCTGAGGATTCTTTGTTCTAGAACACTACCTGTGAGGGGGTTGGGCTGTTTACAGGTTTGCAGGAACCCCTGGCCACATTATACCCTGTTACTATTTTGTTTAAGAATGCCTCACTTTGGACAATTCTTGTGATTAACCCTGGACATGTGACTCTTTATTTGAGTCCCCCACCCTGGTTACTGGATTTCTAAGCCTTCATCTGGACTTTTGAACATACATGGACTTATGTCAAGACAGATAATCAGATCCAGCTTGATCACAAACCCTTGCATATCATTTGCATATATCATCATTGCATCATTTAACATTTGTTTATTTGCTTTTCAGGGTATCCACTTCATTGTATCTTGGTTTTGGTTTTGACCCCTTCTTTTGCATAGACCTCTGCTTCAGCTGCCTTCACCAGTTATTTGCTTCAGTTATCTCCATCCTCACCAGCATCATCCTGTCAGTGGCTCATTTCCAGCATCAGTTTGTGATCCTCATCAGCACCTATCTGCAGCTTCTTCAGCAGCATTCATGACTACTCCCAGGAAAAGCAACATATCCTACCACTTTTTTGAGCCTGTTTTGAGTGGTATCAGGCAGGTCCAGTCACTTATCACGCCTGACCACATCCCATTGTTTAGAGAAAACTATGGGGGTATCCTGGACATGGTTATGGACCTTGATCCTTCTCAGAGGAGCATGATCCATACCTGCTTACAGTTTTATCACCCTCCTTTGAGATGCTTCACCTTTCCAGACTTTCAGCTAGGGCCTCTGCTGGAAGAATTTTCTTCATTGATTGGAGTACCTATCAGGGTTGGAATCCCTTTAAACCTAGAGATGACTACTCCCAGAAATGAAGAGATTGCAAGGGCACTATACTTGGAGCCTGTCCTGATTGAGCAAAGTATGACAACAAAGGCTGGGATCCCTGGTTTGCACTTAGACTTCTTGATTTCTCAGGCCATCCTGAAAGCTTCATTGGAAGAGTGGAGGGCAGTCTATGCCTTGTTAGCCCTCAGCATATATGGGGCTATATTGTTTGAAGATGAGCCTAAATTTGTCAGTAAGAATGCCATCCACTTGTTTCTGCTGAGGAACCCAGTACCCACATTGCTCTGAGATTTTTATTACTCCATTCATCATAGGAATGAGAAACAGAGGGGAAGTTGGTAAGATGTTGTGCTCCTTTGTTCTACACCTGGCTGATCAGACACCTGCCTAAGTCAGATGCTTTCTTGAACTCCCACCAATAGAAGAATTGGGCCAAGAGGCTCATTGCCTTGACTTCAGATGATATCAGATGGTGCACCCAGAGCACCAAAGGCAAGGACATTATCACTAACTGTGGACAATACCCAAATGTGCCTCTGATAGGAGTAAAGGGTTGCATCAACTACAATCCTTTACTGTTTAAGAGACAACTGGGCTATGCCTTGGTTCACCCTCCCAGAGGACAGGATTTAGCTGAAACCCTGTATTGTCAAGTGAAACCTAATTCAGCTGCTGTCAGACAAGCATCCTGGGCTTGGGACAACATCCAGACAAAAGGGGTAGCTATTCTTGGAAGATGTAATAATGTTGCTTCAGCTCAGTACTATGACTGGTCCCGTACTAGAGCTCAGATTACCAGAATGCCTTTCATCTTGGAAGACATACCTGGGCCATCCACAGTACAGCCTGCAGCAACAGTAAGCCTGGAGGAATTTGAAAAGTTGAAGGAAAGGAATGAGCAGCTATCTCAAGCCTTGAAGAAGACCCTTTGGGAAAGGAGTGATGGTCGTCTGGACATTGAGAGATTGGAAAAGCTCAGGGTGGAGCATCTTGTCAAAATTGAGAAGACAGAGGACTACATCAGGAAAGCAAGAGCTGGGGAACAGATATTGAAGAATGCCTGTAAGGAGTCCAAGAATCAGAAAGCTAGGGTTGAGCTCTATCTGCAAAAGAGTCAGGCTAGGTGGGTCAGGATCACTGAAGCCCGCGCACAAGAAGACCAGAAGACTCAAGCCAAGATTGAACAGCTAGAGGCCAGTGGAAAGAAGAAGCAGGAAGCTTTGTTGGCAACTCAGAGGGAGATTTTAGAGTTGAAGCTCAGAGCAGGATTGAAGAGATCAAAGGACCAGGACAGGCATAAGAAGCTGACCACTGCCATTGCTACCAGGAACCTCCTCATCAGGACTATTACAGAGCATCCAGCTGGTCCAGTGACTGAAGCACTCCTGAAGGAGGTCAGGGAGGATGAGTTTGGGCTGGATGTCTGATCCTTTGCTTGTTGATTGTTTCCATTCGATGTACTTTTCTTTTTATTGTATTTTGACCCTCCATGGGTATGTGTTGTAAAATAAACAATGTATTGTTCACCATTTGTAATATATTTCAGTTTGTTTTCATTTTGGGTTTTCTCTCAACAACATCAAGCATCTTCCTCGAGGTCTGGAAAGGTCAAAACCAAGAACCAAACCGGATACCTTGGAAAACAAATAAGCATACTGCATTGCATACTAACTTTGTTTTGTTTTGTAGGTTTTATTACTATATTTATTTCTAACTTTGTTGTCACTTCAGGAAACATTGCTCGTCGACGAGTGTTCCCTGTCAACCGTGCGCACCGGTACCCGACTCGTAACAACCTTCCCGACATTCAAATGGAACAAGTACAGCAGGATCTGACTGAGGTCAGGAATCAGATGGTCAATGAGAGATTGGAGATGAGAAACCAGATGTATCAATTCATGGCAGTAATGACTGGCTTAGCCCAGAGTCAGGAGAGGTTAAGAGAGCTGGTGGAGAGACAAACTCCTGAGGAGCCTCATCTTGGAACAGGAGGAACTAGCAACAATGAACGGGGCAAACTTCGTATTGACCCACCAGAGTATGGACCTCACCTAAATCCAGAAGTTAACATCCCAAGAAATGGTCAAGGTAATGCTACTGGGGGCCAAATCCTGCAGGAGGATCCCCAGGGAGAACAGTTTACTGTTATAGGGGCAGAGGATGAGATATATGACAGAAGATTAGACGAGAACGCTGAAAAGTTAAGATCTTTGGAATCTCAGAATTCTTTGGGCTTCGATGTGATGGACATGGGACTAGTGGATGGGGTGAGAATTCCCCTCAAATTCAAACCCCCATGCTTTGAAAAGTACAATGGTACCTCCTGTCCTCGCACTCATCTGCAGTTTTTCTTGGGAAGGCTCAAAGCTTATACCATGGATGAAAAGTTATGGATGTTCTACTTTGAGGACAGTCTGACTGGAGCTTCGAGAGAATGGTATTCGCATTTGTCTAGGTCCACCATAAGATGTTGGAAGGATTTGGCCGAGGCTTTCATCCGTCAATATCAGTACAACCTGGACATGGCTCCCAATAGAACTCTTATAATGGGCATGTCTCAGTCTTCCAGAGAGAGCTTCCGGGATTATGCTCAGAGGTGGAGACAGCTTGCTGCTGCTGTCCAACCACCCATGTCAGAAAGAGAAATGGCTGACATGTTCATGAACACATTGCAAGGGACTTATATTGATAGACTGGCTGCTTTCTCCTCTACCAGTTTTGCTGATGTGGTCATAGCTGGTGAGAGAATTGAAAGTCTCTTGAAGATGGGCAAAATCTCCGACGGTGGTGCAAGTTCCTCCAGCAATCCCAGAAAACCTTTTATGGGACCCCGAAGGGAAGGTGAAACAAATTTCATTCATACAAGCAGGGGCAGGCCTCAATATGCTCACCGGTCAGTAGCAGCTGTTACCATTCCAGCTCCTATTCCACAACAATCAACATATCCTCAACAACAACAACCACATTATCAACAACAAGTTCATTATCCGCAACAAAGGTTGTACAACAACAACAACAACCAACAACAGCGTCCTTTCCAACAAAGGTCGTCCCAAGCAAACAGGGTAATTGACTCGATTCCAATGTCGTATGTTGCACTCCTGCCACAATTCCTGAAGCTCAACTTAGTTGAGTTAAGGACATTGGCACCTCCAGATCCTCTTAACATACCAAAGAACTATGATACAAATGCCAGGTGTGCATTCCACTCGAACGCACCGGGGCATAATACTGAAAAATGCAGGGCCCTACAGATGAAAGTCCAGGACTTGGTGGACTCAAAAGCTCTCAATTTCGCACCTCCTCCAAATGTCACAAGAAATCCAATGCCTAGTCACAACGGGCTTAGGATTAATGCTATTGAGGAAGGCAAACCATCCACATTAATCACCAGTGTTGCACAAATCCGAACACCCTTGGTTGAAATCAAAGCTCAGCTGTTAGAGTGCTAAGTGTTCCCCGGATGCGAGGTCGGCTGTGGATATTGCAACATTGCCGTTAATGGATGTGAAAGGCTGAGAAACAGCATAGATGGTCTCATTAAAGATGGCATTCTTCAGATTACGACAACAACAACTACAACTCCAATAGTTCCTTCATCAACAATCACAGATATTCCTACAACGTCAGCAACCATTGTTCCAATAGATTCTACTACAACTCCAACAATTACTCAATCAATCACTTCAGCGAATACAAGTTCAGTCACAATTCCTTCTACAACGACAACACCCATTATTCCATCATTTCCTGCTACAACTTCAACACCTGTCCAATCAACAGTACCTTCTACAACATCAGCAACAGTTAATGAAAGTGTCTCAGCGGTTACGATATACTACGATCCTGCAAATGTTCCTTCCAACAATTCACAACAATATGCCACTCCTGTCAGAGCTCCAGTTACCATATACTATGATCCACACACCATTGTAGTCCCCTCTGCAGCTGCTATCAGTCCAGTCACTATCACAGTGCCTGGGCCAGTTCCTTACGAAAGCAATAATGCCATCCCTTGGCATTATGGCTCAGACCTATACTGCGAGGGGCAGAAAATCACTTTGGAATCATCAAATTCTTCACCTCAGATAGACAATGTGGGGGGAGGCGGAGGCTTCACTATAAGCGGACGTCTCTTTGCCTCGCAAATACCAAGACCCGTTGCTGAAGCCGAAGCTGCTGCTAAGGCAAAAGGGAAGAGCGTGGTGCAAGAAGAACAAGTTGCCAAAGAAGCTTTCAAGACTCCTTTTGATCAAGAGGTTGATGAATTCATGCAGATCATCAAAAAGAGCGATTATAAGGTGGCAGATCATCAGAATGCACTATTAAAAGTCCTGCACGCAGCTTATGTGCCGGAGGAGATTACTGTCAATCAGTTAGAGGCTGTGGTTGGAAATGTCAATGCTAGTCATGGACTAGGATTTACCAACACTGATCTGACAACGGAAGGTCGCAATCACAACAAGGCTTTGCACATTACCTTGGAGTGTAAGGGTGCAGTTCTTTCTCGCGTATTGGTGGACACAGGGTCATCCCTCAATGTCCTACCCAAAAAGCCCTTGTGAAGATGGAGCATGATGGATTGGCATTACGCCTAAGAAACTTTGTAGTGAGAGCCTTTGACGGTTCTAAAAGATCAGTTCTGGGAGAGATAGAATTACCAATAATGATTGGCCCACAGGTTTTCAAAACGACCTTCTTTGTGATTGATATACAGCCTGCCTACAGCTGTCTATTGGGTAGACCATGGATACACGCCGCTGGCGCCGTGACGTCAACCCTTCACCAAAAGTTAAAATTCGAGTGGGAGGGCCAAGTCATTACCATTTGTGGGGAAGAGGATATCTTCGTTAGCCAGCTGGCTACTTTCAAATACATTGAAATGGATGGGGAGATCCATGAGACCATGAGTCAAGGGTTTGAGGCCCTTGATATCAATGAAGCATCTGTTGTGTCTGGGACCTCCATCACATCTTACTAACAAGCCCGGAAGGTTGTTGAGGAAGGTACCTCCCAAGGCTGGGGCAAGTTGCTGCCCATGGAGAAGAAAGAGGACCGATTCGGGTTGGGTTACAGACCAACTCGACAAGATCAACCAGAGGCTGTAAAGAAGCCCATGTTTGTCAGCGGGGGGATGCTAACCCCAGATGCTGTGAACAATTTGGAAGATGAGTCAGAAGCCGAGCGCAACCTGGAAAGCTGGATACGTCCAAGGATCCCGGGGAGCCATGTCTCAAACTGGTCTTCCTAGGAAATTATAAGAGTTACTCCCGCAGAGTAATTATTATTTCATGTTTTTAAAGTATGCATCAAGTCCTGCGTCTTGCCCAAGATGTCAGGACTCATTTTGTAATCGGGACATCTTGTATTTTTTGCAAAGATCAATTAATGAATATCAGGACATCTTTTGCAAATGAGTCTCTTCTTTTCCGCTCACTGTTTTTCATTCTTTATTTTCTTTTGTACAAAAATAAAATGGCAATGTTTTTCAAAATAAATAACTTCATTTTCCCTTTTTTCTAAACAAGATAAAACTAATCATTAAAATGAACAAATCTAAACCCTTGCAGAGAATACCTTCCAGACTGCACCGACAACAACACTGATATGACTTCGTATGACTTTGACAATCCGATTAATCAAGTTTATGAAGGGGTTGAAGAAGATTATGAACTACCTGAAGAGCTAGCCAGGTTGTTGAGACAAGAGGAGAAGGTTATAACTCCTCATCAAGAAGAAGACTTGAAAGAAGTTAAGATCGGGGCCTGCATACAAGATTCAGTAAAAGAGAAACTTATTGACATGCTTCAGGAGTATGTGGATGTTTTTTCTTGGTCTTATCAGGATATGCCAGGTTCGGACACTGACATTGTTATGCACAAGCTGCCTCTGAAAGAAGATTGTCCGCCAGTAAAACAGAAGTTGCGCCGTACTCGCCCAGATATGGCTATGAAGATAAAAGAAGAGGTACAAAAACAGTGGGACGCCGGTTTCCTTGTTGTAACAAGCTATCCACCGTGGGTTGCTAACATAGTACCCGTGCCTAAGAAAGATGGCAAGGTGAGAATGTGTGTGGATTATCGGGATCTGAACAGAGCCAACCCGAAAGACGACTTCCCTTTACCTCACATTGATGTATTGGTCGACAATACGGCTCAGTTCTCGGTGTTCTCCTTCATGGATGGATTTTTAGGATACAATCAGATCAAAATGTCACCTGAAGACATGGAGAAGATAACTTTCATCACACCCTGGGGCACATTCTGTTATCAGGTGATGCCATTCGGACTGAAGAATGCTTGTTCCACTTATCAATGGGCTATGGTAACATTATTCCATGACATGATCCACAAGGAAATTGAATGTTATGTGGATGACATGATTTCCAAGTCCCTTACAGAAGAAGACCGCCTGGTGAATCTGTTGAAGCTATTCAAGCATCTGAGGAAGTACCAATTGAAGTTAAATCCCAACAAATGCACATTTGGGGTGCGATCCGGTAAGCTGCTGGGATTTATTGTAAGTGGGAAGGGAATTGAAGTTGACCCTGACAAAGTCAAAGCCATTCAAGAAATGCCTGCACCGAAGACTGAAAAAGAAGTTCGAGGGTTCCTAGGTAGATTGAACTACATTTCAAGGTTCATATCTCACCTTACAGCAACCTGTGAGCCTCTGTTCAAATTGCTAAGAAAAGAACAAACAGTCAGTTGGAATGAAGACTGCCAGAGGGCTTTTGACAAAATCAAGGTATACTTACAAGAACCTCCGATCCTTATGCCTCCAGTCGAAGGAAGACCTCTAATAATGTACTTGATAGTATTAGAAGAGTCAATGGGGTGTGTGCTGGGCCAGCATGACGAGTCTGGTCGAAAAGAGTATGCAATATACTACCTAAGAAAAACGTTTACCGACTGTGAACAACGTTATTCACTGCTCGAGAAAACTTGTTGTGCTTTAGCGTGGGCTGCTCGCCGACTGAGACAATATATGTTGACCCACACTACTTTATTAATCTCCAAGATGGACCCAGTTAAGTACATTTTTGAGAAGCCAGCACTTACCGGACGGGTTGCAAGATGGCAAATGATTCTCACAGAATATGATATTCAGTACACCTCTCAGAAAGCCATCAAAGGCAGTGTATTGTCTGACTATCTTGCTGAACAACCCATTGATGATTACCAGCCTATGAGATTTGACTTCCCTGATGAAGACATCATGTTCATAAGAGAAAAAGATCATGAAGAGCCTATTCACACTGAAGGGCCTGACCCAAAAGAAGAATGGACTATGATGTTTGATGGGGCTGTTAATATGAATGGTCGTGGTGTTGGTGCAATGCTCATTACACCTAAGGGAGTTCACATGCCTTTCTCGGCAAAACTCACCTTTAACTGCACTAACAACGAAGCTGAATACGAAGCTTGTATTATGGGTCTTGAGGAAGCCATTGCCCTCAGGATCAAGACTTTGACTGTATTCGGAGATTCAACTCTGGTAATTAATCAAACCAACGGCAAATGGTACACTCACCAGGATCATCTGATACCTTACCGGGATTATACGAGGAGATTATTGACTTTCTTCACAACGGTCAAGCTTGAGTATATCCCTCGAGATGAAAATCAGTTTGCAGATGCTCTGGCTACCATTTCATCTATGATCAATGTTCAAGCTGCCAACTTTGTGCCTCAGATATCAGTGTCCAGACTCGACAGACCAACATACGTATTCTCAGCAGATATTGTTAAAGATGATAAGCCTTGGTTCCATGACAATAAGTGCTTCTAGGAGGATGAAACATACCCACCTGGGGCATCATCCAATGACAAGAAGACATTAAGAAGGCTTGCTGGTAGTCTCTTCCTGAATACTGATGGTTCCTTGTACAAAAGAAACTTTGATATGGTACTTCTCAGATGTGTTGATAAGGCAGAGGCAGACTTGTTGATGCACGAGGTGAACGAAGGATCTTTTGGTACCCATGCTAGAGGGCATGCAATGGCTAAAACGTTGTTTAGATCAGGCTATTATTGGATCACAATGGATGCAGACTACTGTGCTTATGCTAAAAAGTGTCATAAATGCCAGATTTATGCAGATAAAGTGCATGTGCCTCCAAATCCCCTGAATGTGATGTCTTCACCCTGGCCCTTTTCCATGTGGGGTATTGATATGATTGGCAATATTGAACCGACTGCTTCAAATGGCCACAGATTCATCCTGGTAGCCATTGACTATTTTACCAAGTGGGTTGAAGCAGCTTCGTATGCAAATGTCACCAGGCAAGTGGTAGCCCGATTCCTGAAGAGACATATCATCTGTCGGTATGGAGTGCCCGAACGAATCATTACTGATAATGGTTCCAACTTGAACAACAAAATGAAGGTAGAACTGTGTCGGGACTTCAAGATCCAACACCACAATTCTTCTCCTTACAGGCCAAAGATGAATGGCGCTGTAGAGGCAGCTAACAAGAATATCAAGAAGATTGTACAGAAGATGGTGGTCACCTATAAAGACTGGCATGAGATGCTACCATTTGCCTTGCATGGGTACCGTACATCGATCAGAACATCCACTGGGGCAACATCGTATCAGCTTGTGTATGGTATGGAGGCCATCCTACCTGTTGAAGTTGAATTACCCTCCTTGCGGGTACTAATGGATGTTAAACTGAATGAAGCAGAATGGGTCTGATCCGGATACGAACAACTGAATCTAATTGAAGAAAAGAGATTAGCTGCAATCTGTCATGGGCAGTTATATCAGAAAAGAATGAAGAAAGCCTTCGATCAGAAAGTCAGGCTTCGGGAATACCAAGTAGGAGATCTTGTGCTGAAAAGACTCCTTCCTCCTCATACAGACTACAGGGGCAAGTGGACTCCGAATTACGATGGTCCATTCATAGTAAAGAAAGTTTTCTCTGGTGGAGCACTTCACTACTATGGATGGTGAAGACTTCCTGTCCCCTGTGAATTCAGATGCAGTTAAAAAATACTTCGCATAAAATGACCCGCTGGACATAAAAACAGAATGTAAGTCCAGGCAAAAATAGGGCATCCCGGCGAGTCAAAAACAGAATAAAAGACTCGGGCAAAAATAAGGGAAAATAAATAAAAAAATGTACACCCGCTGAGTTGAAATTAAAAAAGATGAGAAGAACGTCAATGTCATACGAGTCATAGCAAGAGGAAAGCACATTGAAGCGTCATCAACATTGCCAGCACCTTTTTGTCTCTCAACAAGTAACAATCTCCTCATTTCAGGGGATCTGTTTCTTTGACTGTACTTGCCAATTCAGGGCATACAAATCAATAAAATCAGATTTTCAGTCATATTTTGTCTCGTACATTTTATTTTTATTTGCAAAAATGTCTGATATCCTTAAATGGTTGCATAAATACAGATGCGCTTTTTTCTAAATTACATGCCTGTAGGAAATATATTTCTTACTCCTAGGAGTGTCTAAATTCTTGTGACGGAATCCAATAAAGGGATGCCTCGGGATACTTGTACATTTCTTTGTCATACAGGATTATAGGCGGTCAAAGCGCAACATGGGGCATGAAAGCTTCTCCCCAGCAAGATGCCAAATCACCTTTTACTCAGCACATCTCCCAAATAGCACCAGGGATGCCTTCTCCCCAACTGAGTTGCCAGGTTTCAGTCATCCTCAGCAGGATCCTCCACAGAAATCTCTAGGAAGGTCGTTCAGTGATCATTCCCCCTAGCCAAGTGCAAAGACAAGGGAACCATCTCCCCGCAGAGTTTCAGCTTCTATCCAGAAGATCAATGTCTGAAGATCTCACAACAAAGTGACGAAAGCTTCTACAAACCCCAGCTGGGCTCCTCATTACCAAGATAGGTATGTCAGTGACTTACTTTCCCCAAGCAAAGTCATATCAGATCCACCAATGATCTTTTCCCCCAGCTGGGATGTTCTTCAAGCAGATCAATCAGAGATCTTCACAACAACGGGATCCGAATCCCGGATCGATATCTTTGCATGATCATAGCATTCGCATCATATTTCCCCCCAGAGCGTAGCATTCCGTCTAATACGGGGCATTACGGCAAAAAAAATAATCAAACATATTGCATAATCACAAGTCAGGTTCGAACTAGTCACCTGTAAATACTGACAATATTGCATCAGTAATATACAAACACCTCACAAATCCCCCAGCAGAAAGCCAAAGCGTCCCCTTTGCACTCTCAAATACAGATACATGCTCCTTTTGGCACTCATCCGTGTCATCATTCCCCAGTAAAGTCGCCCGAACTTTCTCTACAAACAAATACATCAATATGCACTCTTTGGACACTCATCCGCGTCTACCATTCCCCAGAAGATTCTCCAGCAAAAATTATTTCCTTTCTATTTGACATTCGTCCTATGTCATGATACTTTTCGGCAACCGTACCCTGCTAGGTGATCGTCCTTCACCTTTTGATGACCGTCCCTCATCATTTCCCCAGCGAAGTCTCCATTATTGGGACCTTTCCTTATCCGACAATCGTCATATGTCGTGATGTTTTAGCAGCCGTACCCTGCTAGGTAATCGTCCTTCACCTCTTGATGATCGTCCTTCATCATGCTTATCCGATGGCCGTCCCCATCGTCAACCTTTTCTATCCGGTATTCGTCCTATGTCGTGATATTTCCGGCAACCGTACCTTGCCAGGTGATCGTCCTTCGCTTTGGATGACCATCCCTCATCCTTATCCCCAACAGAGTAGCCGTCCCCTGCTAGGTGATCGTCCTTCACCTTTGATGATCATACTTCATCATTTATCTCTTCAACCCGATGGTCGTCCCCACCATTTACCTTTAATCCCCAAAGAACCTGGTTACTGTTTTTGATGGTCGTCCCCATCACAATCTTTTCATTTCCCCAGCATGTCGGCCGTCCCCGTCATTGCTTCATCCCCAGCAGTCGTTCCCTGCCCGACAGTCTTCATCCATCGTCCGCACTTTATAATCTTACTTTACTTCCTTTTACGATTTATATCCCTTTGCTTTCTCCCCAAGCGAGTGCAAATTTTGGACTGTCTTTGGTATTCAACCACAAGTTATCTTGTTTGTCTGTTAAGTCGTCGCTTACATCCTACACAGTTAACTCATGTTTGAATAGGGGCAGCTGTAAACACCCCAAATTTTCCCTCACTCATTTCACCATGGCTTGTGATTCTTTTCATGTGCATAAGTTCAATCATATCATCTCATATTGCATTCTTGCTTCACTACATTGGTTCCAAGTCATCTGCATATAGGGTTTGTGATTTGAGCAATCCAAGATTCATCTGAGCCACTTCAAAGGGTTTCAATCATCTCAAGGGGGTCCATGTATGTTCAAGCATCATATTATATCCTCCCAAGATCAAGGAAGTCAAAGAATCACAAGAACTGAGGAAGGCATGGAAGTAGAGCCAGGTTTAACTGCACAGGTGACCTAAAATTAGGGTTTTGGTTTCAAAGGCCATAACTCCAAATTTTTTGGTCATTCTTGTTTCTATTGGTCTCTATATGATATGAGTATCATGTATACCAATTTTCATGAATAAATTCAATGGGGATGGCATCTGATCAATAGATGACTTCTAGAGAAAGTCAGTGCAAAATCAGGGCATTTGAGGCCCCCAATCATCCAACCAAAGGGTCTTCTCCATCATTTTGGATGTGTATGATCTTTATTTGATCTTATAAGAAGTTAGAAGTTCACAAAATTGAAGAATTTCAAGCCATTTGCAAAGTTGCCATTTTGGGAAAGTGACTTGTAATGCAAACTTGCCATTTTGGGGAAAGCTTTTCAACCTCCTCTTTTTGATTAAAAAATGCTTCAAATGAAAAATTCTTGGTCATGAAAGTTGTAGATTGGATCATTCCCTTTTCAAAAAGTACAAGAACTTGACCTAATTCATTTTAGAACTCAAGTTATGGCTTGTCAAAGTTTGGAAAAATCACTTAAATTTCACTTTTGCACCAAAGAGGGAAGTTTGCAAATTCTCATACCAAGCCAATTTGGGACCTCTAATACATCTTTACATATCATACCATCCTAGTGAAACTCATTTGGATCATATTTGTGCCTTGAATCACAAGCCTTCATGCCTTGAACTTCACAAATTTCAAAAGGGGCCAAACTTCCCCAAAATTGCAAAATGGATCAAAACCTTCCATCCACTTGCCACATCTCATCAAATCTGATTTCATAGCCTTCCTTGATCCTTGCTACACACAGCCATGCCTCTGTCCCAGCCTGCCACCTGCCCATACCTCAAGTACACCAACTATTGACTTTGTGCATTTTGCCCCATACCAATCAGCATAGCCCACAACAACTACACTGACCTATCCCTGCATGTTATGTGGCAAAGAAGCAAGCCATTTGACATAAGTTTGGAACCTGAATCCTCCCATTGCTCAGCATAGCCAAAATCCCTCCAACTTGCAAAAGCTTTCAAATTTCATAACTCAGCCAGCAAATATCCAAACTTTTTCCACCATTCAACTCCACATTCATCCCTGATCATTTCCCACCCTTCACTTTGCCTTGAAACACACCATATCCAAAACACGATTTTCACATTTCTTGAACTGAGTTTCAGCCAACTCCACATAGAGGCCATTTAAACTCCAGCCAAGCATTGCAAACTCTTGAGGGGAGTCATTGGAGTTGATTTGAGGCAAAGAACTGGTCAGAGAGCTCCTGGGTTGAAAGCTTCACTTCAGGTAGCCATGGCATTAATTTTTCCAGAACTTCCTTTTTATGTTATAGAATGATTCTATGTGTTCCCCTGATTACCATGATATGTTTTGTTTCGAAAATGGTTGAGTTTTAAGCATTTCACAAGCTTCTGAAAATTTTGATATGTTTTCTGTTTTGCTTCGTTCATGTTCTTGATGGTAAATAAATGATTTTTGTTGTGTGATTCTTGTTGGGGTTGATGCGAGGATCATTTCTGGAAAGTTTGAGAGCTTGGGGTTGCGTATTGAGAGAGATAACATGTTTGGCTAGCCGGAGAAGATGACCGGAACACTGTTCCGGTCACCTGAAAGTAATTAGGGCTCAGATTAGGGTTTTAATCTTAATTAGCATAGTTTGAATTCTGGCCCTTGGATTGCGCGCGAAGTCAATTCCCTCCAACCTGACTTTGATCCTAGGCCCTCAGATTAGTTGACTTTCATTTAAATTCATTTAATTTTCATTTTATTTGCATTTTCTTTACCATTTTATTAAAAATAGCAAAACCCATCTAAAAATTTTATCTTTTGCATTTTCCTTTCAAATATTTTTCCCATTCTGAAAATAATTTTTATTTTATTTTTTGCATAAAATTTGTATTTTTAAAATATTTAAATGTATATTTTAATTAATTAATGGAAATTAATTAATTAAAATACCATTTAAGTTTCTAAAAATCACCAAAAAATCACATTGTATCTTGACACATTTAGAGACATTATCAAACCATTCATACAAATTTCTTTTTGGTTCTTGATCCATTTTAACATTTTTATTTTGATTTAGGGTTCTTTAAAAATCAATATTTTGACCCTAACTGAGAAAAATCTTTTCTCCCTAACCATGAAGGGTTTGATAATTATTCTTTTTGAATTGCATTCCACATATCATGTAGTTTATAGGATAAAATTGGCATGAACTTATCTTTCATTTTCAATTTGTTTTGCATTTTTCCTTTTGAAGTATCCTAAAACCCTAGCAAACTTAAGAAAATCATAACTTCCATTAGGATAAGATTTAGGTCTCCTCCTTTGGGCAGTGAGCTTGTATAGGTTTAAGGTACCTTTGATCCTATTTTCAATTTTTTATCTCATGTTTTGCTTCTGATTTTGATTTTTTGCATTGCATCTTGTTCATAAACCCTAATTTGCATCTCCATTTGCATCCATCCTCCATATGCTTGCATACATGAACTTGCCATGACATTTTGTGCATCCAAATGACATGTAAGACATCTTAAGACATATTGAAATCATGTTTGATCATTGAATCCTTCATTTGCCATGTTTTGCTTTCATTTCATGTCATATGCATTCATGAACTTTCATGCTTACTTTCATGTCTCATTTGCATCTCCATTGTTTGTATGATCATCCACATCTCATGACATCAATTTGTATCACCTCTTAGCATCATTTACATCTTGATCATGCTTCTGGTTTTGGTTTGCATCATTGCATCTTTCTCATTTTCATTTCATTTCAATTCCTTTTGTTAACTTTTCAGGTGGTAAGTGCTTTGAGAAGTGAATTTGCCTTCACTTCTCATAACCTCTTCTCATCTCTCTTATGCATTCATTGTTGTATTTTGTATTTGTCTTAGAGTGAGCTTGCTCATTCATGTTCCTTCCTCACCTTCTTTCTTCAAGCAACTTATCTTCTTAAGTGAAGTAAGTTGACTTGCTTCTTCTGCTTCTCCTCCTTCCATCTGCTTCTTCCTTGGTGGCTCTCCTTGAAGATTTCTTGCAAGCTTCATAAAACCTTAGGAATACCCAAGCATGTTAACAATTAGGGTTTGATTAGTCCCCCCATTAGTTTTACCTTTGTGTCATCTTTGTGTCTTCTCTTCTCATCTCTTAATCAAGGACTAACCTTAAAGGTTTTAAGGCTTTGTGATTAAGCTTATGCCTGCATCCTTCTATTAAGATGGGGTGTATAACTTTAATCCTAAGTGTTAAGCCCTTAATGTGTTTAAATCCTTTAATCAATTCATCTAATAATCACTAAGACATAAAGCTTGTAACTTGGGCCTTGCATTAGGGTTCTAATTCTTCCTTAATTGGTTGAGAAGGACTAACCCTAGTGTTAATGGACAAGTCCCCCTCAGGTTGTCTCACAAACCATAAAATCCACTTCTTAATCTTACCATTAACTAAAATCCACTTTAATAAAGACTTTGTTTTGTCATGAGGTTAATCCCTAATCATGGATTAAGTTTAGGAGCCTTCCTCAGCTTAAATGTTCTCATCTACTATCCTTCTATTAGGATGGTGTAATGAGTCCATTAAATCCTTGATTATGGCTTAAACTCATTACCTAACACTAAGCATACCTCCAAAAACATCTAAATAAATGCAAGTAGGTTAATGATCTTAATCCTACATCATGGTGATTAAGTGTGAGGTGTTTACTTCATACTTGAGGTATTCTCATTACTGTCGTACCCCGAAAAATACGACCTCACGCGATCCGAAAGGACGGAACCGCACGCCGGACAGACTGAAGAGTCGCCACCTAATTCTATTTATTCCCGAGGAGGGAAAGGGGAGATATAGATACAACCTGGGAAGAGAAGGATGAGGACAAAGGTCAACGGAACCATTGTCTGGGTTCGGGAGTCGGTTATGCAGGGGGAAGGTATTAGCACCCCCTACATCCATCGTACTCGATGGGAACCATCTAAGTTATCACGCGTGAAAGGATGTCTATGCTTAAACGAATTGCTTTCTAGAGGGAAACGAGTTGAAATATAAGTTAGATTGAACCTAGGTGCTCGGCAAGGATTGAGATCCTCGTGCCTACGTACTCCCGTGTGCAATGGGAAAGTCAGAGCCTCGTAGTTCGGCCTACTAAGGGTAATGGTTGTTGATTTTATTACCTTTCTTTGATGAAAGGGTTTAGGAGTTGAAATGCACTAAAGACTATGGATAGTTTATCTCGTCCAACGAGACGAGCGTCTTGCGTCGAAATAATCGGAGCGAGTAACGAGAGCTCGTTATCCTCCTTTCTACCGCTTAAGGCTCGTGGTATACAAATCTTCTCGCATTATTAGAATATTTTATTTCCTAAGACCACTTGACGTTGGATCAAGGGTTTGGATCTAGTCGAAACGTTTTGGTTTTTTGAGGTTTAGAGGGTGCATGCAAATGGAGGTTTATTTTTGTGGTTTTGGTAGCGAGGCACGAAGCGCTCGGCTCGCAAAGTAAGGTGGATCTTAAACGAAACGAAATAAAAAGGTGCGAGTGTGCAAGTGTAATCGCTTGGCGTTGGACCAAGGATTCGGAAATAAATAAAATACGGGAAATAAAAATGCATACAAAGTAATGGGAGAGGGGTACAAAATAAATACAGGGGATTGCGAGAAATAAATGGTATCATTGTAGTTTGCCCAAGAGGAAGCGTGTGTGCAGTGTTTTGAACGGTTCGAAGGCGTTCAGCCTTTTTGATCGGGACACAACTATTCGAAGGCGTTGGACCTTTTAATCGAGCGCAACTATTCGAAGGCGTTGGACCTTTTAATCGATAACAACTATTCGAAGGCGTTGGACCTTTTTGGGACACGTCGAAATTTACTTCGTTTACTTCCTTAGAGCTGGTTTAAAGAAACCGTTCTATGAGGAGTCGAAACATAATTTGAAATGCGAAATTAAATAAAATTAAATTAAATTGCTAGAATTGAATTGAAATAAAATAATGAATTAAATAATTAAATGAATTGAGTGATATTTGAAAATAATAAATAAATTAAATGAAATTAAATGTTTGTTTTGCCAAAATAATAAAAATGAATAATAATAATAAAAAAAACTAATTACAAGGAGGGCCTCATATTGACCAAATATCACCGATTAAAATCGGGCGAAAACTTGGCCTTTTATCAAGTCATTGGCCCTAAAAATAAAGGAATACAAAATGGAAAGAATACCAAATAGTTCACTAAATTTTTTCTAAAACATTTTTTAAAATAAAGCAATACCAAATCGTAATAAGAAAAAGATTAACAAAATAATAAACATGGGAATAATAATAATAAATTGAAAAAAAAACATGAGGAGAAGGATAGTGCCGTGGGTTTTGTAGTGTGTAGAAAGTGATACAGCAGGTGGAAATGGGCTAAGCCCGTTTGAGAAATCCAAAAACTTGCAATGAAGAATCCTCATTATAAAAAAAACAATATCATAAAGTATTATAAAATAAAAAACATCAAATAGACAGCAAAATTAAAAAAGAAAAAAAACAATAAATATGATTTATACAAAAAAAAGGAAATCAAATAGGGAACCAAGTCCCTCAGTATTACTTAACACGCAAAAGAAAAACAAACAAACCTACCTATAGCAGCTTATGGTTCGGTTCCTTCTCACAGCGATTCTTGGTTTGCTCACTCACCCTCTCGCGATCAGCTTCGTGATTTCTTCTCTATGGTCACTCGTGAATCTCAGGTTCTGACACTCGTTCTCATTCACGGTGTGGTTGGAATTTCGTTCGCGGATTGATTCGATCTCAGAGCTTTTGTGGATTTGCAAGGTTTCAATGGTGGATTTCGCGGAGGTTGATGCGTGTGAGTCTCGATTTCACGGCGGCGGCTTCGGTGGGCTGAGTTTGACTTTCACAGCGGCGGAAAGGTGGTGAGTTTTTCGGATCGGGTTTACGCGATTTCGGCTCGTTCTCGGTTTGGGTGGCTTTGGCTTTGTGAGGTTGTTTGGTGTTTCACTGCGTTTCGGTTCAGTGGTGGCTTCGGATGATTTGGCTGGTGTTTAACGGTGAGGTGAAGTTTCTGGTTTATGAAGGTTTGGTTTTTCAGCTGTGTTTGTTGGCTTCACAAATTTGTGCATTTCGCGGTGGCGTTTTCGGTCCTTCTCTCCTCAACTCGCGAACGGTTTTGCATATCTCGTTTCAAATATTTCTCTCGTGCTTGTGTGATTTTGAACTGGTTTTGTATATCTTTGGTTCAGATTTGGGTTTCAATGAAGGTGAAAGGGTCAGCTTATAAAAGATTGCAGGTTCGAATGATTTTCGGTTTTGTGGTTGTTAAGAGAAAGTTTTGTTGGAGGTTTGATTCTATGAGCAGAAGGTGTTATTGAAGGGTGGTAAAAGGATTATGGTGGATGTTTGGGTTTTGCTCGCGTTCCCGGTTTGAACGGTGGAACTGGTTGGTTTGTGATATGCTAGTTTCTTGTTGTTAGTGGATATGAAGGGAAAGGCTTGCGGAAATGAATGAGGATCAAGGTGAGGTTTGTGAGTTGCTGTGAAAATGAAAAGGATTCAGAGGTTGAGTGAGTGATACTGAATAGTAGAAAAAAGAAGATTGTGACTCGTTTGTTATATGGCCGCAAACATCATACAAAATGATGCCAGCTGGAAAAAGTGTGGTTTGAAAGAAGATTTTTCTGTTGCAATTGTGTACGGTTTGTTGAGGAAATGGGAAAAGTTGTTGCTGAGTGTGAGTTTGTTGGTGGTGGGTGAAATGCTGCATTGTATTTCTTTCTTTATATTTTTATGACATAATGATATGGAGGAAAAAACAAAAATACATACTGTGTTGGTGTTAAGAAATTAACATGTGATGTTAATAATGATAAGAGAGTAATAATAATAACAATAATAATAATATCTATAATAACTAGAACTTGCTTCTTACCATCTTCACTCACAAACGAGAACTTGCTTCTTCCGTCTAATGCAAGAAAGTTTGCACCTGAGTCAGACAGGTCATACACTTGAGCATAGGCAAGCAAGCAGTTCACAAGTCAATTTATCTTTCAGTCTCTTTGAGTCGAACTACGGTGTTCTGATTTCCTCATTGCATGAGAGGATACGTAGGCATAACTTAACTGTTATCGAACAAAAGTCTCTGCATATTCCCCCCTCTTCCAGTATTATTCTTTAAGCCTCATTGTCTTGAGCATTGCACTCTCTTCTTGCACTGACACTCCGTTTATTCACTTCACATTTCTTTTGCACTGACACTTGTACATTCTTTTCCAGCTTTTGCACACAAATAACACTGACACTACCCTTTTAAACACAAACTTTCAAGCGTGGATCCCGTCGAGTACGGTGGACAATCTGGATGCTAATACCTTCCCATGTTGTAACCAACCCCCTTTCTCAATTTCTCTGGTTCGCAACCGTCTTATCCATATCTTTCTAGGTTTATGCAGCATTACCTTTCCTTCGGGATAAAAATGCCTAGCTGGCGACTCTTTTTCTTTTCAGTTCACCCTTGTGTGTTCTCTCTTCTCGCTGACCGTTCGCATCAGTACCCCTTCTGAGTTGATCATATTTGGTGGGAGCGACAGGAGGCAACTATCATTGATGAGCATATGACCACTAAGGCTGGAATCCCTGGCCTCCATCTAGATTTCTTGGTTACACAGGCTACAAAACAAGCTGAAACAGGGAATTGGGAATCTGTTTGTGCTCTCCTAGCCCTCAGCATATATGGTATCATCTTGTTTGCATACGAGCTTAAGTTTGTAAGCAAGAATCCTATCCATATCTTCATGCTCAAGAATCCAGTTCCCACCCTGTTAGGAGATTTCTACTACTCAGTTCATCAGAGGAATGAGAAACAGAGGGGAAGACTGGTCAAATGTTGTGCACCTCTCTTCTACATTTGGTTGATGAGACATATGCCGAAGACGGAAGCTTTCCTGAATCCACATTAGACAAGGAATTGGGCTAAGAGGATGATTGCCCTTACTTCAGAAGACATCAGGTGGTGTACTCAGAACACCAAGGGCAGGGACATAATTACAAGATGTGGACAATATACTAATGTACCTCTTATTGGAGTGAAGGGTTTCATCAATTACAATCCTTTGCTTTTCAGAAGACAGTTGGGGTATGCCCTGGTGTATCCACCTA
Organism: Lathyrus aphaca; assembly: GCA_963966055.1. Lineage (NCBI taxonomy): Eukaryota > Viridiplantae > Streptophyta > Magnoliopsida > Fabales > Fabaceae > Lathyrus > Lathyrus aphaca. The sequence continues at coordinate 444,070,219 of OZ014523.1, forward strand.
GGGAGAAGGAATTAACAAAGTCTCTTTATTGTGCTATTCTGAACAATCATGCCACCGTCCGACAAGCTGCCTGGGCTTGGGACCACATATAGACAAAAGGGACTGCTATTCTTGGCAAGTGTAACAACATAGCTTCAGCTCAGTACATTGAATGGTCGCGCATCAAAGGATAAATCACTCGCATGCCATTCACCCTGGAAGATGTTCCAGGGCCATCAACAGTAGAGCCCATAGCTACAGTGAGTCTAGAGGATTTTAAGAAGCTGAAAGAGAGCAATGCCCAACTTGTTGAAGCTTTGAAGAATACCCTTTGGGAAAGGAATGATAGTCGTCTGGACATTGAGAGGTTAGAGAAGCTCCGTATCGAGCATGTGACCAAGATAGAGAAGACATAGGACTTCATCTGAAAAGCCCGAGCAGGGGAGCTAGTATTGAAGAATGCTTGCAAAGAAGCCAATTTTCAGAAGGCCAGAGCTGAACATTATCTGGAAGAGAGTCCGGCTAGATGGATCCGAATCACAAAAGCTCGTTTGCAAGAAGATCATAAGACACAGGCTAAGATAGAGCAGCTAGAAGCCAATGAGAAGAAGAGTCAAGAAGCACCATTAGCAGCACATAAGGAAATCTCTTAGTTGAAGCTCCGAGCGGGGTTGAAGAGATCAAAAGAACAAGACAAGTACCAAAAAATAAAAAGTGCCATTGCAACCAGAAACCTTCTTATCAGGACCATCAAAGAGCATCCAGTTGGACCAGTGACTGATGCTCTCCTGAAAGAAGTCAAGGAAGATAACTTTGGGCTGGATGTTTGATTTCTTTACTTGTATTTTATTGTACTTTAAATTATCCATGGTGATTTTGATTGTTGTATTTCTTGACTTGATTGTATTTTGACCCACCATGGGAACTTGTTGTAATCATAAACTATGTATTTTGGCATTTCGTAATGTATGGTTTATGTATTACCTGAAACTTCTTTTGAGCTTCACTCACTTCAACATCTTCATCATTCCCAGAGGTCTGTAAGGTCAAAACCAAAGAACCAAACCAGAATACCCTCTGAAGACAAATAGACACACTGCATTGCATGTTAACCTCATTCTTTGTTTTGTAGGTGTTTTAGTTTTTGTTCTCACTTTGTTGTTGTTTCAGGAAATATTGCTTGTAGGAGAGTCTTTCCGTCAACCGCATCCACCGATATCCGACCAGAAACAACCTTCCGAGCTTACAGATGGATCAACTTTAGCAAGAATTGACAGATGTGAGGACTCAGATGACTGATGTGAGGACAAAAGTAAGGACTCAGATGAATCAGTTCATGGTTGTGATGATTGGGCTAGCGCAGACCCAGGAAAGATTGAGGGAGTTAGTCGAGCGGCAAACTCCAAAAGAGAACCATGTTGGTACTGGGGGTATAAGTAACAACGCGCACGATCAACCGCAAGCAAATCCACCAGAGTTTGGTCCCCACCTCAACCCTGAATTCAATGTTATCAGAAATACATAGAGAAACACTAGAGGTCGTGTCTTGCAAGAGGACCCTCAAGAGGAACAATTTAAAGTGGTAGGAGCTGATGAAGTTTATGACCGTCGTCTGGACGAGATATCTGAGAAGCTGAGATTCCTAGAATCACAGAACTCTTTAGGATTTGATGTAATGGATATGGGATTGGTGGAAGGAGTCAGGATTCCTCACAAGTTTAAACCCCCGTGTTTTGAGAAGTATAATGGTACCTCCTATCCTCGTACCCATCTTCAATCTTTTATGGGGAGATTGAAAGCTTATAACATGGATGAAAAGCTGTGGATGTTCCACTTTGAAGATAGTTTAACCGGGGCATCCCGAGAGTGGTATTCACACCTATCCAGAGCAACAGTCAAGAACTGGAAGGACTTAGCTGAAGTTTTCATACGCCAATATCAGTACAACCTGGATATGGCACCCAAACGGACATTGTTGATGGGTATGTCTAAGTCCTCGAGAGAAAGTTTCCGGGAATATGCCCAAAGGTGGAGACAACTTGTTGCTGCTGTCCAGCCACCTATGTTTGAAAGGGAGATGGCTGACATGTTTATGAACACATTACATGGAACCTACATTGACCGATTTGCTGCTTTCTCTTCCACTAGCTTTGCTGATGTGGTTATAGCTGGTGAGAGAATTGAAAGTCTTTTGAAGATGGGTAAGATCTCTGACAACGGTGAAAGTTCCAGTAATGCAAGGAAACCTTTCTCATGACCTTGTAGGTCAGGTGAGACCAATTCAGTACATATGGGCAGAGGTAGACCCCAGTACAAGCAAAGATCAGTAGTTGATGTCACTATCCCTACTCCAGCACCTCAGAAACAGTATCCTCAGCAACAACACTTCCCACAGCAACAACAGTTCCCGCAACAACAAAGATCTTATAACAACAACAATCAACAACAACGTCCATTCCAGAAAAGGACTTCACAAATCAACAGGTTTATAGATCCCATCCCGATGCCCTATGCAGCTCTACTTCCATAGTTACTAAAGCTCAACCTGGTCGAATTAAGGACTCTGGCTCCACCAGATCCCCAGAACCTTCCAAGGAACTATGATGTCAACGCTAGATGTGCCTTCCACTCCAATGCGCCTAGCCATACAATGGAGAAATGCAGGGCATTGCACATGAAATATCAGGATTTAGTTGATTCCAAAGCTTTGAATTTTGCAGCTCCTCCTAATGTCACAAAGAATCCAATACCGAATCACGGTGGACTGAGGATTAATGCCATTGAAGAGGACCAAAAATCCATTCTGATTGATGACATTGCAAACATCCAAACACCACTGGCCGAAGTTAAAGATCAGCTATTGAAGTGCCAAGTGTTCCCGGGTTGTGAGGCCCATTGTGAAGCTTGCCAGATTTCTACCAACGGTTGTGCAGATTTGAAAAATGGTATCAACAGTCTTATCAGGGAAGGAATTCTACAGATCACTTCAACAATTACGACTTCTACAACTTCAACAAACATCTCTCCTACAACATCAACAAACACCATTTCAAAGGAATCTCCTACAAATTCAGCAAACCCCTTTTCAACGGAGTCCACTACAACAACATCAACCATCAATGAAGACGTTTCCATAGTCACCATTTACTATGATCCAACAACGGTTTATGTCCCGGATTCTTCCAACAACTTTCAGCAACATCTCAATCACATCAACAACTCCCTACAACTGCACCATTTCCAATCAGACCTCCTTCAAAATCTATTATGACCCACAAACTATCACAACTTTTTCTTCCGCAACAATCAGTCCGGTCACCATTACGGTGCCTGGACCAATTCCATATAACAGTAGCAGTTTCGTGCCTTGGCATTACGGCTCAGATCTATATTTCAACGGAAAGAAAGTCACTCTTAACTCTTCAAATCTTACACCACAAATTGATAATGTTGGGGGAGGCGAAGGCCTCGAAGCGGACGTCTCTTTGCCTCACAGCTCCCAAGAGTTAATGCTGAAGCAGAAGCTGCTGCCAAAGCAAAAGGCAAGAATGTGGTGCCTGAAGAACTAATTTCCAAGGAAACTCAGAAGACATCCTTTGATCAGGATGTGGATGAGTTCATGAGAATTATCAAAAAGAGTGACTACAAAGTTGTGGACCAGCTCCATCAAACACCCTTCAAGATCTCCATTCTATCTCTTCTTATGTGTTTCGAAGCTCACAGGAATGCATTGCTCAAGGTCTTGCATGCAGCTTATGTGCCGGAGGAGATCATAGTTAATTAGCTAGAAACGGTGGTTTCAAATGTCAACACTAGTCATGGACTAGGTTTTACCGATGCTGATATGACTACGGAGGGCCGTAACCACAATAAGGATTTACATATCACCTTAGAGTGTAAAGGTGTTGTACTTTCTCATGTCTTGGTAGAAACTGGGTCATCTCTCAATGTTCTTCCAAAGAAAGCCTTGGTCAAGATGGAATATGATGGTCTTGCACTTCGTACGAGTAACCTGGTTGTGAGAGCCTTTGACGGTTCAAAAAGAACGGTTCTTGGAGAAATTGAGTTGCCTGTGGTAATTGGCCCACAGATTTTCAAAACTACCTTCTATGTGATGGACATTCAGCCTGCCTACAACTGTTTGATGGGTCGACCCAGGATTCATGTCGTTGGCGCCGTAACATCGACCCTTCACCAGAAGTTAAAATACGAGTGGGAAGGCCAAATTATCACAATCTGTGGGGAAGAGGACATCTTTGTCAGTCATCTAGCTACTTACAAGTACATTGAGATGGATGGGGAGATCCATGAGACGATAAGTCAGGGCTTTGAAGCTCTCAATGTCAATGAAGCAACATCTGAGGTGTCTGGTACTTCAATGCTTCTTACAAACAAGCTTGGAAGGTTGTTGAAGACGGGAATTCCCAAGGCTGGGGCAAGCTGCTACAAATTCAGATAAAGGAAGACAAATTTGGTTTGGGTTACAGACCATCCCGACGAACTCAAGAGGAGGCTGCTGAAGCTCCCAAGTTCATAAGTGGGGGAATACTGGCCCCGGATGCAATCAATAATGTTGAAGACGAGGCTGAAAGCGACTACAACCTGGAGAGCTGGATTCGTCCAAGAGTCTCAGGCCAACAAGTCCTCAACTGGTCTTCCCAGGAAATTATAAGGGTTACTGCTGCAGAGTAATTACTATTTCCTGTTTAAGCATGCATCAAGTCCTGCATCTTGCCCAAGGTGTCAGGACTCATTTTGTAATAGGGCCATATATTTATTTTGTGCAAATGGAAATTAATGAACAATGGACATCTTTTGCAAACAATCTTTTTTCGCTCACTGTCTTTTCATTTTAGTTATTTTCGCACAAAACAATAATTGACAATGTTTTTCTTAATAAACTTCATTCACTTTTTCTAAATAAGATAAAATCAATCACTAAAAAGAACAAATCTCAACCCTTGCAGAGATAGTCCTCCAGATTGCACCGACAACGATACTGCTATGACCTCGTATAACTTCGACAATTCGATTAATCAAGCAGATGAAGGGTTTGATGAAGACTATGATTTTCCTGAAGAGTTAGCCAGCTTGTTGAGACAAGAGGGAAAAGTGATTGCTCCTCATCAGGAGGAGGTTGAAACCATCAATCTTGGTACCGAGGAAGATGTGAAAGAAGTGAGGATCGGGGCCAGTCTGCAAGCTCTAGTGAAAGAACAACTCATCAGTATGCTTCGAAAGTATGTCGACGTCTTTGCTTGGTCCTATCAAGACATGCCAGGTCTGGATATGGATATTGTCATGCACAAGCTTCCATTAAAGGAGTATTGTCCTCCAGTTAAACAGAAGTTGTGTCGTACTAGCCCAGACATGGCCATGAAAATCAAAGAGGAAGTACAAAAGCAGTGGGACGCCGGTATTATTGCTATAACTAGTTACCCGTCGTGGGTTGCTAACATTGTACCCGTACCTAAGAAGGATAGAAAGGTGCGTATGTGTGTTGATTACCGGGATCTGAATAGAGCTAGCCCAAAGGATGATTTCCCATTACCTCACATTGATGTATTGGTGGATAACACAGCTCAATTCTCGGTATTCTCCTTTATGGATGGATTTTATGGATACAATCAGATTAAGATGTCGTCTAAAGACATGGAGAAGACAACTTTCATTACACCTTGGGGCAAGTTCTGCTACAAGGTAATGCCATTCGGTCTGAAGAACACCGGTGCAGCATATCAACGGGCTATGGTAACATTATTCCACGATATGATCCATAAAGAAATCGAGTGCTATGTGGATGATATGATTGCCAAGTCCCTTATAGAGGAAGATCATTTGGTGAATCTGTTGAAACTTTTCAAGCGTCTGAGAAAGTATCAGTTAAGGTTGAACCCCAACAAATGCACATTTGGGGTACGTTCGGGTAAGCTGCTGGGTTTTATTGTAAGTGAAAAAGGAATTAAGGTCGATCCCGATAAAGTCAAAGCTATTCAAGAAATGCCTGCACCTAAGACTAAGAAAGAAGTTCGAGGGTTCTTAGGTAGATTGAACTACATCTCAAGGTTCATATCTCATCTCACTGCAACCTGCGAACCCTTGTTCAAGCTGTTAAGAAAAGAGAAAACAGTCAGGTGGAACAATGACTATCAGAGAGCTTTTGACAAGATCAAAGAATATCTGCAAGAACCTTCAATTCTCATGCCTCCAGTCGAAGGAAGACCTCTAATCATGTATCTGACAGTATTAGAAGAGTCAATGGGGTATGTGTTGGGCCAGCATGACGAGTTTGGTCGAAAAGAGTATGCAATATACTACCTAAGCCAAAAGTTTACCAACTATGAACAACGTTATTCATTGCTCGAGAAAACTTGTTGTGCTTTAGCATGGGCTGCGCGCCGACTAAGACAGTATATGTTGACTCATACTACCTTATTGATCTCAAAGATGGATCCAGTCAAGTACATATTCGAGATGCCAACACTTACCGGAAGGGTTGCAAGATGGAAAATGATCCTAACAGAATATGACATTCAGTACACATCTCAGAAATCCATCAAGGGCAGTGTATTGTCTGACTATTTGGCTGAGCAACCCATTGATGACTACCATCTTATGAGATTTGACTTCCCTGATGAAGACATCATGTTCTTAAAATAAAAAGACTGCGAGGGGTTGATGGGGTAGTTAATTGCAACGGTCTTGGGGTTGGTGCATTGCTTATTACACCTAAAGGGGTTAATATGCCTTTCTCAGCAAGGCTCACCTTTGCCTGCACTTATAACGAAGCAGAATACGAAGCTTGTATCATGGGTCTTGAGGAAGCCATTGAACTCAGGATCAAAACCTTGAATGTATTCAGAGATTCAGTTTTGGTAGTCAACCAGAACAACAACAAGTGGTACACTCATCAGGAGCATCTATTTCCCTACCGTGACTATACGAGGAGATTGTTGACTTACTTCACAACAGTTAAGCTTGAATACATCCCTCAAGATGATAATCAGTTTGCAGATGCCTTGGCCTCTATTTCATCTATGATCAAAGTACAGACTGCTAACCATGTGCCTCGGATTTTAGTATCTAGACTGGACCGACCGGCATATATATTCTCTGTGGACACTGTCACTGATAACAAGCCTTGGTTCCATGACATCAAATGCTTCTTGGAGACTCAGACATACCCACCTGGGGCATCGTCAAACAATAAGAAGACATTAAGAAGGCTAGCAGGTAGCTTCTTCCTCAATGCTGATGGTTCTCTGTACAAGCGAAACTTCGACATGGTCTTGCACAGATGTGTTGACAAGAAGGAAGCAGACCTACTGATGCACGAAGTACACGAAGGTTCTTTCGGTACCCATGCCGGAGGACATGCAATGGCAAAGAAGTTATTAAGATCGGGTTACTACTGGATCACAATGGGTGCAGACTGTTGTGCCTATGCCAGAAAATGCCACAAATGACAGATCTACACGGACAAAGTGCATGTGCCTCAGAATTATTTGAATGTAATGTCTTCACATTGGCCCTTCGCCATGTGGGGCATTGATATGATTGGAAAGATTGAATCGATTGATTCAAATGGTCACAGATTCATCCTGGTAGTGATTGATTACTTCACCAAATGGGTTGAAGCAGCTTCGTATGCAAATGTCACCAGGCAAGTGGTAGCTCAATTTCTGAAAAGGGATATCATCTGTCGATATGGAGTTCCCGAGCGAATCATTACTGATAATGGTTCCAATTTGAACAACAAGATGATGGAAGAACTTTGCCGGGACATCAAAATTCAACATCACAACTCTTCTCCTTGCAGGCCGAAGATGAATGGCGTTGTTGAGGCTGCTAACATGAACATCAAGAAGATTGTGCAAAAGATGGTAGTTAGCTACAAAGATTGGCACGAAATGCTACCATTCGCCTTGCATGGGTACCGAACCTCTATTAGAACATCTACTGGGGAAACACCTTATCAGCTTGTGTATGGTATGGAAGTTGTCCTACCTGTTGAAGTTGAACTACTCTCCTTACGGGTAATGATGGATGTGAAACTGGATGAAGCAGAATGGGTCCGATCTCGATATAATCAACTGAGTATGATTGAAGAAAAGAGATTAGTAGCCATCTGTCATGGGCAGTTATATCAAAAGCGATTGAAGAAAGCCTTTGATCAAAAAGTCAGACCTCGGGAATACCAAGTGGGGGAGCTTATTCTGAAAAGACTTCTTCCTCCTCATACAGACCATAGGGGAAAATGGATGCCAAACTACGAAGGCCCATTCATAGTAAAGAAAGTTTTCAACCGATGCTCACTACTATGGATGGCGAGGATTTCTTATCTCCTGTGAATTCAGATGCAGTTAAAAAATACTTCACATAAAAGACCCGCTGGACATAAAAACAGAATGTAAGTCCAGGCAAAAATAGGGCATCCTGGCGAGTCAAAAACAGAATAAAAGACTCGGGCAATATTAAGGGACAAATCAGAAAAAATGTACACCCGCTGAGTTGAAAAGCCACATCGGATAGCTCAGGCAAAAATGGGTATCCCGGTGGATTGAAAACCCGAAAGTGCGATCCACGCAAAATCAGGGAAAAAGCGAACAACTACATTCTGAATTCGTCTGTATCTCTCACAACATGGCAAGCTTCAAAAGGATAAAGCGTCGGTCAGAATCAACCTTTTTCAGAAAGCAAGATAAGAAGAGCGCCAAGGTCATTGCAAAGGAAGCTCACAGGAGCGTCGACTTCAACATTGACAACACTTTTGTTTTCTCAATTTTATAGCAATCTCCTCCTTTCAGGGATTCACTTCTTCATTGTACTTGCCCATTCAGGGCACACAAATCAATAAAATCACAGTTTTCAGTCACACCTTGTTTTGTACATTTTTGTTTCATTTGCAAAATGTCCAAAGTTCATAATACAACACTTGCATGAAAACATATAAGCCATTTTTCAATATATGCTTGTAGGAAATATGCACTCTTGAGCAAATCTAACTCCTATGACGAAATCCGGTTGGGGATACCTCGGGACACTTGTGCGTTTCTTTTTAACAGGTTGTAGGTACTCAAGACAAACAATCTCACAGCATGGGGTATATCAAGCTTCGTATCCCCAAACAAGTCAGCAATCACCTCATCAGCAGGGTTACTTGACATGAGTTTTCTCCCACGAAGTTGTCATCCCCGCAGAGTTTCCAGTTTCTCCCCAATAGAGTTGCCAGGGTTTTCTGTTCCCCAACGGAGTTGTCGAAGCCTCCTCACCCCCAGCATGAGTCTCTTCAACGGAAGCTTCCCCAGCCAGGATCCCCATAGATTTCTCTCCCCAGAGCACCACAGAGTTCCCTAAGAAGATCGTTCAATGATCTTTTCTCCCCACAGATCGGCCAATGATCTCTTTCCCCAGCGGAGTTTTCTCTCCAAGATCGCCCAGAGATCTTTCTTCCCACAGGATCCAGATCTCGGATCGGTTCTCTCATTTTGCATAATCATAGCATTCACATCATTTTCCCCAAACTAAGCGTAGCATTCCGTCTAATACGGAGCATTACGGCAAAATCAAACATTTGCATGATCATAAGCCAGGTTCGAGCCAGTCACCTGCAAATACCATCAGAATCACTTCACCAGCAATATACAAAACTTATTCCATGCAGACAAACACTTGTCTGTGTCCCTTGCTCAATCTTTCTGACACTCGTCCGTGTCTTGCATATATTTCGCCAGCAGGTCAAATACTTATACATACTTATACACAATCCTCTGATACTCATTCGTATCCTGTATATAGCACCTCCTCTCAGCAGATCAACACCCATCTGTGTTCCTTGTTTAACCGATTGATACTCGTCCGTATCATCATCCTTAAACACGTGTCAGCATTTGTTCCTATCGATACTCGTCCGTATCGTGGTCCTAAGGATGCTCGTCTGCATCTTTAGTCTATACACCGTCAAACACTTATACCATTTATTTTAAAGCGTAAGCACTCGTCCGTGTTTACCATTCCCCAGTAAGTCACCAACAAAACAATCTCTTTTTATCAGACATTCGTCCTATGTCGAGATAATCCCCATAGCAGTCGTACCCTGCTAGGTGATTGTCCTTCACCTCTTGATGACCATCCCTCGTCATTTTATCTGATGGTCGTCCCCATCGTCGATCCTCTTATCCGGCATTCGTCCTATGTCGTGGTATTTTCGGCAGCCGTACCCTGCCAGGTGATCGTCCTTCACCTTTGGATGACCGTCCCTCATCCTATCCCTAGTGGAATCCCCATTGTTGGAATTTTCTATCCGGCATTCGTCCTATGTCGTGATATCTTTTTTAGCATCCGTCCCTTGCTAGGTGATCGTCCTTCACCTTATGATGATCGTCCCTCATCATTTATCCGATGGTCGTCCCCATCGTTGATCTTTGTTATCCGGCATTCGTCCTATGTCGAGATAATCCCCAAAGCAACCATACCCCGCTAGGTGATCGTCCTTCACCTCTTGATGATTGTCCTTCATCATGCTTATCTGATGGTTGTCCCCATTGTTGATCTTTTCTATCCGGCATTCGTCCTATGTCGTGATATTTTCGGCAGTCGTCCCCTGCTAGGTGATCGTCCTTCGCCTTTTGATGATCGTCCCTCATCATTATTTCATTTATTCTTTTACCCGATGGTCGTCCCCGTCGCGGTTTATTTACCCTTTAACCTGATGGTCATCCCCATCAGTACTTTCCGCATGTTCTTTAATCCCTAGAGAGTTGGATTTCTTTACCCGATGGCCGTCCCCGTCGCGGTCTTTTTATTTCCCAGCATGATGGTCGTCCCCGTCATCGCTTTTCTTACTGTTTTTTCATCCCCAGCAGTCGTCCTCTGCTCGATGGTCGTCCTCCATTGCTTTCATTTAATACTCATACTATATTGCCTGTTACAATTTATATCCCTTTTCTTCTCCCTAATGAGTGCAAATTTCGGACTGTTTTTGGTATTCAACCACAAGTTATCTTGTTTATCTGTTAAGCCAGGTGCTTACACCCTGCACAGCTAACTCATGCTTGAATAGGGGCAGCTGTAAACATCCCAAATTTGACCTCACTTTTTCTCACACCATGGCTTGTGATCTTTCATATAGCATTGCATAAGCATATCTCTCACTGCATAGTTCATTTCATCTGCATAAATTGCATAGCTAGGGTTTGTGATCAGATGAATCCAAGAAGTGATCTGAGCTATCTCATTGGTCTTGAAGCTTGTCAAGAGGGTCCATGAGTGTTCCATGATCATAATTTTCTCCCCAAAGTTCATTAAAGTCAAAGTATCCCAAAGCATTGAAAAGGCATAAATGCAGACTAGAGATTTCCTGCACAAATGACCTAAAATTAGGGTTTTGGGTTTGAGGCCCTTTACCTCAAACTTTTTGGTCATTCTTGATTCTAATGGTCTTAATATGTTATAAGGAGCATGTGTACAAAATTTGATGGAGAAATTCATTGTGGAAGTCATCTGATCAACTGGTAACTTATTGTGCAAGAAAAGTCAGGATCAGGGCATCTGAGGCCACCATCAATGGTACCAAAGGGTCATATTCATCATTTTGAGTTTCTATGATCTTTATTTGATCTTAGAAGTGGTTAGAAGTTCACAAGATTGAATAATTTCAAGCCATTTGCAAACTTTCCATTTTTGGACATGACTTGTAATGGAAACTTTCCATTTTGGGAAAGATTTTCAACCTCCTCTTTCTTGATCAAAAATGCTTCAAATGAAAAATCGTCAAATATGAAAGTTGTAGATTGGATCTTCCCATTTTGAGAAAGTACAAGAACTCCTCTTGATTCATCCTAGAGTTCAAGATATGATGTTTCAAAGTTGGGAAAAATCTTGTAATTTTCAAGTATGTGCCAAAGAGGGATTTTTGCAAAATCAAGTTTCAATACTTCTTGTGACCTCTAATTGACCTCTAATAATCATAACCACATAACAAAACTTGCCTTGATCAGAATTATGCCAAGAATCACAAGATTTCATGCCTTGCACTTCAAGAAATATTCAAAGGGGTGAAATGCAAAACATGTGATAACTCTTGATCCAAGTGCTGCAGATCATCACAATCAATCCCATGGCTCTCCTTGAAGCTGGCTGAGGCAAGACACCCCTTCAAAACAACTCTGACCCATGCACATACTCATAGTACACAACTTTTGACTTTTTGCAAAACAAGCCATACCAACCACACTATGCCACCACCAACTTTCTGACCAGTCAAGATCTCTTATGCAAACCCCAAGCAACACAAAACATACATCACACAAGGCTGAAACCTCTCACAAGTTCAGAATCACAAAAATCACCTTATACCTTCATCTCTTTGAAACTCAACACACAACCATAAAACCTGAAATCATTTTCCACCAATCATCTCCACATAACCTAAGGATCACAAAACACCTTTCACCATGACCTAAAAGCCACTGAATCACAAACACGATTTCTAAGTTATCAGAACCAAACATCACAAACTAGTCATTCAAAGATTATTCTAAGCCTTTCAGAAGCACAAGGGGATCAAGTGGAGTGGGTTAGCACCAAAGCAGAGGCCAGAAAGCTCAGATTGAGAAAGCTCCAACTCAGGTAGTCACCAAGAACATTTTTTCCAGAACTTTCATTTTAAGTTATAAATTGATTCTATGTGATGTGCTGATCATTTTGAGCTTTGAATCATTGAAAATGGTGGAGTGTGTAGGATGTATTTAACTTCTGAAATTTTTGCACGTTTTTCCGTTTTGCTTCGATTCAAGAGTTTGATGAAATATAAATGTTTTTGATGGTTGGATTCTTGTTCTATGATGTTTAATGGTTGATTCTGGAGATTTTGGGGGCTTGGGGTAGCTTATAGAGAGAGATAGAGTGAGGAGCTGACCGGAGAAGACGATCGGAACACTGTTCCGGTCGCCTGAAAGAGATTAGGGTTAATTTTAGGGTTTAAGTGTCAGTTTGAATTGTGGCCCTTGGATTTGTTTTGCCCGCACGTGTGAATGACTAGGATTGGATCATTAAACCCTAATCCTGATTATTTAAATTAACTAATTTTAATTAGCCAGAAACAATCCCAGCCATCCAAACGCGGGCGCAGTCTCCCCTTGTTTGAATCTGGACCATAGATCGTGTTGACTTCTCATTTTTATTTCATTTTATTTCATTTCTTTCACATATTTATTAAAAATAGCAACAAAACATTTTTAAAATACCATTTTCTGCATTTTCACTTTAAATATTTTTCTTAACTGAAAAACATTTTTTATTTTAATTTTTGCATTTAAAAAGTATTTTTAAATCATTTAAATGTTTTATTTAATTAATTAATTAATTATAATTAATTAAAAATACATTTAGGTATCTAAAAATCACCAAAAAATTCATGAAGCATTCTCATACATTTAGAAACATTTACAAACTCACCATACAAATTTATTTTTAGGTTTGATCATACTTTCACAATTTTCTTTGAATTAGGGTTAATAAAAATCACATTTTCTAACTCTAACTTTAAAAAATCATTTCTGATCAACCATGATGAGTTTGAACTTGATTATTTTTGAATTGTTTCATATATTACATCTAGCATCTAGGTTATTTAACTCATAATTTTGCATTGCATTTTCCAATTGATTTGCATTTTTCCCTTAGAATCACCCAAAAACCCTAGTCAACTTAGAAAATTCATAACTTTCACTAGGTTTATCTTCTGACCTCCACCTTTGGGGAGTGATCTTGTATGTGTTTAGGGTTTGTTTGAGTTCAATTTCAAATTTTTGTCAGATGTATGCTTCTGTTTTGGTCATATGCATCTCATACATTCATAAAACCCTAATTTCTCATGTTAATTTGCATTCATCTTTGCATATCATTATCACATGAACTTTCCATGACATTCCATGATCTTGTATGCCATATTAGACATCTTAAGACATGCTTGAGCATTGCTTGATCATTTCTTCATTCATTTGGTATGCTTTGCATTCATTACATTCCATGTACATCCATATGTTTTCAAGCTTCTAACATGCTTCATTTACATCTCATCCTTGTATGAACATTCATAAGCATTATGTATGATTTTTCATCATCTCATAACACATTTGCATAGCATATTCACTTCTAGTTTTGGTCATTGCACTTCCATTTTCTTTATTTCTTTTTGCTTTATGTCTTATGCATCTCATACTAACATTTCAGGGGCTTATGGTAAGTTGATTGGGATGTGGATTTGGCTTCACATCCCACCTCTTATCATCTCTTCATATGCATTATTTACTTATCTTTGAAGTGAACTTGCTTCACTTATGCTCTCTTTCTCCTTTCTTTCTTTTAGGTTACTTATCTTCTTCAGGAAGTAAGTAACTTATTCTTCTTCCTCCTTCTCTTTTCATCTGCTTCTCTTCCTTGGTGGCCTCCTGAAGATCTTTCTTTAAGCCTCACAAACCATAGGATATCCAAGCATGATAACTTTTAGGGTTGTATATAGTCTCCCCTAGTATTTTGCCTTTGAGTCTCCTTGAGTCTCTCTTCTCATCTCATAATCAGAGGCTAAATACTTAAAGCATTAGGACTTTGAATTAGGGTTATGCATGTATCCTTATCTTAGGATGGAGTGTATAACTTTAATCCTTAGTGTTAAACCTTTAATTTGTTTACACCTCTGAATAAAAACACTTAATAATGATCAAGACATAAACTTGTAACTTGGGCCTTACATTAGGGTTCCATCTCTTCCTTATGGTTAAGAGGGACTAACCCTAGTGTTTAATGGACAAATCCCCCTCAAGTTGTCTTACAAACTTAAAACTTATTTCTTAATCTCACCCTTTAATTAAAATCCATCTTTAATAAAGGCTTGTTATATAATGAATTTAATCCCTAACCATGGATTAAGTTGAGGTATCTTCCTCAGCTTAAGTGTTCACATCTATCATCCTTCTCTTAGGATGGTGTAATGAGTTCACTAATCCCTGATTAGAGATTAAACTCATTACTTAACACAAAACAAAACCCAAAAACATCTTAATAATCACAAGTAGGTTAATGATCTTAATCCTACATCATCATGGTAATTAAGTTGAGTTGTTTATCTCACACTTAAGTATGCTTATTATCCCTAATCAGGGAGGATATAATGAGTTTACAAACCCTTGATTTAGGCTTAAGCTCATTATCCTATGAAAAACACCAAAAACAATAAAAAACTGAAAACACAAAAACAAACAATAATCGTCTCCTCTGGGATTAGCTTCTCATCACATTCACTCTGTAAACGAGAACTTGCTTCTTCTGTCTAATGCAAGACAGTTAGAACTTGAGCCAAATGAGTCACACACTTGAGCATAGACAAGCAAGCAGTTCACAACAAATCATTCAATCTCTTTGAGTCGAACTACAGTGTTCTGACTTCCTCATTGCACGAGAGGATACATAGGCATAACTTAACAGTTATCGGACAAACGTCTCTGTGTCTTCCCCCTCTTTCTGCTTTCTTTTTCTAAGCCTCATTCTTAAGCACTCACCCTCTTTTTTCACTGATACACTGTACATTTCTCCCTAGCTTTTCATACACAGTCACCACATACACTACCCCTTTTAAACACAATCTTGTAAGCATGGATCCCGTCGAGTACGACGGACGATCTGGGTGCTAATACCTTCCCAGGTCGTAACCAACCCCCTTTCTCAGTTTCTCTGGTTCGCAACCGTCTTATCCATACCCTTCCAGGTTTATGCAACATTACCTTTCCTTCGGGATAAAAATGCATAGCTGGCGACTCTGTTCAACCTCAACCTCCAACATCTCTGACGGTTCACGTTTGCACCGGGACGTAAAGTCCGGGGAGCGACACCCATCATCGATCTTTTTATTCGGCATTCATCCTATGTCGCGATAATCCTCAGCAGTCGTACCCTGCTAGGTGATCGTCCTTCACCTTTTGATGACCGTACCTCATCATTCATCCGATGGTCGTCCCCATCATCGATCTTTTTTTGCGGGATTTATTTTCACACCTCTCTCACTCTCAATGCGAACTTACTATGACTTTCCACATTTGCAAGACAGTTATACACTCGTTCAACGCGAGCCTGCAACACCTGAGCAAAGGCATTAGCAGTTCAGCTATAAAAAACACAAACAGAGTTCCCGCCTTAGTTAGACGAACTACGTCAACTCTGATCCTCATTTTCCCGATGAGATACGTAGGCAGCGGGGTAGGGCCCGTTCGAGCTCACTCTTTATTTTCCCTAAATTTTCCCTTTTCGATCTCTTTTCCACTTCCCTTTCCCACTTTCATTCCAATTAGAGGTTTTTGTTCAGCAGCATCTTATTTCTCACCCTTTGTTTCAGACAAACATGTGTGGATCCCGTCGGGTACGGCGGACGGTCCGGCGTGATAATACCTTCCCAAATCGTAACCGACTTCCGAACCCAGATCTTTGGTGCACAAGACCTTGTCCTTTCCTTTTCTCTTCGGTTTGTGAAGCATTACCTTTCCCATTCATTCGGGATAAAAATGTATGGTTGGCGACTCTACCTTCCGCGCAACTTTCGCGTTAGTACTAGGATGAAAATCCCGGGAGCGACAACTAGCGACTCTATTAGGTAACGAACCCAGAATCTCTAGTTTCCCCTTTGAGATTCAATCCTAGCGCCTGTTTGTTTCTGTTTCTTTGGGTATTTATTTGTGTGTTTATTTATTGTTATTTACAGTTTTACTTTACAACATTTATTTACTGCTTTCTGTATTTATTTTTCATGCATCATATATAATGGACTATGTCGGTTTGACTTTTTTTCTGTGGGTGGGAGTTACTATGAGATAAGCCAATTACCCGGCTTGAGTGCAGTCTAGGACTAACGTGGTCATACATTGTACTTCCATGGTATTTCATCATGATGAGTGGCGATGTGTTCCACACCCAGACTGTGACAGTCTTGGACTATTCTGTGTGGGGATTTCCTCCACTTCAGGGTACGACCTCGATAGATATGTGCATCTGGTGACCGATCATTGAGGACCTTAGTGGAAACAACCCTCTCCAGTGATGACAGTGGAAAACCACATTTGTTGGCAAACCCACTCGCATCTGATGGCCCACTAGGAACTTGCATAGGATGCCTAGTTCTCTCATAGGAACTCAGTTAAAGCAAATTGTGTGTATGATGATAGTAATGTATCCCAAGGGCTGAATGTACTATTGTTTCTTGATTCAGTGCTTGAAGCTGGGGACTTATGAGGGACACTTGTTTCCTTGGACTCAGCTGAGACCTCCCTGAGTAGTACATAATGCCAAACCGATTCCCAAATTTGGTCATGATCCATTTCTTGGAAATGGTGAATGTATTATTGTTGCTCAACTTTGAGAGTCCGTGATGTTGAACCGAGTAGAACACCCGTGAGATGAGAGGGGTTTACAGGTTTGCAGGAACCCTAAAACTTCCAACATACCCGTTTTGCCAGTATTGTTCATTGTTATGATCTGGTTCTATAGTTCTTTGGTTCTGAGATCCGGGATTTCTGTTCAGAGAAACTACTACTGTACTTGTTATTATGACCCTGCATGGACACTTGATTATCTGATCTGCACAACACAAACACGTCACTGATCATATGCCGTGCCTTACATAAGCATCGTTACATCATTAATCATTTGTGTTCTTTTTCATTTCTTTGGGTTGATATTATTCTCAGTTACCGGTCGGACTTCTGCTTCAGAAAGTGAAGATATCAGGAAGAAAAATGTGCACTAAAAGTTCTTTGATACCAAAGTGGATTTGTTTAACCAGATGGTGTCTCTTATTACCCCGGGTCATGTGGGATACTTCAAAGAGAATTATGGTGATATTCTGGATCTGGTAGCCAACCTGGATAGTTCTCAGAGGAGTACAATTCATACCTTGTTGTAGTACTATGATCCTCGGCTTCGATGCTTCACATTTCCTGACTTCCAGTTAGACCCTATGCTTGAGGAGTATTCCGTGATTCTGGGTGTCCCACTCAAAGAGCGAATCCCTTTCAATTCTGAGATGACTAGACCAGCTTATCTTGACATTGCCAAAGCTCTTTATTTGAGCTCATCTGAAGTGGAGGATAACTTGACAGCTACCAAGGTCGGGGTACTTAGATTTTCTCTTGACTTTCTGGTTAGAAGAGCTGGGGAACTTGATGTAGCCGCTCGATGGGATTCAGTTTGTGCTATCTTGGCCTTATCCATCTATGGGATCATCATGTTTGCTGACATGGAGAAATTTGTGGATATGAATGCCATCCATTTGTTTGTGCTGAAGAATCATATGTCCACTCTTCTGGGTGATCTATATTACTCAGTACATTACAAAAATAAGTAGAAGCGGGGTGGTCTAGTCAGGTGTTGTGCTCCTCTATTCTACAAAATGGTTTATGAGACACCTACCCATCACCGTAGCTTTCACTAATCCCAAATTGATCTGGGCCCAGAAACTGAGCACATTTTCTGCTAAGGATATCAGGTGGTTTACCTTGAAATTAAAAGGGAAGTACTTCATCTCCAACTGTAGAGGTTATCCCAATGTTCCACTCTTAGGAGTACTAGGGAGAATCAGTTACAACCTTATTCTCTTAAGGAGGAAGTTAGGATACACACTCAAAGATGTTCCTAAAGAATCAGAGTTGGTCCAGACTTTCTATTTCCCTGTAAGGATAACCTTCCTTTGGTTCGAGAAGCCGCATGTGCCTAGAAGCTTATCAGAAGAAAAGGTATAGCACGCTTGGGCAGAAGAAATAATCAGATGTTTCCCGAGTATGAAGCTTGGATAAGAGAGAAAGATCAGGTGGTTTTGATCCCATTCTCTTCACCAGTTCTACTTACAGGGGTTGAACCGGAAGCCACTGTGTCTTTAAAGGACTATCAAGAGTTGGAAGCTTTGGTTCAACAACTTAGAGCTGAAAATCTGGAGGCCAGCAATTTCCTCTTTATAGGGATTGCTTCCTGTTGTAATGCCTATTCATGGCCCCTTTCAATCAATAAAAGTGAAATTTCATTCAAATTTGATTTCGTATGTTTTTGTTTTTCAACCATCATTTGTTTGCAAAAACGTCCAATAGACTGTGATAAGTATTTCATTGTGGATACATGAATGCGTTATAATATATGCATGAAAGTAAAAACATTTGACATATGCCTTATGTGTTAAGTAATATGGATGGTGACTCAGACCATGAACCTTGGGCATGCATGCCAAACTAACTCTCCATTTCAAATATACTATCAGTCGTGTTCATTAACATGCAGGTACATGTGTTGCAAGCAAAGCCACTTCCAGCATATAGCTTCAGGAAACCTTTCCTCATCAGACCATCCCTCTCCAGCAAAGCAGCAAAAAGAAGGTTATTTCCCGAGAAGAATGGGATCATTGCCTCTCGTCCCCCAGCATGAGATGATGTGTTCTCTCATCCCTAGTGAGACACTACTTGCCTCTCCATCTCAGAAAGAGGTAATCTAAACTTGTAGTTTCAGTCATTTGACATCCTCAGTAGCGTGAGAATTGAAATCTTCCCCAGCTTGATAGCAGAAGGTTGAGGATGTTCTCCCCAAGAAGATAGCCCTCCTTCAGCGGAGAAGTATTCCCATATCGGAGTTTTCATATATCCAGCAGTACGGGAGAATTCATCATTCCCCAGCAGAGATGAAGAAGAGCGTGTATCTGAGAGAATCCCCAGCAGGTTCCTGCCTCAGCAGATTATCAGCACATATTCTTCCCCAATGAAGTAACAGAAGGCGGATCTTATCCCCAGGCAGAGAGTCTTCCTTCAATGGAGAAGTATTCCCACATCAGAGTCTTCATATATCCAACAATACGGGAGAATTCATCATTCCCCAGCAGAGGTGAAGGTAGGGAGAATCTGGAAGGTTTTTCTTCTTACACGACATTGTTCTCAGTTTTCCCCATCGAGGTCGCTAATCAAAAGTTCAATCCTCATTGGCATCTTTTCCCCAAGCAGAAGATCGTGTATTTGAGGGATTCCCCGGTAGATTTCTTCCTCAACAGAATACCAACACATCTAATTCCCAATCCAAGTCAGAAGGATATCACTTCCCCAAAGGAGTTCAATGGGTAGCGTACCTCTCAAATCGAGTTCACCCTCAATAGGGTCTTGGCTCTCCATTCTCAAAGTCCAATTTATTTTTGGCAATGGTGGCAGTGCAGAGCCGGTGTATCAGTAGCACACTATCCCCACAGAGTTAATCCTCAATAGGGTCTTGGCTCTCCAATCTCAATGTCCAATTTATTTTTGGCAATGACGGCAATTCAGGGCCAGTGTATCATCAACACTATCCCTCGTAGAGTTGCTTTTCCCCACAGGGAGTAGTTGAATCAATGCAATGATTATTTCTTCCCCAGTAAAGCTACCGTGAGCGCCTGTCATCTCCTGATCAGGAGATCCCTTTGCATTTGCATTTAATAATCATCATTACATTTGCATCCTCTAAAGCATAGCATTTCCATCATTATGGAGCGTTACGCCATGGAAAAATTCAAACATATACATACGAAGCATAAGCCAGTTTTGGTACCTTGCAAAAGCCCGAAACATTATTTCTTCAATCAGACCGAAGTATCTCCATAGATAATTCCAAGTCCATTCCTTAACATTATTACTTTTACAAGTCAATGCTTGTTCTCCCCAGTCGAGTTATGATCCAAGTTATGGTAGTCTCCTTTCAAGCTCACTCACGGTGTGTCTTGTTCGCTTTATCTCCCAGGCGGGATAAATGCTTTTCGATTCCGCCAAGTTCGGTTTTGTATCCTTGAGTTATCATCCAAGTTATGGTAGCTTCTCTTTTCAAGCTCACTCACGATGTGTCTTGTTCTCTTTATCTCCCTAGTGGGATAAATGCTTTTCGATTCTGTCTAAGTCCGGTTTCGTTCCTTTGAGTTATCATCCAAGTTATCATAGTCTCTTTTCAAGCTCACTCACGATGTGTCTTGTTTGCTTTATCTCCCAAGTGGGATAAATGCTTTTCGATTCCATCCAAGTCCTATTTCATTCCTTTGAGTTATCATCCAAGTTATGGTATTCTCTTTTCAAGCTCACTCATGGTGTATCTTGTTCTCTTTATCTCCCAAGTGGGATAAATGTTTTTCGATTTCGTCCAAGTCCGGTTTCGTTCCTTTGAGTTATCATCCAAGTTATGGTAGTCTCTTTTCAATCTCACTCATGGTGTCCCTTGTTCGCTTTATCTCCCAAGTGGGATAAATGCTTTTCGATTTCGTTCAAGTCCGGTTTCATTCCTTTGAGCTATCATCCAAGTTATGGTAGTCTCATTTCAAGATCACTCACGATGTGTCTTGTTCGCTTTATCTCCCAAGAGGGATAAATTCTTTTTGATTCCGTCCAAGTCCGTTTTCGTTCCTTTGAGTTATCATCCAAGTTAAGGTAGTCTCTTTTCAAGCTCACTCACGGCGTGTCTTGTTCGCTTTGTCACCCAAGTGTGGTAAATGCTTTTCAATTCCTTCAAAGTTTGTTTTCGTTCCTTTGAGTTATCATCCAAGTTATGGTAGTATCTTTTCAAGTTCACTCACGATGTGTCTTGTTCGTTTTATCTCCCAAAAGGGATAAATGCTTTTCTATTCCGTCCAAGTCTGGTTTCGTTCCTTTGAATTATCATCCAAGTTATGGTACTCTCTTTTCAAGCTCACTCACATTGTGTCTTGGTTTTATCTCCCAAGTTGGATAAGCCTTTCGATTCTGCCAAGTTCGGTTTTGTTCCTTTGAGCTATCATCCATGTTATGGTAGTCTTTTCACAAGCTCATTCACGGTGCATCTTGAGTGAGAGGTCATATAAGAATGATAGTTTTCCCAACTTATTCTATTTCTCACAGAGTACAAATTTTCCAGTCTATTCGGGTATTCAATCCCTCCATACCTTGAAAGTCTGAAAGTCATTACTATCATCCATTCAGGTCTGCAGTTGATTGAATAGGGAACTATAATACCTTAAAATTTTCCTTCTCATTTTTCATGGCAGTTAGCGCATCGCATTGCATATCCGCCCATACATTGCATAAATAAAATAATAAAAATAAAATAATTCATGCAGCATTGGTTAGCGTTCAAGGCATGTGATCAGGGTTTACTCAGTGGCAAGATCAAGTATCAAAACCCAAGGTTGAATTTGGCTCAGAACGGATAGTGGAGATGCATTCTAAGGGTTTCCCACCAAAAGGGGGGAGTTCAAATTTTTCTTTCGTTAACCGATTAACGCATGCGAAAATTTGGCAAAAATTTCAAAATTCAATTGGTGTTTCCCTCTTCCTTTCCACTTTCCATTTGTTTTGTGTTTCTAACTAGTTCTAGAACTTTCCACCAAGTTCTAGACCCTTCTACCATATTTAAAAGAATATTCTAGAAACCCTAACCAACTCCAACTAACTCCTAAGCTAGCTCCTAACCTCATAACCCTAGCCTAATGCCCAAGCTAGCTCCTAGTCACAAGCAAGCTCCAACCCTAACTTCAATATAAATCATTTTCACTCCAAACCTCACAACTTCACCCTCATTTTCACAATTTCACTTCATAATCTCTCACTTTTTTTCTCACTTTTTCTCTACATTTTCAAAATTCACCAATGCTTCTTCATCATAAGTTCTTCAAGTTTTACATTGAAGCTTGAAGAACTTGAAGCTAAACCTTCATTATAGCATTGGTTCCATGGTTTATTGAAGACTAATTGAAGTAATTGCTACTCTTTGGGGCTGGTTCTTCATCTTGGAAGTGCTTTTGTGGTTGTTCATCAAGATCTTCATCAATTGTATTTATTTTTCATTCTCGCGGATTGAAGCTTGGAATCTCTGATATTCTCTTCATTTGTGCATCGATCAACTTGCAACAATCACCAAAGCAAGCCTCCACTTTGTAGGTTGGTGGATTCGAAACCATTTCTTGATTTAATTTATTTCTCTTCATCTCGCTGTAAGACATTCTTTGATTCATTGATTGCTTTTGCTATTGTGATGTGTTATTCGATTTAACTGTTAGTAGCTAGCATGTTAATGGATGTATTATGAGCTTTTAGAAGTAGGTTAATGGCTAGAAGTGCTTTTTTCCTCACTGTTTTTGCATTTTGGTTCAGTTTTAACTAGTTAACACCCAGGGTTAACCGGTTAACATGTTATTTTTGCCCCTGTAACTGATTTTTTAAACCTGTTAAGCGGTTAACCCAGGGCGTTAACCGGTTAACATTGTGCTGACTTACCTTTTTGGTTTGTTTACTTGCATGTTTGTGCATCTCTCATCCTCTTATCATCATAGGTTGATAGATCTTGATTTTAGGGAATTTTTAGGAGCTAGTTTAGCACAAGTTCATGTAGTTTTGGTAGCTTTCGACATGCGTTTCGTTAGTTTCCATTTTTGTGCATAAACGTTGCATATATGTTCGTAGCATGTTAAGATCAATGTTTGCATGGTTTAACATCATTCATAGCATATTAATAAATGTGTACAATCCTGCTTTTGCATTGCATTCGAAGTTCGTTCATGTTTTGATCAAATCATGTGCATATTGAAAATTGTAAACACCCCAAATTTGTCCTCACTAAGTTCACACCATGGTTTGTGATCTTTCATGTTTGCATAAGTTTAAGCATGTCATCTCATATTGCATTTTGTTTCACTGCACAGTTCAAGTTCATCTGCATCTAGGGTTTGTGATCTGAGCAATCCAAGGATCCATCTGAGCCACTCCAAAGATCTCCAATCATTCCAAGAGGATCCATGTATGTTCAATCATCATATTATATCCCTTAAAGATCAAGGAAGTCAAGAAATCACAAGAACTTGGAAAGCATGGAAGCAAAGCTAGGGTTTCACTACATAGATGACTTGAAATTAGGGTTTTGGTTTCAGAGGCCATAACTCCAAAAATTTTGGTC
Organism: Lathyrus aphaca; assembly: GCA_963966055.1. Taxonomy (NCBI): domain Eukaryota; kingdom Viridiplantae; phylum Streptophyta; class Magnoliopsida; order Fabales; family Fabaceae; genus Lathyrus; species Lathyrus aphaca. Next base: position 444,094,156 of record OZ014523.1, read on the forward strand.
ATTATTGTTTCTAATGATCTTAATATGTTATAAGGATCATATGTACCAATTTGATGAAGAAATTCATTGTGGAAGTCATCTGTTCACTGGGTAACTTCTTGAGCAAGTCAGAGCAAAATCAGGGCATCTGAGGCCCCCAACAATGGAACCAAAGTGTATTTTTCATCAAATTGAAGTTATATGATCTTTATTTGATCATTGGAGTGCTTGGAAGTTCACAAAATTGAAGAAAATTGAGCTAAACCAAAAGTTGCCAAAAATGGAAATGACTTGTAACATTTTGGGAAAGTATTTCATTTTGGGAAAGTATTTCAACCTCCTCTTTCTCAACCAAAAATGCTTCAAAAGAAAAATTGTTGGTCATGAAAGTTGTAGATTGGATCATTCCCTTTTCAAAAAGTACAAGAACAAGTTCTAATTCATTATGGAACTTAAGTTATGGCCTTTCAAAGTTGGCAAAAATCCTATAATTTTCAAGAATACACCAAAGAGGGATTTTTGCAAAACCACTTGCTAAGCCATTTTGTGACCTCTAATACACTTCTATGCATCATACCAACATAGTGCATTGCCTAAAAGTCATAATTGGCCCAAGAATCTCATGTTTTTATGCCTTGCACATCAAGAAATCACAAAAGGGGAAAAATGAACAAAGTTTGCAAAAACTCATACAACCATGCTTCCACTTGTGCCAGCTGAAAAATATGACTTCCATGGCTCTCCTTGAACCAAGCTGACTCGAGCCATGCCTTGAAACAACCACTGAACCAGCCCATACCTCAAGTACAAGTTATGTTGACATTTTGGCAACTTGCCCATACCAATCACCATAGGCCACAACAACTCCTCTGACCTATCAAAGCTTGTTATGTGGATCAAAAGCAACTCATAACATACAACACACAAGCCTGAATGCTGAGAATCATCAAGCTCTCAAAAATCACCCCATTTGTAAAAGCATTCGAAACTCTCTGCTCACACACTCAAACTCCAAACTTTTTTCACCAATCAACTCAGCTTCATCAAAGGATCATTTCCCACCCTTCATTGCAACCTAAAAGCCCCCAAAACCAAAACACGATTTCTGGCCAGCAAGAGTTCAAGCTCTCATTTTAGCCATTACAAACTCCTTCCAAGCATCAAAGCTTCATCAGAGGGACCATTAGGGTGAGTTTACACAAGAGAGGAGGTTCAGAAGCTTCAAACTGAGAAAGCTCAAGCTCAGGTAACCTCAAGAACAAATTTTCCAGAAATGCAATTTTAAGTTCTTAGATTGTTCTTTATGCTTTGCTGATCACCATGATATATTTATTTTTGAAAATGGTTGCGAAATGAGCATGTACTGATCGTCTGAAAGTTTCACCATTTTTGAGTTCTTCTTCGAATCTTGATTTTCAGCCATGAAAAATTAGTTTTGAGGATGGATTTAGGTTTAGGAAGATGAGAGGAGTTGATCTTGAGCTTTAGAGCTCCAGAAATGGCCTAGGGAAGAAGTTGGTGTTGGGGTGCTGCCGGGGAAGATGACCGGAACACTGTTCCGGTCACCTGAAACGGATTAGGGTTAATTTTAGGGTTTAGTGAGTCAGGCGTGTTCTGGGCCCTTGGATCAGGTTTAATTTAAAATGGATGGCCAGGATTAGTTCAGATTAGGTTTAATCAGGATTAATTAATTAATTAATTAGGATTTAATAAGTTTGAATTCTTACCATCCAGATGCGCGCGTGGTCTTCCCTCCATCTCCCCAGTTTGAATCCTGTCCCTTGGATGCGCTGACTTTCATTATTTTTGATTTTTAATTCATTTTTTGTCATTTGTTTTGCATAATTTATTTAAAATACTTAAAAATTTCTAAAAATATTTTCCTTCTGCATTTTTAATTCAAATATTTTTCTTCACCCAAAAACATTTTTATTTTTATTTTTTTCATTAAAAACCATTTTAAAAATATTTAAATGTTTATTTTAATTAATTAATGGAAATTAATTAATTAAAATATCATTTAGGTTTCTAAAAATTCCAAAAAAAATCACATTGCATCTTAGGACATTTAGAAACATTGTCAAACCATTCATACAAATTTCTTTTTGGTTTTGAACACTCTTTGACATTTTTCTTGAATTTAGGGTTCATAAAAATCCCATTTTTGAACCCTAACTTCAAGAATTCTTTTCTGCCTAACCATGAAGGGTTTGACAATGGTTCTTCTTGCATTGATCTTCATATAGCATGTAGTGTCTAGCATATTTTTGTCACAAATGTATCTTGGATTTTCCATTTGATTTGCATTTTCCCTCTTAAGGTACCTTAAAACCCTAGATAACTTAGAAAAATCACAACTTTCTTTAGGTTAAGAGTTAGACCTCCTCCTTTTGGGTGTGATATCATATGGGGTTAGGGTTCCTTTAAGTTCATTTGCAATTTTTTATCTTGTGATTTTCTTCTGTTTTTGACTTTTGCATCTCATGTTGCTTTAAAACCCTAATTTCTCATGTTCATTTGCATACATCTTGCATATGCATCCATTCATGAACTTGCCATGACATTTCTTGCATTCACATGTCATCTTAGACATCATAAGACACATTAGAATCATGCTTGATCATTTCTTCATTCATTTTCCATGATGTGCATTCATTTCATTCCATGAACTTTCATGTGCTTTCAAACTTCAAAGCATGCATCCTTTGCATTCCATATCTTGTATGAACATTCATAACACTTGACATGTCTTTGCATCATTTCATAACATCATTTTCATCATGTATATGCTTCTGGTTTTGGTCTTCATATTTGTATACATTCCATTTTCATTTCATTCCTTTTCTTATGCTAACATTTTCAGGTGGTAAGTAATTTGAGAAGTGAATTTGCCTTCACTTCTCATTTCTCTTCTCATTCTTATTTTGCATCCTTGCTGCATTTTCATTTGCTTTAGAGTGAGTTGCCTCATTCATGTTCTTCATTCACTTTCTTTCTGTTTGAATTCAGGCCATTAGATCTGGCGTGCAGTCAACCCTGGATTTCCCCAGAATCAACCTCATCCCTTGGATCAGCATACTTCCATTTAATTCAATTTTAATTTCATATTTTCTCATTTATTAAAAATAGTTAGAAAATTCCAAAAATAATTTTATTCTGTATTTTCACTTCAAATAATTTTCTCAACTCAAAAATATTTTTATTTTTATTTTTTGGCATTAATAAATGATTTTTTTAAACATTTAAATGTTTATTTTAATTAAATAATGAAAATTAATTAATTAAAATATCATTTAGGTTTCTAAAAAATCCCAAAAAATGCATATTGCATCTTTAAATATTTAGAGACATTGTCATACCATCCACACAAATTTCTTTTTGGTTTTGAACCATCTTTGATAATTTTCTTGAATTTAGGGTTCATAAAATTCCCATTTTAGAACCCTAACTTCAAGAATTATTTTCTGCCTAACCAAGAATAGTATGACAATGGTTCTTTTTGCATTGATCTTCATTTGGCATTTAGTTTCCAACATATTTTTGTCACAAATTTCTTCTGCATTTTTGAATTGATTTGCATTTTTCCCCTTTAGGTACCTTAAAACCCTAGAAAACTTAGAAAAATCATAACGTTCATTAGGTTAAGAGTTAGATCTTCTCCTTTGGGGTGTGATATCATATGGATTTAGGGTTCTTTTTATTGAATTTTCAATTTTTTATCTTGTCATTTTCTTCTGTTTTTGAGTTTTGCATCTCATGTTGCATGAAAACCCTAATTTCCCATCTTCCTTTGCATACACCTTGCATATGCTTGCATTCATAAACTTGCCATGACATTTTATGCATTCACATGACTTCTAAGACATATTAGGACACATTAGAACCATGATTTATCATTTCCTCATCCAGTTTCCATGTTATGCATCCATTACATTCCATGAACATTCATGAACGTTCATGCTTCTTTCATGCTTCATTTGCATTCCCATCACTTGTATGATCATTCACAACTCTTGGCATACATTTGCATCATTTATTAGCATCATTTACATCATTAACATGCTTTTGGTTTTGGTTTGTATCCTTGCATACATTTCATTTCATTTTCCTTATGCTAACTTTTCAGGTGGTAAGTATTTGGGAAGTGAATTTGCCTTCACTTCTCACTTCTCTTCTCCCCTCTTATTTTATACATTCTTGCTGCATTTTGTATTTGTCTTAGAGAGAGCTTGCTCATTCATGTTCTCCATTAACTTTCTTCCTTCAAGTAACTTACCTTCTTAAGTGAAGTAAGTTAACTTGCTTTTTCTGCTTCTCCTCCTTCCATCTGCTTCTTCCTTGGTGGCTTTTCTTGAAGATCTCTTGCAAGCCTCATAAACCCTAGGAACACCCAAGCATATTAACAATTAGGGTTTTATTAGTCCCCCATTAGTTTTACCTTTGTGTCTCCTTTTATGTCTCTCTTCTCATCTCATAATTAGAGATTAAACCTTTAAGGTTTTGAGGCTTTGTGATTAAGTTTATGCATGCATCCTTCTCTTAGGATGGAGTGTATAACTTTAATCCTAAGTGTTAAACCCTTAATGTATTTAAATCTCTTAATCAATTCATCTAATAATCACTAAGACATCAAGCTTGTAACTTGGGCCTTGCATTAGGGTTCTAATTCTTCCTTAATTGGTTAAGAAGGACTAACCCTAGTGTTAATGGACAAGTCCTCCTCAAGTTAACTTACAAATCATAAAATTCACTTCTTAATCTTACCATTAACTAAAATCCACTTTAATAAAGGCTTTGTTTTATCATGAGGTTAATCCCTAATCATGGATTAAGTTGAGGTATCTTCCTCAACTTAAATGCTCTCATCTGTTATCCTTCTATTAGGATGGTGTAATGAGTCCATTAAATCTTTGATTATGGCTTAAGCTCATTACTTAACACTAAACAAAAACTCCAAAAACATCTAAATAATTGCAAGTAGGTTAATGATCTTAATCCTACATCATGGTGATTAAGTGTGAGGTGCTTACTTCATTCTTAAGGTATTCTCATTACCCCTAATCAGAGGGGGATGTGATGAGTTTACTAACCCTTGGTTTAGGCTTAAGCTCATTTTCTTATGACAAACTCCAAAAGCAATAAAAGATTGAAAATACCAAAAACAAACAATAATCGTCTCCTTCGGGATTCTTTTCTCACCTCATTCACTCAATAACGAGAACTTTCTTCTTCCGTCTAATGCAAGACAGTTTGCACCTGAGCCAGACAGGTCATACCGTTGAGCATAGGCAAGCAAGCAGTTCACAAGTCAATTTATCTTTCAGTCTCTTTGAGTCGAACTACGGTGTTCTGACTTCCTCATTGCACGAAAGGATACGTAGGCATAACTTAACTGTTATCGAACAAAAGTCTCTGTATATTCCCCCTCTTCCAACATTATTCTTTTAAGCCTTATTGTCTTGAGCATTGCACTCTTTACTTACACTGACACTCCTTTTCTTCACATCTCTTTTGCACTGACACCTGTATATTATTTTCTATCTTTTTGCACACAGATAGCACTGACACTACCCCCCCCCCCCCCTTTAAACACAAACTTTCAAGCGTGGATCCCATCGAGTACGATGGATAATCTGGGTGCTAATACCTTCCCAGGTTGTAACCAACCCCCTTTCTCAGTTTCTCTGGTTCACGACCGTCTTATCCATATTTTCCTAGGTTTATGCAACATTACCTTTCCTTCGGGATAAAAATGCCTAGCTGGCGACTCTTTTCAGTTCATTTCATTTCTCCTCTCGCCGACCGTTCGTGCTTGTACCGGGATGCAAATATTTGGGAGCGACAATATCCCACTGTTCAGAGAGCATTATGGGGGAATATTGGATATGGTCATGGATCTAGATGCATCTCAGAGGAGCATGATCCATAATTGCTTACAATTTTATGATCCTCCACTCAGATGCTTCACTTTTCCTGATTTCCAGTTGGGACCTTTGCTAGAAGAGTTTTCCTTGTTGTTAGGAGTTCCCATCAGGAGGGGAATTCCTTTCAACTCTGAGATGGTTGCTCCCAGAAATGAAGACATAGCCAGGGAATTGCATTTGGAGCCGGCCCTCATTGATCAGAACATGACAACCAAAGCTGGGGTTCCAGGCCTTCACCTAGACTTCCTGATTTCCCAAGCCACCCTGCAGGCTGCATTAGGAGAATGGAAGGTTGTTTGTGCACTTTTAGCTCTCAGTATATATGGGGTTATCTTGTTTGCAGATGAGCCAAAGTTTGTGAGCAAGAATGCCATTCACCTGTTCTTATTAAGGAACCCAGTTCCTACCTTGCTGGGAGATTTTTACTACTCAGTACATCAGAGGAATGAGAAGCAAAGAGGGAGACTAGTCAGATGCTGTGCTCCTCTCTATTACTCTTGGCTGCTAAGGCACTTGCCAAAGTCAGACACCTTCCTGAACCCACATCAGAAAAAGAACTGGGCTAAGAGATTTATTGCTTTAACATCAGAGGACATCAGATGGTTCACTCAGAGCACCAAAGGCAAGGACATCATTACTAGCTGTGGGAAATATCCTAATGTGCCTTTGATAGGAGTGAAAGGTTGCATCAATTACAACCCTTCACTATTTAAGAGACAATTAGGGTATGCTTTGGTTCACCCTCTAAGAGGACAAGATTTGGCTGAGACCCTCTACTGTGAAATCCAGCCCAACTCTGCTGTTGTCAGACAAGCTGCCTGGGCTTGGGAAAGCATCCAGACTAAAGGGACAACCATCCTTGGCAAGTGCAACAACATTGCTTCATCACAGTGTTCTGATTGGTCCCGTACCAGAGCTCAGATCACCCGGATGCCATTCACTTTAGAAGATGTACCTGGACCTTCTACAGTACAACCTGCAGCTACTGTCAGTATGGAAGAGTTTGAAAAGCTGAAAGAGAGGAACACTCAGCTAGCTGAAGCCTTGAAGAAGACTCTTTGGGAGAGAAATGACAGTCGTCTGGATAATGAGAGAATGGAAAGGCTCAGAATTGAGCACTTGACCAAGATTGAGAAGACGGATGAATACAACAAGAAGGCAATGGCACGGGAGTTAGTACTGAAGAATGCTTGCAAGGAAGCAAAGACTCAGAAGGCTAAGGCAGAGCATTATCTAGAGGAAAGCCAGGTTAGGTGGATCTGGATCACTGAAGCCCGTTGTCGCTCCCAAAGATTTGCATCCCGGTACAAGCGCTAACGGTCGGCGAGAGGAGAAAAGAAATGAAGTGAAAAGAGTCGCCAGCTAAGCATTCTTATCCCGAAGGAAAGGTAATGCTGCATAAACCTAGAAAGATATGGACAAGACGGTTGCGAACCAGAGAAACTGAGAAAGGGGGTTGGTTACAACCTGGGAAGGTATTAGCACCCAGATTGTCCGCCGTACTCGACGGGATCCACACTTGAAAGTTTGTGTTTAAAGGGGTAGTGTCAGTGTTGTCTGTGTGCAAAAGCTGGAAAAGAATACAAGTGTCAATGCAAAAGAAGTTTGAAGTAAAATAAAAGGGTGTCAGTATATGGAAAAAAAAGGCAATGCTCAAGACAATGAGGCTAAAAAGAATAAAGCTAGAAGAGGGGAATATACAGAGACTTTTGTTCGATAATAGTTAAGTTATGCCTACATATCCCCTCGTGCAATGAGGAAGTCAGAACACCGTAGTTCGACTCAAAGAGACTGAAAGATAAATTGACTTGTGAACTGCTTACTTATCTATGCTCAAGTGTATGACCTGTCTGGATCAGGTGCAAACTGTCTTGCATTAGACGGAAGAAGCAAGTTCTCGTTTATGAGTGAATGTGATGAGAAAAGAATCCCGTAGGAGACGATTATTGTTTGTTTTTGGTGTTTTCAATCTTTTATTTCTTTTTTGGAGTTTGACATAAGAAAATGAGCTTAAGCCTAAACCAAGGGTTAGTAAGCTCATCACATCCTCCCTTTGATTAGGGGTAATGAGAATACCTTAAATATGAGGTAAACACCTCAAACTTAATTACCATGATGTAGGATTAAGATCATTAACCTACTTGTGATTATTTAGATGTTTTTTGGAGTTTTTGTTTAGTGTTAAGTAATGAGTTTATGCCATAATCAAGGATTTAATGGACCCATTACACCATCCTAATAGAAGGATGATAGATGAGAACATTTAAGCTGAGGAAGGCTCCTCAACTTAATCCATGATTAGGGATTAACCTCATGACAAAACAAGGCCTTTATTAAAATAGATTTTCATTAATGGTAAGGTTAAGAAGTGGATTTTATGGTTTGTAAGACAATTTGAAGGGGACTTGTCCATTAACACTAGGGTTAGTCCTTCTTAACCAATTAAGGAATAATTAGAACCCTAATGCAAGGCCCAAGTTACAAGTTTGATGTCTTAGTGATTATTAGATGGATTGATTTAAGGGATTTAAACACATTAAGGGTTTAACACTTAGGATTAAAGTTATACACTCCATCCTAAGAGAAGGATGCAGGCATAAGCTTAATCACAAAGCCTTAAAACCTTAAAGGTTTAGTCTCTGATTATGAGATGAGAGGAGAGACACAAAAGATGACACAAAGGTAAAACTAAATGGGGGACTAATCAAACACTAATTGTGATCATACTTGGGTGTTCCTATGGTTTATGAGGCTTGCAAGAGGTCTTCAAGAAGAGCCACCAAGGAAGAAACAGATGAAAGGAGGAGAAGCAGAAGAAGCAAGTCAACTTACTTCACTTAAGAAGATAAGTTGTTTGAAGAAAGAAAGTGAAGAGGGAACATGAATGAGCAAGCTCACTCTAATACAAATACAAAATGCAGAAAGGATGCATAAGAGAGATGAGGAGAGATTTTGAGAAGTGAAGGCAAATTCACTTCTCAAAATACTAACCACCTGAAAAGTTAGCATAAGAAAATGAAATTAAATGAAAAATTAAATGAATGCAAGGATGCAAACCAAAACCAGAAGCATAAACATGATGTTAATGATGCTATGAGATGATGCAAAGACATGCCAAATGCAATGGATGATCATACAAGAGATGAGAATGCAAATGAAGCATGAAAGAAGCATGAAAGCACATGAATGCACATGAAATGAAATGAAGGCATAACATGGAAAATGGATGAGGAAATGATCAAGCTTGAGTCTAGTGTGTCCTAGGATGTCTTATATGTCATGTGAATTCATAAAATGTCATGGCAAGTTCATGAATGCAAGCATATGCAAAGTGTATGCAAGAGAAGATGAGAAATTACGGTTTTCATGCAACATGAGATGCAAAACTCAAAAACAGGAGCAAATGACAAGATAAAAAATTGAAAATGCAATCAGAAGAACCCTAACCCCATATGATATCACACCCCAAAGGAGAAGGTCCAACTCTCAACCCTAAGGAAGTTATGATTTTTCTAATTTATCTAGGGTTTTAAGGTACCTAAAGGGGAAAAATGCCAATCAATTCAAAAAGGCAGAAGAAATTCATGACAAAATTTTGCTAGAAAATACATTTCAAATGAAGATCAATGCAAAAAGAATCATTGACATACCATTCTTGGTTAGGCAGAAAATAATTCTTGAAGTTAGGGTTCTAAAATGTGAATTTTATGAACCCTAAATTCAAGAAAATTGTAAATAATGGTTCAAAACCAAAAAGAAATTTGTGTGGATGGTATAATAATGCCTCTAAATGTTTAAATATGCAATATGAATTTTTTGGGATTTTTTAGAAACCTAAATGATATTTTAATTAATTAATTTTCATTAATTAATTAAAATAAACATTTAAATGTCTAAAAAATTATTTTTAAATGCAAAAAATAAAAATAAAAATATTTTTGGGTTAAGAAAATTATTTGAAACAAAAATGCAGAATAAAAATATTTTTAGAAATTTCTTGCTATTTTAAATAAATGATACAAAATTAAATGAGAAAAATGAAATAAAAATGAAATAAAGCTGAAGTATGCAAAAGGGATGGTTGAGATTGAATCTGGGCTTATGGGGGTTGACTGTGCGCCAGATCTAAAGGCCCGCATTCAAATTTCATTAAACCAAATTAACTAATTAATTAATTCAGATTAGGGTTTAATCACTTAATCCAGACCATCCAAACGCGCGGGTAACAAGATCCTACGACCATAATTCAAACTAGCCCTAACTACACTGATTATGCCCTAATCTCTTTCAGGTGGCCGGAGAAGACTTCCGGTCATCTTCTCCGGCCAGACCCTCACCTGAAAATTTCTAACTTCTTCTCTAAGCAATTTCTGGAGCTCTAAAGCTCCAGATTGACTCCCCTCACTCCCCTAAACTCGAATCCAGCCTCAAATCACATTTCTTTTCACTCAAACTCAAGATTCGAAGCAAAGATCAAAAATGGTGAAACTTTCAGAAGTTCATAAAATCCTCAAATCGCAACCATTTTCAAAAATAAAAGTATCAGCATGCTCAGCACAACAAGAAGAACATTTCTATAAACTAAAATCACATTTCTGGAAAAATGTTTGAATGAGCTACCTGAGCTTGAGCTTCCTCAATTTGGGGCTTTCAGGCTGCTTCTCCTGTGCAAGCTGACTCCAATGACCCTCCTGAAGAAGCTTTGATGCTTGGAAGACCTTGAGAGTGGCTAGTTTATGAGATTGCACCTCAACTGGCTGAAAATCGTATTTTTTATGGTGTGTTCATGGCTGTTTTTATGGGTGGTTTATGATCAGTGAGTGATTTAGAAATGAATGGTGGTGTTTGTTTGAAGATTGAGTGGCTGAGTTATAAAATTCGAAAGCTTTTGCAAGAGGGAGTGATTTTGGTAACTTGGTGATTCTTAGGGTTCAGCTTGTGTTCTTGTGTGTTATGATCAACATTTGGTCCACATATCAACTTGTGATAGGTCTGTTGAGTGGTTGTGCCCTATTGTGATTGGTATGGCCTTTTTGCAAAAAAGTCACCAACTTGTGTACTTGAGGTATGGGCAAGGATGCAGTTGGCCTTTGGGCATGTCCATGCGCAGCTGACTTCAAGGAAGTCCACAAATTCATTCTTGAGTCCAGTGATCCAGAGTCCTTGTGTCCAGTGATCCAGTATCCAGATGGTCCCAGTTGATCATATGACTGCATTGCATTGCATTTGCATCATTCTTGCATTAACTGTTTATGTTTCCATTTTTCAGGTCATTGTTCTTAATCAATTCCCAGTTCTGGTAAATCTTATCTCCATGGCAGAAATCAGAAGAGTTCCAAGGAAAAAGAATGTTCACTACACTTTTCTTCAACCTGAAGTCAGAAGTGTTCAGAAGTTAGCAGGTCTGACGAATGACCAACTCTTGGGCAATTTCAAGAAAAGATATGGCCAGATATTGAAGTTTGTGGACAAGCCCACTGCAGACCAGAAGGACAGTTTGCATACTTTGTTGCAATTTTATGATCCTCTGTTGCGTTGCTTTGTGTTTCCATGTTACATCTTAGCTCCTACATTGGAAGAAATTGCCAGCATGCTGAATGTTCCAGTTAGAGAGACATTGCCATTCTATGGGTCTGAGGTTGTGCTTAAAGAAGAAGACATAGCCAAAGTTTGTCGTTTGCCAGCTGCTACAGTCAAGAAGGCTCTTAAAGATAGTGAAGGTAAAGGACTCCCTTGGAGTGTGCTCATACCAGAGGCAGAGAAATATGCTACAGAGGCTATTTGGAATGACTTTGGTGCTTTACTAGCATTGATGGTGTATGGGTCCAGCTTGTTCCCAGGAGAGAAGGAATTTGTAAGTTTGGAGGTGATCTCAATCTTTGCCAAAGGCAATCCAGTGCCTACTCTTTTGGGTGACTTCTACTACATTGTTCATTATAGAAATGAGAAGGGTAGGGGTGGACCAGTAGTTTGTTGTGCTTCTTTGTTTGCTGAGTGGTTTTCCAGACAACTGCCAAAATCAGGTGCCTTCAAGGAAATGAGGGATGAATGGAGATGGTCAAGAAGGTTGATGGGATTAACTGCTGAAGATATTGCCTGGGGATATGACAGAGATTTGCTAGATAAAGAATTGCTGGTCAGTTGTGGAAGGTTTGCTGGAGTACCTTTGCTGGGAAGGAAAGGTGTCATCAGTTATTATCCAACACTAGCCAGGAAACAATTTGGATACCCTTTGAAAGATCCTCCACAAATGGAAGAGTTTGTTGAGTCTTTGTATTTTCCTTTGGAAGGAAACAAGGAGTTAGTATTGCAAGTAGTCCAAGCTTGGGCTCACAGGATAAGGAAGGGTAAGAAAGACTTTGGCAGAGTTGATCCCAAGACGTATCCACCATTTGGTGCATGGTTGCAAAGACATGTAAAAGAAGTTCTCATGCCTTTCTCAGTTGAAGCTCCACTTTATCCCAGAGAATTCCAAGTCAGAGTAGTACTGTCTCCCTTGAATAATACAAGAAATTGGAAGCTCAACTGCATGAAGTTAGAGTGGAGAATGTTGAAATGGTAAGCCTGTACCATCTTGCCAACAGGGCCAAGAATGAAGCAGAAGGAAAGTTGCAGAAGATCCAAGACTCTTTGGAAGCTAAGGAGAAAGACTTTTCTGGAAGGGAAGCTCACTTTCACAGGTTGGGTCTAATGGAGGCTAAGAGAGAAGCTGAATGCAAAAAGACTTTGAAAACTCTCAAGGAAGCTCGACAATCCATTGTTTGGTTGCAAGGCCAAAGAGAGGAAGAGCAGAAGAAGTTCAAAGAGAAAGAGGAGTTCTTTGAAGTGAAAATGGCCTATAAGAAGGAAGAGGTGGAGCAAGTCCACACCATTCGGAGGGAAAAGACTCAGCAGTTAGCACAAAGTCAGTTAGCCCTGGAGGAAGAAAGGAAAGAGATTGAAGAGCTCAAGCTGAGAGCGGGTGTCAAGAAGAGCAGAGCAGAGGTGGCAGAGCCTGGGTCCTTAGTATAGTTTTTTCAGACTACCTACAGGCTTGTTGTAGGAGTCTTGCTTATTTTGTATTTTGTCTGTTATTCATGTATTGGCTTGTAACCCTTCGGGGAATATTTCTGTTTGTATTCTGACTTTTGGCCGGCAGTGGTTTGTTCATGATATACGGTGGTAATGTGCAAGACTCGTTTGTTTGATACTGCTAATGTCTGAACACTCATCAAAGAGAAAATTTGAAAGACTAATACTCAAAGTGACTGTCTGGAGTAGATGCCAGAACTGGGGCATGCAAATGCTTAAAAACTTGGAAACATGAGAAGTTATATTGCATTTCATATAACCTGTTTGTTTGTTTTGCAGGTAATGCTACAGTTTCTAACGTCTTTTGTGTTTCAGGCACTATAGCTCCCAGAAAAGTTCGGGAACAGCCAGTCGCACACAGATATCCAACAAAGGTCAACAGAGAGAGAATCATGGACCAGATGCAAGCTGACTTTGCTGATTTGAGACTGAGAATGGATAATTTCATGACTCTGATGGCAGGCATGGGTCAAAATTAAGAGCGTCTGTGGGAATTGGTTGAGAATCAAGCCAGGAATAACACTGCTGCTGCTGATAATCGTAACGGTGCGGGCGCATGTCATGTGGAAATCCCTGTAACACAACCAGGGGTGACTATAATGAATGATGGTTTGAATAATGTGCAAATGGATAACCAGGACGAATAGTTCATTCTGCTGGACGAAGCTGAAGGTCAGGGGGATGAGATGAACAAGAAGTTTGAGGAAATGGCAGAACAAATCAAGGCTATTCAATCCTATAGCTCGTTGGGATTTGACATTACGGACTTGGGCTTGGTTCCAGGGGTTAGAATCCCTTACAAGTTCAAGGTACCAACATTTGAGAAATACAATGGCACTGCATGCCCAAAGACTCATCTTCAGTCCTTCGTAGGAAGGATCACTGCTCACACCGATGATGAAAAACTCTGGATGTACTATTTCCAAGACAGCTTGGTTGGGGCCTCTCTGGAATGGTATATGAAGCTTAGCAGAGTCAATATAAAGAGCTGGAAAGACCTGTCAGAGGCTTTTGTGAGACAATATCAATATAATTTGGACATGGCTCCAAATCGCACGCAATTGCAGCACATGTCTCAGACTGCTAAGGAGGGTTTCAAAGAATATGCTCAGAGGTGGCGTCAGCTCACTGCCAGAGTGCAACCACCGCTGCTGGAGAACGAAATGGCTGACATGTTTATGGGGACGTTGCAAGGTGTGTTTCTTGAAAGATTGGCGTCGAGTTCTGCCACCAAATTCAATGACATTGTAATTGCTGGAGAAAGGGTTAAGACCTTGTTGAAGATGGGAAAGATCCAAGATACAAGTGCTAGCAGCTCGAACGGAGCAAGAAAAGCTTTCAGTGGACCTCCTAGAAGAAGAGAAGGGGAGAAAAATGTTGTGTTTGGCCGAGGATGGGGCCGAGGTTATAGAAGACCGTACGAGCATGTGGCAGCAGTCACAATTCCTTCTAATCCTTTGCAGCAGGCACAACCTCAACATCAACTACAGCAGCAGCAGCGTAACAACTACCAGCATAGACCTTATTAGCCAAGGCAAACTCGCCCGGCTAATAGGGTGCTTGAGACCATCCCCATGACTTATGCTGCTTTGCTACCAAGATTGCTGGACCTGAATCTGATTCAATTGAGAATTTTGGCACCACCACCACCTGGAGAGCTTCTAGTGGGTTATGATGTCAATGCAAGATGCGCTTTCCACTCAGGGGCACCCGGGCACTCGATTGAGAAGTGTAGGGCGCTACATCACAAGGTTCAAGATCTGATAGACTCTAAGGCGATTAACTTCGCACCACCGCCGAATGTTACTTCGAACCTTATTCTGGATCATGGAGGGGCTCAAATCCATGCTGTTGAAAGTGGTGAGAAGTTGAGTCTGATGCGGAGCATAGAGGAATTGAAGACTCTGTTATTGGTAGTGAAGGAGAGGTTGTTGAACGGTTAAGTGTTTCCAGGTTGCAATTCTGACTGCGAGAAATGTTTAAATTCAGAGAATGGGTGTGAGAATCTGAAGACAGGATTGCAGGGTTTGATTGATGAGGGATCCTTGCAGTTTAACAAGGTTGGTATTGAAGCTGATGATGTGTCAACCATAACCATTTTCTATGATGAAGCAGAGATGCTTGCCAGAAGAGAGCCTGTTACCATTTATGCTCCTGAGGTTAGTCCCGTGACTATCACCGTGCCTGGTCCTATTCCTTACACAGACGATAAAGCCATTCCATGGCATTACGGCTCAGATGTATATGTGGCTGGACAGAAAGTTGAGAGCAAGTTTGTTGTTGTTGACCCGACTATAGAGAACGTCGGAGGAGTTGGAGGTTTCACCAGAAGTGGTTGTTTATTTTCTCCCCCTGTGCTGAGAGGGGATCCTGAGGCTGAGGCTTCGTCAAAAGCCAAAGGAAAGCAAGTTGTGACTGATGAAACAACAACTCCTGTTGCTGGGCAGGGTACATTTGAAAAGGAGGTCGAGGAATTTATGCAGATCATTAAAAAGAGTGATTATAAGGTGGTCGAGCAGTTGAACCAGACACCTTCCAAGATATCCATTCTATCTCTGCTGATGTGTTCTCCTGCACACAGAGAGGCCTTGTTGAAAGTGCTGCAGATGGCCTATGTTCCTCAAGAAATCACTGTTAACCAACTTGAAGCTATTGTGGGCAGTGTTAATGCGAGCCACAGGCTGGGATTTACAGACAGAGACATCACGGCAGAGGGCCGAAACCACAACAAAGCACTACATATCTGTATGGAATGCAAGGGTGTTGTGTTGTCATGTGTTCTTGTTGATACAGGCTCTTCCCTTAATGTGCTTCCGAAGAAGGCATTAATGAAGCTCAACGTTGATGGTATAGTCCTGAGGCCCAGTGATTTGATTGTCAAAGCTTTTGATGGGTCGAGAAGGTCAGTTTTTGGAGAAGTTGAGTTGCCGGTGAAAATAGGTTCTCAAGTCTTCAAAAGTATCTTCTACGTCATGGACATTCAGCCTACGTACAGCTGCTTGTTGGGACGCCCATGGATTCATGCTGCTGGAGCTGTAACTTCAACCCTGCATCAGAAGCTCAAATATGTGGTTGACGGCCAGGTCATTACAGTATGCGGAGAGGAAGACATGAGACTCTATGCCAAGCCTTCGAAGCAGTCAACGTCAGCATCTTGACTCCCGTAGAGAAGAGCAGTGAGAAAGAAGGTACATCCATCCATTCCTACAAGCAGGCAAAGGAGGTCGTTCAATCAAGAAGCGCCCAAGGCTGGGGCAAATTGCTGGAGCTAGAAAAGAAGGACGACAAGTTTGGTTTGGGGTATCATCCTGGTGGATCTACTCCAAGTGGTAAAGCCATTACCTTACAAGCGCTGGGATGCTCGACCGCAACCAGATTTGTGTGACAAGCCAAGATGGAGACAGTGATGGTGACTAGGACAACTGGATTCACCCGTGTGCGCCCGGAGAGGAGCTAAAAAACTGGTCTGCTGAAGACATTGTCCAAGTTACCTGGCACTCAGAGTAATTCATTTGTTTCCTTTTTATTATCATACTGCATTGTCAAATCCAGCATTCTGCCCAAGATGCTAGGATCCATTGTATTGGGCCACCATGTTTTGTATGCATCTTATTTTACCATGAAATGAAAGGACATTTTCAGACAATTTGTGTTCTCTTTCTTTGTTTTTAAAAACTTTTCACAAAAATATAAAAATGGCAATGTGTTTTCCCTTTTTGCTTTTGTGTTTGCGTCTCTTTTTCAAAATAAGCAGATTCTGAATAAGCACATCATTTGTGCAGTGTTGATCATCCGGATTCCATTGATAACGTTCCTGCTATGACCACACATGACTTTGACAATCCAGTCTACCAAGCTGAGAAGGGGTTGAGGAAGACTGTGAACTCCCTGAAGAGTTGGTCAGATTGTTGAAACAAGAGGAACGGGTTATTCAGCCTCATCAAGAAGAAATTGAGATCATCAACATTGGCAGTGAAGATGTGAAGAAAGAGATCAAGATTGGGTCCAGTCTGTAGGCCGACGTCAAGAAAGAGTTGATCAGTATGCTACGAGAGTATGTGGATATCTTTGCTTGGTCATATCAAGATATGCCAGGGTTGGATACCGACATCGTTGTGCATAAGCTACCTTTGAGAGAGGACTGCCCTCCTGTGAAATAGAAATTGAGAAGAACTCGTCCTGACATGGCGATGAAGATCAAAGAGGAGGTTCAGAAGCAATGGGATGTCGGGTTCCTTGCTGTAACTAGTTACCCACCTTGGGTAGCTAACATTGTACCTGTACCAAAGAAGGACGGCAAGGTCCGGATGTACGTTGACTACCGGGATTTGAATAGAGCAAGCCCAAAAGACGACTTTTCGTTGCCACACATTGACATGTTGGTAGACAATACTGCTTAATTCTAGGTATTTTCCTTCATGGATGGCTTTTCCGGAAATAATCAGATTAAGATGGCGCCGGAAGACATGGAGAAAACAACGTTCATTACCCCGTGGGGTACATTATGCTATAAGGTCATGCCCTTTGGTTTGAAGAATGCCGGGGTTACTTATCAACGGGCGATGGTCACATTGTTCCACGCCATGATACACAAGGAGATTGAGTGTTATGTGGACGATATGATTGCTAAGTGTCGCTCCCACCAAATGACACATGGGTCAAGAGGGGTACAGACGCGAACGGTCGGCGAAAAGGAAGAAACGAAAAGAGTCGCCAGCTAGGCATTTTTATCCCGAAGGAAAGGTAATGCTGCATAAACCTAAGAAAATATGGATAAGATGGTCGCGAACCAGAGAAACTGGGAAAGGGGGTTGGTTACAACCTAGGAAGGTATTAGCACCCAGATTGTCCGTCGTACTCGACGGGATCCACGCTTGAAAGATTTGAGTTTAAAAGGGGTAGTGTCAGTGCAATCTGTGTATCAAAGCTGGAAAGAATGCAAGTGCCAGTGCTAAAAGAAAGTGAAGTGAAATATGTGAAGTGTCAGTGCTAGAACAGGAGTGCAAAGCTCAAGACTATGAGGCTTAAAGAACAATGCTGGAAGGAGGGGGGAATATACAGAGACTTTTGTTCGATAACTGTTAAGTTATGCCTACGTATCCTCTCGTGCAATGAGGAAGTCAGAACACCGTAGTTCGACTCAAAGAGACTGAAAGATTAATTGACTGATGAACTGCTTACTTGCCTATGCTCAAGTGTATGACCTGTCTGGCTCAGGTGCTAACTGTCTTGCATTGGACGGAAGAAGTAAGTTCTCGTTTGTGAGTGAAGAGATGAGAAAAGAATCCCGAAGGAGACAATTATTGTTTGTTTTTGGTATTTTCAATCTTTTATTGCTTCTGGGGTTTGTCATAAGTTAATGAACTTAAGCCTAAACCAGAGGTTGGTAAACTCATCAAATCTTCCCTCTGATTAGGGGTAATGAGAATTCCTTAAGTATGAAGTAAACACTTCACACTTAATCACCATGATATAGGATTAAGATCATTAACCTATTTGCATTTATTTAGATGTTTTTTGGAGTTTTTGTTTAGTGTTAAGTAATGAGTTTAAGCCATAATCAAAGATTTAATGGACCCATTACACCATCCTAATAGAAGGATAATAGATGAGAACATTTAAGCTGAGGAAGGCTCCTCAACTTAATCCATGATTAGGGATTAACCTCATGACAAAACAAAGCCTTTATTTAAGTGGATTTTAGTTAATGATAAGATCAAGAAGTGGATTTTATGATTTGTAAGACAACTTGAGGGGAACTTGTCCATTAACACTAGGGTTAGTCCTTCTTAACCAATTAAGGAAGAATTGGAACCCTAATGCAAGGCCCAAGTTACAAGCTTGATGTCTTAGTGATTATTAGATGGATTGATTAAAGGATTTAAACACATTAAGGGTTTAACACTTAGGATTAAAGTTATACATTCCATCCTAAGAGAAGGATGCAGGCATAACCCTAATCACAAAGCCTTAATACCTTAAGGGTTTAGTCCTTGATTAAAAGGTGAGAAGAGAAGACACAAAGATGACACAAAGGTAAAACTAATGGGGGACTAATCAAACCCTAATTGTTATCATGCTTGGGTATTCCTAGGGTTTATGAGGCTTGCAAAAGATCTTCAAGAGGAAAGCCACCATGAAAGAAGCAAATGAAAGGAGGAAGAAGCAGAAGAAGCAAGTCAACTTACTTCACTTAAGAAGATAAGTTGCTTGAAGAAAGAAAGTGAGAAGGAGACATGAATGAGCAAGCTCACTCTAATACACAATTAAAATGCAGATATGATACATAAGAGAGATGAGAAGAGATTATGAGAAGTGAAGGCAAATTCACTTCTCAATGACTTACCACCTGAAAAGTTAGTAACAAGAAATGAAATGCAATGAAAATGAGATGAAACGCAATGATGAAAACCAAAGTCAGAAGCATAAACATGATGTTAATGATGCTAAGAGATAAAGCAAACACATATCAAGAGTTGTGGATAACCATACAAGGATAAGGATGCAAATGGAGCATGCTTTGAACCATGAAAGTTCATGAAATGGAATAAATGCATAACATGGAAAATGAATGATGCAATGATAAAAAATGATTCTAATGTGTCCTAAGGTATCTTAGAAGTCATGTGGATGCACAAAATGTCATGGAAAGTTCATGTATGCAAGCATATAAAAAATGAAGGCAAAAATTAGGGTTTATATACAAGACACAAAGAAAAATCCAAAATCAGAAGCAAATGACAAGATAAAAAAATTGAAAATAGGATCAAAGGAACCCTAACCCTACATAAGTTCACTTCCCAAAGGAGGGGACCTAAATCTTAACCTAATGGAAGTTATGATTTTCTCAAGTTGGCTAGGGTTTTAAGGCTCTCCAAAAGGAAAAATGCACATCAAATTGAAAATGAAGGAAAAATTCAAACCAATTTTACCTTAGAAACTACATGATATGAAGAATGCAATGCAAAAAGAACCAACATCAAACTCTACATGGTTGATCAGAATGAATTTTTCTAAGTTAGGGCAAAAATATTGACTTTTAAGAACTTTAATTCCAAAGAAAAATGTCAAAACATGTCAAGAACCAAAAATAAATTTGTTTGGAGAGTTTGATAATGTTTCTAAATGTATTAAAATGCAATATGAATTTTTTTGTGATTTTTAGAAACTTAAATGCTATTTTAATTAATTAATTCTCATTAACTAATTAAAATAAACATTTTAAATATTTTTAAAATACGAAAATTATGCAAAAAATAAAACAAAAATTATTTTCAGAAAGAGAAAAATATTTTAAAGTGTGATGCAAAAAATGAGATTTTTTGGAAATGATTTGTTATGTTAAATAAAATGTGCAAGAAAAATGAATAAAATTGAAAATAAAATTAAATTAAAGGAGAAGTAATCAGATCTAAAGGCCTAGATTTGAACTGGGATGGACAAGGTTGACTGCGCGCGCTGACCAATGGTTGGGATTCACTTTAGTTTAATTAACCTAATTATAATTAATTAAATTTATAAAATCAGATTAGGGCTAAATGAGTTGATCTGGGCCATCCAAAAACTAATTTAATCCACATCCAATGGTCACAAAGCAAGCTGGCTAATTAATTAGGGTTAGGACCTAATTACTTTCAGGTGACCGGAGAGGAGCTCCGGTCATCTTCTCCGGCGTGTCCAAAACCCTAAAACGTTCTACAGGCCACCCCTCATCAAATTGAACACATAGAAATGATCATCTACCCAAACCCCATTCAAATCACCCCTCAAACATCATTTAAAAACCAAGAACAAAGAGAATCAAAGCAAAGTTATTTCACGGGTAAAATTTCAGAGGACCACAAAATACTCAAATCTTCACAATTTTTTATTCTAAAAGCATCAACATGACCAGCATAGCATATATTTTCAATTTGTAACAAAAGAAACAAGCTCTGAGAAATTTGAATCTTAAGCTTACCTGAGACGATGAGATGTCAAAGTGAGCTTTTCTGACCTTTCCTTAATGCAATAAGCCTCCTCTGCACCCCCTGAGATCAATGGAATGCTCAAAATCCTTTGATGGTGGCTGATTTGGGAGCTTGAGTTCTGGTATAGCAGGTTTTACAGTTGAGATATGTGACACTTTTGGCTATTTTAATGGTTGATTTTGGTTCTATGGAGGATGTGTGACTTGTTGGTGAAGAGAAAACTGAAGTGTGATGGTTGTGTGAGGAGTTTCGAAGAGATGAAGGAAACTTGCAGTTTTTGTGAATCTGCTTGTGTGTGTGTGTTCTGAGCTTGTCTCCCACTTGTTTTATGATCCATAGCATATCCCTAAACTATTGGAAGAGGTCTGAGGAAGTGACATGCACTGTGGGAATGGCATGGGGCAATTGGCCAAAAAGTCAATGTTAGGTGTACTTCAAGCATGGGCCATGGCAGAGGCTATCTTAGGGCTGCTCTGAGTTCAGCTGCCTTCAAGGAGAGCCATGGGATGTTCTGAGGTGATCTGAAATGGATGAAGGGTGAGATGTCATATGTTTTGCCTTTTTGCAACTTGTTGCATTTTGAAGTTTTTGGTCATGGATATGTGACATCCCTTGGGAAATATGCAGCAAAATGTACCATATTATGTTGTTATGACACCTTGAGATTGATTAGAGATCAAACAAAACCATAAGAACCATTCTTGCAAGATTTCCCTCTTTGTGACTTTTATGATAAATGGCTTATGATACTTGGAATCCAAGGCATGAAAGTGAGAAATTATTTGGGCAAATCTGAATTATGGACCATGAATGATGTCTGTGTGATGATTAGAAGTTGATTTGAAGTCACATTCGGCTTTGGCAAGTGTTTTTGCAAGTTTCCTCTTTGGCACAAAAGTGAAAATTAAGTGATTTTGTCCAACTTTGCAAGGCCATAACTTTTGTTCTAAAATGAATTAGATCAAGTTCTTGTACTTTTTGAAAATGGGAGGACCCAATCTACAACTTTCATGACCAAGAATTTTTCATTTGAAGCATTTTTGAATCAAAAAGAGGAGGTTGAAAAACTTTCCCAAAATGGCAAATTTCCATTACAAGTCACTTTCCCAAAATGGCAACTTTGCAAATGGCTTGAAATTATTCAATTTTGTGAACTTCTAACATCTTCTAAGATCAAATAAAGACCATACACATTCAAAATGATGGAGAAGACCCTTTGGTTGGGTGATTGGGGGCCTCAGATGCCCTGATTTTGCACTGACTTGTTCAAGAAGTCACCTATTGATCAGATGCCTTCCCTATTGAATTTCTTCATGAAAATTGGTATGCATGATCCTCATATCATATAGAGACCAATAGAAACAAGAATGACCAAAAATGTTGGAGTTATGGCCTCTGAAACCAAAACCCTAATTTTAGGTCATCTGTGCAGTCAAGCTTGGCTCTGCTTCCATGCCTTCCTCAGTTCTTGTGATTTTTGACTTTCTTGATCTTGGGAGGATGTAATATGATGATTGAACATTCATGGGCCCTTTTGAAATGATTGAAACCCATATGAGTGGCTCATATGGCACTTGGATCACTCAGATCACAAACCCTAGATGCAGATGACTTTGAATCAATGTAGTGAAGCAAAAATGCAATATGAGATGCTATGATTGAATTCATGCGAATGAAAGATCACAAGCCATGGTGAAATGACGGAGGACGACTGTCGAGTAGAGGACGAATGCTGGAGATAAAGTAATGACGGGGACGGCCGACATGCTAGGAAAATGAAGAGATTACGATGGGGACGACCATTAGGTAAAGTAACTAGACTCTCTAGGGATTAAAGGTAAATGATGGGGACGACCATCGGGTTGAAGAAATAAATGATGAGGAATGGTCATCAAAGGTGAAGGACGATCACCTAGCAGGGGACGACTGCTTTGTTGGGGATAAGGATGAGGGACGGTCATCCAAGGCGAAGGATGATCGCCTGGCAGGGTACGGCTGCCGGCAGTATCACGACATAGGACGAATGCCGGATAGAAAAAGGTTGACGATGGGGACGGCCATCGGATAAGCATGATGAAGGACGTTCATCAAGAGGTGAAGGACGATCACCTAGCAGGGTACGACTGCTCCCAAGGTTTATCGTGACATAGGACGAATGTCAGATAACAAGATCGACGATGGGGGACGGCCATCGGATAATAATGATGAAGGACAATTATCAAGAGGTGAAGGACGATCACCTAGCAGGGTACGGCTACCAAAATATCACGACATAGGACGAATGTCAGATGGAAGAGGGTTCCAATAGTGGAGACTCCGCTGGAGGAATGATGAAGGACGATCATCAAAAGGTGAAGGACGATCACCTGGCAGGGTACGACTGCCGAAAGTATCATGACACAGGACGAGTGTCAGATAGAAAAGAAATTCGCTTTTTACTGGCGATTTTCCGAGGACTATTATGGGGAATGGTAGACACAGACGAGTGTCTACATGTAAGAAAGGGCATAAGTGTTTGACGCTGTGTATAGATTAAAGATGCGGACGAGCATCCTTAAGACCTTGATACGGACGAGTACCAGTAGAAACAAGCGCTGACGCATGTTCAGAGATGATGATACGGACGAGTGTTGAATCTTGGGAAAGATAAATGGTGTAAACAAGATACGAACGAGTATCTGAAATAAGTAAACATATGAGCGTTCAACTTGCTGGGGAGAGCATGACACGGACGGGTGTCGGAAAAAAGTGTATTATAAACAAGTATTCGGTGTACAAAGTATCTAGGCAACTATGCTAGGGGGAGTGACTCGGACGGGCGTCAGGGAAGTGTATATATATGTACTTGTCGGTAGAGAACGTTCGGGCGACCTTACTGGGGAATGATAACACGGACGGGTGCAAAAAGGAGCATGTATCTGTGTTTTGTGAGTGCAAAGAGGATGCTTTGGCTTTCTGCCGGGGAATTTTGGGGAGTATTTTGTATATTGTTGATGGAATGTCAGTATTTACAAGTGTTTGGTTCGACACATGACGTGTGATTATGAAATATGTTTGATTTTTGCCGTAATACTCTGTATTAGACGGAATGCTACGCTTTGAGGGAAAATATGATGCGAATGCTATGCTTATGCAAAGATACTGATCCAGGATTCGGATCCCGTTGTTGTGAAGATCTCTGATTGATCTGCTTGAAGTGATATCCCAGTTGGGGGTGAGATTATTCGTAGATCTGACATATACGATTCTGCTTGGGGAAACAAATCATTGATAGACCTGTTCTTGGTGATGACGAGCCCAGCTGGGGTTTATGGGAGCTTTCGTCACTTTGTTGTGAGATCTTCAAGCATCGCTCTCTTGGATAGAGGCTGGAGCTTTGCGGGGGGATGGTTCCCTGTCTTTGCACTTGGCTGAGGAGGAACGATCACTGAACGACCTTCCTAGTGGCTTCTGTGGGGATCCTGCTGAGGATAATGAATTTAGCTGGGGAACTAAGCCCCTTCTGATGTTGCTCTGATGGGGAGGAGCTTTCATGCCCCCACGCACTTTGAGCACCTGCAATCCTGTTATGTCAAAAACGCACAAGTACCCCGAGGTATCCCTTACCGGATTCCATCATAGGAGTTCAGACACTCCCGGGAGTAAATATATTTCCTGCAAGCATGTAATTTAGAAAAGACGCATCTGTATTTATGCAACCATTATATTAAGGACATCAGACATTTTTTGCAAATAAAGATAAAATGTGACTGAAAATCTGATTTTATTAATTGATGTGCTTCTGAATGGGCAAATACAGTCAAAGAAACAGATCCCCTGAAATGAGGAGATTGTTACAAATTGAGAAACAAAAAGATGCTGGCAACGTTGATGACGCTTCAAGGAGCTTCCCTTTTGCCATGACTTGTATGACATTGACGTTCTTCTCATCTTGCTTTTGAAGAAGGCTGATTCTGACCGAATCTTGAACCTTTCGAAGCTTACCATGTTGTAAGTGATACAGACGAATTCAGAATGCAGTTGTTCGCTTATTCCCTTATTTTGCGTGGATCGCCCTTTCGGGTTTTCAATCCACCGGGATACCCATTTTTGCCTGAGTTGTCCAATGCGGCTTTTCAACTCACCGGGTGTACATTTTTTATTTATTTTCCCTTATTTTTGCCCGAGCCTTTTATTCTGTTTTTGACTCGCCGGGATGCCCTATTTTTGCCTGGACTTGCATTTTGTTTTTATGTCCAGCGGGTCATTTTATGCGAAGTATTTTTTAACTGCATCTGAATTCACAGGGGACAGGAAGTCTTCACCATCCATAGTACTGAGCATCAGTGCTCCACCAGAGAAAACTTTCTTTACTATGAATGGACCATCGTAATTCGGAGTCCACTTGCCCCTGTGGTCTGAATGAGGAGGAAGGAGTCTTTTCAGGACAAGATCTCCTACTTGGTATTCCCGGAGCCTGACTTTCTGATCAAAGGCTCTCTTCATTCTTTTCTGATACAGCTGCCCATGGTAGATTGCAGCTAATCTCTTTTCTTCAATCAGATTCAGTTGTTCGTATCGGGATCATACACATTCTGCTTTGTTTAGCTTAACATCCATCAATACCCGTAAAGAGGGTAATTCAACTTCAACAGGTAGGACTGCCTCCATACCATAAACAAGCTGATACAGTGTTGCCCCAGTGGATGTTCTGATTGACGTATGGTACCCATGCAAGGCAAATGGTAGCATTTCATGCCAGTCTTTATAGGTAACCACCATCTTCTGCACAATCTTCTTGATATTCTTGTTAGCTGCCTCAACAGCGCCATTCATCTTTGGCCTGTAAGGAGAAGAATTGTGGTGTTGGATCTTGAAGTCCCGGCATAGTTCTGCCATCATTTTGTTGTTTAAGTTGGAACCATTATCAGTAATGATTCTCTCGGGTAATCCATACCGACAAATGATGTCTCTCTTCAGGAATCGGGCTACCACTTGCCTGGTGACATTTGCATATGAAGCTGCTTCAACCTACTTGGTAAAATAGTCAATGGCCACCAGGATGAATTTGTGGCCATTTGAAGCAGTCGGTTCAATCTTGCCAATCATATCAATGCCCCACATGGCGAAGGGCCAGGGTGAAGACATCACATTCAGAGGATTTGGAGGCACGTGCACCTTATCTGCATAAATCTGGCATTAATGGCACTTCCTGGCATAAGCACAACAGTCTGCATCCATTGTGATCCAATAATAGCCTGATCTTAGCAACTTTTTAGCCATAGCATGCCCTCCCGCATGGGTACTAAAAGATCCTTCGTGCACCTCGTGCGTCAACAAGTCTGCTTTTATCTTATCAACGCACTTGAGAAGTACCATATCAAAGTTCCGCTTGTACAAGGAACCATCAGCATTCAGGAAGAAACTGCCAGCCAACCTTCTTAATGTCTTCTTATCGTTGGAAGATGCCCCAGGTGGGTATGTTTGATCCTCCAAGAAGCATTTGATGTCGTGAAACCAAGGCTTATCATCTTTAACAACGTCTGCTGAGAATACGTATGCTGGCCTGTCAAGTCTGGATACTGAAATCCGAGGCACAAAGTTGGCAGCTTGAACTTTGATAATGGATGAAATGGTAGCCAGAGCATCTGCAAACTGATTTTCATCTCGGGGAATATACTCAAGCTTGACTGTTGTGAAGAAAGTCAGTAATCTCCTTGTATAATCCCGGTATGGAATCAGATGATCTTGGTGGGTGTACCATTTGCCGTTGGTTTGATTGATTACCAGAGCTGAATCTCCGAATACTGTCAAAGTCTTGATCCTGAGGTCAATGGCTTCCTCAAGACCCATAATACAAGCTTCGTATTCAGCTTTGTTGTTAGTGCAGTTAAAGGTGAGCTTTGCCGAGAAAGGCATGTGAACTCCTTTAGGTGTAATGAGTACTGCACCAACACCACGAACATTCATATTAACAGCCCCGTCAAACATCATAGTCCATTCTTCCTCTGGGTCAGGCCCTTCAGTGTGAACAGGCTCTTCATGATCTTTTGCTTTTATGAACATGATGTCTTCATCAGGGAAGTCAAATCTCATAGGCTGGTAATCATCAATGGGTTGCTCAGCAAGATAATCAGACAACACACTGCCCTTGATGGCTTTCTGAGATGTGTACTGAATGTCATACTCTGTGAGGATCATTTGCCATCTTGCAACCCGTCCGGTAAGTGATGGCTTCTCAAAAATGTACTTAACTAGATCCATCTTGGATATCAATAAGGTAGTGTGGGTTAACATATACTGTCTCAGTCGGCGAGCAGCCCACGCTAAAGCACAGCAAGTTTTCTCGAGCAGTGAATAACGTTGTTCAAAGTCGGTAAACTTTTTGCTCAGGTAGTAAATCGCATACTCTTTACGACCAGACTCGTCATGCTGGCCCAACACACACCCCATTGACTCTTCTAATACTGTCAAGTACATTTTTAGAGGTCTTCCTTCAACTAGAGGCATAAGGATCGGAGGCTCTTGTAAGTATTCCTTGATTTTGTCAAAAGCCCTTTGGCAGTCTTCATTCCACCTGACTGTTTGTTCTTTTCTTAACAGCTTGAACAAAGGCTCACAGGTTGCGGTAAGGTGAGATATGAACCGTGAAATGTAGTTCAATCTACCTAAAAACCCCCGAACTTCTTTCTCAGTATTTGGTGCAGGCATTTCTTGAATGGCTTTGACTTTATCAGGGTCAACTTCAATCCCTTTCCCACTTACAATAAATCCTAGCAGCTTACCGGATCGCACCCCGAATGTGCATTTGTTGGGGTTTAACTTCAATTGGTACTTTCTCAGACGCTTGAATAACTTCAGCAGATTTACCAGGTGGTCTTCTTCTGTGAGGGACATGGCAATCATGTCATCCACATAACATTCAACTTCTTTGTGGATCATGTCATGGAATAATGTTACCATAGCCCGTTGATAAGTAGCACCAGCATTCTTCAGTCCAAATGGCATCACCTTATAGCAGAATGTGCCCCATGGTGTGATGAAAGTTGTCTTCTCCATGTCTTCAGGTGACATCATGATCTGATTATATCCTGAAAATCCATCCATGAAGGAAAACATCGAGAACTGAGCCGTATTATCAACCAATACATCAATGTGAGGTAAAGGGAAGTCATCTTTCGGGCTGGCCCTGTTCAGGTCCCGGTAATTCACACACATCCTCACCTTGCCATCTTTCTTAGGCACAGGTACAATATTAGCGACCCACGGCGGATAGCTAGTCACAGCAAGGAAACCGGCGTCCCACTGCTTTTGTACCTCTTCTTTTATCTTCATTGCCATATCTGGGCGAGTACGGCGCAACTTCTGTTTTACCGGCGGGCAGTCTTCTTTCAGAGGCAGCTTGTGCATGACAATGTCGGTGTCCAACCCTGGCATATCCTGATAAGACCAAGCAAAAACATCCACATATTCCCAAAGCATGTCAATCAGTTGCTCTTTCGCTGAATCTTGTAAGCAGGCCCCGATCTTAACTTCTTTCAAGTCTTCTTCCATACCAAAATTAACCGTTTCAACTTCCTCCTCATGAGGACTGATAACCTTCTCCTCTTGTCTCAACAACCTGGCTAGCTCTTCAGGTAGCTCATAATCTTCTTCAACCCCTTCATCGGCTTGATTGATTGGATTGTCAAAGTCATACGAAGTCATAGCAGTGTTGTTGTCGGTGCAGTCTGGAGGGCCTTTTCTGCAAGGGTTTAGATTTGTTCATTTTAGTGATCAGTTTTATCTTATTTAGAAAAAAGGTGAAAATGAAGTTATTTATTTTGAAAAGCATTGCCATTTTATTTTTGTACAAAAAAGAAAAATGAAAAACAGTGAGCAGAAAAGAAAAGACTCATTTGCAAAAGATGTCCTGATATTCATTAATTGATCTTTGCACAAAATACAAGATGGCCCGATTACAAAATGAGTCCTGACATCTTGGGCAAGATGTAGGACTTGATGCATGCTTTAAAACACAGGAAATAATAATTACTCTGCAGGAGTAACTCTTATAATTTCCTGGGAAGACCAGTTTGAGACATGGTTCCCCGGGATCCTTGGACGTATCCAGCTTTCCAGGTTGCGCTCGTCTTCTGACTCATCTTCCAAATTATTCACAGCACCCGGGGTGAGCATCCCCCCGCTGACAAACTTGGGCTCTTTTGCAGCCTCTGGTTGATCTTGTTGAGTGGGTTTGTAACCCAACCCGAATCGGTCCTCCTTCTTCTCCACGGGCAGTAACTTGCCCCAGCCTTGAGCGGTACCTTCCTCAACAACCTTTCGGGCTTGCTGATATGACGTAATGGAGGTCCCAAACACAGCAGATGCTTCATTAATATTAAGGGCCTCAAACCCTTGGCTCATGGTTTCATGGATCTCCCCATCCATCTCAATGTATTTGAAAGTAGCCAGCTGGCTAACAAAAATATCCTCCTCCCCACAAATAGTAATGACTTGGCCTTCCCACTCGAATTTTAACTTCTGGTGAAGGGTTGACGTTACGGTGCCGGCGGCGTGTATCCATGGTCTACCCAATAGACAGATGTAGGCAGGCTGTATATCCATCATAAAGAAGGTCGTTTTGAAAACTTGTGGGCCAATCATTATTGGTAGCTCTATCTCTCCCAGAACTGATCTTTTAGAACCGTCAAAGGCTCTCACTACCAAGTTACTTGGGCGTAGTGCCAATCCATCATACTCCAGCTTCACAAGGGATTTCTTGGGTAGGACATTGAGTGATGACCCTGTGTCCACCAGTACGTGAGAAAGAACTGCACCCTTACACTCCAAGGTAATGTGCAAAGCCTTATTGTGATTGTGACCTTCCACCGTCAAGTCAGTGTTGGTAAAACCTAGTCCGTGACTAGCGTTGACATTTCCAACTACAGCCTCTAACTGATTGACCGTGATCTCCTCCGGCACATAAGCTGCGTGCAGGACCTTTAATAGTGCATTCCGGTGAGCCTCGAAGCACATTAGCAATGATAGTATGGAGATCTTGGAAGGCGTTTGGTGAAGCTGGTCTACCACCTTGTAATCACTTTTCTTTATGATTCTCATGAATTCATCAACCTCTTGATAGAAAGGAGTCTTCAAAGCTTCTCTAGCCACTGGTTCCTCTTGCACCATGATCTTTCCTTTTGTCTTAGCAGCAGCTTCTGCTTCGGCAATGGGTCTTGGGATTTGCGAGGCAAAGAGACGTCCGCTTCTAGTGAAGCCTCCGCCTCCCCCCACATTGTCTATCTGAGGTGAAGAAGTTGATACTCTAAAGTGATTTTCTGCCCCTCGCAGTAGAGATCCGAGCCATAGTGCCAAGGGATGGCATTATTGCTTTCATAAGGAACTGGCCCAGGCACTGTGATAGTGACTGGACTGATAGCAGCTGCAGAAGGGACCACAATGGTGTGTGGGTCATAGTATATGGTAACTGGTGCTCTGACAGGAGCGGCATTTTGTGAGTTGTTGGTAGGAACATTTGCAGGGTCATAGTATATGGTAACTGTTGAGATGCTTTCATCAATTGTTGCTGATGTTGTAGAAGACACTATTGACTGGATGGGTGTTGAAATTGTAGCAGGAATGGTAACTGAACTTGCATCCGTTGAAGTGATTGATTGAGCAGTTGTTGGAGTTGTAGTAGAATTCGTTGGAACAATGGTTGCTGACGTTGTAGGAGTATCTGGCATTGTTGTTGAAGGAATTGTTGGCGTTGTAAGTGTTGTTGTCGTAATCTGAAGGGTACCATCCTTGATAACACCATCTATGTCGTTTCTCAGCCTTTCACACCCATTGACTGCAATATTGCAACACCCACAACCGAGCTCACACCCGGGGAACATTTGGCATTCTAAAAGCTGAGCTTTGATTTCAACCAAAGGTGTTCGAATTTGTGCAACATTGGTGATTAAGGTGGATGGTTTGCCTTCCTCAATAGCATTAATCCTAGGCCCGTTGTGACTAGGCATTGCATTTCTTGTGACATTCGGAGGAGGTGCAAAGTTGAGAGCTTTTGAGTCCACCAGGTCTTGGATTTTCATCTGTAAGGCCCTGCATTTTTCAGTGTTATGCCCTGGTGCGTTTGAATGAAATGCACACCTGGCATTTACATCGTAATTCTTTGGCATATTGGTGGGATCTGGAGGTGCCAATGTCCTTAACTCAACTAGGTTGAGCTTCAGGAGTTGTGGCAAGAGTGCAGCATACGGCATTGGGATTGGGTCAATTACCCTGTTTGCCTGTGATGGTCTTTGTTGGAAAGGACGCTGTTGTTGGTTGTTGTTGCTGTTGTTGTAGGTTCTCTATTGCGGATAATGAACTTGTTGTTGATACTGTGGTTGTTGTTGTTGAGGATATGCTGGTTGTTGAGGAATCGGAGCTGGAATGGTAAATGCTGCTACTGACCGGTGTACATACTGAGGCCTGCCCCTGTTTGCATGAATGGAATTTGTTTCACCGGCCCTTCGAGGTCCCACAAAAGGCTTTCTGGGATTACTGGACGAACTCGCACCACTGTCGGAAATTTTGCCCATCTTTAAGAGGCTTTCAATCCTCTCACCAGCTATAACCACATCGGCAAAACTGGTAGAGGAGAAGGCAGCCAACCTATCAATATAGGTTCCTTGCAAAGTATTCATGAACATGTCAGCCATTTCCCTTTCTGACATGGGTGGTTGGACAGCAGCAGCAAGCTGTCTCCACCTTTGGGCATATTCCCTGAAGCTTTCTCTGGAAGACTGGGACCTTCTCATTAGGAGGGTTCTGTTGGGAGCCATGTCCAGGTTGTATTGATATTTCCGGATGAAGGCTTCAGCTAAGTCCTTCCAGCATCTAATGGTAGCTCTGGTCAAGTGTGAATACCACTCTCTTGAAGCCCCAGTCAGACTATCTTCAAAGTAGAACATCCACAACTTTTCATCCATAGTATAAGCTTTGAGTCTTCCCAGGAAAGACTGCAGGTGAGTACGTGGACAAGAGGTTCCATTGTACTTCTCAAAGCACGGGGGTTTGAATTTGTGGGGAATTCTCACCCCATCCACTAGCCCCATGTCCATCACATCGAAGCCCAAGGAATTCTGAGACTCCAAAGATCTCAACTTCTCAGCAATTTCATCCAATCTCCTGTCATAGACTTCATCTCCAGCTCCCATAACAGTAAACTGCTCTTCTTGGGGATCCTCTTGCAAGATTCTCCCTCCAACAGTATTACCTTGTACATTTCTCGGGATGTTGGCTTCCGGATCCAGATGAGGTCCAAATACTGGTGGGTCAATACGAGGCTGGCCCCGTTCATTGTTACTAGTTCCTCCTGTTCCAAGGTGAGGCTCCTCAGGAGTTTGCCTCTCCACCAGCTCTCTTAACCTCTCCTGACTCTGGGCTAGGCCAGTCATTACTGCCATGAACTGAGACATCTGATTTCTCATCTCCAATCTCTCATTGGTCATCTGATTTCTGACCTCAGTCAGATCCTGCTGTACTTGTTCCATTTGAATATCGGGAAGGTTATTGCGAGTAGGGTACCGGTGCGTGCGGTTGACAGGGAACACTCGGCGACGAGCAATGTTTCCTGAGATCACAACAAAGTTAGAGACAAAAATAATAAAAACCTACAAAACAAAACAAAGTTAGTATGCAATGCAGTATGCTTATTTGTTTTCCAAGGTATCCGGTTTGGTTCTTGGTTTTGACCTTTCCAGACCTCGAGGAAGATGCTTGATGTTGTTGAGAGAAAAACCCAAATGGAAACAAACTAAAATATATTACAAATGGTGAACAAATACATAGTCTGTTTTACAACACGTGCCCATGGAGGGTCAAAATACAATAAAAGGAAAAGTACATCAAATGGAAACAACGACAAACGAAAATCAGACATCCAGTCCAAACTCATCCTCTTTGACCTCCTTCAGGAGTGCCTCAGTCACTGGACCAGCTGGGTGCTCTGTAATGGTCCTAATGAGGAGGTTCCTGGTAGCAATGGTAGTGGTCAGCCTCTTATGCCTGTCCTGGTCTTTTGATCTTTTCAACCCTGCTCTGAGCTTCAACTCTGAAATCTCCTTCTGAGCTGCCAACAAAGCTCCCTGCTGCTTCTTCTCATTGTCCTCCAGTTGTTCAATCTTGGCTTGAGTCTGTCGGTCTTCTTGTGTACGGGCTTCGGTGATCCGGACCCACCTAGCTTGACTCTCTTATAGATAGAGCTCAGTCCTAGCCTTCTGAATTTTGGCCTCTTTACAGGCATTCTTCAATATTTGTTCCCCAGCCCTCGCTTTCCTGATGTAGTCCTCTGTCTTCTCAATTTTGGTAAGATGCTCCACCCTGAGCTTTTACAATCTCTCAATGTCCAGACGACCATCACTTCTTTCCCAAAGGGTCTTCTTCAAGGCTTGAGATAGGTTCTCATTCCTTTCCTTCAGCTTCTCAAATTCTTCTAGGCTGACAGTTGCTGCAGGTTGTAATGTAGAGGGTCGAGGTATGTCCTCCAAGGTGAAGGGCATTCCAGTAATCTTAGCTCTAGTACGGGACTAGTCATAGTACTGAGCTGAAGCAACATTATTACACCTTCCCATAATTGCCATCCCTTTTGTCTGGATGTTGTCCCAAGCCCAGGATGCTTGCCTGACAACAGCTGAATTAGGTTTCACTTCACAATACAAGGTCTCAGCCAAATCTTGCCCTCTGGGAGGGTGAACCAAAGCATAGCCCAGTTGTCTCTTGAACAGCAAAGGATTGTAGTTGATGCAACCCTTTACTCCTATCAGAGGCACATTTGGGTATTGTCCACAGTTGGTGATAATGTCCTTGCCCTTAGTGCTCTGGGTGCACCATCTAATATCATTTGAAGTCAAAGCAATGAGCCTTTTAGCCCAATTCTTCTGTTGGTGGGGATTCAGGAAGGCATCTGACTTAGGCAAGTGTCTGAGCAGCCAGGAGTAAAACAAAGGAGCACAACATCTAACCAACTTCCCCCTTTGTTTCTCATTCCTTTGATGAATGGAGTAGTAAAAGTATCCCAGTAATGTAGGTACTGGGTTCTTCAGAAGAAACAAATGGATGGCATTCTTGCTGACAAATTTGGGCTCATATACAAATAGTATAGCCCCATATATGCTGAGGGCTAACAATGCACAAACTGCCCTCCACTCTCCTAATGAGGCCCTCAGGATGGCCTGAGAAATCAAGAAGTCCAAATGCAAACCAGGGATTCCAGCTTTTGTTGTCATATTTTGCTCAATCAAAGCAGGCTCCAGGTATAATGCCTTTGCTATTTCTTCATTTCAGGGAGCTGGCATCTCTGGGTTAAAGGGGATTCCACCTCTGATAGGTACTCCAATCAATGAAGAAAACTCTTCCAGCAGAGGCCCTAGCTGAAAGTCTGGGAATGTGAAACATCTCAAAGGAGGGTCATAAAACTGCAAGCATGTGTGGATCATGCTCCTCTGAGAAAGGTCAAGGTCCATAACCATATCCAGGATGCCTCCATGATGCTCTCTAAACAGTGGGATATGGTCAGGTGTGATGAGTGACTGGACCTGCCTGATACCAGTCAATACAGGCTCAAAGAAATGGTATGATATGTTGCTCTTCCTGGGAGTAGTCATGAATGTTGCTGAAGAAACTGAAGATAGGTGTTGATGATGATCACAGACTGTTGCTGGAAATGAGCCACTGACATGCTGAGGCTGGTGGTGATGAAGCTAGCTGAAGCAGATAACTGATGAAGTAAAGGTTTATGTAGAAGAAGGGGTCAAAACCAAACTAGATATGATGTGGATACCCTGAAAAGCAAATAAACAAATGTTAAATGATGCAATGATGATATATGCAAATGATATGCAAGGGTTTGTGATCAAGTTGGATCTGATCATCTATCTTGATATAAGGCCCATGTATGTTCAAAAGGTCCAGATGAAGGCTCAGAAATCCAGTAACCAGGGTGGGGGGACCCAAATAAAGAGTCACATGTCCAGGGTTAATCACAAAAACTGTCCAAAGTGGAGTATTCTTAAACAATACAGTAATAGGGTATGATGTGGCCATGGGTTCCTGCAAACCTGCAAACAGCCCAACCCCCTCACATGTAATGTTCTAGAACAAGGATCCTCAGACTTGGATCAGTTATGAGAAGTGTAAACACTTCTAACCCGGAGGTACAGTGTTTACAATAACCATAAAAGTCCCTCCTCTAATTCACCTCATCTTCTGAAGGTCATAATAAAGGTCATCCAGACTTAGCAGGCTTCCCAGATAGCCCTAGCACTACAGGAAATTTGTAGCACAGAGTTCTCAAGAAGAAACCCACATCTGAATCGTGTTTCATATTCCTGCACCAGACCGAAATGGAATGGGAAAGAACATGAACCAGTCTAGCCTAGGTGTCACTCAGGTCCCAGGTATAGAAACTTAAACTCTCAATGAAACCCCACCCACCAAAACAGAAGCCAGATCCAGCAATGATAGTATGACAGTATGATGTATAAAACTGTAAAGAAAGCAATAAACAAGACTGTACATAAAGCAATAAAATAAATACATAAACACATATAGCACATAACACCCCAGTAAACACAAATCAAACAAGCGCTAGGAGGAACCCACAAAAAGAACCAGAAGCCCTGGTTACAATATAAGGCTCCCCAGCAGAGTCGCCAAGCTGTCGCTCCCACCAAATGACACATGGGTCAAGAGGGGTACAGATGCGAACGGTCGGCGAAAAGGAAGAAATGAAAAGAGTCGCCAGCTAGGCATTTTTATCCCGAAGGAAAGGTAATGTTGCATAAACCTAAGAAAAGATGGATAATATTGTCATGTGTTCTTGTTGATACAGGCTCTTCCCTTAATGTGCTTCCGAAGAAGGCATTAATGAAGCTCAACGTTGATGGTATAGTCCTGAGGCCCAGTGATTTGATTGTCAAAGCTTTTGATGGGTCGAGAAGGTCAGTTTTTGGAGAAGTTGAGTTGCCGGTGAAAATAGGTTCTCAAGTCTTCAAAAGTATCTTCTACGTCATGGACATTCAGCCTACGTACAGCTGCTTGTTGGGACGCCCATGGATTCATGCTGCTGGAGCTGTAACTTCAACCCTGCATCAGAAGCTCAAATATGTGGTTGACGGCCAGGTCATTACAGTATGCGGAGAGGAAGACATGAGACTCTATGCCAAGCCTTCGAAGCAGTCAACGTCAGCATCTTGACTCCCGTAGAGAAGAGCAGTGAGAAAGAAGGTACATCAATCCATTCCTACAAGCAGGCAAAGGAGGTCGTTCAATCAAGAAGCGCCCAAGGCTGGGGCAAATTGCTGGAGCTAGAAAAGAAGGACGACAAGTTTGGTTTGGGGTATCATCCTGGTGGATCTACTCCAAGTGGTAAAGCCATTACCTTACAAGCGCTGGGATGCTCGACCGTAACCAGATTTGTGTGACAAGCCAAGATGGAGACAGTGATGGTGACTGGGACAACTGGATTCACCCGTGTGCGCCCGGAGAGGAGCTAAAAAACTGGTCTGCTGAAGACATTGTCCAAGTTACCTGGCACTCAGAGTAATTCATTTGTTTCCTTTTTATTATCATACTGCATTGTCAAATCCAGCATTCTGCCCAAGATGCTAGGATCCATTGTATTGGGCCACCATGTTTTGTATGCATCTTATTTTACCATGAAATGAAAGGACATTTTCAGACAATTTGTGTTCTCTTTCTTTGTTTTTAAAAACTTTTCACAAAAATATAAAAATGGCAATGTGTTTTCCTTTTTGCTTTTGTGTTTGCGTCTCTTTTTCAAAATAAGCAGATTCTGAATAAGCACATCATTTGTGCAGTGTTGATCATCCGGATTCCATTGATAACGTTCCTGCTATGACCACACATGACTTTGACAATCCAGTCTACCAAGCTGAGAAGGGGTTGAGGAAGACTGTGAACTCCCTGAAGAGTTGGTCAGATTGTTGAAACAAGAGGAACGGGTTATTCAGCCTCATCAAGAAGAAATTGAGATCATCAACATTGGCAGTGAAGATGTGAAGAAAGAGATCAAGA
The DNA here is from genome assembly GCA_963966055.1 of Lathyrus aphaca. NCBI lineage: Eukaryota > Viridiplantae > Streptophyta > Magnoliopsida > Fabales > Fabaceae > Lathyrus > Lathyrus aphaca. Next base: position 444,131,147 of record OZ014523.1, read on the forward strand.
TTGGGTCCAGTCTGCAGGCCAACGTCAAGAAAGAGTTGATCAGTATGCTACGAGAGTATGTGGATATCTTTGCTTGGTCATATCAAGATATGCCAGGGTTGGATACCGACATCGTTGTGCATAAGCTACCTTTGAGAGAGGACTGCCCTCCTGTGAAATAGAAATTGAGAAGAACTCGTCCTGACATGGCGATGAAGATCAAAGAGGAGGTTCAGAAGCAATGGGATGTCGGGTTCCTTGCTGTAACTAGTTACCCACCTTGGGTAGCTAACATTGTACCTGTACCAAAGAAGGACGGCAAGGTCCGGATGTGCGTTGACTACCGGGATTTGAATAGAGCAAGCCCAAAAGACGACTTTTCGTTGCCACACATTGACATGTTGGTAGACAATACTGCTTAATTCTAGGTATTTTCCTTCATGGATGGCTTTTCCGGAAATAATCAGATTAAGATGGCGCCGGAAGACATGGAGAAAACAACGTTCATTACCCCGTGGGGTACATTATGCTATAAGGTCATGCCCTTTGGTTTGAAGAATGCCGGGGTTACTTATCAACGGGCGATGGTCACATTGTTCCACGCCATGATACACAAGGAGATTGAGTGTTATGTGGACGATATGATTGCTAAGTGTCGCTCCCACCAAATGACACATGGGTCAAGAGGGGTACAGACGCGAACGGTCGGCGAAAAGGAAGAAACGAAAAGAGTCGCCAGCTAGGCATTTTTATCCCGAAGGAAAGGTAATGCTGCATAAACCTAAGAAAAGATGGATAAGATGGTCGCGAACCAGAGAAACTGGGAAAGGGGGTTGGTTACAACCTAGGAAGGTATTAGCACCCAGATTGTCCGTCGTACTCGACGGGATCCACGCTTGAAAGATTTGAGTTTAAAAGGGGTAGTGTCAGTGCAATCTGTGTATCAAAGCTGGAAAGAATGCAAGTGTCAGTGCTAAAAGAAAGTGAAGTGAAATATGTGAAGTGTCAGTGCTAGAACAGGAGTGCAAAGCTCAAGACTATGAGGCTTAAAGAACAATGCTGGAAGGAGGGGGGAATATACAGAGACTTTTGTTCGATAACTGTTAAGTTATGCCTACGTATCCTCTCGTGCAATGAGGAAGTCAGAACACCGTAGTTCGACTAAAAGAGACTGAAAGATTAATTGACTGATGAACTGCTTACTTGCCTATGCTCAAGTGTATGACCTGTCTGGCTCAGGTGCTAACTGTCTTGCATTGGACGGAAGAAGTAAGTTCTCGTTTGTGAGTGAAGAGATGAGAAAAGAATCCCGAAGGAGACAATTATTGTTTGTTTTTGGTATTTTCAATCTTTTATTGCTTCTGGGGTTTGTCATAAGTTAATGAACTTAAGCCTAAACCAGAGGTTGGTAAACTCATCAAATCTTCCCTCTGATTAGGGGTAATGAGAATTCCTTAAGTATGAAGTAAACACTTCACACTTAATCACCATGATATAGGATTAAGATCATTAACCTATTTGCATTTATTTAGATGTTTTTTGGAGTTTTTGTTTAGTGTTAAGTAATGAGTTTAAGCCATAATCAAAGATTTAATGGACCCATTACACCATCCTAATAGAAGGATAATAGATGAGAACATTTAAGCTGAGGAAGGCTCCTCAACTTAATCCATGATTAGGGATTAACCTCATGACAAAACAAAGCCTTTATTTAAGTGGATTTTAGTTAATGATAAGATCAAGAAGTGGATTTTATGATTTGTAAGACAACTTGAGGGGAACTTGTCCATTAACACTAGGGTTAGTCCTTCTTAACCAATTAAGGAAGAATTGGAACCCTAATGCAAGGCCCAAGTTACAAGCTTGATGTCTTAGTGATTATTAGATGGATTGATTAAAGGATTTAAACACATTAAGGGTTTAACACTTAGGATTAAAGTTATACATTCCATCCTAAGAGAAGGATGCAGGCATAACCCTAATCAAAAAGCCTTAAAACCTTAAGGGTTTAGTCCTTGATTAAAAGGTGAGAAGAGAAGACACAAAGATGACACAAAGGAAAAACTAATGGGGGACTAATCAAACCCTAATTGTTATCATGCTTGGGTATTCCTAGGGTTTATGAGGCTTGCAAAAGATCTTCAAGAGGAAAGCCACCATGAAAGAAGCAGATGAAAGGAGGAAGAAGCAGAAGAAGCAAGTCAACTTACTTCACTTAAGAAGATAAGTTGCTTGAAGAAAGAAAGTGAGAACGAGACATGAATGAGCAAGCTCATTCTAATACACAAGTAAAATGCAGATATGATACATAAGAGAGATGAGAAGAGATTATGAGAAGTGAAGGCAAATTCACTTCTCAATGACTTACCACCTGAAAAGTTAGTAACAAGAAATGAAATGCAATGAAAATGAGATGAAACGCAATGATGAAAACCAAAGTCAGAAGCATAAACATGATGTTAATGATGCTAAGAGATAAAGCAAACACATATCAAGAGTTGTGGATAACCATACAAGGATAAGGATGCAAATGGAGCATGCTTTGAACCATGAAAGTTCATGAAAGTTTATGAAATGGAATAAATGCATAACATGGAAAATGAATGATGCAATGATCAAACATGATTCTAATGTGTCCTAAGGTATCTTAGAAGTCATGTGGATGCACAAAATGTCATGGAAAGTTCATGTATGCAAGCATATAAAAAATGAAGGCAAAAATTAGGGTTTATATACAAGACACAAAGAAAAATCCAAAATCAGAAGCAAATAACAAGATAAAAAAATTGAAAATAGGATCAAAGGAACCCTAACCCTACATAAGTTCACTGCCCAAAGGAGGGGACCTAAATCTTAACCTAATGGAAGTTATGATTTTCTCAAGTTGGCTAGGGTTTTAAGGCTCTCCAAAAGGAAAAATGCACATCAAATTGAAAATGAAGGAAAAATTCAAACCAATTTTACCCTACATGGTTGATCAGAATGAATTTTTCTAAGTTAGGGCAAAAATATTGACTTTTAAGAACTTTAATTCCAAAGAAAAATGTCAAAACATGTCAAGAACCAAAAGTAAATTTGTTTGGAGAGTTTGATAATGTTTCTAAATGTATTAAAATGCAATATGAATTTTTTTGTGATTTTTAGAAACTTAAATGCTATTTTAATTAATTAATTCTCATTAACTAATTAAAATAAACATTTTAAATATTTTTAAAATACGAAAATTATGCAAAAAATAAAACAAAAATTATTTTCAGAAAGAGAAAAATATTTTAAAGTGTGATGCAAAAAATGAGATTTTTTGGAAATGATTTGTTATGTTAAATAAAATGTGCAAGAAAAATGAATAAAATTGAAAATAAAATTAAATTAAAGGAGCAGTAATCAGATCTAAAGGCCTAGATTTGAACTGGGATGGACAAGGTTGACTGCGCGCGCTGACCAATGGTTGGGATTCACTTTAGTTTAATTAACCTAATTATAATTAATTAAATTTATAAAATCAGATTAGGGCTAAATGAGTTGATCTGGGCCATCCAAAAACTAATTTAATCCACATCCAATGGTCACAAAGCAAGTTGGCTAATTAATTAGGGTTAGGACCTAATTACTTTCAGGTGACCGGAGAGGAGCTCCGGTCATCTTCTCCGGCGTGTCCAAAACCCTAAAACGTTCTACAGGCCACCCCTCATCAAATTGAACACATAGAAATGATCATCTACCCAAACCCCATTCAAATCACCCCTCAAACATCATTTAAAAACCAAGAACAAAGAGAATCAAAGCAAAGTTATTTCACGGGTAAAATTTCAGAGGACCACAAAATACTCAAATCTTCACAATTTTTGATTCTAAAAGCATCAACATGACCAGCATAGCATATATTTTCAATTTGTAACAAAAGAAACAAGCTCTGAGAAATTTGAATCTTAAGCTTACCTGAGACGATGAGATGTCAAAGTGAGCTTTTCTGACCTTTCCTTAATGCAATAAGCCTCCTCTGCACCCCCTGAGATCAATGGAATGCTCAAAATCCTTTGATGGTGGCTGATTTGGGAGCTTGAGTTCTGGTATAGCAGGTTTTACAGTTGAGATATGTGACACTTTTGGCTATTTTAATGGTTGATTTTGGTTCTATGGAGGATTTGTGACTTGTTGGTGAAGAGAAAACTGAAGTGTGATGGTTGTGTGAGGAGTTTCGAAGAGATGAAGGAAACTTGCAGTTTTTGTGAATCTGCTTGTGTGTGTGTGTTCTGAGCTTGTCTCCCACTTGTTTTATGATCCATAGCATATCCCTAAACTATTGGAAGAGGTCTGAGGAAGTGACATGCACTGTGGGAATGGCATGGGGCAATTGGCCAAAAAGTCAATGTTAGGTGTACTTCAAGCATGGGCCATGGCAGAGGCTATCTTAGGGCTGCTCTGAGTTCAGCTGCCTTCAAGGAGAGCCATGGGATGTTCTGAGGTGATCTGAAATGGATGAAGGGTGAGATGTCATATGTTTTGCCTTTTTGCAACTTGTTGCATTTTGAAGTTTTTGGTCATGGATATGTGACATCCCTTGGGAAATATGCAGCAAAATGTACCATATTATGTTGTTATGACACCTTGAGATTGATTAGAGATCAAACAAAACCATAAGAACCATTCTTGCAAGATTTCCCTCTTTGTGACTTTTATGATAAATGGCTTATGATACTTGGAATCCAAGGCATGAAAGTGAGAAATTATTTGGGCAAATCTGAATTATGGACCATGAATGATGTTTGTGTGATGATTAGAAGTTGATTTGAAGTCACATTCGGCTTTGGCAAGTGTTTTTGCAAGTTTCCTCTTTGGCACAAAAGTGAAAATTAAGTGATTTTGTCCAACTTTGCAAGGCCATAACTTTTGTTCTAAAATGAATTAGATCAAGTTCTTGTACTTTTTGAAAATGGGAGGACCCAATCTACAACTTTCATGACCAAGAATTTTTCATTTGAAGCATTTTTGAATCAAAAAGAGGAGGTTGAAAAACTTTCCCAAAATGGCAAATTTCCATTACAAGTCACTTTCCCAAAATGGCAACTTTGCAAATGGCTTGAAATTATTCAATTTTGTGAACTTCTAACATCTTCTAAGATCAAATAAAGACCATACACATTCAAAATGATGGAGAAGACCCTTTGGTTGGGTGATTGGGGGCCTCAGATGCCCTGATTTTGCACTGACTTGTTCAAGAAGTCACCTATTGATCAGATGCCTTCCCTATTGAATTTCTTCATGAAAATTGGTATGCATGATCCTCATATCATATAGAGACCAATAGAAACAAGAATGACCAAAAATGTTGGAGTTATGGCCTCTGAAACCAAAACCCTAATTTTAGGTCATCTTGTCGCTCCCGATAAGTGACACCAGGTCAGATAAGGGTACAGACGCGAACGGTCGGCGAGAGGGACAGTGAGAACACACAGCCGTGAACTCACTGGAGATGAAAAGAGTCGCCATCTAGGCATTTTTATCCCGGAGGAAAGGCAATGCTGCATAGACCTAGAAAAAGGATGGATAAGACGGTTTGCGAACCAGAGAGACTGAGAAAGGGGGTTGGTTACAACCTGGGAAGGTATTAGCACCCAGATTGTCCGTCGTACTCGACGGGATCCACGCTTAAAAGATTTGTGTTTTAAAGGGGGTAGTGTCAGTGCAATCTGTGCATAAAAGCTGGAAAAGGATGTACAGGTGTCAGTGTAAAAGAGTGTGAAGTGTATAAATGTACAGTGTCAGTGTAAGGACAAGAGTGAAATGCTCAAGATCATGAGGCTAAAGGAATAATGCTAGAAGAAAGGGGAATATACAGATACTTTTGTTCGATAACTGTTAAGTTATGCCTACGTATCCTCTCGTGCAATGAGGAAGTCAGAACACCGTAGTTCGACCCAAAGAGACTGAAAGATGAATTGACTTGTGAACTGCTTACTTGCCTATGCTCAAGTGTAAGACCTGTCTGGCTCAGGTGCAAACTGTCTTGCATTAGACGGAAGAAGCAAGCTCTCGTTTATGAGTGAAGATGATGAGAAAAGAATCCCGGAGGAGACGTTTATTGTTTGTTTTAGTGTTTTCAATCTTTTATTGCTTTTGAATGTTTATCATAAGTTAATGAGCTTAAGCCTAAACCAATGGGTTAGTAAACTCATCACATCATCCTTCTGATTAAGGGTAATGAGAATACCTTAAGTGTGAAGTCAGATTCTCACACTTAATTACCTTTGGTGTAGGATTAAGATCATTGACCTACTTGAGATTAATTAGATGTTTTTGGTGATTTTTGTTTAGTGTTGAGTAATGAGGTTAAGCCATAATCAGGGATTAAACAGACTCATTACACCATCCTAAAAGAAGGATGATAGATGAGAATGTTTAAGCTGAGGAAAGCTCCTCAACTTAATCCATGATTAGGGATTAAACTCATGACAAAACAAGCCTTTGATTAAGTGGATTTTATTCAATGGTATGATGATGAAGTGTTTTTTATTGTTTGTAAGACAACTTGAGGGGGACTTGTCCATTAACACTAGGGTTAGTCCTTCTTAACCACTTAAGGAAGAATTAGAACCCTAATGCAAGGCCCAAGTTACAAGTGTGATGTCTTGATACTTATTAAGTGAATTGATTAAGAGATTTAAACACATTAAGGGTTTAACACTTAGGATTAAAGTTATACACACCATCCTAAGAGAAGGATGCAGGCATAAGCTTAATCATAAAGTCTTAAAGCCTTTAGGGTTTAGTCCCTGATTATGAGATGAGAAGAGAAGACTCAAAGAGAGACACAAAGGTGAAAAACTATGAGGGGGAGACTAATCAAAACCCTAATTCATTGTCATGCTTGGTTGATCCTAAGGTTTGTGAAGTTTTCAAGAACAATCTTCAGAGGGGCCACCAGGAAGCAGATGAATAAGATCAAGAGAAGCAAAGTGACTTGCTTCATTCAAGAAGTCAAGTCACTTGAAGAAAGAAAGTGGGAGGAAGAAGAATGAGCAAGCTCAAACTCAAACACATATAAGAATGCAGCAATAGATGCAAGGGAGATGAAAAGAAAAGTTATGAGAAGTGAAGGCAAATTCACTTCCCAAATCTACTTACCACCTGAAATGTTAGAAAGAAATGCAATGCAATGCAAGATGAGATGAAATGGTATGATGCTAAACAAAACCAGAAGCATGTTGATGATGATTATGATGTTATGAGGTGCTTCAAACATGAGGCAAGGTATGGGGATGCTCATACAAGATTATGAATGCAAATGATGCAAGTTAAAGAGCATGAATGAACATGAAAAGTTATGAAGCATACAAGACAAATGACATGGCAAGTATGAGATGCAATGATCAAACATGCTTCCTACATGTCTTAAGATGTCAAATGAAACACAAGAATGCACAAAATGCAAAGGCAAGTCATGTTATGCAAGAGAATGCAAGAAGGATGCAAGAGAAAGCCCAAATTAGGGTTTATGAATCAAACATCAAACCAAAACTCAAAACAGAAGCAAACCCTAAGATAAAAAAAATGGAAAATGGTACCCAAAGAAACCCTAAACCTATAAGGAACCACTGCCCAAAGGGGAACTCTCAACTCTTAACCAATCTCAAGTTATGAATTTTCTAATTTATTAGGGTTTTTTAGGGTTCTTAACCAAAGAAATGCCAAACAATTAGAAAATGCAAGATCAAATCATGGCCATTTAACCCTAGAAACTACATGCTAAATAGAAAACAATGCAAGAAGAACCAATGTCTCAACCTTCTCCAATAGGCAGAAATGAATTTTTAAACTTATGATCAAATTAATGCATAAAAAATGATTTAATTCAATGGAAAATTCTTAAAATGCATCAAGATCAAAAAAGAAATTTGGTTTGAAGGTTGGACAATGTTTCTAAATGTCTTAGAACATTTCATGAATTTTTTTGTAATTTTTAAATACATAAGAGTATTTTTAATTAATTAATTCCTATTAATCAATTAAAAATAATCTTTTAAATATTTAAAAATACTTTTTTAATGATAAAAAATAAAATAAAAATATTTTTGGGTCTTAAAAATTAATAAAACTTTTAAGAAAAAGTTTCATAATTTTTAAGATATTTTTGCTATTTTAAAATAAATATGCAAGTTAATTGAAAAGAAAATGAATAAAAATTAAATAAAATAGGAAGTAATCAGGATGGATGGATGAGATTGATTCTGAGTTCAAATGTGTTGACTGGCGCGTGATCCTGTGGCCAGGATTGCATCTGGGTTAATTACATTTAATTAAAACTAATAAAAGAATTAGGGCTAATCAAAGTGATCTGAGCCCTTCCCTCACGCGCGAAGTCAACAAGTCAACCCCATCCAACGCCCCAGATTCAAACTGGCTTAATGACTGTAATTAGGGCAAAACAGATTCAGGCGACCGGAGGGGAGCTCCGGTCGTCTTCCCCGGCGACCCCAAAACCCTAAAACAAGATTCAGACCACCCCAAGCCAAATTAAATGCCCAGAATCAATCCCCACACTTCTAGCAACTCAAATCAATAGTCAAACATCATTTTACTAGCAAGAACAAGCTGAATCGAAACAAAATAAAAATGGGGCAAAACTTTCAGACACTCACAAAATGTTCATTTCTCCACCATTTTAGATTCTAAACACATCACAATGATCCTCAGAGTATGCACTTTCAGTTTATAACAAAAAATCAAAGCTTTAAAAAGTTTGAAGTCTGAGACTACCTGAGGTGAAGAACTGTGAATGTGAGCTCTTTTGGCCTGGCTTTGATGCAGAACAACTTCCCTGAGTCTCCTGAAGCCAATGGAAAGCCTGGAATGAGCTTGGGCAGGCTGCTTTGAGGAATCCGTTTCTGGTGTAGCAGGAAATGGACTTTGTACACAGGCTGTTTTAAGTCAATGTAAAGGGTGGTTTTGACTCCTTGTGGTATGCTTGTCTTGTTGGTGAAGAAAGATGAGGTGTTTGATGGCTGGATATTGAGATTCGAAGAGAACTGGTTCAGAGGGTGGGGAATGGTGAAGCTCAGGTCAGGCTTGTTTCAGGCTTGAGCTTTGGTGGTTTGAGGCCTATGAAGTGTGTTGAGTTGAATGGTGAAGATGGTTTTTGTGTTTGCAAGCTGTGGAGGCAGATTCGAAGCAACTTGCAAATGGGAGTGTTTTTGTGAATGTGATGAATGAGGATGTTTCAGCCTTGCCTTGTGTTATGTTTAGCTTGCAAATTGTCCACAAAAACCTCTCTCATTGGTCAGAGGATGTGACTTGTGCTTTATTGATTGGTAAGTTAACTTTTGCAAAAAGGTCAACTAATGTGTAAGAGAAGTATGGTGAAGTGCTAGGCAAGTACATGGGCTGGTTCTGGCGCAGCAAAGTGAAGGGAAAGGCTAGGCTTGGTCCAGCATTCAAGGCAGCAAGTTGGTGAAACATGATCATGAGTTTTGCAACTTGTGGCTTTATGGTTCACATGTGAAGAAAGTCTTGTTACATAAACCAAACTATGTAGAAACTTGATCCAATTCTGATTTTTTAGGCTCATAGAATGTTTATGTAATGGTTTGAAATGAATTAGAGGTCACAATATGCATTGGTACAAGACTTTGCAAAATTCTCACTTAGGGCATGCCTTGAAAATCAATGATTTTAGCCAACTTTGCATTGCCATAACTTTTGATCCAAGAAGAGTTTGATCATGTTCTTGTACTTTTTGAAAAGGGAAAGATGAGATCTACAACTTTCATGACCAAAGTTTTTCCATTTGAAGCCTTTTTGGATCAAGAATCAAGGCTTGAAAAATGACCTAAAATGAGGCATTCTTGAAAAGTCAACTATGCCCAAAAAGTCAACATTTGCAAAAACCCTAAATTCTTGATTTTTATGAACTTCAACCTTCTTCCATGATCAAATAAAGATCATATACACTCAAAATGATGAAGATCACCCATTGGTTGGGTCAATGGGGGCCTCAGATGCCCTGATTTTACACTGACTTGTCTGAAAAGTCAACTCTTGATCAGATGACTTCCCCATGGAATTTCTTCATGAAAATTGATATGCATACTCCCTATACCATATAGAGATCAATGGAAACAAGAATGACCCAAAAATTTGGAGTTATGGCCTCTGAAACCAAAACCCTAATTTTCAGTCAACTGTGCAGTCTAGCCTGGCTCTGCATCCACTTAAACCCTAGCTCTTGTGATTCCTTTGAAGTTTTGACTTTGATAGGATGTATTATGATGATTGAACACACATGGACCCCTTTGAGTTGATTAGTGGCCTTTGGAATGGCTCAAGATGCTTTGGGATTGCTCAGATCACAAACCCTAGGTGCAGATGCCCTAGAAACTATCCAGTGAATCAAAAATGTACTATGAGATGATATGATGGTGTTTATGCATATGAGATGATCACAAGCCATGATGTGAATGGGTGAGGGAAAATTTGGGGTGTTTACAGCTGCCCCTATTCAAACATGAGTTAGCTGTGCAGGATGTAAGCAACGGCTTAACAGGCAAACAAGATAACTTGTGGTTGAATACCAAAGACAGTCCGAAATTTGCACTCACAGAATGAAGAAGAAAAGGGATATAGATTGTAAAAGCAAATAAAGTATATTGTAGAGTGGGCGACGGAGGACGACCGTCGAGCAGAGGACGACTGCCGGGTAAAGAGCAATGACGGGGACGGCCGACACGCTGGGGAAGGTGAGGAAAATAAAGCAATGACGGGGACGGCCGACATGCCGGGGATATGAGGTAAAGCTAAAACGGGGACGGCCGACTAGCTGGGGAAAATAGGATATTATGATGGGGACGACCATCAAGATAAAGCTGTAAAGTTCTCTGGGAATCAAATGAAACATGACGGGGACGGCCATCAAGTTCATAAAGCAAAGTAACCGGCGATGGGGACGGCCATCGGGCTAAAAAGAAAAGGGACCACGACGGGGACGGCCATCGGGTTAAAGAATAAATGAAAAAAACAGATGATGGGGTACGGCCACCAAAGGTGAAGGACGATCACCTAGCAGGGGACGGCTGCTCTGTTGGGGATAAAAGAAATATGATGGGGACGGCCATCAAAGGTGGAGGACGACCACCTGGCAGGGTACGGCTGCCGAAAATATCGCGACATAGGACGAATGCCGGATAGAAAGGGTCAACGATGGGGACGGCCATCGGACGAGCATGATGGAGGACGACCATCAAGAAGTGGAGGACGACCACTCAGCAGGGGACGGCTGCTCTCGAGGTTTATCATAACATAGGACGAATGTCAGATAACCAAAATCAATAATGGGGACGGCCATTGGATAAAGTGATGAAGGACGATCATCAAGAGGTGGAGGACGACCACCTAGCAGGGGACGGCTGCTAAAAAACAACGATGGGGACGACCATCGGATGAGCATGATGGAGGACGACCATCAAGAAGCGGAGGACGACCACTCAGCAGGGTACGGCTGCTCTCAGGGTTATCATAACACAGGACGAGTGTTAGATAAAAAGAAGATTGTTGGCGATCTACTGGGGAGAGTAAATACGGACGAGCGTTTACAATCAAGAAACAAAAGGTATAAGTGTTTGGTGTTGTGTATAGATTAAAGATGCGGACGAGCATCCTTAAGACTATGATACAGACAAGTATCATGTAGAAACAAACTAACACATGTTCAGAGATGATGACACGGACGAGTATCAACTGGTTAACAGAGAACACGGACGAGTGTTGAATCTGAAAGTATCCTTCTGGGGAATAGTAGACACAGGCAAGTATCTATATTCGAGAAGACTTAAATGTTTGACACGGTGTATGGATTAAAGATGCGGACGAGCATCCTTAAGATTATGATACGGACGAGTATCATGTAGAAGCAAACACTAGACGCAATGTTCTGAGATGATGGTACTAACGAGTACCAACTGGTTAACAAAGAACAAGGACTACTGTTGGATCTGTGGGGATATGAGTGATGTATACAAGATACGGACGAGTATCTGTATAAGTGTACCAATGAGTAGTGAGTATTATATAGATAAGTGTTTATCTGCTGGGCAGAGTGACACAGACGAGTGTCAAGAGAGAAAAGTATGATATTAACAAGTGTATGGGTGACGAAAGGTGTAAGCGACTGCGCTGGGGATATGACACGGACGGGTGTCAAAAAAGTGTATATATAGGTATATGTGAGTGCAAAGAGGATGTCTTTGGCTTTCCGCTGGGGTATGATACGGACGGGTGTCAGGACGTATCTGTAATACGGGTGATCTTGTTTGTAAAGAATGTTCAGGCGACTTTACTGGGGAGTGATGACACGGACGGGTGCCAAAAGGTGTATATACTGGTGTTTGTGATTTGAAAGGGCAGCTGCTTTTGCTGGGACTCTGGTGGGGATTTCTGTGTATTGTATTCTGTATGATGACAGATTGTCAATATTTACAAGTGTTCAGTTCACAACATGACTTATGATTATGCTATGCGTTTGATTTTTGCCGTAATGCTCCGTGTTAGACGGAATGCTACGCTTTGAGGGGATAGTATGATGCGAATGCTATGATTATGCAAAGAGGCACAGATCCGGGATTCGGGTCCCGTCGCTGTGAAGATCTCTGGTTGATCTGCTTGACGTGAACATCCCAGCTGGGGATGAGATCATTGGTAGATCTAATGAGGTATCTGCTTGGGGATATAGGTCACTGATTGACATATCCTTACAATGGGACTCAGCTGGGGTTCGTAGGAGCTTTCTGTCCTCTGTTGTGACTTCTTCGTGCGCTGCTCTTCTGAATAGAGGCTGGGGAAGGTTGTTAGTCATTCAGCTGGGGAGAGTGGTTGGTAACTCGGCTGGGGAGAGCAATGGGAAGCAACTCAGCCGGGGATAGAGCACTTCAGATGCTGGGATTGAGTGTATGTTGATTTGGCAACTTTGCTGGGGAAGTGAGCACCTTCCAGTGCCATGTGGAAGATAGACCGAGTCGATAATGATTCGCCAGCTTGCTGAGACGTAACTTGCATGCCCCAAGTTGCGTTCTGGATACCTGCAATCTTGCAAAGATAAGGAAACGCGCAAATGATCCCGGGGTATCCTTTACTGGATTCCGTCATAGGAGATAAGTACTTTCGAGAGTAAGTATATTCCTTGTAAGCATGTGTTTTTATTTTTAGAGAAAGGCATCTGTACTTATGCAATTATATTTTTAGAGATATCAGACAATTCTTTGCAAAACATAAATGTAAAAAACGAAACATGACTGAAAATCTGATTTTATTAATTCATGTGCCCTGAATTGGCAAGATACAGTCAAAGAAACATATCTCCTGAAATGAGGAGATTGTTACAAATTGAGAAATAAAGTGATGGCGGTGTTGACGACGCTTTCAAGGAGCTTCCTCTTCTGCTATGACTCGTATGACAATGACGTTCTTCTCATCTTGCTTTCCGGAGAAAGTCGATTCTGATTGAAGCTTGATCCTTTGGAGCTTACCAAGGTGTAGGTGATACAGACGAATTCATAATGCAGTTGTTCGCTTGTTCCCTTATTTTGCATGGGTCGCCCTTTCGGGTTTTCAATCCATCGGGATACCCATTTTTGCCTGAGTTGTCCAATGCGGCTTTTCAACTCAGCGGGTGTACATTTTTTGTTTATTTCCCTTATTTTTGCCCGAGTCTTTTATTCTGTTTTTGACTCGCCGGGATGCCCTATTTTTGCCTGGACTTACATTCTGTTTTTATGTCCAGCGGGTCATTTTATGCGAAGTATTTTTTAACTGCATCTGAATTCACAGGGGACGGGAAATCTTCACCATCCATGGTGCTGAGCATCAGTGCTCCACCAGAGAAAACTTTCTTTACAACGAATGATCCTTCATAATTTGGAGTCCATTTGCCCCTGTGGTCTGTATGAGGAGGGAGAATTCTTTTCAACACAAGATCCCCTACTTGGTATTCTCGGTGCTTGACTTTCTGGTCGAAGGCCTTCTTCATTCTCTTCTGATATAACTGCCCATGACAGATTGCAGCCAATCTCTTCTCTTCGATCAGACTCAGTTGTTCGTATCGGGCCCGAACCCATTCTGCTTCACTCAGTTTAACATCCACCAATACCCGTAAGGAGGGTAATTCAACTTCAACAGGTAGGACTGCTTCCATACCATACACAAGCTGATACGGTGTTGCCCCGGTGGATGTTCTGATTGACGTGCGGTACCCATGCAAGGCAAACGGTAGCATTTCATGCCATTCTTTGTAAGTGACTACCATCTTTTGCACAATCTTCTTAATATTCTTATTTGCTGCCTCAACATCGCCGTTCATCTTTTGCCTGTAAGGAGAAGAATTGTGATGTTGGATCCTGAAGTCCCGGCATAATTCAGCCATCATCTTGTTGATGAGATTGGAACCATTATCAGTAATGATTCGCTCGGGAACTCCATACCGACAGATGATGTCTCTTCTCAGAAATCGGGCTACCACTTGCCTTGTGACATTTGCATATGAGGCTGCTTCAACCCACTTTGTGAAATAGTCGATGGCGACCAGGATGAATCTGTGACCATTCGAAGCAGTTGGCTCAATCTTGCCAATCATATCAATGCCCCACATAGCAACGGGCCATGGTGAAGACATGATGTTCAAAGGGTTGGGAGGCACATGCACCTTATCTGCATAGATCTGGCACTTGTGGCATTTTCTGGCGTAAGCACAACAGTCTGCATCCATTGTGATCCAGTAATAGCCTGATCTTAACAACTTCTTAGCCATGGCATGCCCTCCTGCATGGGTACCAAAAGATCCTTCGTGCACTTCGTGCATCAACAAATCTGCTTCCGTCTTGTCAACACATCTGAGTAGTACCATATCAAAGTTCCTTTTGTATAAAGACCCATCAGTGTTCAGAAAGAAACTTCCAGCAAGCCTTCTCAAAGTCTTCTTATCATTGGAAGATGCCCCATGTGGGTATGTTTGATCCTCCAAGAAGCACTTAATGTCATGGAACCAAGGCTTATCATCCTTGACAACTTCCACTGCAAATACATATGCTGGTCTATTGAGTCTCGATACTGAAATCTGAGGTACAAAGTTAGCCGTTTGAACTTTGATCATGGATGAAATGGTAGCAAGAGCATCTGCAAACTGATTCTCGTCCCGAGGGATATACTCAAGTTTGACCGTTGTGAAGAACGTCAACAACCTTCTTGTATAATCCCTGTAAGGTATCAGATGATCTTGGTGGGTGTACCATTTTCCGTTGGTTTGATTGACTACCAAAGCTGAATCTCCGAATACGGTCAAAGTTTTGATCCTGAGGTCAATGGCTTCCTCAAGACCCATAATGCAAGCTTCGTATTCGGCTTCGTTGTTAGTGCAGTTGAAAGTGAGTTTTGCCGAGAAAGGCATGTGAACTCCTTTAGGTGTAATGAGTACTGCACCAACACCACGGCCATTCATGTTAACAGCCCCATCAAACATCATAGTCCATTCTTCCTCCGGGTCAGGCCCTTCGGTGTGAACAGGCTCTTCGTGATCTTTTGCTTTAATGAACATGATGTCCTCATCAGGGAAGTCAAACCTCATAGGCTGGTAGTCATCAATGGGTTGCTCAGCAAGATATTCAGATAGTACACTGCCCTTGATGGCTTTCTGAGATGTGTACTGTATGTCGTATTCTGTGAGAATCATCTGCCATCTTGCAACCCGTCCGGTAAGAGCTGGCTTCTCGAAAATGTACTTAACTGGATCCATTTTTGAGATTAATAAGGTAGTGTGGGTCAACATATACTGTCTCAGTCGGCGAGCAGCCCACGCTAAAGCACAGCAAGTTTTCTCGAGCAGTGAATAACGTTGTTCACAGTCGGTAAACTTTTTGCTTAGGTAGTATATTGCATACTCTTTTCGACCAGACTCGTCATGCTGATCTAGTACACACCCCATTGACTCTTCTAATACTGTCAAGTACATGATCAGAGGTCTTCCTTCAACTGGCGGCATGAGGATTGGAGGTTCTTGCAGATACTCCTTGATCTTGTCAAAAGCCTTCTGGCAGTCTTCATTCCACCTGGTCGTCTGTTCTTTTCTTAACAGCTTGAACAAAGGTTCACAGGTTGCTGTAAGGTGAGATATGAACCGCGAAATGTAGTTCAACCGACCTAAGAACCCTCGAACTTCTTTCTCAGTCCTCGGTGCAGGCATTTCTTGAATAGCCTTGACTTTATCAGGGTCAACTTCAATCCCTTTCTCACTTACAATAAAGCCCAGCAGCTTACCGGATCGCACCCCGAATGTGCATTTGTTGGGGTTCAGCTTCAATTGGTACTTCCTCAGACGCTTGAATAATTTGAGCAGATTCACCAGGTGATCCTCCTCTGTAAGGGACTTGGCGATCATATCATCCACATAACACTCGATTTCCTTATGGATCATATCGTGGAATAATGTCACCATAGCCCGTTGATATGTGGCACCAGCATTCTTCAGTCCGAATGGCATCACTTTGTAGCAGAACGTGCCCCAAGGTGTTATGAATGTTGTCTTCTCCATGTCTTCAGGTGACATCTTGATCTGATTATATCCTGAAAATCCATCCATGAAGGAGAATACCGAGAACTGAGCCGTGTTATCCACCAATACATCAATGTGAGGTAATGGGAAGTCATCCTTCGGGCTGGCTCTATTCAGGTCCCGGTAATCAACACACATTCTTACTTTGCCATCTTTCTTAGGCACAGGTACTATGTTAGCAACCCACGGCGGATAGCTAGTCACAGCAAGGAACCCGGCGTCCCATTGCTTTTGTACCTCTTCCTTGATTTTCATAGCCATGTCTGGGCGAGTTCGGCGCAGCTTCTGTTTGACCGGTGGGCACTCTTCCCTTAGAGGCAGCTTGTGCACAACTATATCGGTATCCAACCCTGGCATATCTTGATACGACCAAGCAAACACATCAACATACTCTTGAAGCAGATCTATCAGTTGTCTCTTCACTGAGTCTTGCAGGCAGGCCCCGATTTTAACTTCTTTCACGTCTTCATCAGTACCAAGATTAATCACTTCAATCTCCTCCTGGTGAGGAGTAATAACCTTTTCCTCCTGTCTTAACAACCTGGCTAACTCTTCAGGAAGCTCATATTCTTCATCAACCCCTTCATCAGCTTGATTGATTGGATTGTCAAAGTCATACGATGTCATAGCCGTGCTGTTGTCGGTGCCGTCTGGAAGGCACTCTCTGCAAGGGTTAAGTTGGTTCATTTTAGTGATTAATTTAATCTTGCTTTAGAAAAAAGTGAAATGAAGTTATCATTTTGAAAACACCGCCATTTATTTTTGTACAAAAAGAAAAATGGAAAAACAGTGAGCAGAAAAGAAAAAGACTCGTTTGCAAAAAGATGTCTGATATTTCATTAATTGATCATGTTTGCACAAAAGTACAGATGGCCCTGATTACAAAATGAGTCTTGTCATCTTGGGCAAGATGCAAGACTTTGATGCATGCTATAAAAATACAGGAAATAATAATTACTCTGCATGAGTAACCCTTATAATTTCCTGGGAAGACCAGTTCGAGATACTGCTCCCCGGGACCTTTGGACGGATCCAATTCTCCAGATTGCGCTCCTCTTCCAGCTCGTCTTCCAGACAGTTGATAGCATCGGGGGTAAGCATCCCCCCACTGACAAAACCAGGCTCTGCAGCAGCCTTTGCCTGATTTTGAGTTGGTCTGTAACCCAACCCAAATTTGTCCTTCTTCTCCTCCACAACTAAGACCTTGCCCCAGCCTAGGGCAGTTCCTTCCTCAACAACCTTCCGGGCTTGTTGGTAAGACGACATGGAGATCCCTGACACAGCAGATGCTTCATTGACATTCAAGGCTTCAAAACCTTGGCTCATTGTCTCATGGATCTCTCCATCCATCTCAATGTATTTATAAGTAGCCAGATGGCTAACAAAGATATCCTCTTCTCCACAGATTGTGACAACTTGGCCTTCCCACTCAAATTTTAACTTTTGGTGAAGGGTAGACGTTATTGCGCCGGCGGCGTGAATCCAGGGTCTACCCAACAAACAGCTGTAGGCGGGCTGAATGTCCATCACATAAAAGATAGTTTTAAAGGTCTGCGGGCCAATTGTCACAGGCAGCTCAATCTCTCCCAGAACCGATCTCTTCGAACCATCAAAGGCTCGTACCACCAGGTTACCGGGTCTCAATGCCAATCCATCATATTCTAACTTCACCAGAGCCTTCTTTGGTAAGACATTCAGGGAAGAACCTGTGTCCACCAGCACATGAGAAAGAACAGCTCCTTTGCATTCCATGGTTATGTGCAGGGCTTTGTTGTGATTGCGGCCATCCACTGTCAAGTCAGAATTGGTAAACCCTAGCCCATTGCTAGCAGTAACATTTCCAACCACGGCTTCCAATTGGTTGACAATAATCTCCTCAGGCACGTAAGCTGCGTGCAGGACTTTAAGTAGTGCATTCCGATGGGCTTCGGAGCACATAAGCAGTGAGAGGATGGAGATTTTGGATGGAGTCTGGTGAAGCTGATCCACAACTTTATAATCACTCTTTTTGATGATTCGCATAAACTCATCAACTTCCTGATCGAACGGTGTCTTCAGGGTTTCTTTGGCAGCTGGGTCTTCCTGCACCGGGCCTTTTCCTTTTGCCTTGGCAGCAGCTTCTGCTTCGGCAGTAGGTCTTTGAACTTGTGAAGCAAAGAGACGTCCGCTTCGAGTGAAGCCTCCGCCTCCCCCCACATTATCTACTTGTGGTGCAGGTGCTGATGTTTCAAGAGTGATTCTTTTCCCTTCACAATACACGTCGGAGCCATAGTGCCAAGGGATGGCCCTACTGCTTTCATATGGTACTGGTCCAGGCACCGTGACAGTGACTGGACTGATTGCTGCTGCTGAAGGGACTGTAATTGTTTGTGGATCATAAAAGATTGTAACTGGTGCTCTGGCGGGAGCAACACCTTCTGAATGGTAGGCGGAGTTATTTTCAGGATCGTAGAATATGGTAACAGTGGAGACATCTTCATGATTGATCGCTGGTGTTGTAGGAGGTATTGTTGGAAGGACTGTTGTTGTTGTTGATGGAGAGTCGAAATGGAATGAAGCTGAAGTTGTAGCAGGAGAAACTGTTGAAAACTGATCATTTGGAAGGACAGATGAAGCACTTGTTGATGTTGCTGATGAATTGTCGGGAACAATAGTTGCTGCAGTTGTAGGAGGGTCTGAAACCGTTGTTGATGAAGTTGCCGGATTTGTCGGGAATGATGTAGTGATCTGTAGCAGGCCATTCTGAATAAGGCTGTCAATGCCATTCCTCAGGTCCTCACACCCATTCCATGAAATATTGCAGTAAGGACACCCCAGTTCACACCCCGGAAATATTTGGTTTTCGCGGAGTTGAGCTTTGATTTCCACCAATGGTGTCCGGATCTGATCCACACTAGTTATTAAATAAGACGGTTGGTCTTCTTCAATAGCATTAATTCGGGGACCACCATGGTTCGGCATTGGGTTTTTATTGACATTGGGCGGAGGTGCGAAATTCAGAGCCTTGGAGTCTACCAAGTCTTGTACCTTCATATGCAGAGCCCTGCATTTTTCTGTACTGTGCCCAGGTGCGTTTGAATGAAAAGCACACCTAGCATTGGAGTCATAGTTTCTTGGTAGAATGTTGGGATCCGGAGGTGCCAACGTTCTTAGCTCAACTAGGTTGAGTTTCAGAAGCTGTGGCAGCAAGGCAACATACGGCATTGGGATCGGGTCGATCACTCGGTTAGCTTGGGATGGCCTTTGTTGGAATGGCCTCTGTTGATTGTTGTTGTTGTTGTTGTTGTTCCTTGGAGGATATTGATTCTGATGATACTGAGGTTGTTGTTGGAAGTTTTGTTGAGGAGGTTGATAGACTGGCTGAGGATGAACTGGAGCAGGGATCTTGACTGCTGCTATTGACCTCTGAACATATTGGGGCCTACCCCTGTTGGTGTGAATGGCATTAGCCTCGCCAGTTCTTCTCGGGCCTGCAAAAGGCTTTCTTGTACTGCTGGACGAACTGGCTCCATTATCAGAGATCTTACCCATTTTCAACAGGCTTTCAATTCTCTCCCCAGCTATGACAACATCTGCGAAGCTAGTGGAAGAGAAAGCAGCCAACCTGTCAATATACGTTCCCTGGAGAGTGTTCATGAACATGTCTGCCATTTCTCTCTCAGACATTGGTGGTTGAACGGCAGCAGCCAATTGCCTCCATCTCTGGGCATATTCTCGGAAACTTTCCCTTGACGACTGTGACATGCCCATTAGGAGAGTCCTATTGGGTGCCATGTCTAAGTTGTACGGATACTGTCGGATGAAGGCCTCTGCCAGGTCCTTCCAGCATCTAATAGTTGCCCTTGTCAAATGGGAATACCATTCCCTTGATGCTCCAGTCAGGCTGTCTTCAAAGTAGAACATCCAAAGCTTCTCATCCATTGTATAGGCCTTCAGCCTTCCCAGAAATGATTGCAAATGAGTCCGGGGGCATGAAGTCCCATTATATTTTTCAAAACAAGGAGGTTTGAACTTATGGGGGATCCTGACCCCGTCTACCAAACCCATGTCCATGACGTCGAAACCCAAAGAATTTTGAGATTCTAAGGACCTCAACTTCTCAGCTATCTCTTCCAACCGTCTATCATAAGTTTCCTCTCCAGCACCCATTACTGTAAATTGGTCCTCCTGAGGGTCTTCTTGAAGTACTCTGGCTGCAGTGGCTGTGCCTTGAACATTTGCAGGAATGTTGATCTCAGGATGCAAATGTGGGCCAAACACAGGGGGATTAACATGGGGTTGCACCCTTTCATTGTTACTTGTGCCTGCAGTCCCCACATGGGGCTCATCTTGGTTCCTCCCTTCAACCAAAGCTCTGAGCCTCTCCTGACTTTGGGCTAAGTTGTTCATCACTTCCATGAATTGGGTTATCTGAGTTCTCATCTCCAACCTTTCGTTGGCCATCTGGTTTCTGACCTCCGTAAGGTCTTGTTGCATCTGGTCCATCTGGATTCCCGGAAGGTTGTTTCTAGTTGGTTACCTGTGTGGCCTGTTGAGAGGAAATACCCGGCGGCGAGCAATAATTCCTGAATATCACAGCAGAGGTTAGTAACAACAAAACAAATCCCTGCAAAACAAATAAAAGGTTAGCATGCAATGCAGTTATGCTCATTTGTTCTCAAGGTATCCAGTTTGACCTTCAGTTTTGACCCTTCCAGACCCTTGAAGATGATGCTGTTGAAGTTGCTTTTGAAGTGATCTCAGATGGAAACTAACACAAATATATTACAGAAGGTGAAATAATACAACTTGTTCATTTTACAACACAAGCCCTTAAAGGGGTCAAAATACATCACAAAAAAGCAAAAGTACATGAAAAGGAACAACAACAAGCAAATGATCAAACTCCAAGGCCAAACTCATCCTCACGAACTTCCTTAAGAAGTGCCTCGGTCACAGGATCAGCCGGACGCTCCATGAGGTTCCTGATGAGGAGGTTTCTTGTTGCAACAGCTGCAATCAACTTCTTGTTCTGACTTTGATCTTTGGACTTCTTCACTCCAGCTTTGACTTTTAACTCTGACATTTCCCTCTGGGCTGCTGCCAGGGCTTCTTCCACCTGTGCCATCTTGTCTTGAACTCTCTTGTCTTCCAGAGTACGGGCCTCAGTGATCCGGACCCACCTGGCCTGACTCTCTCTCAAATACAAGTCTGTCCTTGCTCTCTGGAACTGGGCTTCTTTACAAGCATTCTTCAGAATTTGCTCACCAGCTTTAGACTTTTTGATATAATCTCCAGACTTCTCAATTTTAGTCAAGTGTTCCACTCTCAACTTTTCCAATCTTTCAATCTCCCTCACACCTTCACTCCTCTCCCGGAGGGTCTTCTGCAAGGCCTGGGTTAGCTTCTCATTTCTTTCCTTCAAGCTTTCAAACTCCTCCAAACTGATGGTGGCAGGGGGTGGTGCTGAAGATGACTCAGGCATGTCTTCTATGGTGAAGGGCATTCCAGAGAATTGGGCCCTAGCATGGGACCACTCATAATATTGTGCTGATGCCACATTATTGCACTTCCCCAGAATGGTGATTCCCTTGGTTTGAACATTATCCCAGGCCCAGGCAGCCTGCCTAACAATTGCCAGACTAATCTTGTTCTCACAGTAGAGGGTCTCAACCAAGTCTTGTTCCCTAGGAGTATGGACCAGTGCATAGCCCAATTGCCTCTTGAACAGCAGAGGGTTGTAATTGATACTCCCCTTAACTCCTATTAAGGGCACATTGGGAAAGTGCCCACAGCTGGTGATTATATCTCTGCCTTTGGTGCTCTGAGTACACCATCTGATATCTGCTGAAGTTAGGACAGTGAGTCTCTTAGCCCAGTTGCTTTGCTGATGAGGATTTAGGAATGCATCTGTCCTGGGTAGATGCTTAAGAAGCCAAGCATGGAATAATGGAGCACAACACCTCACTAGCCTTCCCCTCTGCTTCTCATTCTTCTGGTGCACTGAGTAATAGAGATCACCCAGCAAAGTTGGCACTGGGTTCTTCAGGATGAACAAATGGATTGCATTTTTGCTAATGAATCGAGGCTCATCTGCAAACGACACAATTCCATATACACTTAAGGCCAACAGAGCACAAACAGCTTTCCACTCCCCCAGGGAAGCCTTCAGACTAGCTTGAGAAATTAGGAAGTCCAGATGGAAACCAGGGATCCCAGCTTTAGAGGTCATATGTTGCTCAATCAAAGTAGGTTCCAGGTGCAAAGCTTTTGCTACCTCTCCATTGCTGGGAGAGATCATTTCAGGGTTGAAAGGGATTTCCCTCTTGATAGGCAGGCCAACCAATGATGAGTATTCTTCCAACAGAGGCCCCAACTGAAAGTCTTGAAAGGTGAAACATCTCAATGGAGGGTCATAAAACTGAATGCAGGTGTGGATCAAACTCCTCTGAGATGGGTCCAGATCCATGACCAAGTCAAGTGTATCCCCATAATGCTCCCTGAACAAAGGTATGTGCTCTGGAGTGATCAGGGTTTGGATCCTCCTGATGTCTGATAAGTCTGGTTGGAAGAAATGATAAGTGATGTTGCTTTTCTTTGGAGCCATGATGCTGAAAACTGAGTAGAATACGTGCTGATGAAGATGCTGAGGAGTGAGCCACTGGCTGGCTAGTGCAAGTAACTGAAGTATATGGCTGACAAGCTGAAGCAAGTACTGGTGGAGATAGGTCAATACTACAGATGGGGTCAAAACCAAAACCAGATGAAAATGGATACCCTGAAACACAAATAAGCACATGTTAATATGATGCAATGAGTATGTATGCAAATGAAATGCAAGGGTTTGTGACTGAGCCGGATCTGATTAACTGCCTTGGTATAGATCCATGTGTGTCTAAGAATTCCAGATGGAGGTCTATAAATCCAGTAACCAGGGTGGGGGACTCAAATAAAGAGCCACAAGTCCAGGGTTTAGAATCACAAGAACTATCCAACATGGAGCATTCTTAACAAAGTCAAAGTAACAGGGTATTCTGAGGTCAAGGTACCTGCAAACCTGTAAACAGCCCAACCCCCTCACAGGTGGTGATCTAGAACAAGGATCCTCAGACTTGGATCAGTTATGAGAAGTGTAAACACTTCTAACCCGGAGGTACAGTGTTTACAATAACCATAACAATTCCTCCTCTAATTCACCTCAGTTTCTGAAGGTCAATACTAAAAGGTCATCCAGACTTAGCAGGCTTCCCAGATAGCCCTAGCATTGCAGGAAATCTGCAACACAGAGTTCTCAAGAAGAAACCCATATCTGAACCGTGTTTCATATTCCCGCACCAGACCGAAATGGAATGGGAAAGAATATGATTCACTCTAGCCTAGGTGTCACTCAGGTCCCAGGTGTAGGACCTTAACTCTCAATAAATCACCCACCCATCAAGGCAAACAACAGATCCAGCCAGCAACAATGACAGTATGATATATATAAAATGCAAATAAAGAAAGCAGCAAAGTAACTGTACATAAAGCAATAAACAAAAATAAATACAAGTACAAACAAGCACATAACACCCCAATAAACACAAATCAATCAAGCGCTAGGAGGAACCCACAAAAAGAACCAGAAGCCCTGGCTGCAGTATAAGGATCCCCAGCAGAGTCGCCAAGTTGTCGCTCCCGATAAGTGACACCAGGTCAGATAAGGGTACAGACGCGAACGGTCGGCGAGAGGGACAGTGAGAACACACAGCCGTGAACTCACTGGAGATGAAAAGAGTCGCCAGCTAGGCATTTTTATCCCGGAGGAAAGGCAATGCTGCATAGACCTAGAAAAAGGATGGATAAGACGGTTTGCGAACCAGAGAGACTGAGAAAGGGGGTTGGTTACAACCTGGGAAGGTATTAGCACCCAGATTGTCCGTCGTACTCGACGGGATCCACGCTTAAAAGATTTGTGTTTTAAAGGGGGTAGTGTCAGTGCAATCTGTGCATAAAAGCTGGAAAAGGATGTACAGGTGTCAGTGTAAAAGAGTGTGAAGTGTATAAATGTACAGTGTCAGTGTAAGGACAAGAGTGAAATGCTCAAGATCATGAGGCTAAAGGAATAATGCTAGAAGAAAGGGGAATATACAGAGACTTTTGTTCGATAACTGTTAAGTTATGCCTACGTATCCTCTCGTGCAATGAGGAAGTCAGAACACCGTAGTTCGACCCAAAGAGACTGAAAGATGAATTGACTTGTGAATTGCTTACTTGCCTATGCTCAAGTGTAAGACCTGTCTGGCTCAGGTGCAAACTGTCTTGCATTAGACGGAAGAAGCAAGCTCTCGTTTATGAGTGAAGATGATGAGAAAAGAATCCCGGAGGAGACGTTTATTGTTTGTTTTAGTGTTTTCAATCTTTTATTGCTTTTGAATGTTTGTCATAAGTTAATGAGCTTAAGCCTAAACCAATGGGTTAGTAAACTCATCACATCATCCTTCTGATTAAGGGTAATGAGAATACCTTAAGTGTGAAGTCAGATTCTCACACTTAATTACCTTTGGTGTAGGATTAAGATCACTGACCTACTTGAGATTAATTAGATGTTTTTGGTGATTTTTGTTTAGTGTTGAGTAATGAGGTTAAGCCATAATCAGGGATTAAACAGACTCATTACACCATCCTAAAAGAAGGATGATAGATGAGAATGTTTAAGCTGAGGAAAGCTCCTCAACTTAATCCATGATTAGGGATTAAACTCATGACAAAACAAGCCTTTGATTAAGTGGATTTTATTCAATGGTATGATGATGAAGTGTTTTTTATTGTTTGTAAGACAACTTGAGGGGGACTTGTCCATTAACACTAGGGTTAGTCCTTCTTAACCACTTAAGGAAGAATTAGAACCCTAATGCAAGGCCCAAGTTACAAGTGTGATGTCTTGATACTTATTAAGTGAATTGATTAAGAGATTTAAACACATTAAGGGTTTAACACTTAGGATTAAAGTTATACACACCATCCTAAGAGAAGGATGCAGGCATAAGCTTAATCATAAAGTCTTAAAGCCTTTAGGGTTTAGTCCCTGATTATGAGATGAGAAGAGAAGACTCAAAGAGAGACACAAAGGTGAAAAACTATGAGGGGGAGACTAATCAAAACCCTAATTCATTGTCATGCTTGGTTGATCCTAAGGTTTGTGAAGTTTTCAAGAACAATCTTCAGAGGGGCCACCAGGAAGCAGATGAATAAGATTAAGAGAAGCAAAGTGACTTGCTTCATTCAAGAAGTCAAGTCACTTGAAGAAAGAAAGTGGGAGGAAGAAGAATGAGCAAGCTCAAACTCAAACACATATAAGAATGCAGCAATAGATGCAAGGGAGATGAAAAGAAAAGTTATGAGAAGTGAAGGCAAATTCACTTCCCAAATCTACTTACCACCTGAAATGTTAGAAAGAAATGCAATGCAATGCAAGATGAGATGAAATGGTATGATGCTAAACAAAACCAGAAGCATGTTGATGATGATTATGATGTTATGAGGTGCTGCAAACATGAGGCAAGGTATGGGGATGCTCATACAAGATTATGAATGCAAATGATGCAAGTTAAAGAGCATGAATGAACATGAAAAGTTATGAAGCATACAAGACAAATGACATGGCAAGTATGAGATGCAATGATCAAACATGCTTCCTACATGTCTTAAGATGTCAAATGAAACACAAGAATGCACAAAATGCAAAGGCAAGTCATGTTATGCAAGAGAATGCAAGAAGGATGCAAGAGAAAGCCCAAATTAGGGTTTATGAATCAAACATCAAACCAAAACTCAAAACAGAAGCAAACCCTAAGATAAAAAAAATGGAAAATGGTACCCAAAGAAACCCTAAACCTATAAGGAACCACTGCCCAAAGGGGAACTCTCAACTCTTAACCAATCTCAAGTTATGAATTTTCTAAGTTATTAGGGTTTTTTAGGGTTCTTAACCAAAGAAATGCCAAACAATTAGAAAATGCAAGATCAAATCATGGCCATTTAACCCTAGAAACTACATGCTAAATAGAAAACAATGCAAGAAGAACCAATGTCTCAACCTTCTCCAATAGGCAGAAATGAATTTTTAAACTTATGATCAAATTAATGCATAAAAAATGATTTAATTCAATGGAAAATTCTTAAAATGCATCAAGATCAAAAAAGAAATTTAGTTTGAAGGTTGGACAATGTTTCTAAATGTCTTAGAACATTTCATGAATTTTTTTGTAATTTTTAAATACCTAAGAGTATTTTTAATTAATTAATTCCTATTAATCAATTAAAAATAATCTTTTAAATATTTAAAAATACTTTTTTAATGATAAAAAATAAAATAAAAATATTTTTGGGTCTTAAAAATTAATAAAACTTTTAAGAAAAAGTTTCATAATTTTTAAGATATTTTTGCTATTTTAAAATAAATATGCAAGTTAATTGAAAAGAAAATGAATAAAAATTAAATAAAATAGGAAGTAATCAGGATGGATGGATGAGATTGATTCTGAGTTCAAATGTGTTGACTGGCGCGTGATCCTGTGGCCAGGATTGCATCTGGGTTAATTACATTTAATTAAAACTAATAAAAGAATTAGGGCTAATCAAAGTGATCTGAGCCCTTCCCTCACGCGCGAAGTCAACAAGTCAACCCCATCCAACGCCCCAGATTCAAACTGGCTTAATGACTGTAATTAGGGCAAAACAGATTCAGGCGACCGGAGGGGAGCTCCGGTCGTCTTCCCCGGCGACCCCAAAACCCTAAAACAAGATTCAGACCACCCCAAGCCAAATTAAATGCCCAGAATCAATCCCCACACTTCTAGCAACTCAAATCAATAGTCAAACATCATTTTACTAGCAAGAACAAGCTGAATCGTAACAAAATAAAAATGGGGCCAAACTTTCAGACACTCACAAAATGTTCATTTCTCCACCATTTTAGATTCTAAACACATCACAATGATCCTCAGAGTATGCACTTTCAGTTTATAACAAAAAATCAAAGCTTTAAAAAGTTTGAAGTCTGAGACTACCTGAGGTGAAGAACTGTGAATGTGAGCTCTTTTGGCCTGGCTTTGATGCAGAACAACTTCCCTGAGTCTCCTGAAGCCAATGGAAAGCCTGGAATGAGCTTGGGCAGGCTGCTTTGAGGAATCCGTTTCTGGTGTAGCAGGAAATGGACTTTGTACACAGGCTGTTTTAAGTCAATGTAAAGGGTGGTTTTGACTCCTTGTGGTATGCTTGTCTTGTTGGTGAAGAAAGATGAGGTGTTTGATGGCTGGATATTGAGATTCGAAGAGAACTGGTTCAGAGGGTGGGGAATGGTGAAGCTCAGGTCAGGCTTGTTTCAGGCTTGAGCTTTGGTGGTTTGAGGCCTATGAAGTGTGTTGAGTTGAATGGTGAAGATGGTTTTTGTGTTTGCAAGTTGTGGAGGCAGATTCGAAGCAACTTGCAAATGGGAGTGTT
The DNA here is from genome assembly GCA_963966055.1 of Lathyrus aphaca. Taxonomy (NCBI): domain Eukaryota; kingdom Viridiplantae; phylum Streptophyta; class Magnoliopsida; order Fabales; family Fabaceae; genus Lathyrus; species Lathyrus aphaca. The sequence goes on from OZ014523.1 coordinate 444,159,174, forward strand.
TTTGTGAATGTGATGAATGAGGATGTTTCAGCCTTGCCTTGTGTTATGTTTAGCTTGCAAATTGTCCACAAAAACCTCTCTCATTGGTCAGAGGATGTGACTTGTGCTTTATTGATTGGTAAGTTAACTTTTGCAAAAAGGTCAACTAATGTGTAAGAGAAGTATGGTGAAGTGCTAGGCAAGTACATGGGCTGGTTCTGGCGCAGCAAAGTGAAGGGAAAGGCTAGGCTTGGTCCAGCATTCAAGGCAGCAAGTTGGTGAAACATGATCATGAGTTTTGCAACTTGTGGCTTTATGGTTCACATGTGAAGAAAGTCTTGTTACATAAACCAAACTATGTAGAAACTTGATCCAATTCTGATTTTTTAGGCTCATAGAATGTTTATGTAATGGTTTGAAATGAATTAGAGGTCACAATATGCATTGGTACAAGACTTTGCAAAATTCTCACTTAGGGCATGCCTTGAAAATCAATGATTTTAGCCAACTTTGCATTGCCATAACTTTTGATCCAAGAAGAGTTTGATCATGTTCTTGTACTTTTTGAAAAGGGAAAGATGAGATCTACAACTTTCATGACCAAAGTTTTTCCATTTGAAGCCTTTTTGGATCAAGAATCAAGGCTTGAAAAATGACCTAAAATGAGGCATTCTTGAAAAGTCAACTATGCCCAAAAAGTCAACATTTGCAAAAACCCTAAATTCTTGATTTTTATGAACTTCAACCTTCTTCCATGATCAAATAAAGATCATATACACTCAAAATGATGAAGATCACCCATTGGTTGGGTCAATGGGGGCCTCAGATGCCCTGATTTTACACTGACTTGTCTGAAAAGTCAACTCTTGATCAGATGACTTCCCCATGGAATTTCTTCATGAAAATTGATATGCATACTCCCTATACCATATAGAGATCAATGGAAACAAGAATGACCCAAAAATTTGGAGTTATGGCCTCTGAAACCAAAACCCTAATTTTCAGTCAACTGTGCAGTCTAGCCTGGCTCTGCATCCACTTAAACCCTAGCTCTTGTGATTCCTTTGAAGTTTTGACTTTGAGAGGATGTATTATGATGATTGAACACACATGGACCCCTTTGAGTTGATTAGTGGCCTTTGGAATGGCTCAAGATGCTTTGGGATTGCTCAGATCACAAACCCTAGGTGCAGATGCCCTAGAAACTATCCAGTGAATCAAAAATGTACTATGAGATGATATGATGGTGTTTATGCATATGAGATGATCACAAGCCATGATGTGAATGGGTGAGGGCAAATTTGGGGTGTTTACACATCTGTGCAGTCAAGCTTGGCTCTGCTTCCATGCCTTCCTCAGTTCTTGTGATTTTTGACTTTCTTGATCTTAGGAGGATGTAATATGATGATTGAACATTCATGGGCCCTTTTGAAATGATTGAAACCCATATGAGTGGCTCATATGGCACTTGGATCACTCAGATCACAAACCCTAGATGCAGATGACTTTGAATCAATGTAGTGAAGCAAAAATGCAATATGAGATGCTATGATTGAATTCATGCGAATGAAAGATCACAAGCCATGGTGAAATGACGGAGGACGACTGTCGAGCAGAGGACGAATGCTGGAGATAAAGTAATGACGGGGACGGCCGACATGCTAGGAAAATGAAGAGATTACGATGGGGACGACCATTAGGTAAAGTAACTAGACTCTCTGGGGATTAAAGGTAAATGATGGGGACGACCATCGGGTTGAAGAAATAAATGATGAGGAACGGTCATCAAAGGTGAAGGACGATCACCTAGCAGGGGACGACTGCTTTGTTGGGGATAAGGATGAGGGACGGTCATCCAAGGCGAAGGATGATCGCCTGGCAGGGTACGGCTGCCGGCAGTATCACGACATAGGACGAATGCCGGATAGAAAAAGGTTGACGATGGGGACGACCATCGGATAAGCATGATGAAGGACGTTCATCAAGAGGTGAAGGACGATCACCTAGCAGGGTACGACTGCTCCCAAGGTTTATCGTGACATAGGACGAATGTCAGATAACAAGATCGACGATGGGGGACGGCCATCGGATAATAATGATGAAGGACAATTATCAAGAGGTGAAGGACGATCACCTAGCAGGGGACGGCTACCAAAATATCACGACATAGGACGAATGTCAGATGGAAGAGGGTTCCAATAGTGGAGACTCCGCTGGAGGAATGATGAAGGACGATCATCAAAAGGTGAAGGACGATCACCTGGCAGGGTACGACTGCCGAAAGTATCATGACACAGGACGAGTGTCAGATAGAAAAGAAATTCGCTTTTTACTGGCGATTTTCCGAGGACTATTATGGGGAATGGTAGACACAGACGAGTGTCTACATGTAAGAAAGGGCATAAGTGTTTGACGCTGTGTATAGATTAAAGATGCGGACGAGCATCCTTAAGACCTTGATACGGACGAGTACCAGTAGAAACAAGCGCTGACGCATGTTCAGAGATGATGATACGGACGAGTGTTGAATCTTGGGAAAGATAAATGGTGTAAACAAGATACGAACGAGTATCTGAAATAAGTAAACATATGAGCGTTCAACTTGCTGGGGAGAGCATGACACGGACGGGTGTCGGAAAAAAGTGTATTATAAACAAGTATTCGGTGTACAAAGTATCTAGGCAACTATGCTGGGGGGAGTGACTCGGACGGGCGTCAGGGAAGTGTATATATATGTACTTGTCGGTAGAGAACGTTCGGGCGACCTTACTGGGGAATGATAACACGGACGGGTGCAAAAAGGAGCATGTATCTGTGTTTTGTGAGTGCAAAGAGGATGCTTTGGCTTTCTGCCGGGGAATTTTGGGGAGTATTTTGTATATTGTTGATGGAATGTCAGTATTTACAAGTGTTTGGTTCGACACATGACGTGTGATTATGAAATATGTTTGATTTTTGCCGTAATACTCTGTATTAGACGGAATGCTACGCTTTGAGGGAAAATATGATGCGAATGCTATGCTTATGCAAAGATACTGATCCAGGATTCGGATCCCGTTGTTGTGAAGATCTCTGATTGATCTGCTTGAAGTGATATCCCAGTTGGGGGTGAGATTATTCGTAGATCTGACATATACGATTCTGCTTGGGGAAACAAATCATTGATAGACCTGTTCTTGGTGATGACGAGCCCAGCTGGGGTTTATGGGAGCTTTCGTCACTTTGTTGTGAGATCTTCAAGCATCGCTCTCTTGGATAGAGGCTGGAGCTTTGCGGGGGGATGGTTCCCTGTCTTTGCACTTGGCTGAGGAGGAACGATCACTGAACGACCTTCCTAGTGGCTTCTGTGGGGATCCTGCTGAGGATAATGAATTTAGCTGGGGAACTAAGCCCCTTCTGATGTTGCTCTGATGGGGAGGAGCTTTCATGCCCCCACGCACTTTGAGCACCTGCAATCCTGTTATGTCAAAAACGCACAAGTACCCCGAGGTATCCCTTACCGGATTCCATCATAGGAGTTCAGACACTCCCGGGAGTAAATATATTTCCTGCAAGCATGTAATTTAGAAAAGACGCATTTGTATTTATGCAACCATTATATTAAGGACATCAGACATTTTTTGCAAATAAAGATAAAATGTGACTGAAAATCTGATTTTATTAATTGATGTGCTTCTGAATGGGCAAATACAGTCAAAGAAATAGATCCCCTGAAATGAGGAGATTGTTACAAATTGAGAAACAAAAAGATGCTGGCAACGTTGATGACGCTTCAAGGAGCTTCCCTTTTGCCATGACTTGTATGACATTGACGTTCTTCTCATCTTGCTTTTGAAGAAGGCTGATTCTGACCGAAGCTTGAACCTTTCGAAGCTTACCATGTTGTAAGTGATACAGACGAATTCAGAATGCAGTTGTTCGCTTATTCCCTTATTTTGCGTGGATCGCCCTTTCGGGTTTTCAATCCACCGGGATACCCATTTTTGCCTGAGTTGTCCAATGCGGCTTTTCAACTCACCGGGTGTACATTTTTTATTTATTTTCCCTTATTTTTGCCCGAGCCTTTTATTCTGTTTTTGACTCGCCAGGATGCCCTATTTTTGCCTGGACTTGCATTTTGTTTTTATGTCCAGCGGTTCATTTTATGCGAAGTATTTTTTAACTGCATCTGAATTCACAGGGGACAGGAAGTCTTCACCATCCATAGTACTGAGCATCAGTGCTCCACCAGAGAAAACTTTCTTTACTATGAATGGACCATCGTAATTCGGAGTCCACTTGCCCCTGTGGTCTGAATGAGGAGGAAGGAGTCTTTTCAGGACAAGATCTCCTACTTGGTATTCCCGGAGCCTGACTTTCTGATCAAAGGCTCTCTTCATTCTTTTCTGATACAGCTGCCCATGGTAGATTGCAGCTAATCTCTTTTCTTCAATCAGATTCAGTTGTTCGTATCGGGATCATACACATTCTGCTTTGTTTAGCTTAACATCCATCAATACCCGTAAAGAGGGTAATTCAACTTCAACAGGTAGGACTGCCTCCATACCATAAACAAGCTGATACAGTGTTGCCCCAGTGGATGTTCTGATTGACGTATGGTACCCATGCAAGGCAAATGGTAGCATTTCATGCCAGTCTTTATAGGTAACCACCATCTTCTGCACAATCTTCTTGATATTCTTGTTAGCTGCCTCAACAGCGCCATTCATCTTTGGCCTGTAAGGAGAAGAATTGTGGTGTTGGATCTTGAAGTCCCGGCATAGTTCTGCCATCATTTTGTTGTTTAAGTTGGAACCATTATCAGTAATGATTCTCTCGGGTAATCCATACCGACAAATGATGTCTCTCTTCAGGAATCGGGCTACCACTTGCCTGGTGACATTTGCATATGAAGCTGCTTCAACCTACTTGGTAAAATAGTCAATGGCCACCAGGATGAATTTGTGGCCATTTGAAGCAGTCGGTTCAATCTTGCCAATCATATCAATGCCCCACATGGCGAAGGGCCAGGGTTAAGACATCACATTCAGAGGATTTGGAGGCACGTGCACCTTATCTGCATAAATCTGGCATTAATGGCACTTCCTGGCATAAGCACAACAGTCTGCATCCATTGTGATCCAATAATAGCCTGATCTTAGCAACTTTTTAGCCATAGCATGCCCTCCCGCATGGGTACCAAAAGATCCTTCGTGCACCTCGTGCGTCAACAAGTCTGCTTTTATCTTATCAACGCACTTGAGAAGTACCATATCAAAGTTCCGCTTGTACAAGGAACCATCAGCATTCAGGAAGAAACTGCCAGCCAACCTTCTTAATGTCTTCTTATCGTTGGAAGATGCCCCAGGTGGGTATGTTTGATCCTCCAAGAAGCATTTGATGTCGTGAAACCAAGGCTTATCATCTTTAACAACGTCTGCTGAGAATACGTATGCTGGCCTGTCAAGTCTGGATACTGAAATCCGAGGCACAAAGTTGGCAGATTGAACTTTGATAATGGATGAAATGGTAGCCAGAGCATCTGCAAACTGATTTTCATCTCGGGGAATATACTCAAGCTTGACCGTTGTGAAGAAAGTCAGTAATCTCCTTGTATAATCCCGGTATGGAATCAGATGATCTTGGTGGGTGTACCATTTGCCGTTGGTTTGATTGATTACCAGAGCTGAATCTCCGAATACTGTCAAAGTCTTGATCCTGAGGTCAATGGCTTCCTCAAGACCCATAATACAAGCTTCGTATTCAGCTTTGTTGTTAGTGCAGTTAAAGGTGAGCTTTGCCGAGAAAGGCATGTGAACTCCTTTAGGTGTAATGAGTACTGCACCAACACCACGAACATTCATATTAACAGCCCCGTCAAACATCATAGTCCATTCTTCCTCTGGGTCAGGCCCTTCAGTGTGAACAGGCTCTTCATGATCTTTTGCTTTTATGAACATGATGTCTTCATCAGGGAAGTCAAATCTCATAGGCTGGTAATCATCAATGGGTTGCTCAGCAAGATAATCAGACAACACACTGCCCTTGATGGCTTTCTGAGATGTGTACTGAATGTCATACTCTGTGAGGATCATTTGCCATCTTGCAACCCGTCCGATAAGTGATGGCTTCTCAAAAATGTACTTAACTAGATCCATCTTGGATATCAATAAGGTAGTGTGGGTTAACATATACTGTCTCAGTCGGCGAGCAGCCCACGCTAAAGCACAGCAAGTTTTCTCGAGCAGTGAATAACAATGTTCACAGTCGGTAAACTTTTTGCTCAGGTAGTAAATCGCATACTCTTTACGACCAGACTCGTCATGCTGGCCCAACACACACCCCATTGACTCTTCTAATACTGTCAAGTACATTTTTAGAGGTCTTCCTTCAACTAGAGGCATAAGGATCAGAGGCTCTTGTAAGTATTCCTTGATTTTGTCAAAAGCCCTTTGGCAGTCTTCATTCCACCTGACTGTTTGTTCTTTTCTTAACAGCTTGAACAAAGGCTCACAGGTTGCGGTAAGGTGAGATATGAACCGTGAAATGTAGTTCAATCTACCTAAAAACCCCCAAACTTCTTTCTCAGTATTTGGTGCAGGCATTTCTTGAATGGCTTTGACTTTATCAGGGTCAACTTCAATCCCTTTCCCACTTACAATAAATCCTAGCAGCTTACCGGATCGCACCCCGAATGTGCATTTGTTGGGGTTTAACTTCAATTGGTACTTTCTCAGACGCTTGAATAACTTCAGCAGATTTACCAGGTGGTCTTCTTCTGTGAGGGACATGGCAATCATGTCATCCACATAACATTCAACTTCTTTGTGGATCATGTCATGGAATAATGTTACCATAGCCCGTTGATAAGTAGCACCAGCATTCTTCAGTCCAAATGGCATCACCTTATAGCAGAATGTGCCCCAGGGTGTGATGAAAGTTGTCTTCTCCATGTCTTCAGGTGACATCATGATCTGATTATATCCTGAAAATCCATCCATGAAGGAAAACATCGAGAACTGAGCCGTATTATCAACCAATACATCAATGTGAGGTAAAGGGAAGTCATCTTTCGGGCTGGCCCTGTTCAGGTCCCGGTAATTCACACACATCCTCACCTTGCCATCTTTCTTAGGCACAGGTACAATATTAGCGACCCACGGCGGATAGCTAGTCACAGCAAGGAAACCGGCATCCCACTGCTTTTGTACCTCTTCTTTTATCTTCATTGCCATATCTGGGCGAGTACGGCGCAACTTCTGTTTTACCGGCGGGCAGTCTTCTTTCAGAGGCAGCTTGTGCATGACAATGTCGGTGTCCAACCCTGGCATATCCTGATAAGACCAAGCAAAAACATCCACATATTCCCAAAGCATGTCAATCAGTTGCTCTTTCGCTGAATCTTGTAAGCAGGCCCCGATCTTAACTTCTTTCAAGTCTTCTTCCATACCAAAATTAACCGTTTCAACTTCCTCCTCATGAGGACTGATAACCTTCTCCTCTTGTCTCAACAACCTGGCTAGCTCTTCAGGTAGCTCATAATCTTCTTCAACCCCTTCATCGGCTTGATTGATTGGATTGTCAAAGTCATACGAAGTCATAGCAGTGTTGTTGTCGGTGCAGTCTGGAGGGCCCTTTCTGCAAGGGTTTAGATTTGTTCATTTTAGTGATCAGTTTTATCTTATTTAGAAAAAAGGTGAAAATGAAGTTATTTATTTTGAAAAGCATTGCCATTTTATTTTTGTACAAAAAAGAAAAATGAAAAACAGTGAGCAGAAAAGAAAAGACTCATTTGCAAAAGATGTCCTGATATTCATTAATTGATCTTTGCACAAAATACAAGATGGCCCGATTACAAAATGAGTCCTGACATCTTGGGCAAGATGTAGGACTTGATGCATGCTTTAAAACACAGGAAATAATAATTACTCTGCAGGAGTAACTCTTATAATTTCCTGGGAAGACCAGTTTGAGACATGGTTCCCCGGGATCCTTGGACGTATCCAGCTTTCCAGGTTGCGCTCGTCTTCTGACTCATCTTCCAAATTATTCACAGCACCCGGGGTGAGCATCCCCCCGCTGACAAACTTGGGCTCTTTTGCAGCCTCTAGTTGATCTTGTTGAGTGGGTTTGTAACCCAACCCGAATCGGTCCTCCTTCTTCTCCACGGGCAGTAACTTGCCCCAGCCTTGAGCGGTACCTTCCTCAACAACCTTCCGGGCTTGCTGATATGACGTAATGGAGGTCCCAAACACAGCAGATGCTTCATTAATATTAAGGGCCTCAAACCCTTGGCTCATGGTTTCATGGATCTCCCCATCCATCTCAATGTATTTGAAAGTAGCCAGCTGGCTAACAAAAATATCCTCCTCCCCACAAATAGTAATGACTTGGCCTTCCCACTCGAATTTTAACTTCTGGTGAAGGGTTGACGTTACGGTGCCGGCGGCGTGTATCCATGGTCTACCCAATAGACAGATGTAGGCAGGCTGTATATCCATCACAAAGAAGGTCGTTTTGAAAAATTGTGGGCCAATCATTATTGGTAGCTCTATCTCTCCCAGAACTGATCTTTTAGAACCGTCAAAGGCTCTCACTACCAAGTTACTTGGGCGTAGTGCCAATCCATCATACTCCAGCTTCACAAGGGCTTTCTTGGGTAGGACATTGAGTGATGACCCTGTGTCCACCAGTACGTGAGAAAGAACTGCACCCTTACACTCCAAGGTAATGTGCAAAGCCTTGTTGTGATTGTGACCTTCCACCGTCAAGTCAGTGTTGGTAAAACCTAGTCCGTGACTAGCGTTGACATTTCCAACTACAGCCTCTAACTGATTGACCGTGATCTCCTCCGGCACATAAGCTGCGTGCAGGACCTTTAATAGTGCATTCCGGTGAGCCTCGAAGCACATTAGCAATGATAGTATGGAGATCTTGGAAGGCGTTTGGTGAAGCTGGTCTACCACCTTGTAATCACTTTTCTTTATGATTCTCATGAATTCATCAACCTCTTGATAGAAAGGAGTCTTCAAAGCTTCTCTAGCCACTGGTTCCTCTTGCACCATGATCTTTCCTTTTGTCTTAGCAGCAGCTTCTGCTTCGGCAATGGGTCTTGGGATTTGCGAGGCAAAGAGACGTCCGCTTCTAGTGAAGCCTCCGCCTCCCCCCACATTGTCTATCTGAGGTGAAGAAGTTGATGACTCTAAAGTGATTTTCTGCCCCTCGCAGTAGAGATCCGAGCCATAGTGCCAAGGGATGGAATTATTGCTTTCATAAGGAACTGGCCCAGGCACTGTGATAGTGACTGGACTGATAGCAGCTGCAGAAGGGACCACAATGGTGTGTGGGTCATAGTATATGGTAACTGGTGCTCTGACAGGAGCGGCATTTTGTGAGTTGTTGGTAGGAACATTTGCAGGGTCATAGTATATGGTAACTGTTGAGATGCTTTCATCAATTGTTGCTGATGTTGTAGAAGACACTATTGACTGGATGGGTGTTGAAATTGTAGCAGGAATGGTAACTGAACTTGCATCCGTTGAAGTGATTGATTGAGCAGTTGTTGGAGTTGTAGTAGAATTCGTTGGAACAATGGTTGCTGACGTTGTAGGAGTATCTGGCATTGTTGTTGAAGGAATTGTTGGCGTTGTAAGTGTTGTTGTCATAATCTGAAGGGTACCATCCTTGATAACACCATCTATGTCGTTTCTTAGCCTTTCACACCCATTGACTGCAATATTGCAACACCCACAACCGAGCTCACACCCGGGGAACATTTGGCATTCTAAAAGCTGAGCTTTGATTTCAACCAAAGGTGTTCGAATTTGTGCAACATTGGTGATTAAGGTGGATGGTTTGCCTTCCTCAATAGCATTAATCCTAGGCCCGTTGTGACTAGGCATTGCATTTCTTGTGACATTCGGAGGAGGTGCAAAGTTGAGAGCTTTTGAGTCCACTAGGTCTTGGATTTTCATCTGTAAGGCCCTGCATTTTTCAGTGTTATGCCCTGGTGCGTTTGAATGAAATGCACACCTGGCATTTACATCGTAATTCTTTGGCATATTGGTGGGATCTGGAGGTGCCAATGTCCTTAACTCAACTAGGTTGAGCTTCAGGAGTTGTGGCAAGAGTGCAGCATACGGCATTGGGATTGGGTCAATTACCCTGTTTGCCTGTGATGGTCTTTGTTGGAAAGGACGCTGTTGTTGGTTGTTGTTGCTGTTGTTGTAGGTTCTCTATTGCGGATAATGAACTTGTTGTTGATACTGTGGTTGTTGTTGTTGAGGATATGCTGGTTGTTGAGGAATCGGAGCTGGAATGGTAAATGCTGCTACTGACCGGTGTACATACTGAGGCCTGCCCCTGTTTGCATGAACGGAATTTGTTTCACCGGCCTTTCGAGGTCCCACAAAAGGCTTTCTGGGATTACTGGACGAACTCGCACCACTGTCGGAAATTTTGCCCATCTTTAAGAGGCTTTCAATCCTCTCACCAGCTATAACCACATCGGCAAAACTGGTAGAGGAGAAGGCAGCCAACCTATCAATATAGGTTCCTTGCAAAGTATTCATGAACATGTCAGCCATTTCCCTTTCTGACATGGGTGGTTGGACAGCAGCAGCAAGCTGTCTCCACCTTTGGGCATATTCCCTGAAGCTTTCTCTGGAAGACTGGGACCTTCCCATTAGGAGGGTTCTGTTGGGAGCCATGTCCAGGTTGTATTGATATTTCCGGATGAAGGCTTCAGCTAAGTCCTTCCAGCATCTAATGGTAGCTCTGGTCAAGTGTGAATACCACTCTCTTGAAGCCCCAGTCAGACTATCTTCAAAGTAGAACATCCACAACTTTTCATCCATAGTATAAGCTTTGAGTCTTCCCAGGAAAGACTGCAGGTGAGTACGTGGACAAGAGGTTCCATTGTACTTCTCAAAGCACGGGGGTTTGAATTTGTGGGGAATTCTCACCCCATCCACTAGCCCCATGTCCATCACATCGAAGCCCAAGGAATTCTGAGACTCCAAAGATCTCAACTTCTCAGCAATTTCATCCAATCTCCTGTCATAGACTTCATCTCCAGCTCCCATAACAGTAAACTGCTCTTCTTGGGGATCCTCTTGCAAGATTCTCCCTCCAACAGTATTACCTTGTACATTTCTCGGGATGTTGGCTTCCGGATCCAGATGAGGTCCAAATACTGGTGGGTCAATACGAGGCTGGCCCCGTTCATTGTTACTAGTTCCTCCTGTTCCAAGGTGAGGCTCCTCAGGAGTTTGCCTCTCCACCAGCTCTCTTAACCTCTCCTGACTCTGGGCTAGGCCAGTCATTACTGCCATGAACTGAGACATCTGATTTCTCATCTCCAATCTCTCATTGGTCATCTGATTTCTGACCTCAGTCAGATCCTGCTGTACTTGTTCCATTTGAATATCGGGAAGGTTATTGCGAGTAGGGTACCGGTGCGTGCGGTTGACAGGGAACACTCGGCGACGAGCAATGTTTCCTGAGATCACAACAAAGTTAGAGACAAAAATAATAAAAACCTACAAAACAAAACAAAGTTAGTATGCAATGCAGTATGCTTATTTGTTTTCCAAGGTATCCGGTTTGGTTCTTGGTTTTGACCTTTCCAGACCTCGAGGAAGATGCTTGATGTTGTTGAGAGAAAAACCCAAATGGAAACAAACTAAAATATATTACAAATGGTGAACAAATACATAGTCTGTTTTACAACACGTTCCCATGGAGGGTCAAAATACAATAAAAGGAAAAGTACATCAAATGGAAACAACGACAAACGAAAATCAGACATCCAGTCCAAACTCATCCTCTTTGACCTCCTTCAGGAGTGCCTCAGTCACTGGACCAGGTGGGTGCTCTGTAATGGTCCTAATGAGGAGGTTCCTGGTAGCAATGGCAGTGGTCAGCCTCTTATGCCTGTCCTGGTCTTTTGATCTTTTCAACCCTGCTCTGAGCTTCAACTCTGAAATCTCCTTCTGAGCTGCCAACAAAGCTCCCTGCTGCTTCTTCTCATTGTCCTCCAGTTGTTCAATCTTGGCTCGAGTCTGTCGGTCTTCTTGTGTACGGGCTTCGGTGATCCGGACCCACCTAGCTTGACTCTCTTATAGATAGAGCTCAATCCTAGCCTTCTGAATTTTGGCCTCTTTACAGGCATTCTTCAATATTTGTTCCCCAGCCCTCGCTTTCCTGATGTAGTCCTATGTCTTCTCAATTTTGGTAAGATGCTCCACCCTGAGCTTTTCCAATCTCTCAATGTCCAGACGACCATCACTTCTTTCCCAAAGGGTCTTCTTCAAGGCTTGAGATAGGTTCTCATTCCTTTCCTTCAGCTTCTCAAATTCTTCTAGGCTGACAGTTGCTGCAGGTTGTACTGTAGAGGGTCGAGGTATGTCCTCCAAGGTGAAGGGCATTCCAGTAATCTTAGCTCTAGTACGGGACTAGTCATAGTACTGAGCTGAAGCAACATTATTACACCTTCCCATAATTGCCATCCCTTTTGTCTGGATGTTGTCCCAAGCCCAGGATGCTTGCCTGAGAACAGCTGAATTAGGTTTCACTTCACAATACAAGGTCTCAGCCAAATCTTGCCCTCTGGGAGGGTGAACCAAAGCATAGCCCAGTTGTCTCTTGAACAGCAAAGGATTGTAGTTGATGCAACCCTTTACTCCTATCAGAGGCACATTTGGGTATTGTCCACAGCTGGTGATAATGTCCTTGCCCTTAGTGCTCTGGGTGCACCATCTAATATCATTTGAAGTCAAAGCAATGAGCCTTTTAGCCCAATTCTTCTGTTGGTGGGGATTCAGGAAGGCATCTGACTTAGGCAAGTGTCTGAGCAGCCAGGAGTAAAACAAAGGAGCACAACATCTAACCAACTTCCCCCTTTGTTTCTCATTCCTTTGATGAATGGAGTAGTAAAAGTCTCCCAGTAATGTAGGTACTGGGTTCTTCAGAAGAAACAAATGGATGGCATTCTTGCTGACAAATTTGGGCTCATATACAAATAGTATAGCCCCATATATGCTGAGGGCTAACAATGCACAGACTGCCCTCCACTCTCCTAATGAGGCCCTCAGGATGGCCTGAGAAATCAAGAAGTCCAAATGCAAACCAGGGATTCCAGCTTTTGTTGTCATATTTTGCTCAATCAAAGCAGGCTCCAGGTATAATGCCTTTGCTATTTCTTCATTTCAGGGAGCTGGCATCTCTGGGTTAAAGGGGATTCCACCTCTGATAGGTACTCCAATCAATGAAGAAAACTCTTCCAGCAGAGGCCCTAGCTGAAAGTCTGGGAATGTGAAACATCTCAAAGGAGGGTCATAAAACTGCAAGCATGTGTGGATCATGCTCCTCTGAGAAAGGTCAAGGTCCATAACCATATCCAGGATGCCTCCATGATGCTCTCTAAACAGTGGGATATGGTCAGGTGTGATGAGTGACTGGACCTGCCTGATACCAGTCAATACAGGCTCAAAGAAATGGTATGATATGTTGCTCTTCCTGGGAGTAGTCATGAATGTTGCTGAAGAAACTGAAGATAGGTGTTGATGATGATCACAGACTGTTGCTGGAAATGAGCCACTGACAGGCTGAGGCTGGTGGTGATGAAGCTAGCTGAAGCAGATAACTGATGAAGTAAAGGTTTATGTAGAAGAAGGGGTCAAAACCAAACCAGATATGATGTGGATACCCTGAAAAGCAAATAAACAAATGTTAAATGATGCAATGATGATATATGCAAATGATATGCAAGGGTTTGTGATCAAGTTGGATCTGATCATCTATCTTGATATAAGGCCCATGTATGTTCAAAAGGTCCAGATGAAGGCTCAGAAATCCAGTAACCAGGGTGGGGGGACCCAAATAAAGAGTCACATGTCCAGGGTTAATCACAAGAACTGTCCAAAGTGGAGTATTCTTAAACAATACAGTAATAGGGTATGATGTGGCCATGGGTTCCTGCAAACCTGTAAACAGCCCAACCCCCTCACATGTAATGTTCTAGAACAAGGATCCTCAGACTTGGATCAGTTATGAAAAGTGTAAACACTTCTAACCCGGAGGTACAGTGTTTACAATAACCATAAAAGTCCCTCCTCTAATTCACCTCATCTTCTGAAGGTCATAATAAAGGTCATCCAGACTTAGCAGGCTTCCCAGATAGCCCTAGCACTACAGGAAATTTGTAGCACAGAGTTCTCAAGAAGAAACCCACATCTGAATCGTGTTTCATATTCCTGCACCAGACCGAAATGGAATGGGAAAGAACATGAACCACTCTAGCCTAGGTGTCACTCAGGTCCCAGGTATAGAAACTTAAACTCTCAATGAAACCCCACCCACCAAAACAGAAGCCAGATCCAGCAATGATAGTATGACAGTATGATGTATAAAACTGTAAAGAAAGCAATAAACAAGACTGTACATAAAGCAATAAAATAAATACATAAACACATATAGCACATAACACCCCAGTAAACACAAATCAAACAAGCGCTAGGAGGAACCCACAAAAAGAACCAGAAGCCCTGGTTACAATATAAGGCTCCCCAGCAGAGTCGCCAAGCTGTCGCTCCCACCAAATGACACATGGGTCAAGAGGGGTACAGATGCGAACGGTCGGCGAAAAGGAAGAAATGAAAAGAGTCGCCAGCTAGGCATTTTTATCCCGAAGGAAAGGTAATGCTGCATAAACCTAAGAAAAGATGGATAATACGGTCGCGAACCAGAGAAACTGGGAAAGGGGGTTGGTTACAACCTTGGAAGGTATTAGCACCCATATTGTCTGTCGTACTCGACGGGATCCACGCTTGAAAGATATGTGTTTAAAAGGGGTAGTTTCAGTGCAATCTGTGTATCAAAGCTGGAAAGAATGCAAGTGTCAGTGCTAAAATAAAGTGAAGTGAAATATGTGAAGTGTCAGTGCTAGAACAGGAGTGCAAAGCTCAAGACTATGAGGCTTAAAGAACAATGCTGGAAGGAGGGGGGAATATACAGAGACTTTTGTTCGATAACTGTTAAGTTATGCCTACGTATCATCTCGCGCAATGAGGAAGTCAGAACACCGTAGTTCGACTCAAAGAAACTGAAAGATTAATTGACTGATGAACTGCTTACTTGCCTATGCTCAAGTGTATGACCTGACTGGCTCAGGTGCTAACTGTCTTGCATTGGACGGAAGAAGTAAGTTCTCGTTTGTGAGTGAAGAGATGAGAAACGTATCCCGAAGGAGACGATTATTGTTTGTTTTTGGTATTTTCAATCTTTTATTGCTTCTGGGGTTTGTCATAAGTTAATGAACTTAAGCCTAAACCAGAGGTTGGTAAACTCATCACATCTTCCCTCTGATTAGGGGTAATGATAATTCCTTAAGTATGAAGTAAACACTTCACACTTAATCACCATGATATAGGATTAAGATCATTAACCTATTTGCATTTATTTAGATGTTTTTTTGGAGTTTTTGTTTAGTGTTAAGTAATGAGTTTAAGCCATAATCAAAGATTTAATGGACCCATTACACCATCCTAATAGAAGGATAATAGATGAGAACATTTAAGCTGAGGAAGGCTCCTCAACTTAATCCATGATTAGGGATTAACCTCATGACAAAACAAAGCCTTTATTTAAGTGGATTTTAGTTAATGATAAGATCAAGAAGTGGATTTTATGATTTGTAAGACAACTTGAGGGGGACTTGTCCATTAACACTAGGGTTAGTCCTTCTTAACCAATTAAGGAAGAATTGGAACCCTAATGCAAGGCCAAAGTTACAAGCTTGATGTCTTATTGATTATTAGATGGATTGATTAAAGGATTTAAACACATTAAGGGTTTAACACTTAGGATTAAACTTATACACTCCATCCTAAGAGAAGGATGCAGGCATAACCCTAATCACAAAGCCTTAAAACCTTAAGGGTTTAGTCCTTGATTAAGAGGTGAGAAGAGAAGACACAAAGATGACACAAAGGTAAAACTAATGGGGGACTAATCAAACCCTAATTGTGATCATGCTTGGGTATTCCTAGGGTTTATGAGGCTTGCAAAAGATCTTCAAGAGGAAAGCCACCATGAAAGAAGCAGATGAAAGGAGGAAGAAGCAGAAGAAGCAAGTCAACTTACTTCACTTAAGAAGATAAGTTGCTTGAAGAAAGAAAGTGAGAAGGAGACATGAATGAGCAAGCTCACTCTAATACACAAGTAAAATGCAGAAATGATGCATAAGAGAGATGAGAAGGGATTATGATAAGTGAAGGCAAATTCACTTCTCAATGACTTACCACCTGAAAAGTTAGTAACAAGAAATGAAATGCAATGAAAATGAGATGAAATGCAATGATGCAAACAAAATTCAGAAGCATAAACATGATGTTAATGATGCTAAGAGATAAAGCAAACACATATCAAGAGTTGTGGATAACCATACAAGGATAAGGATGCAAATGGAGCATGCTTTGAACCATGAAAGTTCATGAAAGTTTATGAAATGGAATGAATGCATAACATGGAAAATGAATGATGCAATGATCAAACATGATTCTAATGTTTCCTAATGTATCTTAGAAGTCATGTGGATGCACAAAATGTCATGGCAAGTTCATGTATGCAAGCATATGAAAAATGAATATAAATGAAGGCAAAAATTAGGGTTTATATACAAGACACAAAGCAAAATCCAAAATCAGAAGCAAATTACAAGATAAAAAAATTGAAAATAGGATCAAAGGAACCCTAAACCTACATAAGTTCACTGCCCAAAGGAGGGGACCTAAATCTTAACCTAATGGAAGTTATGATTTTCTCAAGTTGGCTAGGGTTTTAAGGCTCTCCAAAAGGAAAAATGCACATCAAATTGAAAATGAAGGATAAATTCAAACCAATTTTACCCTGGAAACTACATGATATGAAGAATACAATGCAAAACGAACCAACATCAAGCTCTACATGGTTGATCAGAATGAATTTTTCTAAGTTAGGGCAAAAATATTGACTTTTAAGAACTTTAATTCCAAAGAAAAATGTCAAAACATGTCAAGAACCAAAAATAAATTTGTTTGGAGAGTTTGATAATGTTTCTAAATGTATTAAAATGCAATGTGAATTTTTTTGTGATTTTTAGAAACTTAAATGTTATTTTAATTAATTAATTCTCATTAACTAATTAAAATAAACATTTTAAATATTTTTAAAATACGAAAATTATGCAAAAAATAAAACAAAAATTATTTCCAGAAAGAGAAAAATATTTTAAAGTGTGATGTAAAAAATGAGATTTTTTGGAAATGATTTTCTATTTTAAATAAAATGTGCAAGAAAAATGAATAAAATTGAAAATAAAATTAAATTAAAGGAGAAGTAATCAGATCTAAAGGCCTAGATTTGAACTGGGATGGACAAGGTTGACTGCGCGCGCTGACCAATGGCTGGGATTCACTTTAGTTTAATTAACCTAATTATAATTAATTAAATTAATAAAATCATATTAGGGCTAAATGAGTTGATCTGAGCCATCCAAAAACTAATCTAATCCACATCCAATGGTCACGAAGCAAGCTGGCTAATTAATTAGGGTTAGGACCTAATTACTTTCAGGTGACCGGAGAGGAGCTCCGGTCATCTTCTCCGGCGTGTCCAAAACCCTATAACGTTCTATAGGCCACCCCTAATCAAATTGAACACATATAAATGATCCTCTACCCAAACCCCATTCAAATCACCCCTCAAACATCATTTAAAAACCAAGAACAAAGAGAATCGAAGCAAAGTTATTGCACGGGTAAAATTTCAGAGGACCACAAAATACTCAAATCTTCACCATTTTTTATTTTAAAAGCATCAACATGACCAGCATAGCATATATTTTCAATTTGTAACAAATGAAACAAGCACTGAGAAATTTGATTCTTAAGCTTACCTGAGACGATGAGATGTCAAAGTGAGCTTTTCTGACCTTTCCTTAATGCAATAAGCCTCCTCTGCACCCCCTGAGATCAATGGAATGCTCAAAATCCTTTGATGGTGGCTGATTTGGGAGCTTGAGTTCTGGTATAGCAGGTTTTACAGTTGAGATATGTGACACTTTTGGCTATTTTAATGGTTGATTTTGGTTCTATGGAGGATGTGTGACTTGTTGGTGAAGAGAAAACTGAAGTGTGATGGTTGTGTGGGGAGTTTCGAAGAGATGAAGGAAACTTGCAGTTTTTGTGAATCTGCTTGTGTGTGTGTTCTGAGCTTGTATCCCACTTGTTTTATGATCCATAACATATCCCTAAACTATTGGAAGAGGTCTGAGGAAGTGACATGCACTGTGGGAATGGCATGGGGCAATTGGCAAAAAGTCAATGTTAGGTGTACTTCAAGCATGGGCCATGGCAGAGGCTATCTTAGGGCTGCTCTGAGTTCAGCTGCCTTCAAGGAGAGCCATGGGATGTTCTGAGGTGATCTGAAATGGATGAAGGGTGAGATGTCATATGTTTTGCCTTTTTGCAACTTGTTGCATTTTGAAGTTTTTGGTCATGGATATGTGACATCCCTTGGGCAATATGCAGCAAAATGTACCATATTATGTTGTTATGACACCTTGAGATTGATTAGAGATCAAACAAAACCATAAGAACCATTCTTGCAAGATTTCCCTCTTTGTGACTTTTATGATAAATGGCTTATGATACTTGGAATCCAAGGCATGAAAGTGAGAAATTCTTTGGGAAAATCTGAATTATGGACCATGAATGATGTTTGTGTGATGATTAGAAGTTGATTTGAAGTCACATTTGGCTTTGGCAAGTGTTTTTGCAAGTTTCCTCTTTGGCACAAAAGTGAGAATTAAGTGATTTTGTCCAACTTTGCAAGGCCATAACTTTTGTTCTAAAATGAATTAGATCAAGTTCTTGTACTTTTTGAAAATGGGAGGATCCAATCTACAACTTTCATGACCAAGAATTTTTCATTTGAAGCATTTTTGAATCAAAAAGAGGAGGTTGAAAAACTTTCCCAAAATGGCAAATTTCCATTACAAGTCACTTTCCCAAAATGGCAACTTTGCAAATGGCTTGAAATTATTCAATTTTGTGAACTTATAACATCTTCTAAGATCAAATAAAGACCATACACATTCAAAATGATGGAGAAGACCCTTTGGTTGGGTGATTGGGGGCCTCAGATGCCCTGATTTTGCACTGACTTGTTCAAGAAGTCACCTATTGATCAAATGCCTTCCCTATTGAATTTCTTCATGAAAATTGGTATGCATGATCCTCATATCATATAGAGACCAATAGAAACAAGAATGACCAAAAAAGTTGGAGTTATGGCCTCTGAAACCAAAACCCTAATTTTAGGTCATCTGTGCAGTCAAGCTTGGCTCTGCTTCCATGCCTTCCTCAGTTCTTGTGATTTTTGACTTTCTTGATCTTGGGAGGATGTAATATGATGATTGAACATTCATGGGCCCTTTTGAAATGATTGAAACCCTTTGGAGTGGCTCAGATGGCACTTGGATCACTCAGATCACAAACCCTAGATGCAGATGACTTTGAATCAATGTAGTGAAGCAAAAATGCAATATGAGATGCTATGATTGAATTCATGCAAATGAAAGATCACAAGCCATGGTGAAATGAGTGAGGGAAAATTTGGGGTGTTTACACTAAGTCCCGAGACGAAGAAGAGCATCTGGTCAACCTTAAGAAGTTGTTTGATAGACTGATCAAGTACAAGCTGAGGTTGAATCCAAACAAGTGCACTTTCGGAGTGTGTTCCGGGAAACTGCTGGGTTTCATTGTTAGTCAGAAAGGGATTGAGGTAGATCCTGCCAAGGTAAAAGCAATTCAAGACATGCCTGCACCGAGAACAGAAAAAGAAGTGTGCGGGTTTTTAGGGAGGTTGAACTACATTTCTCGGTTCATATCTCATCTAACTGCCACGTGCGAACCAATATTCAAATTGCTAAGAAAAGAGCAAACGGTCAGGTGGAACAATGACTGCCAAAAAGCTTTCAACAAAATAAAAGAATATTTGCAGGAGCCTCCAATTCTTATACCTCCAGTGTTAGGAAGATCATTAATCATGTACTTGACCGTACTAGAATGGTCAATGGGGTGTGTTCTAGGCCAACATGACGAGTCTGGTCGAAAAGAGTACGATATTTATTACCTTAGCAAAAATTTTACCGACTGTGAATCCCGTTACTCACTGCTCGAGAAAACTTGATGCGCTTTGGTATGGGCTACTCGCCGACTGAGGCAGTACATGTTGACTCATACCACACTGCTCATTTCCAAAATGGATCCTGTCAAGTACATCTTTGAGAAACCAGCGTTGACCAGAAGGGTTGCTAGGTGGCAGATGATTTTAACTGAATATGACATCCAGTATACTTCTCAGAAAGCCATTAAGGGAAGTGTATTGTCGGATTACCTTGCACAGCAACCTCTTGAAGATGATTATCAGCCAATGAAGTTTGATTTCCCTGATGAGGACATCATGTACCTCAAAGCAAACGATTGCGAGGAACCACTTCCGGAGGAGGGGCCAGACCCTGAACCCAAATGGAAGTTGATGTTTGATGGGGTAGTCAATATCAATGGACATGGAGTTGGTGCCGTTCTTATTACTCCTGAAGGTGTTCACTCGCCCTTCGCTACCAGAATTACTTTTGGCTGCACCAACAATGAAGCGGAATACGAGGCATGCATAATGGGTGTAAACACCCCAAATTTGCCCTCACCCATTCACATCATGGCTTGTGATCATCTCATATGCATAAACACCATCATATCATCTCATAGTACATTTTTGATTCACTGGATAGTTTCTAGGGCATCTGCACCTAGGGTTTGTGATCTGAGCAATCCCAAAGCATCTTGAGCCATTCCAAAGGCCACTAATCAACTCAAAGGGGTCCATGTGTGTTCAATCATCATAATACATCCTCTCAAAGTCAAAACTTCAAAGGAATCACAAGAGCTAGGGTTTAAGTGGATGCAGAGCCAGGCTAGACTGCACAGTTGACTGAAAATTAGGGTTTTGGTTTCAGAGGCCATAAATCCAAATTTTTGGGTCATTCTTGTTTCCATTGATCTCTATATGGTATAGGGAGTATGCATATCAATTTTCATGAAGAAATTCCATGGGGAAGTCATCTGATCAAGAGTTGACTTTTCAGACAAGTCAGTGTAAAATCAGGGCATCTGAGGCCCCCATTGACCCAACCAATGGGTGATCTTCATCATTTTGAGTGTATATGATCTTTATTTGATCATGGAAGAAGGTTGAAGTTCATAAAAATCAAGAATTTAGGGTTTTTGCAAATGTTGACTTTTTGGGCATAGTTGACTTTTCAAGAATGCCTCATTTTAGGTCATTTTTCAAGCCTTGATTCTTGATCCAAAAAGGCTTCAAATGGAAAAACTTTGGTCATGAAAGTTGTAGATCTCATCTTTCCCTTTTCAAAAAGTACAAGAACATGATCAAACTCTTCTTGGATCAAAAGTTATGGCAATGCAAAGTTGGCTAAAATCATTGATTTTCAAGGCATGCCCTAAGTGAGAATTTTGCAAAGTCTTGTACCAATGCATATTGTGACCTCTAATTCATTTCAAACCATTACATAAACATTCTATGAGCCTAAAAAATCAGAATTGGATCAAGTTTCTACATAGTTTGGTTTATGTAACAAGACTTTCTTCACATGTGAACCATAAAGCCACAAGTTGCAAAACTCATGATCATGTTTCACCAACTTGCTGCCTTGAATGCTGGACCAAGCCTAGCCTTTCCCTTCACTTTGCTGCGCCAGAACCAGCCCATGTACTTGCCTAGCACTTCACCATACTTCTCTTACACATTAGTTGACCTTTTTGCAAAAGTTAACTTACCAATCAATAAAGCACAAGTCACATCCTCTGACCAATGAGAGAGGTTTTTGTGGACAATTTGCAAGCTAAACATAACACAAGGCAAGGCTGAAACATCCTCATTCATCACATTCACAAAAACACTCCCATTTGCAAGTTGCTTCGAATCTGCCTCCACAGCTTGCAAACACAAAAACCATCTTCACCATTCAACTCAACACACTTCATAGGCCTCAAACCACCAAAGCTCAAGCCTGAAACAAGCCTGACCTGAGCTTCACCATTCCCCACCCTCTGAACCAGTTCTCTTCGAATCTCAATATCCAGCCATCAAACACCTCATCTTTCTTCACCAACAAGACAAGCATACCACAAGGAGTCAAAACCACCCTTTACATTGACTTAAAACAGCCTGTGTACAAAGTCCATTTCCTGCTACACCAGAAACGGATTCCTCAAAGCAGCCTGCCCAAGCTCATTCCAGGCTTTCCATTGGCTTCAGGAGACTCAGGGAAGTTGTTCTGCATCAAAGCCAGGCCAAAAGAGCTCACATTCACAGTTCTTCACCTCAGGTAGTCTCAGACTTCAAACTTTTTAAAGCTTTGATTTTTTGTTATAAACTGAAAGTGCATACTCTGAGGATCATTGTGATGTGTTTAGAATCTAAAATGGTGGAGAAATGAACATTTTGTGAGTGTCTGAAAGTTTGGCCCCATTTTTATTTTGTTTCGATTCAGCTTGTTCTTGCTAGTAAAATGATGTTTGACTATTGATTTGAGTTGCTAGAAGTGTGGGGATTGATTCTGGGCATTTAATTTGGCTTGGGGTGGTCTGAATCTTGTTTTAGGGTTTTGGGGTCGCCGGGGAAGACGACCGGAGCTCCCCTCCAGTCGCCTGAATCTGTTTTGCCCTAATTACAGTCATTAAGCCAGTTTGAATCTGGGGCGTTGGATGGGGTTGACTTGTTGACTTCGCGCGTGAGGGAAGGGCTCAGATCACTTTGATTAGCCCTAATTCTTTTATTAGTTTTAATTAAATGTAATTAACCCAGATGCAATCCTGGCCACAGGATCACGCGCCAGTCAACACATTTGAACTCAGAATCAATCTCATCCATCCATCCTGATTACTTCCTATTTTATTTAATTTTTATTCATTTTCTTTTCAATTAACTTGCATATTTATTTTAAAATAGCAAAAATATCTTAAAAATTATGAAACTTTTTCTTAAAAGTTTTATTAATTTTTAAGACCCAAAAATATTTTTATTTTATTTTTTATCATTAAAAAAGTATTTTTAAATATTTAAAAGATTATTTTTAATTGATTAATAGGAATTAATTAATTAAAAATACTCTTAGGTATTTAAAAATTACAAAAAAATTCATGAAATGTTCTAAGACATTTAGAAACATTGTCCAACCTTCAAACCAAATTTCTTTTTTGATCTTGATGCATTTTAAGAATTTTCCATTGAATTAAATCATTTTTTATGCATTAATTTGATCATAAGTTTAAAAATTCATTTCTGCCTATTGGAGAAGGTTGAGACATTGGTTCTTCTTGCATTGTTTTCTATTTAGCATGTAGTTTCTAGGGTTAAATGGCCATGATTTGATCTTGCATTTTCTAATTGTTTGGCATTTCTTTGGTTAAGAACCCTAAAAAACCCTAATAACTTAGAAAATTCATAACTTGAGATTGGTTAAGAGTTGAGAGTTCCCCTTTGGGCAGTGGTTCCTTATAGGTTTAGGGTTTCTTTGGGTACCATTTTCCATTTTTTTTATCTTAGGGTTTGCTTCTGTTTTGAGTTTTGGTTTGATGTTTGATTCATAAACCCTAATTTGGGCTTTCTCTTGCATCCTTCTTGCATTCTCTTGCATAACATGACTTGCCTTTGCATTTTGTGCATTCTTGTGTTTCATTTGACATCTTAAGACATGTAGGAAGCATGTTTGATCATTGCATCTCATACTTGCCATGTCATTTGTCTTGTATGCTTCATAACTTTTCATGTTCATTCATGCTCTTTAACTTGCATCATTTGCATTCATAATCTTGTATGAGCATCCCCATACCTTGCCTCATGTTTGCAGCACCTCATAACATCATAATCATCATCAACATGCTTCTGGTTTTGTTTAGCATCATACCATTTCATCTCATCTTGCATTGCATTGCATTTCTTTCTAACATTTCAGGTGGTAAGTAGATTTGGGAAGTGAATTTGCCTTCACTTCTCATAACTTTTCTTTTCATCTCCCTTGCATCTATTGCTGCATTCTTATATGTGTTTGAGTTTGAGCTTGCTCATTCTTCTTCCTCCCACTTTCTTTCTTCAAGTGACTTGACTTCTTGAATGAAGCAAGTCACTTTGCTTCTCTTGATCTTATTCATCTGCTTCCTGGTGGCCCCTCTGAAGATTGTTCTTGAAAACTTCACAAACCTTAGGATCAACCAAGCATGACAATGAATTAGGGTTTTGATTAGTCTCCCCCTCATAGTTTTTCACCTTTGTGTCTCTCTTTGAGTCTTCTCTTCTCATCTCATAATCCGGGACTAAACCCTAAAGGCTTTAAGACTTTATGATTAAGCTTATGCCTGCATCCTTCTCTTAGGATGGTGTGTATAACTTTAATCCTAAGTGTTAAACCCTTAATGTGTTTAAATCTCTTAATCAATTCACTTAATAAGTATCAAGACATCACACTTGTAACTTGGGCCTTGCATTAGGGTTCTAATTCTTCCTTAAGTGGTTAAGAAGGACTAACCCTAGTGTTAATGGACAAGTCCCCCTCAAGTTGTCTTACAAACAATAAAAAACACTTCATCATCATACCATTGAATAAAATCCACTTAATCAAAGGCTTGTTTTGTCATGAGTTTAATCCCTAATCATGGATTAAGTTGAGGAGCTTTCCTCAGCTTAAACATTCTCATCTATCATCCTTCTTTTAGGATGGTGTAATGAGTCTGTTTAATCCCTGATTATGGCTTAACCTCATTACTCAACACTAAACAAAAATCACCAAAAACATCTAATTAATCTCAAGTAGGTCAGTGATCTTAATCCTACACCAAAGGTAATTAAGTGTGAGAATCTGACTTCACACTTAAGGTATTCTCATTACCCTTAATCAGAAGGATGATGTGATGAGTTTACTAACCCATTGGTTTAGGCTTAAGCTCATTAACTTATGACAAACATTCAAAAGCAATAAAAGATTGAAAACACTAAAACAAACAATAAACGTCTCCTCCGGGATTCTTTTCTCATCATCTTCACTCATAAACGAGAGCTTGCTTCTTCCGTCTAATGCAAGACAGTTTGCACCTGAGCCAGACAGGTCTTACACTTGAGCATAGGCAAGTAAGAAGTTCACAAGTCAATTCATCTTTCAGTCTCTTTGGGTCGAACTACGGTGTTCTGACTTCCTCATTGCACGAGAGGATACGTAGGCATAACTTAACAGTTATCGAACAAAAGTCTCTGTATATTCCCCTTTCTTCTAGCATTATTCCTTTAGCCTCATGATCTTGAGCATTTCACTCTTGTCCTTACACTGACACTGTACATTTATACACTTCACACTCTTTTACACTGACACCTGTACATCCTTTTCCAGCTTTTATGCACAGATTGCACTGACACTACCCCCTTTAAAACACAAATCTTTTAAGCGTGGATCCCGTCGAGTACGACGGACAATCTGGGTGCTAATACCTTCCCAGGTTGTAACCAACCCCCTTTCTCAGTCTCTCTGGTTCGCAAACCGTCTTATCCATCCTTTTTCTAGGTCTATGCAGCATTGCCTTTCCTCCGGGATAAAAATGCCTAGCTGGCGACTCTTTTCATCTCCAGTGAGTTCACGGCTGTGTGTTCTCACTGTCCCTCTCGCCGACCGTTCGCGTCTGTACCCTTATCTGACCTGGTGTCACTTATCGGGAGCGACAACTTGGCGACTCTGCTGGGGATCCTTATACTGCAGCCAGGGCTTCTGGTTCTTTTTGTGGGTTCCTCCTAGCGCTTGATTGATTTGTGTTTATTGGGGTGTTATGTGCTTGTTTGTACTTGTATTTATTTTTGTTTATTGCTTTATGTACAGTTACTTTGCTGCTTTCTTTATTTGCATTTTATATATATCATACTGTCATTGTTGCTGGCTGGATCTGTTGTTTGCCTTGATGGGTGGGTGATTTATTGAGAGTTAAGGTCCTACACCTGGGACCTGAGTGACACCTAGGCTAGAGTGAATCATATTCTTTCCCATTCCATTTCGGTCTGGTGCGGGAATATGAAACACGGTTCAGATATGGGTTTCTTCTTGAGAACTCTGTGTTGCAGATTTCCTGCAATGCTAGGGCTATCTGGGAAGCCTGCTAAGTCTGGATGACCTTTTAGTATTGACCTTCAGAAACTGAGGTGAATTAGAGGAGGAATTGTTATGGTTATTGTAAACACTGTACCTCCGGGTTAGAAGTGTTTACACTTCTCATAACTGATCCAAGTCTGAGGATCCTTGTTCTAGATCACCACCTGTGAGGGGGTTGGGCTGTTTACAGGTTTGCAGGTACCTTGACCTCAGAATACCCTGTTACTTTGACTTTGTTAAGAATGCTCCATGTTGGATAGTTCTTGTGATTCTAAACCCTGGACTTGTGGCTCTTTATTTGAGTCCCCCACCCTGGTTACTGGATTTATAGACCTCCATCTGGAATTCTTAGACACACATGGATCTATACCAAGGCAGTTAATCAGATCCGGCTCAGTCACAAACCCTTGCATTTCATTTGCATACATACTCATTGCATCATATTAACATGTGCTTATTTGTGTTTCAGGGTATCCATTTTCATCTGGTTTTGGTTTTGACCCCATCTGTAGTATTGACCTATCTCCACCAGTACTTGCTTCAGCTTGTCAGCCATATACTTCAGTTACTTGCACTAGCCAGCCAGTGGCTCACTCCTCAGCATCTTCATCAGCACGTATTCTACTCAGTTTTCAGCATCATGGCTCCAAAGAAAAGCAACATCACTTATCATTTCTTCCAACCAGACTTATCAGACATCAGGAGGATCCAAACCCTGATCACTCCAGAGCACATACCTTTGTTCAGGGAGCATTATGGGGATACACTTGACTTGGTCATGGATCTGGACCCATCTCAGAGGAGTTTGATCCACACCTGCATTCAGTTTTATGACCCTCCATTGAGATGTTTCACCTTTCAAGACTTTCAGTTGGGGCCTCTGTTGGAAGAATACTCATCATTGGTTGGCCTGCCTATCAAGAGGGAAATCCCTTTCAACCCTGAAATGATCTCTCCCAGCAATGGAGAGGTAGCAAAAGCTTTGCACCTGGAACCTACTTTGATTGAGCAACATATGACCTCTAAAGCTGGGATCCCTGGTTTCCATCTGGACTTCCTAATTTCTCAAGCTAGTCTGAAGGCTTCCCTGGGGGAGTGGAAAGCTGTTTGTGCTCTGTTGGCCTTAAGTGTATATGGAATTGTGTCGTTTGCAGATGAGCCTCGATTCATTAGCAAAAATGCAATCCATTTGTTCATCCTGAAGAACCCAGTGCCAACTTTGCTGGGTGATCTCTATTACTCAGTGCACCAGAAGAATGAGAAGCAGAGGGGAAGGCTAGTGAGGTGTTGTGCTCCATTATTCCATGCTTGGCTTCTTAAGCATCTACCCAGGACAGATGCATTCCTAAATCCTCATCAGCAAAGCAACTGGGCTAAGAGACTCACTGTCCTAACTTCAGCAGATATCAGATGGTGTACTCAGAGCACCAAAGGCAGAGATATAATCACCAGCTGTGGGCACTTTCCCAATGTGCCCTTAATAGGAGTTAAGGGGAGTATCAATTACAACCCTCTGCTGTTCAAGAGGCAATTGGGCTATGCACTGGTCCATACTCCTAGGGAACAAGACTTGGTTGAGACCCTCTACTGTGAGAACAAGATTAGTCTGGCAATTGTTAGGCAGGCTGCCTGGGCCTGGGATAATGTTCAAACCAAGGGAATCACCATTCTGGGGAAGTGCAATAATGTGGCATCAGCACAATATTATGAGTGGTCCCATGCTAGGGCCCAATTCTCTGGAATGCCCTTCACCATAGAAGACATGCCTGAGTCATCTTCAGCACCACCCCCTGCCACCATCAGTTTGGAGGAGTTTGAAAGCTTGAAGGAAAGAAATGAGAAGCTAACCCAGGCCTTGCAGAAGACCCTCCGGGAGAGGAGTGAAGGTGTGAGGGAGATTGAAAGATTGGAAAAGTTGAGAGTGGAACACTTGACTAAAATTGAGAAGTCTGGAGATTATATCAAAAAGTCTAAAGCTGGTGAGCAAATTCTGAAGAATGCTTGTAAAGAAGCCCAGTTCCAGAGAGCAAGGACAGACTTGTATTTGAGAGAGAGTCAGGCCAGGTGGGTCCGGATCACTGAGGCCCGTACTCTGGAAGACAAGAGAGTTCAAGACAAGATGGCACAGGTGGAAGAAGCCCTGGCAGCAGCCCAGAGGGAAATGTCAGAGTTAAAAGTCAAAGCTGGAGTGAAGAAGTCCAAAGATCAAAGTCAGAACAAGAAGTTGATTGCAGCTGTTGCAACAAGAAACCTCCTCATCAGGAACCTCACGGAGCGTCCGGCTGATCCTGTGACCGAGGAACTTCTTAAGGAAGTTCGTGAGGATGAGTTTGGCCTTGGAGTTTGATCATTTGCTTGTTGTTGTTCCTTTTCATGTACTTTTGCTTTTTTGTGATGTATTTTGACCCCTTTAAGGGCTTGTGTTGTAAAATGAACAAGTTGTATTATTTCACCTTCTGTAATATATTTGTGTTAGTTTCCATCTGAGATCACTTCAAAAGCAACTTCAACAGCATCATCTTCAAGGGTCTGGAAGGGTCAAAACTGAAGGTCAAACTGGATACCTTGAGAACAAATGAGCATAACTGCATTGCATGCTAACCTTTTATTTGTTTTGCAGGGATTTGTTTTGTTGTTACTAACCTCTGCTGTGATATTCAGGAATTATTGCTCGCCGCCGGGTATTTCCTCTCAACAGGCCACACAGGTACCCAACTAGAAACAACCTTCCGGGAATCCAGATGGACCAGATGCAACAAGACCTTACGGAGGTCAGAAACCAGATGGCCAACGAAAGGTTGGAGATGAGAACTCAGATAACCCAATTCATGGAAGTGATGAACAACTTAGCCCAAAGTCAGGAGAGGCTCAGAGCTTTGGTAGAAGGGAGGAACCAAGATGAGCCCCATGTGGGGACTGCAGGCACAAGTAACAATGAAAGGGTGCAACCCCATGTTAATCCCCCTGTGTTTGGCCCACATTTGCATCCTGAGATCAACATTCCTGCAAATGTTCAAGGCACAGCCACTGCAGCCAGAGTACTTCAAGAAGACCCTCAGGAGGACCAATTTACAGTAATGGGTGCTGGAGAGGAAACTTATGATAGACGGTTGGAAGAGATAGCTGAGAAGTTGAGGTCCTTAGAATCTCAAAATTCTTTGGGTTTCGACGTCATGGACATGGGTTTGGTAGACGGGGTCAGGATCCCCCATAAGTTCAAACCTCCTTGTTTTGAAAAATATAATGGGACTTCATGCCCCCGGACTCATTTGCAATCATTTCTGGGAAGGCTGAAGGCCTATACAATGGATGAGAAGCTTTGGATGTTCTACTTTGAAGACAACCTGACTGGAGCATCAAGGGAATGGTATTCCCATTTGACAAGGGCAACTATTAGATGCTGGAAGGACCTGGCAGAGGCCTTCATCCGACAGTATCAGTACAACTTAGACATGGCACCCAATAGGACTCTCCTAATGGGCATGTCACAGTCGTCAAGGGAAAGTTTCCGAGAATATGCCCAGAGATGGAGGCAATTGGCTGCTGCCGTTCAACCACCAATGTCTGAGAGAGAAATGGCAGACATGTTCATGAACACTCTCCAGGGAACGTATATTGACAGGTTGGCTGCTTTCTCTTCCACTAGCTTCGCAGATGTTGTCATAGCTGGGGAGAGAATTGAAAGCCTGTTGAAAATGGGTAAGATCTCTGATAATGGAGCCAGTTCGTCCAGCAGTACAAGAAAGCCTTTTGCAGGCCCGAGAAGAACTGGCGAGGCTAATGCCATTCACACCAACAGGGGTAGGCCCCAATATGTTCAGAGGTCAATAGCAGCAGTCACTATCCCTGCTCCAGTTCATCCTCAGCCAGTCTATCAACCTCCTCAACAAAACTTCCAACAACAACCTCAGTATCATCAGAATCAATATCCTCCAAGGAACAGCAACAACAACAACAACAATCAACAGAGGCCATTCCAACAAAGGCCATCCCAAGCTAACCGAGTGATCGACCCGATCCCAATGCCGTATGCTGCCTTGCTGCCACAGCTTCTGAAACTCAACCTAGTTGAGCTAAGAACGTTGGCACCTCCGGATCCCAACAGTCTACCAAGAAACTATGACTCCAATGCTAGGTGTGCTTTTCATTCAAACGCACCTGGGCACAGTACAGAAAAATGCAGGGCTCTGCATATGAAGGTACAAGACTTGGTAGACTCCAAGGCTCTGAATTTCGCACCTCCGCCCAATGTCAATAAAAACCCAATGCCGAACCATGGTGGTCCCCGAATTAATGCTATTGAAGAAGACCAACCGTCTTATTTAATAACTAGTGTGGATCAGATCCGGACACCATTGGTGGAAATCAAAGCTCAACTCCGCGAAAACCAAATATTTCCGGGGTGTGAACTGGGGTGTCCTTACTGCAATATTTCATGGAATGGGTGTGAGGACCTGAGGAATGGCATTGACAGCCTTATTCAGAATGGCCTGCTACAGATCACTACATCATTCCCGACAAATCCGGAAACTTCATCAACAACGGTTTCAGACCCTCCTACAACTGCAGCAACTATTGTTCCCGACAATTCATCAGCAACATCAACAAGTGCTTCATCTGTCCTTCCAAATGATCAGTTTTCAACAGTTTCTCCTGCTACAACTTCAGCTTCATTCCATTTCGACTCTCCATCAACAACAACAACAGTCCTTCCAACAATACCTCCTACAACACCAGCGATCAATCATGAAGATGTCTCCACTGTTACCATATTCTACGATCCTGAAAATAACTCCGCCTACCATTCAGAAGGTGTTGCTCCCGCCAGAGCACCAGTTACAATCTTTTATGATCCACAAACAATTACAGTCCCTTCAGCAGCAGCAATCAGTCCAGTCACTGTCACGGTGCCTGGACCAGTACCATATGAAAGCAGTAGGGCCATCCCTTGGCACTATGGCTCCGACGTGTATTGTGAAGGGAAAAGAATCACTCTTGAAACATCAGCACCTGCACCACAAGTAGATAATGTGGGGGGAGGCGGAGGCTTCACTCGAAGCGGACGTCTCTTTGCTTCACAAGTTCAAAGACCTACTGCCGAAGCAGAAGCTGCTGCCAAGGCAAAAGGAAAAGGCCCGGTGCAGGAAGACCCAGCTGCCAAAGAAACTCTGAAGACACCGTTCGATCAGGAAGTTGATGAGTTTATGCGAATCATCAAAAAGAGTGATTATAAAGTTGTGGATCAGCTTCACCAGACTCCATCCAAAATCTCCATCCTCTCACTGCTTATGTGCTCCGAAGCCCATCGGAATGCACTACTTAAAGTCCTGCACGCAGCTTACGTGCCTGAGGAGATTACTGTCAACCAATTGGAAGTCGTGGTTGGAAATGTTACTGCTAGCAATGGGCTAGGGTTTACCAATTCTGACTTGACAGTGGATGGCCGCAATCACAACAAAGCCCTGCACATAACCATGGAATGCAAAGGAGCTGTTCTTTCTCATGTGCTGGTGGACACAGGTTCTTCCCTGAATGTCTTACCAAAGAAGGCTCTGGTGAAGTTAGAATATGATGGATTGGCATTGAGACCCAGTAACCTGGTGGTACGAGCCTTTGATGGTTCGAAGAGATCGGTTCTGGGAGAGATTGAGCTGCCTGTGACAATTGGCCCGCAGACCTTTAAAACTATCTTTTATGTGATGGACATTCAGCCCGCCTACAGCTGTTTGTTGGGTACACCCTGGATTCACGCCGCCGGCGCAATAACGTCTACCCTTCACCAAAAGTTAAAATTTGAGTGGGAAGGCCAAGTTGTCACAATCTGTGGAGAAGAGGATATCTTTGTTAGCCATCTGGCTACTTATAAATACATTGAGATGGATGGAGAGATCCATGAGACAATGAGCCAAGGTTTTGAAGCCTTGAATGTCAATGAAGCATCTGCTGTGTCAGGGATCTCCATGTCGTCTTACCAACAAGCCCGGAAGGTTGTTGAGGAAGGAACTGCCCTAGGCTGGGGCAAGGTCTTAGTTGTGGAGGAGAAGAAGGACAAATTTGGGTTGGGTTACAGACCAACTCAACATCAGGCAAAGGCTGCTGCAGAGCCTGGTTTTGTCAGTGGGGGGATGCTTACCCCCGATGCTATCAACTGTCTGGAAGACGAGCTGGAAGAGGAGCGCAATCTGGAGAATTGGATCCGTCCAAAGGTCC